>OY970825.1:57467989-58667989 GCA_963853835.1 Calendula officinalis
TCAATGTGCTTTGTTCTTGAGTGATGGACTGGGTTCTCAATGATAGCAATATCACTCTTGTTATCACAATGAATGGGTGTCTTTTTAAAATTGAACCCATAGTCCATGAGTTGGTAGTGCATCCATAAAAGATGGGCACAACAACTTCCTGCAGCTAAATATTCTGCTTCTGCTATGCAAGTTGCTACTGAATTTTGCTTCTTGGATTCAACCAACAAATCTTCCACCAAGTAATTGGCATCCTCCACTTGTGCTTTTCCTATCCAACCTGCAACCTTCAAAATCTGCATCTGTATACCCTTCAAGGTCAAAATCTGAGTCTTTGGGATACCAAAGACCCATGTTTGGGGTACCTGAAAGATATCTAAAAATTCTCTTAACAGCTTTCATATATGATTCCTTAGGATTAGCCTGATACCGAGCACACAAACATGTTGCAAACATGATATCAGGCCTGCTAGCTGTTAACTAAAGTAAGGAACCAATCATACCTCGGTATGTGGATTAACATACTGGCTTACCAGTCTCATCCTTACTTCTTTTGTCCTGAGTACTCATAGGGGTGTGCATAGAAGATAAATTTTCAAATTTGTATTTCTTCAGCATGTCATGCACATAATTACTTTGGTTTATAAAAGTGCCATCAGGCTTTTGATCAACTTGTAAACCAAGAAAATAAGTAAGTTCTCCCATCATACTCATTTGATACTGAGCTGACATTATCTTAGCAAACCAATCACACATGGATTTGTCAATGGAGCCAAAGATAATATCATCAACATATATCTGAATGAGTAAGATGTCAGACCCTTTTCTTTTTGAAAATAAAGTTTTATCTATTTTACCTCTTGTAAAATTATTTTCAATGAAGTACTCATACAGGGTATCATACGAGGCTCTAGGAGCTTGTTTGAGCCTATACAGAGCTTTATCAAGCTTGAAAACATAATTAGGAACTTTAGGATCAACAAAACATGGGGGGTTGTTTAACATAAACTTCCTCTTGCAGTTTTCCATTAAGAAAGGCACTCTTGGCATCCATCTGCTAAACCTTGAAGTTCTTGAAAGCTGCATATGCAAGATACAACCTAATAACTTCAATTCTTGCAACTGGTGCAAATGTTTCATCATAGTCAATTCCTTCTTCTTGCCGGTAGCCCTGAGCAACCAGTCTTGCCTTGTTTCTGATAACTCCATCTTTGTCCATTTTGTTTCTGAACACCCACTTAGTACCAATAATAGTCTTGCCAGAAGGAGGTGGTACTAAGTTTCAAACTTTGTTTCTTTCAAACTCTATAAGCTCTTCTTGCATAGCTTCTACCCAGTCTTCATCTAATAAAGCTTCATCAACTTTATTTGGTTCCATGGTAGACAGAAAGCTTGAGAAGAAACAAAAAATTGCAGTAGCTTGGGGTTCAAATGCTAATTTTCTTCTTGTTTGGACACCTTGTTCAATTGGACCAATGATTATGAATATGGATGGTCTATGTGTTCCCTTAGATTGTTTCCTAAGGGAGCATTTAAAGCAAGGTCAACAACATCTTGTTGAACCGGAGAGTTGTCTGTTGGATACTGATCAATGGTTTGTTCAGTATGAGACAGTTCAGGTTGCTGGTTTTCTTCATTTTGCAGATTTTAGGTGGATTCTTGGAATGTGTTGGATGTTTCACCTTCTTCATAAGTGGAGTTATTAAGCTCAAGATTTTAGAACTCAGTGTTGGGGTTCTCATAGATGGGAACCTAAGTATTAGTTCTATCATGATCAGCATCACTCATATTATGTGAGACATAATATGGGTGATACTTGGGCTGGTCAGCATTGGAGTTTTCTGGATTACATAAGGTGTCTATACCACTCATGCCCTCATTTGCTCTTCGTAGAATGCTCATCTGGATTTTCATCAAACGTAACATGGATAGATTCTTCAATCACCTTAGTTGATATAATATACACTCTGAAGGTCTTGGATTGTGGTGAGTAGCCCATGAAAACGCCTTCATGTGCTTTGGGAGCAAACTTGTTGAGATTTTGTTTATTACCGAGTACAAAACATTTGCTCCCAAATATGTGGAAATATTCCACATTAGGAACTCTGCCATGATATAACTCATAAGGAGTCTTGTGGTGTCTTTGGACTATAGTGGCTCTGTTCTGTGTAAAGTTTCCACAGTTTACAGCTTCAGCCCTGAAGCTCAGTGCTAGTCCAACATGGCATAACAAAGTTCTTGCAGATTCAATCAGTGTTCGATTCTTTCTTTCTACAACACCATTTTGTTGTGGTGTGTAGGCTGCAGAGAAGTTTTATACGATTCCTTTGTCTTCACAGAAATTTGCTAGTACTGAGTTCTTGAACTCAGTACCATGGTAACTTCTTAGTTGCTTGACCTTGTTGCCCTTCTGAAGTTCTTCTCTTTTAATGAAGGTAATGATTTCTGTTGTAGCATCTGATTTGGTCTTAAGGAAGATGACCCAAGTGTATCTTGAGTATTCATCAACCAAGACTAATGTATAGATCTTTTTGTCCAGAGATGGTGTACTGATAGGGCCAAAAAGATCCATGTGTATCATTGTAAGAGGTTCATTAATAGAATGGTTGACTTTTGATTTAAATGAACTCTTCTTCTGCTTGCCCATTTCAAATGTTGTACACAACTTATCTTTTAAATAAGTAATTGTGGGCAACCGTCTCACCAACTTCTTCATACTAAGCTCATTGATGTTTCTGAAGTTGATGTGAGAGAGTTTCTTTTGCCACATCCAGTTCAGTTCTGGATTGACTTTAGAAAGCAGGCAAACTCTAATAGTAAGGTGTAGTTCAGACAAGTTGACCACATAGACATCTTTCTCTCTTCGAGCAATGAGTGCAGGTTGCCCCTTCTCATTGTAGATGATTCCTCCCGTCTTCCGGAATCGAGCTTCGTTTTCACCATCACACATCTGGCTGATACTGAGCAGATTGTGTTTAAGACCCTCTACATAGGCAATTATTTTAAAAGTTATGTTGCCTGCTTTGATTACTCCTTATCCTCTTGTTTTTCCTACTGAGTCATCTCCAAACTTGACAGAAGGACCCTTCTCTGGTGAATAATTTAGAAGGTATTCCATACTGTCAGTCATGTGTCTTGAGCAGCCACTATTAAGGTACCATTTTCTATCACCCTGCACAAGACACAAAATAAGGATTAGTTCCTTTTAGGAACCTATTTTTGAATGTGTCACACCCCGCCAAAAATGAGTTTTACTTCATTTAAAATGTTTTGCGGAAGAACGAGGATGTAACGTTCATGACAACATAGCAAAAATTAAGTAAACAAACAACCACGCAATAACGAAAATAAAAGTTGTTTTCACATTCCAAAAATAGAAAGTTCCCATAATAGTAAGTTTCCTAAAATAGATATTGTTTTGAAATGAAATGATGGTTCGTAAACTTAATGTTTTAATCATGGCTAACGACAATCCCACTGCTCACATCCTCCAGTTCCACTGCACCTAATCCATAGGGGTAATGTAAAAGATAAAGTAAAGTGTTTTGCTACCAAAAATGTTTGTTATGAAAAGGGTTTATGACTGAAAATGTATAATGTTCAACACCCATATGATATGAGAAGTAAGTATGAAAAGTGTAGTGTAGTTGTAGAATATCTACAACTACTAGTGATGTTTATGAAAAAAAGTGTTGAACAAATAGTTATGTTTGACATCGCATGAGCTGTTATCCCCAACAGGTAGCTAGTCTATTGAGTTAATATACCAACCCCTAAGTCCACAATCAACACTTCAAATCCAGTATGTTATCGTTCGTTTATGGATATACACTCCCGAAAGATGTTTTGGATATACCAAGTAGTGATCAAATAACGTTGGGACGATGAGTGTCAGCCAATAGTACTATCTGCATATCCATGGTCTAGATCCACTAGTTAATGATTGCTGGCAAACATTAGTCGGGTATAATAATTGTTTGTCATGCCAATGCGATAATGAAAATGTAAATGTTGTACAGTCGTAGTAAAACAGTAGCAATTGTTTATGTTTTCCACCCCAAAGTTAATAAAACAGTAAAAGTAGTAAAGGGGTCTGTGGACTCACCTGGGCAAAGCTTAGCAACGCTATTAGGACGGAAGAATCCTTCAGAGACTCCTAGCTTCCTAAACGACATAACTACTAATTAGACTAAGCTAATACAGGCGATTCTAGATACGATATAAGTTAAATGATATGCGATTAATGTTATGTTTTATGTTTAGTGACATCGAATGAACTTGGATCATTGGGCCTTAATGGGCCGAAATGAAATGAAATGAAATGAAATAAAATGGGCTTCGAAATGAAATGAAATGAAATGGGCTTGGGTTAGGCTTAATGGGCCTAGATGGGCTTAATGGGCCACTAGGTTGGGCCACTTGGGCCTCTTAATAGGCTTAGGTCCGATTAGATTGGGCCATGGATTGGGCTTGGGCCCAATTGGCTTCGGTTTGGGTATAAGTGGGCCAAAGGTTTGGGCTTTGGTCCAATGGCTTGGATACTAATGGGCCAACTAAAGTTTGGGCCCGATAGACTAAGGTAGATCAATATGGGCCAAGTACGGGCCTTGACCCGGTTTGACTTATTGGTCAACATTGGTCAATACTAGAAGTCAACATAGGTCAAAATTAGTCAACAAAAGTCAACATGAAGTTCTAGATTTCGGCTAGGGTTTAGTCTAGAACACAATTCGGTCAACCAAGGTCAAATATAGTCAATCTAGGTCAACTAGGGTTCGGTTTGTTGATGGTTCGGTTAGGGTTGGCCGGCTAGGCCGAAACCCTAAGGGTTTGGTTCCAGATTGGTCTGATCGAGTCTAGGGTCGAGTTTGGTGTCTAGATCGGGTAGGATGCGATTCTAGGGACTAGATCTCGGGTTTTAGCATGTCAAATTCGAGATGTAGGGTTCTAACAAATGGATCTAGCAACAAATCAAGCCATAATCACACCTATATGCATACGATCGAATGTAAGCATGCAAGCATGCTACGAGTTTTGGGAATCAAAGCACAACAGAGACCATTTGGCCTTGGGCCATGGTCTCGGGTTCGAACTAATACCAAAACAAAAGAAAGAACACATGAACAAGGATTTAGGTTTACCTCAAGCGATCGAACAAGGGATCAAAGGATAATCGGGTTTGCTTGCTTGCTTGATCACGAACGGATGAAGGAAGGTGGTGTGGGGGTTCTTGCTCGGCCGAAATATGGTAAACAAAGGGTTTAGGGTTTGAACTAATGAGGGTATTTATAGGGTATGCTTTTAGGGTTTACAAAATAGAGTTTGAGTACCACAAGGACTCTTTCAAGTGTAGATGGATAAGGATCCAAATGATAAGGATAGAATCAAAGGAAAAAGGGATTAGACCCCACCACACAAGGTGGTTCGGCCGAGTAGGGTAGAGCATAAGCAAAGGTAGGCCGACCACAATGATGGTCGGTCAAACCTTGGTGTCGGGTTAGATGGTTCGTACATTCGAGTCACGTTTATATTAATTTGTTACGTTTATTGCTTAACCGATAATGTTATCATTTTAGAAATTATTTAAGCTCAATGTGTCACCATAAGAAAAGTAGTAATGTTGTGTTGACTAAACTAGTCAAACACTAATGTATGGTGTAGAAATATATAAGTTTGTTGTGTATTAGGATGCCAGAAATAGAAATGTCTAAAAATAGAAATTTCTAAATAAGGAAAGTTCTAGAAATGAAATGAAGTTACATACCAGAAATATCGAGTTGTCACATTCTCCCCTGGGTGAAGAAATTTTGTCCCGAAATTTAAGACGAAGAGCGAACAGGAGAGACAACGAGAAATAGACGAGGATATTTCTTTCGCATTGGGTCCTCACGTTCCCACGCGAATTCAGGACCTCTTTTGGAGTTCCATCTGACCTTAACGATTTTGATCTTGCTTCTTCGTAGCTTTTGCTCTTTCAAGTCAGATATCTCGATTGGTTCCTCAGTGAAATTGAGTTTGTCATCGATGTTAATTTCCTCAACAGGAACAATGAGCGAGGGATCATGAATAAACTTCTTCAAGTTAGACACATGAAAAGTGTTATGAACATTGCTGAGCTATTTAGGAAGACGAATACGATAAACAACAGCACCAATTCTTTCAAGATTTTCAAACGGTCCGGCATAGCGAGGACCGAGCTTTCCCTTCTTGCCAAAACGTACAACACCTTTCCAATGTGCTACCTTTAGCAATACATGGTCGCCAACAACGAACTCTAAAGGCTTTCGACGATTATCAGCATAACTCTTTTGTCGATCTCTTGCAGCATTGATGCGATATTTGATCTTAAAAATCTTGTCAGTCGTTTCTTGTAGAATTTCAGGACCAGTAATCTGACGATCACCGATTTCAATCCAACAAAGTGCCGAACGACACTTTCTTCCCTAAAGGGCTTCAAATGGTGTGGCCTTAATAGTTGTATGATAACTATTATTATACGAGAACTCAGCTAAAGGGAGATGAGAATCCTAACTTCCACCAAAATCAATAACACATGCTCTCAGCATGTCTTCCAAAGTTTGGATTGTTCTTTCAGTCTGACCATCGGTTTGGGAATGATAAGCAGTACTCATATCGAGGCGAGTACCGAGAGATTTTTGCAATCATTGCCAAAAACGAGATGTAAAGCGACTATCACGATTAGAGATGATCGCGACTGGCACACCATGCCGAGATACGACTTCTTTCAAATAGATTCTCGTTAGCTTCTCAATTTGGTCAGTTTCTTTAATAGGGATGAAATGAGCTGATTTGGTCAATCGATCAACAATTACCCAAATTGTATCATGACCACTAGACGTTCGAGGCAACTTGGTTATAAAATCCATGGAGATTTCTTCCCATTTCCATTCAGGGATATCTGGCTGTTGTAGAAGACCGGAAGGCTTATGATGCTGTGCTTTCACTTTGGCACAAGTTAAACATTTGCTAACATAAACCGCGATTTCTTTCTTCATATTTGGCCACCAATACAATTCTTTGACATCTTTATACATCTTGTCAGCACCAGGATGAATATAATATTTAGATCGATGAGCTTCATTAAAAATAACGTCGCGAACACTTCCATGAGTGGAAACCCATGAGCGATACATGAAAATAAGGGTTCCATCTTCCTTTGCTTCTAACTGCTTTTCCATACCACGCAAAGCTTCACTTTTGATGTTCTCTACCTTTAAGGCTTCAGCTTGGAATTCATGAACTTGGGAACATAGATTAGAACGAACAGAGATTGGAAGGGCTCGAACACGACGAGGTTTAGGCTGCTCTTTTCGACTTAAGGCATCAGCTACCACATTAGCTTTACCAGGATGATACTTGATCTCACATTCGTAATCATTCATTAACTCTACCCATCTGCGCTGTCTCATGTTAAGCTCTTTCTGACTGAAGATATGTTGCAAGCTCTTGTGATCGGTAAATATTATGCACTTGGTACCATAGAGATAATGTCTCCAAATCTCTAATGCGAATATAACGGCACCCAACTCAAGATCACGAGTTGTATAATTCTTCTCGTGGTTCTTCAGTTTTCGAGAGGCGTAGGCGATCACTTTGTCATGTTGCATCAATACACAACCTAGCCCTTGGTGAGAAGCATCACAGTACACCAGGAAATTATCGATTCCATCAGGAAGAGATAGAATAGGAGTAGAACACAATTTAGATTTAAGAGATTGGAAGGCTAATTGTTGCTTTTCACCCCAGACAAATTTCTCATCCTTATGTGTTAACACCATTAAATCCTTTGCAATCTTTGAGAAATTTTCTGTGAACCTTCTGTAGTAACCAGCAAGACCAAGGAATTGTCTTACTTCAGTTGGGGTCTTTGGAGCTTCCCAATTCTTTATGGCTTCTATTTTCGCAGGATCAACGTGGATACCTTCCTCGTTGATAATATGACCCAGAAATTGGACTTCATGCAACCAGAATTCACACTTGGACAACTTGGCGTACAACTTCTCCTTCTCCAACAACTCAATAATAATTCTTATGTGCTCTTCATGCTCTTCTCTCGAATGTGAATAGATAAGAATATCATCTATGAAGACAATAACAAATTTATCGAGATATTGCTTGCACACTCTGTTCATGAGATCCATAAACACAGCAGGTCCATTGGTCAAACCAAATGGCATTACCAAAAATTCGTAATGACCATAGCGAGTTCTGAATGCAGTTTTGGGCACATCTTCATCACGAACTTTTAACTGATGGTAACCTGAACGAAGATCAATTTTGGAATAGAAACTCGATCCTTGGAGTTGATCGAATAGATCATCAATACGAGGAAGAGGATATCAATTTCTAATGGTTACCTTATTTAATTCACGATAGTCAATGCACATTCTCATTGAACCATCTTTCTTTTTAACAAAGAGGACCGGAGCTCCCATGGCGAGAAACTCGGTCGAATGAAACCAAGATCAAGAAGTTCTTGCAATTGCGATGAAAGTTCTTGCATTTCAGACGGTGCAAGACGATAAGGAGAACGCGCAATAGGTGCGGCTCCTGGAATCAGATCAATACGAAATTCAACTTGTCTCTGAGGCGGTAGTCCAAGCAATTCACTAGGAAATACGCATGGAAATTCACGAACAATAGGAATGTCCTCAACCTTACGATCTTTGGACTTTGTGTCAACTACATGTGCAAGAAAGGCTTGGCATCCTTTACGAAGATATTTTTTTAACATTCACGGAATTTATGATTTTTATGTTTTAATTTCGTTGTTCACCTTGAATTGTTAAAGTGTCTGTTTTGGATAAAGGAATTCAGATTTGTTTGTTATAACTTATTATTTCAGCACGGTTTTTGGATAACCAATCCATTCCTATGACGATATCAAAACTACCTAGCTCTACAGGCACAAGGTCTATATAAAAAATGTGATCATCTAGGTCAAGCTTACAACCTTTAAAAATTTCACTAGACCTAACAACTTTGCCATTCGCTAGCTCGATTTCATATTTAACCTTCAAACGTTTAGGATTCAAATTAAAGAAACTTTTAAAGTCGGTCGATATGAAACTCAAGTCGGCTCCCGAATCAAATAAAATAGAGGCAAAATGATTGTTGACGATAAACGTACCGGTAACGGTATCAGGAGTTTCGCGAGCTTCCTGAGCATTCATAACAAATGCACGACCACGACCATTCTGACGATCATTGTTGTTGTTGGAATTGCGATTGTTGTTGCGATTCTTGGTACGATTTCCATTGTTGTTGTTGTTGTTGCCATTCTGGTTGTTGTTGTTCTGAAGCTTAGGGCAACGATTACGATAGTGGTTAGGATCACCACACTCGTAGCAGACAGGATTCTTAGGAGGATTGTTGGACGAACACTTTCTGAAATTATGACCCCATCGGTCACACTTGTAGCACTTCTCACACAGACCATCATGATGGCAATTACATTTGTTGCACTTGGGCTTGCTTCCAGCATAAGACTTAGAATCAGAATTAGACTGATTGTTGTTCTGATTAGAGGCAGCATAATTCTTAGTCTTTTGATACTTGTTCCCTTTGTAATCATGCTTGTTGTCGTAGGAACGCTTTCCATTTTCATTATTCGAATTTTCAGAGGATTTGCTAGACACAACAAGCTTGTCTTTGAACGATCCACTTCTCATAGCATCATCAGTCTACCTTGTTGCATAATTCACAGCATCTTCGAACGTTGTCGGTTCAGAAGCAATAACATGAGTACGAATAAGATCATGAAGACGTTGAAGATACCTTTCGATATGCTTAAATTCAGGGGAAACCATATGAGGAACAAGACGAGCGAGTTCTTGGAACTTAGTCATGTAAGTGACAATATCAGATCCAACCATGGACAGATTCCATAGTTCCACTTGAACTTTTTGTAGCTCTCTCCTTGGAGAAAACTTCTGAGTTAATTGATTCTTGAACGTATCCCAGGTCATAGCATCAGCATTAGCACAACCTAAGACCTGCACTTGGGAATTCCACCAGGATAACGCTTCTTTGGACAATGTGCTAGCAGCAAACTTAGCCATATTCTCAAGGGCACATTGGATGATACTGAAAATAGATTCCACATTCTCAACCCAGTGGATGATAGAAATGGCACCTTCAGATCCAGAGTATGTCGGCGGATGACAGGACGTAAAGGTCTTAAATGACTGCCCTTGACGATTAGCATTGGGATCTGAAGTTTAAAACAAATAAGGAAAGAAAAGAAAAATAGGTTAAAATAAAATGAAAATAAATGAATCTTCTATCGTGGAGTCGTATGATATACCGTTCTTTCACCGTTAGATGCACCAGCGGCATTTCCTCTTGCTTCGTTCATTTGAGCCATCACTTCAGCAAGTCGGCGTTCCACCATTTGTTCAACAGTCTCTGCATTTCCTCCTCGAGCCATTGATGAATTGCTGATACAAATAATACTATTTAAACAAAGAATTACGAAAAGAATAATATGGAAGGATTATAAAGGAAATATATACTTATTATAAAAATTGAAGAATAGATATACAATAGACGTAATAGTAGTAGTAGACATAGATATCTTACAATTTATAAAAACACTAAAATTTATTAAAATATCACTTTTATTAAACACATTCCTTATACATAATAGTTTTAAAAGTATGGCACATACGCCAATACTGAATAAAAGAAAATACTAAAATAGTTAAACATAAAACCTAATAATAGTAATAGAAAACAAATATAGACGATATGTAGACGACTAATCATCTTCCTCTGGCTCAGATTCTTCCATAGGCTCTAACTCTTCTTCTGGTTCTTCCTCTGGTTCTGATTCTTCTTCTTGCTCAGAGTCTTCTTCAGGCTCTGATTCTGATATCACATCTGGCTCTGGTTCTCGACGTCGTGGAGTTCTTGGAGCAACATCACGCTTTGGTTTAGCAGGCGAACATAACCATATCATGCCACCCTCACGTCGACGATAGATAATAGGACGCTGACCACGAGCTGGAGTAGGAGGAACATTAGGAATAATGGGAATATCACGTCTTCTTGGGCGACGATGCCATGGGACAAGAGGAGGCTGTACCACCACTGGCACTGGAACAACAGGCGCTGAGACTACTGGAACAGCAGCACCACGATCACTATCGGAATCAGACGACATATTAAGGACACTAGCAGGCGACATTCTGCTAATCACGGCGCATAAATTTATTAGATTATGAAAAATTTTGGGCTCTTTGACAAATGCTAACTATCACACTATGTCAATACTAACTAGGGAAAATGTTCAAAACTAAGAACAATGGAACTTCAGGATATGAGACTTAGCGTGCCATGGTTATTTTTGTTTTGTAAAAGCTTTTGTTTTTCCCAAAAATCTTTTGTAGTTATAGACTAGGCTTGCTAATTCACTATAACCTAAGCTCTGTTACCACTCTGTTAAACCCCGCCAAAAATTAGTTTTACTTCATTTAAAATGTTTTGCGGAAGAACGAGGGTGTAACGTTCATGACAACATAGCAAAAATTAAGTAAACAAACAACCACGCAATAACGAAAATAAAAGTTGTTTTCACTTTCCAAAAATAGAAAGTTCCTAAAATAGAAAGTTTCCTAAAATAGAAATTGTTTTGAAATGAAATGATTGGTCGTAAACTTAATGTTTTAATCATGGCTCACGACAATCCCACTGCTCACATCCTCCAGTTCCACTGCACCTAATTACCTAGAAAAACATAAACAGTAAAAGGGTCAGCAATAATGTTGAGTGAATCCACAGGGTTAATGTAAAAGATAAAGTAAAGTGTTTTGCTACCCAAAATGTTTGTTGTGAAAATGTTTTATGACTGAAAATGTATAATGTTCACCACCCACATGATATGAGAAGTAAGTATGAAAAGTGTAGTGTAGTTGTAGAACATCTATAACTACTAGTGATGTTTACTAAAAAAGTGTTGAACAAATTGTTATGTTTGACATCGCATTAACTGTTATCCCCAACAGGTAGCTAGTCTATTGAGTTAATATACCAACCCTTAAGTCCACAATCAGCACTTCAACTCCAGTATGTTATCGTTCTTTTATGGATATACACTCCCGAAAGATGTCTTGGATATACCAAGTAGTGATCAAATAATGTTGGGAGGATGAGTGTCAACCAATAATACTATCTGCATATCCATGGTCTAGGTCCACTAGTTAATGATTGCTGGCAAACCTTAGTCCGATATAATAATTGTTTGTCATGCCAACGCGATAATGAAAATGTAAATGTTGTACAGTCATAGTAAAACAGTTGCAATTGTTTATGTTTTCCATCCCAAAGTTTATAAAATAGTAAAAGTAGTAAAGGGGTCTGTGGACTCACCTGGGCAAAGCTTAGCAACGCTATTAGGATAGAGGAATCCTTCAGAGACTCCTAGTTTCCTAAACGACATAACTACTAATTAGACTAAGCTAATACAGACGATTCTAGATACGATATAAGTTAAATGATATGCGATTATTGTTATGTTTTATGTTTAGTGACATCGAATGAACTTGGATCATTGGGCCTTAATGGGCCGAATGAAATGAAATGAAATGAAATGGGCTTCGAAATGAAATGAAATGAAATGGGCTTGGGTTAGGCTTAATGGGCCTAGATGGGCATAATGGGCCACTTGGGCCTCTTATTAGGCTTAGGTACGATTAGATTGGGCCATGGATTGGGTTTGGGCACAATTGGCTTCAGTTTGGGTATTAGTGGGCCAAAGGTTTGGGCTTTGGTCCAATGGGCTTGGATACTAATGGGCCAACTAAAGTTTGGGCCCGATAGACAAAGGTAGATCGATATGGGCCAAGTACGGGCCTTGGCCCGATTGGGTATTCGGGTTTGGGTTGATCAGTTGGGTCAAGATCCGGCCTTGACCCGGTTTGACTTATTGGTCAACATTGGTCAATACTAGAAGTCAACATAGGTCAAATTTAGTCAACAAAAGTCAACATAAAGGCTCTAGATATCGGCTAGGGTTTAGTCTAGAACACAATTCGGTCAACGAAGGTCAAATATAGTCAATCTAGGTTAACTAGGGTTCGGTTTGTTGATGGTTCGGCTAGGGTTGGCCAGCCAGGCCGAAACCCTAAGGGTTTGGTTCCAGATTGGTCTGGTCGAGTCTAGGGTCGAGTTTGGTGTCTAGATCGGGTAGGATTCGATACTAGGGACTAGATCTAGGGTTTTAGCATGACAAAGTTGAGATCTAGGGTTCTAACAAACGTATCTAGCAACAAATCAAGCCATAATCACACCTATATGTATACGATCGAATGTAAGCATGCAAGCATGCTACGGGTTTTGGGAATCAAAACACAACCGAGACCATTTGGCCTTGGGCCATGGTCTCGGGTTCGAACTAACACCGAAACAAAAGAAAGAACACATGAACAAGGATTTAGGTATACCTCAAACGATCGAACAAGGGATCAAAGGATAATCGAGTTTTATTGCTTGCTTGATCACAAACGGACAAAGGAAGGTGGTGTTGTGGGGTTCTTGCTCAGCCAAAATAGGGTAAACAAAGGGTTTAGGGTTTGAACTAATGAGGGTATTTATAGGGTATGCTTTTAGGGTTTAGAAAATAGAGTTTGAGTACCACAAGGACTCTTTCAAGTGTAGATGGATAAGGATGCAAATGATAAGGATAGAATAAAAGGAAAAAGGGATTAGACATCACCACACAAGGTGGTTCGGCCGAGTAGGGTATAGCACAAGCAAAGGTAGGCCGACCAGAATGATGGTCGGTCAAACCTTGGTGTCGGGTTAGATGGTTCATACATTCGAGTCACGTTTATATTAATTTGTTACGTTTATTGCTTAACTGATAATGTTATCATTTTAGAAATGTTTAAAGCTCAATGTGTCACCATAAGAAAAGTAGTATGAATCATCTGTTCCTGCAACTTCAGTATCAGTTATTACAATAGGTGTAGAAGTTGACTCATTTCCTTTAAACTTTTCAAAAGTGGTAGTATTGAATAATAACTCAAATGGTGGAACAACAGAAGTGTCATACTGCACTACATCGGGTACAGTATCAGAAATTTCTTTTTCAGGAAATTCAACACTGAGCTCTTGTAGTTCAGTATAGCACTTTGAGCAGATTGAGGGACCAATAGGATGATCAAAAATGATTTTGTCCTCATCATCTGACTCAGTTTGACATCCAACTTCACAAAATGTTTTAGATTTGACAAATTGAATTGGATTCATATCTGAAAATTCTTCAAATATATTAGCAAAATTGTTTCTATTTTTAACTGAGGATCAACACCAAGTGAAGCCCTCACATTTTCAGGAAATTTTTTATTTAGACATTTATTTAATTTATAAAAGCGTTCCCCAAGTTTTACACTGATTTTCAAAATTTTCTTTTTCCAGTTTATGTAAATGAGCTTTATCAACTAATCATTGGTTCATATCTTGTAAGTTAATTTACCCTTTCACGTTCAAGAATAGTTAATTTTAAAGCTTTTTCTTTCTGTACTAATGTTTTCAGATCAACAATCATGTACTCAAAAAAAATTTCTTTTTCATTTACTGAAAAAGGTTGAAAGGCACTCACCTTGTACAACTGAGTGGAATCCCAATCACTGTGAACACTCATCCTCTCAGCCTCTTTGATGTCTTTTTCAAAGGTGCTCTTCAAATCTTCTTCAGTGAAAGCCATAAAGGCTTTGTTCTCAACTTCATCCTCATCATCACTGAGCTCTTCATCCATCCAAGCTTCAGAGTACAATGCCAGATGAGGTGCTCCATTCCCTGCTGCACCCTTTCCCTTGCTCCAGTTCTTCAACTTGACATACTTGTCCCTATACCGTTTAGGTCGGTATGCAATCTTATCATTCCGATCAGTTTCAGATGACTTAGTATGACAGCTGGCAGCAATGTGTCCACGCTTTCCACACCTGCAACATAGACCTTATCTTGGGTCAGTATTGGAAGAGCTAACACTGTAACATCCCAGAACCCCGTAACACAATATTGTCCGCTTTGCTCACCAGCGCACGGTTTTGTTCTTGGTATGGACCACTTCCACTCAAAAGGCCTCATGCTAAGAGAGGTATCCACACCCTTAT
Organism: Calendula officinalis; assembly: GCA_963853835.1. Classification (NCBI taxonomy): domain Eukaryota; kingdom Viridiplantae; phylum Streptophyta; class Magnoliopsida; order Asterales; family Asteraceae; genus Calendula; species Calendula officinalis. The sequence goes on from OY970825.1 coordinate 57,483,115, forward strand.
AAGGAGTGTTTCGTTCCCCTCTCCAACCAATGCGGGACGAATCTTACAATTCACCCCCCCTTGGGACACAACGCCCTCGTTGTGCACATCGGCCCGGGTCTGGCTCTGATACCAACTTGTAACACCCTAAAATTTCACAAAAATTTAAAACTTTTTAAGTACAAGATTTAAATAAAAAGGTCCCATAAATAAATCTCAGATATTAATATTTAACATTTAAAACGGATTTATTGCGGAAATAGTTAAAATAAAATAAAGTGTTTTAAAATTTTAAACGCTGTCCACATCAGTAATGAAAAGATACAGCGGTCAACCGTCCACCTCCTCCTTTCCTTTGCTAGTACCTGAAACAATGTGGGGGAAAGTTTGGGTCAGCTGGGAAGCTGAGTGAATAGTCTCAAAATGTAAACAATTATAACATACAACACATGAGGGCACATCGGTGTACTCCTACTCAGAATCTACTCGATTAATTACTCAGATTTATTTCTCAGATTTTATTACTCAGATTTTTAATTTATATAGCGTGCTAGTGTGACTTGGGCCGAGAGATCAACCTCGACCCGCCTCACACCACCTCAACACCTGTACTCTTCGGTGTTGAGTCAAAAGGCCTGGCACCAGTACTCTTCGGTGTCAAGTCAAAACGTCTGACACCAGTGCTCTTCGGTGTCAAGTCAGATATATTATGTTTAATGTTTAACTCAAAACTCAGAAACTCAGAAATCAGAAACTCAGAACACAAGATGCTAGATCACAGATAACTCAGATAACAGATAACTCAGATAGCAAATATGGTGCAAGTAATGTAACACGTAAGTCATGCATGTATAACGTTAAAACTGAATACACGGTGAGAATACTCACCTCGAGAAACGTAAGCTCCAACGGGTTCACCGGAATCAAAGATACAGCACGCTATCACCTAGACAGTCCTAAAACATAGAGCGAAATACCGGATTAAAACCAACCTCTTATCCTTATTTCAGAAAACTGGCAGTGCCCGTCGGTCTCACAGAAACTGCCATAACTCCTAAACTGTGCAGTAGATTTATCCCATATTTTTACCATTAAAAGTAGACAACCAGAACTACATATCTCTGTGAGACGGTCACTGGCCAAAACAAAGTCTAAGGGCGTCAAAACAGTGTCTCAAGACAGACATGTTGCACAGGTCATTTTCCTAACAGCAGCATACTAAATTGACTATAACTTTTAAACCGTAATTCGGATTGACGAGAGGGTTGCGGTGTTGGAAAGCTAACTCAAAAACCAAGGTCCCCACACGGGCCAAAAACCCTAAAGATCATCTTAAGTACCTCAAAAACACATTAGAACAGTAGGGTAGATTCTGCCAGAAAAAGTATAGATTTGCAAAAGTCGTTTTAGCAACCCGACATCAACCCGTTAAATCTCGAGGCACACAACAGCCCCGAAACTCGTTTTATTTCAGAAACTATAGTTTTAAATTAATCCAGCTTGTTTGCTTTGAAATCCTTCTCGGTTTAGGAAACCAAAACCTTAAGGTTCGGTTTCCGGTTTTTCGGTTATTAAAAAAAACGTTTAACCAATCATCAATTGATTATTACCCCACCTGTGAACCCGACACTCCTAATTCAGTAGTTAAACTATAATTCCTCAGGCTCGGTATTTGGATCAACTCGTTAAAGACCATACTCGATTTGCTACGACAAAACATTGACAATAAAACGACACATGAACATCTTGCCCCAAACAATGAACTCGACAGCCCCATAACCACGAACAGAATTAGGCACGACTAAATCAATATCAAATGAACTCAAACATAACCCAGGTCAGAGTTCTACCGATCGAAACAATTTGCGGAATGGCTCGAGGAGAAGGATGAACTCGGAACTTCTTGGCTACAACTGCTCGGGAAAACCGTAACTCAAAGAAGACTTGGTTTGGCTCAGCTATGCCACCTGATCACGCCCACCTTTCTGCTCCAACATGCCATCGGAAACAAGAACAAGAAGTTTAGAAATCGCAAGAAGGCAATGAAAAACAATACAAAACAGTGCGAAAGAATTTTACCCAGACAATAAATCACCGAACCCTAGGACTTGTACACAGCTTCACCTCTTTGCTTGGCTGCTATGGGCGATGAAGAGCAGAAACAATAAAACGGCGCAAGGAGTTTTTTGGTTGGGAGAGGAAAGCTGCCGAGGAAAACAAGTGGGGATTAGGGATTGGACAATTCCTTTTAATTGATAATTAATATGTACGTGGGCTAGGAGTAAGTGGGTACAAGTGTGAAGCTGGCCCATAAAACATTTCTTTACTTCTCGGGTTTCCACTTTGCTACAAAGAATCGGGCTTTCTCAATTGGCTTAAATGGAGGAGACATAATTAAGACAAACCGAAAGGAACAAGGTAGGTGACGTCCCAATAAGGAACTTGCGGATTAACAAAAAAAATTGAATACAGGACCAAGGTTTTAGGGGTTTAAGGGTTTACAATCATTTTCACTTACACAAGCCTGCAACTTAAAAGTTTGGAGTCTTTGTTTTTGGCCGGCCCGACTTCAAACAATATAAAACCCAACTCGCTCACACGAATAAATAACGTCTAATAAAGACGAACCGACTAATTACAAGTCGTCTAAATAATATATAATTAATTATAAATAATAAAACGTGATTAAAATAATAATATTTATTTCATACAAATTTTTGGGGCGTTACAAACACCCAGCCTCTTCTTTTTCAACTAATCCAGCTTCATGGACATGAGAGCCCTTTGAGTTTTTAGCTCCTCTGCCTTAGCATTATCAAGATCAACCTCTGGCTCTTCAGGCTCAGTGACAATATAGGCCTGTTGAACAACTAAAGCCATGCCAGTGGAAGTCTTGTAAGTCTTCTTCCAGTTGATCAGTCTAGCAACATTATTCTCCTCATGAATCAACATCAAACCATACAATATTTGAAGAGTGTACGTTTCGATGTTGTTAGCAGCATTGACATAGTTCGTCATGTCAAGGAATTGTTGAGGAAGACTGTCTAGAAATTTTTGACAGAGTTCACCTTCTTCCTTCACAATCCCAACACTGATAAGATCATGAATAACAGTGTTGAGTCTATTATAAAGAGAGATGATATCCTCATTAGGATTTGAGAAGAAGTTTTCATATTTCCTTCTCATGTTGCCCTTTCTTTGCAACTTCACCTTTGTTATGCCTTCATAGGTGATGGTTAAGCTATCCCACATAGCTTTTTTAATTGGTAGCTGCATGATTGCAGTTAGTATTTCCTTCGTAACTTCATTACCAATCACACCTTTGGCCCTTGAGTCAAGACTGAACAGCTGTCGGTCAGTATCAGTCCATGTGTGCTTCAGTTTTTGTATGGTTCTTGTGCCTGCAGGAGCATCATCAGTGGTTGCAATGGGTTCCACAGTTTGTGCAATGATGGGACCATCAGTCAGCACAGTGATCATTTCACAATGGATAGATTCAAGATACCATTGTGCTTTCATCTTCCACTGATGAAATCCATTGCCATAAAAAATGGGCACTCCCTTTCCGGACATAACTGGTGCAATGATGGAACACATTTATGATGTTGTGGGTTGGGAAGGGTATGTATATGGAATGGCTGCCAGAGTAATAGATCGACTAAATAAGAGTTTATTTAGCATGCTCTGATACCAGTTGTTAGGTCACAACAACCCTAGTTTGTATGTTAATTGATAGAATTATTAATACTTAAGACAAATAATGTATTAAACAAGATTGTAGTCAAATATATAATTCCACTAAGTGTGGTATGCTGTGGAAAAGCAATACCATTGATCAATTACAAATGATATGAAAGTGTAAAGTGAATTGGTAAATACTCCTTTGCTAAGTGATCTCTATTTATAGTGTTTATAGAGATCTTACAAGATAGGCAAGGAGTAATGGAAGGACTGATATAAGGAAAGTGACCGAGATCAAAGGGATTTGATATGCTCAGTTAAACTTGGAATGTTTAACTCAGTCCTTCCACTCAGTACTGGATTCCAATACTTAGTTTCAATACTGAGCGACCAATACTACTAATTTATTCTACAAACTAATCTAAGCTAGTCTAGGTTGTCTTGTTATCTTAAGATCCAAATGGGGTAAGGCTTTTCGCCTTCACAGTATGTGTAAGCACAGGTTAGCTTACAAGTATGTGATTTTGATGGGAGTAAGCTTTGAAGGATTTATGTGCACAGTTAGTCAACCTATGATGATACATCCATGCCTGCGAAACACTTAAGGGTCACACTGGTGAGTGCATGTAATACGAGCAAGATAAGCAATGATACTACGAAGAGGAATGATTCATAACAGTCATTATGAATCATTTAAAGTATTAACTTATTACTAGATTAGTTTAAATAACAAATTAATACAAGTGTTTGTACATTTACTAGTTGAGTTAATATACAATGTGTTAATCAAAGATTATCCACGATATGATTTAAAGCTATTAAATCATATAAGTAATTGGATAATATTGTTGTATAAATTATATAAAGGTTATTATATAATTAATTATTAAAAGTATAAATACAAGTATATAATTCGTGTATATGGGTACCGAATTATTAGTGTATTTATACTAGACATTTAATAGTTAATTGCAACAATAATAAACTAGTTAAACTATGAGGGATGGACGTGTAAAAGGATAAGTTTAATTAAGAGATTAATCTTAATTAAACTAGAAGGGCCCTAAGTGAAAGTCTTTCTATTATAAATAGACGGCTTAGGGATCACTTATGGGGTTACACCATTAAGCCGAAACCCTAGCCCCCTCACTTCCTCCATTCGGCCGAATAGAGCAAGACACCAAGTCTTGGTGTTCTTCGTTCTTCGTTTTCTTCGTGTTCTTCAAGTTTTGAAGAACAAGTTCATTGCTTAGATCAACTAGAAGATCGCTCGATTTGTTCATCATCAGTAGACTAATCTTAAGCAAACAACAAGGTATGTTTTGGGAAACATCTTTCTCCCTTCTCCCCTTTTGGACGAATTCGACCAAAGAACCCTAGGGTTCTTTGGTTGATGGTCGAACGAACCACACAAGCTTTTTGTGTGTTCGAGTTCTTCGTACAAGGTTTCTTTCTTGTTAATCTAATCTAGATTTCCAACATCCCAATCCTTTAGGGTTTAAGGATTAGGTTTAATCCCAGTTCCGCTTTTAGGGATTAAATCAGCTAGTTGGTTTAACCGGTCAAGAACAAGTTCATGTTATTGGTCAGCAAGGTTCGAACCAAGCATGCTAGGCGGTCGGTCCTATGGGTCGATCGAGTACAATGAAACCCTTCAGTGGTATTAGAGCGTTGGTTTAGAAATCTAAACTAGATTGACAGTTTCTTTTGTTTGTTTATTTTTAATTACAAGTTTTTTTTTTTGGTTCCACGTTTTTTCCTTCTTCTTCTTAAATTTCGAAAACGGTAAGAACCCTAGGACCAAGAATATTAAACTAGTTTAGTTTAATTGGTCAAAAGATTTCTAATACCCTAGTAATTTTCAAAAATAGCATAAGAACACTAGGATTAAGAACATTAAACTAGTTTAGTTTAATTTATCAAAAGGCTTCTTTTCCTAACCCTAGATTTTTCGAAAAATTGGAAGAACCCTAGGATCAAGAACATCAAAGTTCTTGATCAAGAGGATTCTTTCCTTATTAGTTGATTTTCCATATCTAAGATCAAGTATGTCAAGCCAAGTTTTGGTTTAATTGATCAAATAGGATCCCTTCCTTTTTTCCCTCAAAGATTTCGAAATCAAGGAGGTTACTTGGACACCAAGTTTTTTAAACTAGCCTAGTTTAATTGGTCGAAAAGTTTTCTAGGCTTTAAGGAAATTTTCGAAACCCTAGATATAATCTAGGATTAAACTAGTTTAGTTTAATTAAAAGAACTAATTAGAATAATAATAATCTAAAACCTAGATAATTAAACAAGTTTATGTTTAATAGGTTTAATTATTATTTTAATAGATTTATTAAGACTAGTTCTTTAAACCTTGTAATTTAAACAAAGTTATATTGTTTATAAGGTTTAAATTAAAAAGTTTAAATACATTTATTAAAGGTTATAATCTATCTTAGAATTTAAACAAAGTTTATTGTTTAGATAGGATTGATTAAAACAAATTAATCTTTTAATAAAATGATGTCTTTGATCAAGAAAGTCAAAACCCTAGTTTTGATTGATCAAGAACAAGATTCGGGTTTATTTAATTCATTTAAGGAATTATATAAGATTAAAAGAAGTGTTAACTTTTAAGTTCTAAAACTACAAGATGTACTTATTTATTTATATATGTATATATATATTTCGGAATGTTTTAATACTTAAAAGAAAAATGAATTTTTAATAGATATAATAAAGTTTATACGTATTTTAATTAGACTAAGTTAAAATACATACGTATAAATTAGATGTAATATTCTTAATAGAATGTTACAAATTTATTATAGAAATATACATATATACGAATATATATATTAAGTACAAGATAAAATGGAACAATTAAAAGATAACGTTATTTTGATCTTAAAAAGATAATATTATAACTAGTTATTGTATAAGTTATAATATAATTAAAACTAGAAAGTACAAAGTTATGATCTCATTATAACTAGAAATTGTACAAGTTGAAATTATATGATTAACTAGAAATATACAAAGTTATATATATTAAGATGTATAAAGTTATAAGTTATTATAACTAGATAATTATACAAGTATAATATAAGTATTTTACAAGTCATGTAATATACTAGATTAATGATCAAGAATAAATAACAAGAACCTATATTTAACTAGTTTAAGTTAAATATAAGAAAGGTTTAAACAAACTAAGATTTATTATATATAGTCTTTATATAATAAGTTTATTAGTTTCACCCAGTATAGACCGGTGATTGTGTTTGCTTACGTTCTATCATGGTTGTTGGACCTAGTGGGAGCTACACAAGAAAATCACAAAGTTTGTAAGTATGTCGTTAAGACATAATTTTTGGTCGAACCTAATAAGTCAAAAAACAAATGTTTAATTTTATTATTAGACATATGAAAAACTAGGTGTGTTAAACTAGGTTTATGGTTCAAATTTATGAATCATAAAAGAATTTAAAGTTTAACATAAGTTTTAAGTTTTTCAAATAAAGATAAAACAAGTAAGTTTTATTAGAGATAAGGTTTTTCACAAAACCTAGTAAAACGTTTTGTACACCTCGTTTTAGGTATACATACAAATCGCGCAATTCTTGAAACTATAAGTTTTAAAGAATAGTTCTTAAGTTTTAAAAAGGTGTCTTGTCGAATTCCTAAATTCACAAGTCACACATTTTAAACAAGGATTAAGATTGGAATAAAGGTTTAAGTTTAGTTTAAGACTTAAACAAACCCAAGAAAATCTTAGATCTATGTACTATCCACCTAATGGAACACCTCACTTGTTCAACGATATTCATATTGTAAGGATAAAGAACCTTAGATATGGATTCAAATCATTGCGAGTCTTAGGGTGCGTAAGGTTCTGTGATAATCGGGAGTCCCGGCGCAGAGCATCGCACTGTCTTAGATGGTCTGATCTACTTTGGTGATAATCAGGAGTCCCGACACAAAAAGTACTTGAGTAGAATAAAAAAAACTAGACTTTATTACTAACTTAGAAATGTACAATTAGATTGTACAAGGTTGTAATAAATTATAAGTCTAAAGATTCTACGACCCCTAGGAATCTGTAACACCCTAAAATTTACAAGCTTTTTAAAATTTTCGTGTGCAAGATTATAATCAAAAAGGTCCCATAAATAATCCCCAAAATAATCCCCAAAATAATTGTTTTATATAAAATGTATTTAATGCAGAAATGTCTTAAATAAAATTCAGAGTTTTGAAATAATAAAAACGTTTCACATCAGCACTCAGAAGTAATACAACAGTCAAGCGTCCACCTTCTCTTTTCCTTTGCTAGTACCTGAAAATGGGAGGGAGTTTTTGGGTCAGCGGGGAAGCTGAGTGAATAAACTCAAAATGCAAACAACTACAACATACAATACATGAGGGTACACAGGTGAACTCCTACTCATTTGCTACTCAGTTAATTTATCCGTTTTTGTATCTTTTAAATTTATATAGCGTGCTTGTGCAAATCGAGTCGAGAGATCAACCTCGCCTCTCCTTGCACTAAAATGCCACTCAGGCTACCACACAGAAATGCCACTCAGGCCACCACACAGAAATGCCACTCAGGCCACCACACAGAAATGCCACTCAGGCCACCACACAGATTACCATTCAGATTTATTAATTATTTTTATGTTTGCAACTCATAACATAAACCACACAGATAGCCCTGTCACATAGCAGCACAAAATGACTCGGTACCGGCTCAGATACTCGGCACCTCTGTCTCAGATCAGTGGTATATAAAAACAGTCACTTAGTTACTCAGATAACAGATCAACACACAGAAAGTAAAAACAGATCAAAACAGTTAACCACATAAGTCATGCACGTATCGTTATAACTGAATACACGGTGAGAATACTCACCTCGAATAACCGTAAGCTCCTAAATATCCTCGGTACTGAAGAGCGTCTCTAACCGGTCCTAGAAGGTCCTACAATGTACAAGGAAGCTCGGGTTAGGATTAGGCTCAAAGGTTGCTTCAGCAGAAACTAAACAGCACTCAGCACTTTTGCGGGAACGGCTATAACTCTCAAACCGCTCACTAGATTTTATTCAAATTTTTATAGCAGCTAAATGACTCAGAGAACTACAACTTTACAGAAGACCTCGGAAACTGAATCCAAACAGAAAAGGTTCAAATCAGGCTTCCAAGACAGAATAGCTGAACCGAAAACTATTCTGCGATGGTTTTACTAAAACAGTGATATCTTTTAAACTGTAAATCAGATTAATGAGCCGTCTGCGGCAACAGAAAGAGAACTCAGAAAACTTGAGACCAGCACGGGCCAAAAATCCAGAAACGTATTTTAAATGTGATAAAAACAGGCCCGAATTCAGACTATAGAATCTGCCCAAAAACTCAGCATGTTGTTTAAAACACGTTTTAACAACCCGACAACAAAACCGTATTACCCGGGGCACCCGACAGCCATGGAAACCAAAATATTACAAAAATTAATTTTGAAAGTAATCTAGCTAATCTAACAAATTGATACAACCATAAATAAATTCACTAACAATCTATGATTTAAAAAATGATTTTCAAGAAACTTTCCACAAAATTCAGCACAGGGACCGTTAACGAGAATGGCCATAACTCACTGACTGAAACTTCTATTGACGAGAGGTCGGAGGTCACGGTTAGCTAACTCAGGGTACTACAAATCTCTGTGAGACGGCCCTTTCCTAAAACCGACACTAAGACCTTCAAAATCAGCCCGCAACATTGCGGTAACAATCTGCTAGCAATAAAACGAAATTAACAACAATCTGACACATAACCCGAAACCATCTCCCGAGCGTCTACCGAGACGTCCAGAATTCTGTGTCTTTGGGTTCTTTAAGCATGGCTCGGTATTGACTCAGAGACATCAAGAAAATTAAAGAAAAGGGATAAAAATTATACCCTACGAATCAAACCGCGAGAATAACGACGATACGAATCACACCCGAACAAGAAGCATGACACCACCATTTGATCTATGCGTGAACCGACACAATAATCACAGCCATTGCTGGGATTTCCCAGCCACCAAATCTTTAATTAAATATAACTTCCCCCATCACCGTCATCAAGGAAGAAAAACCCATAGCTCAAAGCAAGCACACACCACCTTTAAATTAATTGTTGTGGTGATCCAAATCTTCAAAGCAATTATAAGCTAACAAAATACACCACTGAAAATTCTATATACTGCCCTCCTCCATCAACGAACAAGCAATACTTTACTTCCACCTCATGCTTTTGATGATAATCCACCAGACGAGAGAAGGAGCGGCGCACATAAAACGGAATTTAAGAGAGAATGAGCGGCACACACATATTGAGAATTAAGGGTTGCCAAATGAGTTTAGGATAATATGAAAATTAACTAAACAAGTCCACTATTAGAAAACATGGGTCTTTGCCGTCGGCCCATCACAAAATAATAGCATGTCCCAATTCTCAAATCATTAAACTGGGCTGACCCGACCCATAAAATAACTACATGACTCTCTAAAAAAAATAAAACATCTAATAAATTGTCGTCTAAAACTTACGAGACGACTAACTATTAATGTCTAATAATATGATACGTCTTAACTATTAATTATAAGCGTCCAATTAATAAATTAAAATAACTTCAGATTACTAAATTTTATTATAAATTAATTACCTAATTTTCAGGGCGTTACAACTCAACTACACTTAAAATAGACTTCGTCCCCGAAGTCATCGCTCGAAAGGAGCTCAGGGTGGCGGTTTTGCATTGCAGACTCAGGCTCGCCAACGACGCATATCCGCAACAGAGAAAAATGATAAATTTATGAAATAGTGAAACTCGTCAGGGTGATCAACTCGTTCAGAATAAACTTCGGATTTGCTTACACGAATCTTCCATCTCGAACGGCGCAAAATGATTAGGTTAAAAGAAATAGAACTGAAATGCGCTCTAAGGATCTCGGCTTATTGATGAAAAGGATGTCGAAAATGACACAACTATCTCACGATACTCTGCTGAAGGTGTCTTCTTGTTCTCGCAGTCGGACACAGTTGCTGCACTCAGTGGTTAACGTCGCGTTGAATCCCCGATTCAACTCCACTTGGAGATTTGTTACGGTTTGGTTTGTGGCGACAGATGATCTCGGTCGCCCAACTTGTGCTCGCAATCATACCCGGCCCTCTCACGGCGATAAAAATTAGTTTTTACGGGAAATTTCTTCTCGTACAACTCTATTAATTGGTAACTATACATTTTAGCAACATAAAAAAAATCTCATTATTGCCAATTCTCTATCAGAATGGCTCAGAAAGGTTCTCTACACTATGGGACATCGTTTTGCTAAAGCATAAGAACTGAATGTGTGGGTCGCCCCACTGTCAAATAACACAAAAGCAGGCACATTGTTCACAAGGAATGCACCTATCACACAGATAATTCACACAGAATTCAAAATCACCCAGTAGTACTCATGTAATTCACCCAGGAATGCAGGATGATACACGAAGAATCATAAGCACACAATAAGCAACTCAAGTATTTACCCAGAAATATCACTCACGAATGTAGTTCAGAACTATACCCAGAATTGTAACTTAGAAGATAGCAATATCTATCATCAACAGCGTTACCTACCACACATAAATCTCATATATAATCATGTAAAGGCATAATTACACACATCTGTTTCATCTCCCATATACTCGTTGATATATATATATATATATATATATATATATATATATATATATATATATATATATATATATATATATATATATATATATATATATATATATATATTAGGTCACCTCCGATTAATAACTAAGATATACGTACCAATAATTAGAACGAATTATTTATATATAAAATATATCTCCCCAAATTACTCATTTGCATATACTCCAAATACACTCGATTAAAATTTTCATAATTCAACTTTTAACTTATCTCAATCTATACTAATAACTTATTTCAAACCTCGTTTAATGTCTTCCCACAAGTCAGCTTATAACTTTTTATTTTTATTATTTGGACCACATATTTACTCATTAAACTCATATTACCCACTTTTTACTAAAAAAAATCAATTAAATTTTATACACTTATTTGACTGATTTCTTATTACTCGATTTACGAATTAATCCATTAGTTCTCATTTACTCAATACACAATTACCTTTTATTCCCAATTTAAAGATTTTCTCATTGTTCATTATTTTAATACTTTCTCGCCTTTTAGAAATTTCTCCTTAGTTCAATATAAACTTCAACTTATTTAATAATTGCTCATAATTAATTTTTTTATCATAAAATTTTATAACACTTCAAAATTTTAAAAATTAAATAAATAAATAAATAAATAAAATATTATTCGATAACTCTAAATAAAATATATTACTCACAAAATATAATTTTCTCATAAAAACTTTATAGCACCTCCAAATTTTAAATAGAACTTCCCGACAATTTAAAACTTTTCTCTTTTAACTTGTTTTATTGACCTGTTCATTTAACACGATTTATAAACTTCTTATAACTTAAAAATTTACTCAATAATCAATCTACATGAAATTTTCTCATTTGAGCTCGTTTTAATAATTCATTATCAACTCCAATTAACAACCTCATTTTAACTCATTTCCTCATATCCGACACATTATAAATTCTCATTACTTTATAATTTCTCATTATCTCATTAGCTATATAGTTATAATATTTGTAACATCTCATTTGCACATTTACACTCAGCCTAATTAATCTCGGTTATCAATTTTATAAACTCTATAATTACCCTGTGAAATGACTTTAAATAATCTTAATTACTCAGTTCGATAATTACTCTTATAAACTCTCTGATCAATTATATTATCTATATTTCACACTTTAATTTCTTTACCCAGAAAAATCTCTATGCATAAGCATTATGGTCATAATATTTAAAAATAGTAGTCAATGATAACTAATTCTTGAAAATTTTCCTTTTTACCCCTACTCATCTCCACTTGGAGAAAAACTCGTCCTCGAGTTTGGAACTAGTATTGTCTACCAAAATAAACAAGCAAACATGTAGTCACACAAACAATTAAGATACACATACTAATTTCACAATAACAAGCATTGGTCCATCGTTCCCCTCAAAATCTCCCCATAACCAACCAAAAGTCATGTGCGGAAAGTAATAGGGGCTCTCTATTACTTTCAACACCTACCTTTGTTTGGTCACGAGTCAATCCAAAGTTCACGACTTCCCACATAAAATTTCACCACACAAACAAATCACATTCGGAAGAAAGAAAAATTTATTTTTTCCATATTTGATAAATACCGATATGCACTCAGACGTGTTTACTCAAAATCTTATAAACACTACTCAGAATTGCACTCAGCAAAAGTCACTTAGTCAAAAATATTTTATTATGTTTTTAACTCAGAACATAATATAACTAATAAGCTCTTATAATTCATTTTTTTAAATAGATTATCACCGAATTCATGATGATAGTATCCCTTTAGTTCACTTTTAATAAACACACTTTAAAGATAAACTTGGATAATTACTGTTTAATTTGACTCGACAATCCTCGATTAGTTGGTATAACAAACATATATAGTTTATTCAATATCTCTGCGTTTATTTAACAATCTCTCACTTAACTTATAAAAAAACAATTATTGATTTTCACACTCAGCTATTTAAATCACATATTTAACAAGTTTTTTTTTTCATTTGATCTCAATTTAATAAATCTCAGTTTATTATTTTCTCGACAAAAAGATTTTCTCAATACATCATGTCTCATCTCTTTAAGAAAGCATTTTCTCTTTTTCTTTTTTTCAATTGTCCAAAGATTTCATACCACCCAAATTCTCATAAATTTAAAATTTTTAAATTTGATAAATAAGTGAAAAGGTTCCACTAAATAGAATCTCAAATGATAATTCAACATTTAAAAAAAAACAGGCTTAAACCAACTGAAGTTTTAAAATTAAAAACTAAAACGATTCTGAAATAACGGATTAAGAATAAAATTCAATTCTAGTTAAGGTTTCTCGTCTAGCTCAAATGTAAATCATTTTAAAAAAAGATTATCAATTTTAAATAAAAAAAATTTAAAAAATGTTCTCGGTATTTTCGCTTTTGCTCGACTTGATGAACTGTCATAAAAATATTCTTTAAATTAGTTGATAATAAAAATATCTTTCATTTACTCGTTTCACAGTTTACTCGTTTCAATAACTCTTTCTATTAAGTGTTTTCCCAAAACGAAATATTTTAGTATTTTATCAATGTGAAAAATTTATTACTCCTCATTTCTTATTTACCCAAAACATGTTCGCATTAAATAATCTATGGAATTTATCATAATTTCATACTCATCTATTAACCCTTTTGGTTAAAATTTCTCAGAATTATAAAATCTCACAGATTATATAAAATTTTATATAATTATAATTTTTAGTGTGTATAACGCATATGCACTAAGAATTATCCACGGAAAATATACTCAGAAAAGCGATCCTTGTCGCGAAATACCCTCAGAGTTAAATCAAAATTATACTCAAAATAATAACAACGATTCTCATATTTGTCATTCCTCAAAACACATAATACAACGAAATTCCCAAATAAATAAAAGGTCTTAAATATTATCGGCAGCAGGAAAAACGAGGGTCGACGTGACATGCTGTACGTTTGATGTGAAACTTCTCTTAGAAACTGTTTTACTCTTTCCAAAAAAAATTTCAACTTGAGTTTGAATTCGCCCCTTGCGAACCCAAATCCCTCAAGTCAGTGCACTGATACCAACTTGTAACACCCTAAAATTTACAAGCTTTTTAAAATTTTCGTGTGCAAGATTATAATAAAAAAGGTCCCATAAATAATCCCCAAAATAATTGTTTGATATAAAATGTATTTAATGCAGAAATGTCTTAAATAAAATTCAGAGTTTTGAAATAATAAAAACGTTTCACATCAGCACTCAGAAGTAATACAACAGTCAACCGTCCACCTTCTCTTTTCCTTTGCTAGTACCTGAAAATGGGAGGGAGTTTTTGGGTCAGCGGGGAAGCTGAGTGAATAAACTCAAAATGCAAACAACTACAACATACAATACATGAGGGCACACAGGTGAACTCCTACTCATTTGCTACTCAGTTAATTTATCCGTTTTTGTATCTTTTAAATTTATATAGCGCGCTTGTGCAAATCGAGTCGAGAGATCAACCTCGCCTCTCCTTGCACTAAAATGCCACTCAGGCTACCACACAGAAATGCCACTCATGCCACCACACAGAAATGCCAGTCAGGCCACCACACAGAAATGCCACTCAGGCCACCACACAGATTACCACTCAAATTTATTAATTATTTTTATGTTTGCAACTCATAACATAAACCACACAGATAGCCCTGTCACATAGTAGCACAAAATGACTCGGTACCGGCTCAGATACTCGGCACATCTGTCTCAGATCAGTGGTATATAAAAACAGTCACTCAGTTACTCAGATAACAGATCAACACACAGAAAGTAAAAACAGATCAAAACAGTTAACCACATAAGTCATGCACGTATCGTTATAACTGAATACACGGTGAGAATACTCACCTCGAATAACCGTAAGCTCCTAAATATCCTCGGTACTGAAGAGCGTCTCTAACCGGTCCTAGAAGGTCCTACAATGTACAAGGAAGCTCGGGTTAGGATTAGGCTCAAAGGTTCCTTCAGCAGAAACTAAACAGCACTCAGCACTTTTGCGGGAACGGCTATAACTCTCAAACCGCTCACTAGATTTTATTCAAATTTTTATAGTAGCTAAATGACTCAGAGAAATAAAACTTTACAGAAGACCTCGGAAACTGAATCCAAATAGAGAAGGTTCAAATCAGGCTTACAAGACAGAATAGCTGAACCGAAAACTATTCTGCGATGGTTTTACTAAAACAGTGATATCTTTTAAATTGTAAATCAGATTAACGAGCCGTCAGCGGCAACAGAAAGAGAACTCAGAAAACTTGAGTCTAGAACGGGCCAAAAATCCAGAAACGTATTTTAAATGTGATAAAAACAGGCCCGAATTCAGACTATAGAATCTGCCCAAAAACTCAGCATGTTGTTTAAAACACGTTTTAACAACCCGACAACAAAACCGTATTACCCGGGGCACCCGACAGCCATGGAAACCAAAATATCACAAAAATTAAATTTGAAAGTAATCTAGCTAATCTAACAAATTGATACAACCATAAATAAATTCACTAACAATCTATGATTTAAAAAATGATTTTCAAGAAACTTTCCACAAAATTCAGCACAGGGACCGTTAACGAGAATGGCCATCACTCACTGACTGAAACTTCTATTGACGAGAGGTCGGAGGTCACGGTTAGCTAACTCAGGGTACTACAAATCTCTGTGAGACGGCCCTTTCCTAAAACCGACACTAAGACCTTCAAAATCAGCCCGCAACATTGCGGTAACAATCTGCTAGCAATAAAACGAAATTAACAACAATCTGACACATAACCCGACACCATCTCCCGACCGTCTACCGAGACGTCCAGAATTCTGTGTCTTTGGGTTCTTCAAGCATGGCTCGGTATTGACTCAAAGACATCAAGAATATTAAAGAAAAGGGATAAAAATTATACCCTACGAATCAAACCGCGAGAATAACGACGATACGAATCACACCCGAACTAGAAGCATGACACCACCATTTGATCTATGCGTGAACCGACACAATAATCACAGCCATTGCTGGTATTTCCCAGCCACCAAATCTTTAATTAAATATAACTTCCCCCATCACCGTCATCAAGGAAGAAAAACCCATAGCTCAAAGCAAGCACACACCACCTTTAAATTAATTGTTGTGGTGATCCAAATCTTCAAAGCAATCATAAGCTAACAAAATACACCACCGAAAATTCTATATACTGCCCTCCTCCATCAACGAACAAGCAATACTTTACTTCCACCTCATGCTTTTGATGATAATCCACCAGACGAGAGAAGGAGCGACGCACATAAAACGGAATTTAAGAGAGAATGAGCGGCACACACATATTGAGAATTAAGGGTTGCCAAATGGGTTTAGGATAATATGAAAATTAACTAAACAAGTCCACTATTAGAAAACCTGGGTCTTGGCCGTCGGCCCATCACAAAATAATAGCATGTCCCAATTCTCAAATCATTAAACTGGGCTGACCCGACCCATAAAATAACTACATGACTCTCTAAAAAAATAAAACATCTAATAAATTGTCGTCTAAAACTTACGAGACGACTAACTATTAATGTCTAATAATATGAGACGTCTTAACTATTAATTATAAGCGTCCAATTAATAAATTAAAATAACTTCACATTACTAAATTTTATTATAAATAAATTACCTAATTTTCAGGGCGTTACAGAATCATGTCAAGTGTTGATACGATCGGTAAGGATGTTACCTACCAGAAACAGCATGTCGCGTCGGGAAATGCCCAAACCTTGCGGCGAGAATGTGATATATGGATCCTATGCCTAAGAAATTAATTATGGGTTTATAATATATTTTAGAGAATGTTTATTGCTGATTACTAATTAAACTGGGTTTGATTTGTAGATGGCAGCAACAAACGCAATAGCGACGACAAGTACCAACAATCTCTCACTTCGCTCAATCCTCGAAAAAGACAAGTTGACTGGGTAAAACTTTCTAAATTGGGAGCGCAATCTTCGTATTGTGCTCAGGCATGAGAGAAAGTGGTATGTCTTGGAGAGAGCAGTACCAAATGCCCCTGTCGTTAATGCTAGAGCTGAAACGAGGCAAGCTTATGATAAGCATGTTAGTGATGCACTCTATGTGAGCTGTCTAATGCTCGCCACTATGAGTCCTGAGTTACGAGCGGGACTTATGGATGTGCCTGCATTTGAGATGATCCAGCAACTTAGGGATTCATTTCAAGAGGAAGCTCGCACAGAGAGGTTCGACATAATTCGAGCCTTCAACTCTTGGAAAATGGTCAAAGGAACGCCGGTGAGTGCCCACGTATGAAAATGAAAGGGCACATGGATCACCTCGCTAGACTTTGTCACCCGATACCGTTGCAAATGGCAACAGATACTATACTCAACTCGTTGTCTGATGACTACAAGTCATTTGTGGTCAAATACAACATGCATAATATGGAGAAGTCCATTGATGAGCTACATTCCATGCTCAAGACAGCTGAGTTGAGTTTGGGGACCAAATCTAAGGATGTTCTTTTGATCAGTAAAGGCGGTGGCGGTGGGAAGAAGAGAAAATGGCATGGTGGTAAAGGAAACGGTAAAACCTATCCTAACCAAGTAGTGCCAAATGGTAAAGGTGTCAAACAAAAGGTCAAGAAGGTCAAGCCTAACACTGCGAGGACCAAGAATCGGTGCTACAAGTGTGGTGAGGCTGGGCATTGGAAAAGGAATTGTCCAAAGGGTGCAAGTGGTAGTGGAGGAAACACAAGTTCCTCAGGTAACACAACCACACTTCTTAATCACTTTAAGATACTTGTAAAGTACGTTACGAGTAATCTAACTTTTGCAATTGTTTATTGCAGGAGGAGATGGAAAGTGATGACGACCAACATGAGATAGTGATGTAGGAAAACCTTGTAGTATTCACATGGCAGAACTTGAATACCACATTACTGGATCTCTACTAATCAATGAGATCACGAGAAAGAGAAGAAGATGAACATTACCATTAGATTGCTAAAGAAGTGATCCACCTCTACTGCACCACCTTGACACGCTGCAAGACCGCGTTGTACCAACAAAGTATCACACAACAACTTGTGTGTGTGTGTGCCTTGCGTCGAACTCGAACACAAACCGAAACCCTTGGGGTTTCTTGGTTTCGGCCGAAAGGAGAGAAAGAGGGAGGATTAGGGTTTTGAGTAATGTGAATGTGTAACCTCTAAGCCTTAGACATGCCCTCCTATTTATAGGTTTAGGCCTTGCACTTAGGCCCTTATAGTTTAATTAGAAGTTTAATGAAACTTAAACTTCTTTTGTTACTTTTAACCCTTGGACTTTATACTAGTTAATTAATAAACAATTAATTAACTGTCCGTTAAATACTTAACCTAATATTTAACCATCCTCTACAATAATTTACTTATTATTATTTATTCTCTTCTTAATAATTAACTTAACTAGTTAATTATTCCACACAACTTACTTTATTCGGTTGTCCATTATTGGGTGTGCAGTGGTGTGACCCTTTAGTGTCTTATAACATTGGACACAGTGACACGTGTACTTATCTGTGCACATAAATCCTTCAGACTCCCCCTTGTGCAAGTTAAGAAACGTTTTCTGATCATCGTTGGCCTAAAGCGGTCTCTAGCCAGACATTTAGGATAACCAGGTCATAAGAACTCTTACATCCAGAGATAATATTCATACAATAAATAACACTAACAGATTTTCCTTTCGTATCACGATATTTCTTAATTTGAGTAATAGACATGGAGCAGGGATCTTGTTCTATATACTCGAATTTTCTCGACTCTGATTTCGACTTTCTGCAGTAACGGATTACCAAATGATCTAATCATTCTCCGAGCGCGGCCACGCATTTCAGTAGTCTTAATCGTCGAGCGGCCATGAAATATCTCTTCTAGTTAAAGAAGGTGCAAATTCCATCTTGACATTTGCGTTATCTTGCCCACGACTTCCGCTATCTTAGTAAAGTTCCTTATGATCACCCTTTTACGGTGTGACGGTAGATAAATGCTAAAGATCAGAAGTCATCGTGTCTCAAACCAAAATGCCTCAGGTCAGAGGACATCTACTCGAAATTACTCATGCTTGGGCTCCATGAAGTAATATCGATCTTTTGGTCACGTCTAATGTTTAGCAAACTCTGTAAACATCTATGAATATTTATTTTAACAACCCTTGTTTCTCTATTCAATAACTATGAAATAGATAAATACTCATAATGGAATTAACTCTTGAATCTAACTCCCACTAAATTCAAGCAACCACAGACAATTTAGATACCCAAAAACTTTGTGTATCAAGGATAGGTTTAAAACATGTTAAGAATAGACAGTGTGAAAATATTACGTAAAACATTCTATTTCAATCCCACGAAATGTTATTACATAATGTATCGATTTCAAACATGTCTATGAATCTAATCAAAATTACTAGCTACCAATATTTAGCTACTGCATGCCTATAGCGTGCACATGTTTCTCATGCTTTGGTCTAACTAGTGGTTTTGTCAACGGGTCAGCGACGTTGTCATCCGTTGGTATTTTCTTAATAATAATATCACCCTCTCTAACATACTCGCGTATGAGGTGATATTTCCTGTGTACATGTCTGGTCTTTTGATGCTCTCTTGGTTCAACAGCTTGCGCTATTGCCCCATTGTTATCACATAATATTTCGATGGGTCTAGAGATACTGGAAATAACTCTAAGATCCTTGATAAAATTATTAAGCCACATGGCTTCTTTCCCAGCATCATTTGCGACAATGTACTCAGCCTCTGTAGTCGAATCTTCTATCGTATCTTGTTTCTGACTCTTCCAAGATATAGCTCCTTCGTTTAGCGTGAAGACAAATCCCGATTGGGATTTGTAATCGTCTCTGTAGGTTTGGAAGCATGCATCTGTGTAACCAATTACACGCAATTCTTCCATCGAACCTCCAAAGACCAAGAACATTTCTTTCGTCCTTCTCAAATACTTGAGAATGTTCTTGACAGCCATCCAATGGGGTTCACCAGGATTCTTTTGATATCTGCTCGTGAGACTTATGGAGTATGCAATATCGGGCCTAGTACATAACATGGCATACATGATTTATCCAATTGCCGAAGCATATGGTACCAAACTCATCCTAGCTATTTCCTTGCTAGATGTGGGACTCTGAGCTTTGCTCAGTGTAATGCCATGTGACATCGGAATGATTCCTCTCTTGGAATCACTCATACTGAATCTCTTCAGTACATTGTCAATGTATGTACTTTGACTAAGTCCAATAAGCCGCCTAGATCTATCCCTATAGATCTTTATACCTAGTATAAATGCGGCTTCTCCCAAGTCTTTCATCTGGAAACATTTACCTAACCAGGATTTTACTCCTTGTAATGCTGGTATATCGTTTCCTATAAGCAGTATGTCATCGACATACAAGACTAGGAAGATTACTACGCTCCCACTGAATTTTGTATAGACACACGCCTCGAACTCACTCTTGACAAAACCAAATTCTTTGATTCTTTTATCAAAGTGTAAGTTCCAACTTCTAGATGCTTGCTTCAATCCATATATGGATTTTAGAAATTTACATACTTTATTGGGATTCTTTGGATCGGTAAAACCATCCGGTTGTATAATGAATACGTCCTCATTCAACTCCCCATTAAGGAAGGCGGTTTTAACATCCATATGCCATATCTCATAGTCGTAATATGCTGATATGGCCATAAGAATTCTAATAGACTTAAGCATGGCGACTGGCGAGTAGGTTTCAGAATAATCAACACCATGTGTCTGCGTGAAACCCTTCGCGATGAGTAGTGCTTTGTAAGTATGCACCTTTCCATCCATGTCGGTTTTCTTCTTGAAAACCCACTTGAATCCAACAGCACGAGACTGTGGTGGCAAGTCTGATAACACCCAAACTTGGTTGTCATACATGGATTGCATCTCTGCTTGCATAGTCTCGATGTAACACCCTAAAATTTACAAGATTTTTAAAATTTTCGAATACAAAATTATAATCAAAAAGGTCCCATAAATAATCCCCAAAATAATTGTTTGATATAAAATGTATTTAATGCGGAATGTCTTAACTAAAATTCAGAGTTTTAAAATAATAAAAAAAACGTTTCACATCCGCACTCAGAAGTAGTACAGCAGTCAACCGTCCACCTTCTCTTTTCTTTTACTAGTACCTGAAAATGGGAGGGAGATTTTGGGTCAGCGGGGAAGCTGGGTGAATAAACTCAAAATGTAAACAACTACAACATACAATACATGAGGGCACACAAGTGAACTCCTACTCATTTGCTACTCAGTTAATTTCTCAGTTTTTGTATCTTTTAAATTTATATAGCGCGCTTGTGTAAATCGAGTCGAGAGATCAACCTCGCCTCTCCTTACACTAAAATTCCACTCAGGCTACCACACAGAATTTCCACACAGAATTACCACACAGAATTACCACTCATATTTATTAATTATTTTTATGTTTTCAACTCATAACATAAACCACACAGATAGCCCTGTCACATAGTAGCACAAAATGACTCGGTACCGGCTCAGATACCCGGCACGTCTGTCTCAAATTAGTGATAGATAAAAACAGCCACTCAGATACTCAGATAACAGGTCAATCACACAAAAAGTAAAATAGATCAAAACAGTTAACCACATAAGTCATGCACGTATCATTATAACTGAATACACGGTGAGAATACTCACCTCGAATAGACGCATGCTCCTAAATATCTTCGGTACAGAAGAGCGTCTCTAACAGGTCCTAGAAGGTCCTACAAGGTACAAGAAAGCTCGGGTTAGGATTAGACTCAAAGGTTGTTTGAGCAGAAACTAAACAGCACTCAGCACTTTTGCGGGAACGGCTATAACTCTCAAACCGCTCTCTAGATATAATTCAAATTTTTACAGTAGTTAAATGACTCAGAGGACTACAATTTTACAGAAGACTTCGGAAGCTAGATCCAAACAGAAAAGGCCCAAAACAGGCTCACAAGACAGAATAGCTGAACCGAAAATTATCCAGCGAAGGTTTACTAAAACAGCAATAACATTTAAACTGCGAATCAGATTAACGAGCCGTTAGCGGCATTGGAAAGAGGACTCAGAAAACTAGTGACCATCACGGGCCAAAAATTCAAAAATGTATTTTAAGTGTGGTAAAAACAGACCCGAACATGACCAACATAATCTGCCCAAAATTCAACATATCTTTTAAAACCCGTTTTTCAAACCCGACATCAACCTGTTTATTCCCGAGGCACCCGACAGCCCCGAGGACCCTTTTCATCTCAGAATCTGTTTTCAAAAATGTTTAACTAATCCACTTATTAAAAACTTCTCGGTTTAAGGAAACCAAGAACCCTAAGGTTCGGTTTCCGGGTTCTTCGATCAGTAAAACGTTTAGCCAATCAACCACGGTTTTTACCCAACCCGACACCTATAAACTGCAGCCATTAAACCTCTGATAAACCACACAGTTAGCACGCGAAATTGATCAGAAACAAAAACCAAGGATGGAATAAGAATTATACCGAAAGAATCAAACCACAAAAACCCAAAACAACAACGATCGAACCCTTGCTCGATCTCTTAAATCTCGATCTAAATCTCTCGCTGGGAATCACAGCTGGATACAAGTCATCCATAAGGCGCCACTCACCAGAATTAACATGCACAACCATCGACCACTAATGCTTCAAGGTCGGCTGCCTTCTAATTCGTTTTCTTCAAACATCGTCAAAACAAGGAATTATGCACAACAAATCTGCATCAATATATATTCACCGAATCTAAATAAAGTTTCAAAGTTTCCACAGCCACTAATATTCTTTCCATCTCCACCGTCCCTTTACAATATTCCTCATGCTAAAAAATTCAAAGAAGGATAAAACTCACGTCACGTTCTTGGTAATATGGATGGGATTGCTACACATGACCTGCTTGATTTTCTTCAATTCCCTCTAGTGCACCGGCTCACTGATATGACGAGTTCTCCAAGAAATATCGGCTGGAGAAAATAATCGAAGTAACTCATGAATGACAAGGGATTTTTAGGGTTTAAAGGGTTACACTATTATCATTAATCAAGCCCGTCATTTAAAAGCATGGGGCCTTGGCCTTTGCCGGCCCCCTTGTACTCGGT
The DNA here is from genome assembly GCA_963853835.1 of Calendula officinalis. Lineage (NCBI taxonomy): Eukaryota > Viridiplantae > Streptophyta > Magnoliopsida > Asterales > Asteraceae > Calendula > Calendula officinalis. The sequence goes on from OY970825.1 coordinate 57,506,713, forward strand.
CTTGGTCTGTCACTCATTTGGCTCGCCACAAAATAAATCTGACACGTATAAACAATGCCGTCTACATAATACTAGCCATATAATATATTGTCATCTAATTCTGACGGGACGGCTAACTATTTATTTATCCAATAAAATAAAAATAATAATTAATAAAGATAAATAATAATCACTTAATTAATTAATCTGACATGTCTAATCAAATGTTGTCTAAAAATATGAACCGACTAAATAAATGTCGCCTAGATAATACGAACCGTCCAACTACAAGTCGCCTAAATATAATAAAATTAATTATAAACAATAAAATGTGATCAGAAATAATATTATTTAATTAATACAAATTTCAGGGTGTTACAACTCAACTCCACTTGAAATAGACTTCGTCCCCGAAGTCATGGTTCAGAAAAACTCAGGGTAGCGATCTCGCACCTCGGACTTGGGCTCGCCAATGATACATATTCTCGGATAGGAACACAACGATAAGGTTATGAAATAAAGAAACTCGTCAGGGTGATGCACTCGATCAGAATAAACTCCGGCTCTTGCTTATACAATCTTCCATCTCTAGCGACGCAAGACGATAAAGCTCAATTGGAATGCTCTCTAAAGCTCAATTGGAATGCTCTCTAAACAAACAAACGGTTAGTAAGATTAGATAAAATAAAATAACTTCTAACATTATTACCTTTTAATAATAATAGTTAGACTAGGACCCATATTTCACGCCCTCTAATGCAAGGTTTGGGCACTTCCCATTAGAGCCACGCTATTTCTGGTAGGTATAGCCATACCGATCGCCTCTAGACTAGAAACGATTCCTCGATCCTCAGAATATCAAGTTGAACAATAAACTTGTACATGTTTTAATCCCTCTAGTGCATTTTGGGCCGGGACTCCCGATTAACACCAAAATAGATCGTACCATCTAAGACAGTGCGATGCCTTGCGCCGGGACTCCCGATTATCACAAGACCCTACGCACCCTAACACTCGCAATGATTTGAATCCACATCTAAGGTTCTTTCATCTTACAATGTGAATATCGTTGAACAAGTGAGGTGTTCCATTAGATGGGCTGCACTCTGATCTAAGGTTTTCTAAAAAGGATTTTCCTTGGTTCGAAAAGTTAGCCAGTTTTTAAATACTTGGTTTTATAAGCTAACTGTTTATAAATTCCACCTTTTAATTTGTTTCATAAAACTTGGTTTATAAACAAACTGTTTATTTTACCATTATTAATTTTAAAACTTGGTTTTCTAAACAAAGTGTTTATAATCACCACCTTATTAATCTATACCTTGGTTTTCTAAACAAACTGTTTATAATTACCATCTTATAATTAAATCTTGGTTTTCTAAACAAACTGTTTATAATCACCACCTTATTATTTTATGTTATAATAAATAAACGAAAAATAAAATGATACTTGCAATTTCGAAAAATTGCTATGTCATAACCCCATAAACTGATTTCCTGTATTTTTTTTAAAAAAAAAAACTTTATATAAATTTCCGGAAAAATATAAAGTTCCGAAAAATATTAAGATAAACACAATATCAATCCTTTTGGGTTATGTCATTCTAATTTGATAAATAAACTGATAATTATTAAATTACTCATAAACTGATTTCTTATTTCCTCCTTAATTTCATAATTATCTTGACCTTAAACTAAGTGTTTAAAAATCATTAGGTTTATTTTAAATGTTAATACTTATTATTATAATAAACGAATAAATAATGAAACTTGTCAAAAATTAGACTTTTTAACATCCGATTTGATCCCGTGTACCCTATGTGCCCGAGACTGAGCCTTAGGTTAACGAAACTGGGTCAAATACACAACGAGGGAAAAACTGGATCGATTAAACGAAGACCGAACCGTTGCTCGGTTCGGTTCGTCCGTTCGGCCCCTTCGACCGAACCTTGCTCGACCGAGACTCGGTCTTGCTTGGTTCGACCGAACCCTTTTATTTTATTGATACCGAAAATTATAATAATGTTAGTAATAACAAGTAAATAAATGTGTTATTCTAATACTAAGAATAACACAACTTTCCTTAATTTGTCTAAAGCCTAATTTGTCCAATAATCTACCATGATCTTGGTTGATTATAATCTTGGACTAATTTTTCTAGGGTTTTTACTAGACAAGAAAAGAAACCTAATTCTTTTTATCTTGAAACCTATTCAATCCAATTGTTCATAAACTAGAACAATGTTCTTGGATTAAATTTACTAGGGTTCTTTCTAAGATAAAAAAAATTAATAATACATATATATATATATATATATATATATACATATATATATATACGAAATTTCGAAAATTACAAGGAGGAAAAAGAAGCCTAATTTCTTTTTATCTAGAACCCTATTCAAAGCAATTGTTCATAAACTTGAACAATATTCTTGGCCGAAAATTCTAGGGTTCTTTTCTAGATGAAAAGAAACTCAATCGAATCTCATTGAGATTAGTAGATCGCTCTGATACCATTGTAGGAAAACCTTGTAGTATTCACATGGCGGAACTTGAATACCAGATTACTGGATCTCTACTAATCAATGAAATCACGAGAAAGAGAAGAAGATGAACATTACCTTTAGATTGCTAAAGAAGTGATCCACCTCTACTGCACCACCTGGACACGCTGCAAGACCGCGTTGTACCAACAAAGTATCACACAAGAACTTGTGTGTGTGTGTGCCTTGCGTCGAACTCGAACACAAACCGAAACCCTTGGGGTTTCTTGGTTTCGGCCGAAAGGAGAGAAAGAGGGAGGATCAGGGTTTTGAGTAATGTGAATGTGTAACTTCTAAGCCTTGGAGATGCCCTCCTATTTATAGGTTTAGGCCTTGCACTTAGGCCCATAGAGTTTAATTAGAAGTTTAATGAAACTTAAACTTATTTTGTTACTTTTAACCCTTGGACTTTATACTAGTTAATTAATAAACAATTAATTAACTGTCCGTTAAATACTTAACCCAATATTTAACCATCCTCTATAATAATTAACTTATTATTATTTATACTCTTCTTAATAATTAACTTAACTAGTTAACTATTCCACACAACTTACTTTATTCGGTTGTCCATTATTGGGTGTGTAGTGGTGTGACCCTTTAGTGTCTTATAACATTGGACATGGTGACACGTGTACTTATCTGTGCACATAAATCCTTCAAGTGATGATCCCACGAGCACCATGTTTTTGATTCAGTATTTTTGTGGATTCGTTTTAAACAATTTTATTTTATTGTTTGGATAATCTTAATTTTTTTTGTTACAACAAGTTTTTCTTTAGTTTTAATCAATTTCGAATCCATGGTTGAATTATGTTGTGTGCATGTGTGATAATTACACTAGTCAAGATTTATGACTAGATAGTAAGTCAAGTTTTTGATTTACTTATATTTCATGTTTTATATTTGTTTGAATGTTGTATCAATAATGTCTTGATAGCTGAAGGTACTTAGATACTAGTAATTAGAAAGTTTTTCTAATGAAAGTATTTAAGAGTTTTATGAAAGCATTAGGTTCAAAAGTTATTGAACTTAGTTAAAACATCTTTAGTAATAGTCATTACTTATGATAGTAAGTTTTAAAGTATTAATATTAATATAGTATGATTATATTGGATATAATCAAGATAGACTTTAAGAGTATTATTACAAGTCTTTTATACTTGTAGTAAAGGATTTAATGAAGTCATAATTCCCTAATAGGAATAATTGGATATTCGTATAATCCAAGCAAAATGACTTAGACATTAAATAAACTCTTAAAAGAGACAAACTATATTAAGGTGTTTAAGAATTAAAAGGTATTATTGCAAGTCTTTTATACGTGTAATAAATACGATATTTAATCAAGTCATAATTCCTTTATAGGAATAATGGATATTTGAGAAATCCAAGGAAATGACTTTGACATTAAATAAAGTTCTTAAAAGAATACTAATGTATTTAAGAATTGGAAGTATCTTTTCAAGTGTCTTATACTTGTTAGATACAATAATCAATAAAGATCATAATTCCCTAAACATGAATGTTGGATATTCACAAATCCAAAGGATGATCTTAATTATTGATAGAATTCTTAAAAGATTAAACTACAAGTTATTGACTAGGTTAAAGTTGTTTAAGAGATGCTTAAATTCCGTAAAAGTAAGTGGGAGCTAAGACTAACGTAATTCGTTAAAGATGTTAATGAATTCAGTAAGTTAGTAAGACATTAACAACAAGGTTTTACCAAGTTGTTAGCCAAAGAGTTAAGAGAAATAAATGATCATTGATTAGATTATTGCAAACCTAATAGCGTGATCACAAGTCTTGTGATTAATTATTGCATATCTAATAGGTTGTTAACACTTCAGTTGACAACATAATCATTTAAGGAAATTTCTTTAACTAGTAAGAATATCTACAAATCAAGTAACTGAAAGAGGCTTTAGTTACAAGGATAGTTTTATGAATTCAAGAAACTAAGGAGTTAATTTCCAATCCTCCTATGTTTTCCGAATTACATAAAAGGCAAGACTAGAATATGTTCTAAATGTTGCGTGAACAATATCTAGCAAAGACAAAAGAAACAGTATTCCTAAATACTCGTCTTGTGTCTTTAGTTGAATAGAAATGATTGGTTTAGTGATAAAGTTAAAATTAAAATTGTAAGAATCATCAAGTAATCAACACGAACAAAAAGAATAAATAATGATCCAGTTTTAATTCAGTATCTATGTACATTGAGGAATAATACACGAGTTAGTATCATTGTTATTCAGACTTTGTATGTTTTACAATATCCATGAATAAAAGTCCTTTTATTCAGAAAGATACAAAATATGTGACTACTCGTCTTGGTGGGAACCTCGATGGGACGTTAACGTCATCGTGGTATTTGGTGGTATATTCGAATTTCTTCGAAGATAGCTACGCAAGTTTTGTGTAAACCAAATATCGGTGATATTCTGTTGGAGCTCAACGAATATTGGATTGACCACCGTGACAATACTTCGTGGTTGAAAAGATCAAAAGTATTGTTCACTAGGATTGTCCTTAAGCTTGAGGTATTTGGTTTAGGATACAATGACTAATGTGCTTTGCTTCGTCTTAGACAATTCTGAAAAATGTTTGTCATATGAGGCGATACGGGGTACAAAGGAAGTTGTACTTTAAATCGAAATAGAACAAGATGGTTATTGCACCTTCTTTAAGGAGAGATATTTATAGGTCCTTTGACATGATGAGAAACTGACAAGTGCATGGCCGTGCCCAAACGAACTAATTTGTTCTTTGTCGTTTATCACAGCAGTTTGAATAAAGAAGTCATAAAATGATTTTGAATACAGGAGTTTATATTTTCTACCATGCTCGTATTCGTTTTCATAAATATCGTGCTGCAAGGGATAAGCCTAACATATTTGCCCAAGAAGTAGAGACAAAGTGTTCTTTACTAGGAGACGCTATTAAAGAGTTTTCATAAACTATACCTGGGTTACGTAAGCTGTTTTTATGGGGTTGGTTACATACATGCCCATCTAGAAGGCCACTGTAGCTCGTATCATTAAGACAAAGGTTAAGAACTTGCACAAGTGAGAGTCCAAAGGATTTATGTGCACAGTTAGTCAACCTATGATGATTTATCCATGCCTACGAAACACTTAAGGGTCACACCGGTGAGTGCATGTAATACGAGCAAGATAAGCAATGATACTACGAAGAGGAATGATTCATAATAGTCATTATGAATCAGTTAAAGTATTAAGTTAAGTTTAACTTATTACTAGATTAGTTTAACTAACTAATTAATACAAGTGTTTGTACATTTACTAGTTGAGTAAATATACAATGTGTTAGTCAAAGATTATCCATGATATGATTTAAAGCTATTAAATTATATAAGTAATTGGATAATATTGTTGTATAAATTATATAAAGGTTATTATATAATTAATTATTAAAAGTATAAATACAAGTATATAATTCGTGTATATGGGTACCGAATTATTAGTGTATTAATACTAGACATTTAATAGTTAAGTGAAACAATAATAAACTAGTTAAGCTATGAGGAATGGAATTGTAAAAGGAAAAGTTTAATTAAGAGATTGATCTTAATTACACTAGAAGGGCCCTAAGTGAAAGTCCTTCTATTATAAATAGAAGGCTTAGGAATCGATTATGGGGTTACACCATTAAGCCGAAACCCTAGCCCCTCACTTCCTCCATTCGGCCGAATAGAGCAAGACACCAAGTCTTGGTGTTCTTCTTCGTGTTCTTCAAGTTTTGAAGAACAAGTTCATTGCTTAGATCAACTAGAAGATCGCTCGATTTGTTCATCATCAGTGGACTAATCTTAAGCAAACAACAAGGTATGTTTTGGGAAACATCTTTCTCCCTTCTCCCGTTTTGGACGAATTCGACCAAAGAACCCTAGGGTTCTTTGGTTGATGGTCGAACGAACCACACAAGCTTTGTGTGTGTTCGAGTTCTTTGTACAAGGTTTCTTTATTATTAATCTAATATAGATTTCCAACATCCCAATCCTTTAGGGTTTAAGGATTATGTTTAATCCCAGTTCCGCTTTTAGGGATTAAATCAGCTAGTTGGTTTAACCGGTCAAGAATAAGTTCATTTTCTTGGTCAGCAAGGTTCGAACCAAGCATGTAAAGCGGTTGGTCCTATGGGTCGATCGAGTACAATGAAACCCTACAAGCTTATGGTTAGCTTGCTAGTATATATGTACGAAAATGATAAGTACATGAATTAATAAGTAATAAGCAAATAAAGAAAAGTAATGAATATGACTTTTATTATATTTGAGAATGGGTCGAAACCCATGTATCTCACGAGACTATTTTGTCTCACGTACTACTTTGTTTTTGGCTATGTACTCAGGTTCGAGATTGAAGGATTAGAAGGTCGCTATAGAGGTGACCTAGAGACGTTTAGCTCGGGAGCTTATAGGTAGATCCCGTTATCCTATGGTTATGATATTAACTTTGTAACACCATGTTTTAATACTCTGATAAACTTTTAAATGGTTTTTGTTAAACCGTATTTTGGGATATTGGACTTTATAATATTTTTATTTAAAAATATTATTTAAAAGATGTTTTTAAAATTGAGGTGTTACAAACCACATGTCACACCCCACCAAAAATGAGTTTTACTTCATTTAAAATGTTTTGCGTAAGAACGGAGGTGTAACGTTCATGTCAACATTACAAAAATTAAGTAACAAACAACCACGCAAATAAAAAATTAAAAAAGTTTCACTTTCTAAAAATAGCAAGTTTCCAAAAATAGAAATTGTTTGAAAATGAAATGATCGTTCATAAACTTAATGTTTCATTCATGGCTCACGACAATCCACTGCTCATATCCTCCAGTCTCACTGTGCTCCTAATCACCTGAATAACAAAAAGATAAAAGGGTCAACAAATAATATAGAGTGAATCCACTGGGTTATAGTTTATGGTAAAATTATTGTGTTTGCTACCCAAAATGATTGTTATGAAAATAGTTTTATGACTGAAAATGTATAAGTTCAACACTTGATATGTTATGAGAAATAAGTATGAAAATGAAGTGTAATTGTAGAAGATCTACAATTACTAGTTTTGTTTATGAAAATGTGTTGAACAAGTTGTTACGTTTCACATCGCATGACTGTTATCCACAACAGTTCGCAAGGCGCTTGGGCTAATATACCAACCCCTAAGTCCACAATCAACACTTCAACTCTAGTATGTTATCGTTCTTTTATGGATATACACTCCCGAAAAATGTTTTGGATAACCAAGTAGTGATCAAATAATGTTGGTAGGATGAGTGTCAGCCAATAGTACTATCTGCATATCCATGGTCTAGATCCACTAGTTAATGATTGCTGGTAACCTTAGTCTGGTATAATAATTGTTTGTCATGCCAACGCGATAATGAAAATGTAAATGTTGTTGTACAGTCATCATAAACTAGTAGCATAGTTTATGTTTTTGTTAGGTCACAACAACCCTGGATTGCTTATATAATTTATAGATTAATTATGCTTAAGACAATTAAAGTGATTAACACAGTATTAGAGTCAAATGTATAATTCCACTAAGTGTGGCTTGTTGCGGAAAAACAAGACCACTGATCAATTATAAAGTATGAACGTGTAAAGTGAATTGGTAAGTACTCCTTTGCCAAGTGATCTCTATTTATAGTGTTATAGAGATCTTACAAGATAGGCAAGAAGTAGTGGAAGGACTAGAATAAGGAAAGTGACCGAGATCAAAGGGATTTGATCTGGTCAGTTAAACTTGGAAAGTTTAACTCAGTCCTTCCACTCAGTATTGGGTTCCAATACTGAGCGACCAATATTGTCTACTCAGTATTGCACCAAGACTTAGCTAATTTATTCTTCAAACTAATCTAAGCTAGTCTAGGTTGTCTTGTTATCTTAAGATCCTAATGGGGTAAGGCTTTTTTCCTTAACAATCTCCCCCTATCTAATGATAACAAGACAATATTACAAAGAGAAGGAATAAAAAAAAAATAAGAAGACTGCAGAGTCTTCTTCTTCATCTAAACAGCTTAATCTTCTTCTTCATTTGCTGTTGATGGATTCCTGCTCATATCAGACTTCTTGCTTGATGTGGATGAACTCTTCTCTCTGTCTCAGTTCATCCCTTCTATTATTAAGCATATCAACAATCTTCTTTCTGAACCAAGAGTCCTCCTTCTTGGTTATCATCCATTTCAGTCCAACCAGATGACTGATATGGTCCTTGGGCAGATCTACTTTAGAATTAAAGCATTCCTTATCCTCTGAGTCAGTATACATATATCCAGAAGTTGGATATATGACACTCTCCTGATCCTAAAAAATGAGGTTAGGAGGAACAGGGTACTTCTGGAAAAATTTGTATGTATGAAGGCACTCTGGTCTATTATTTGAATAAGCTTCAGTCATCACACTGAGTGCCCTATTCCCCATTTCATGGACAATGCCCTTTTCATAACACACTGCAGATGCTGCACAAATTTGATCCATGACTATCTGAGCAAATGTTGATATGGTTGGTAGCTCTTTGATCAGTCTTGTGATCTTGACCCAGTCTTGAAGACCAATATTCTAAATATCATGAAGAAAGATTTTCATGGGAGGACTGATTAGGCCAGCGCAGGTGATTATAATTCTTCCTTCTTTTGACTGCACTTTCACCTTATTAACATCAAGGTTTAACCAGTGTATACCCCTCACATTCGGAAATGCCATGTTCTTCAAGAACTCCTTCCTGTTCTCCTTATACTGAGTTTATGCTGCAACCATATTCCAGTAATGTTGAATATAGTCCGGACCCTTTCTTGTAATTCTGGGAGATAGACCAGGAGTATCAGTATCTGGTTCAGTATCTGGTTCTTCTTTAACCCCCAACTCTTGTTCATATGGAAATATCTCTTGTTATTCTACTAGTGGTTGATTAGACTTCTTGGTCTAGTGATCAATGGGGCAGGTTCCTCACTTGATTCAGAAGAAATGAGCCCCACATTTGTCATTCTTCTTGTGGATGGTCTTCTTCTTCTGATAACTAGATACTCTTGAGGTTCTTCTGGCTCTTCATCATCGGAGGTTGATGATGAAGAGCTTTCATTTTTTTTCCATATCCAGTGCATAATTTAGAAAATTTTGAGTTGGCATTGGATTTGGTTCTTCATCTTTATCATCAACAATAGGCCAGATAAAAGGCCTGTAAACCATTATCTGCAAGTTATTAACAATCTGAGCAGGCGGCTCAGTGTGAATCTCAGGTTGATCAGGATCGGTCTCTGCAGGTGGCTCAGTGTGAGTTTTAGGTTGGTCAGTATCTATATCAGTCTCCCCCTGAGCAGATGGCTCAGACTGATGTTCTTCAAGTTGTTCCAGGACTGACCTCCCTCTTTGTCTTCTTCTTTCATACTGGAACCGAAGTGGTTCAGTAAGTTGCCGAGATGGTTGTTGTTGTTGTACAGGTTTATCTTCATTTAATTTTCTTCTTTTCTCCCCCGGAGCAGATGGCTCAGGTTGATCAACCTCATCTTCTCTTTGTCTGTTCTCCCCCTTATTATTATCATTGGATGGGGAAGGAAGAGGTTCAGTATCACCACCTATGTCTCCTTCTTGATCTTCATTTGTTGGAGATGGCCCAGGTTCAGTAGCACCATCAGTACCACCCTCAGGATCTGCATTGGAGGGTGATTTCCTTGGCTCGGTATCATCTCCACCTTCATCTCCATTTTCTCCATTGTGGTGAGAGGGTAAAGCCAGTGGAGGTTGATGTTGTTGTTGGAGTAGTGCAACTGACTGTTTTAGGGAGTCAATTTTACTACTCATTATGTCCATCCTGGCCAGAATTGTATTATGTGTATTCTGCATGGCCCGGATCTGCTGAATGATTGTCTGCAGAGACACTTGTTCTTCTTGAGCCTGTGATACTGGATTACCCTACACATATGGTGCTAAAGAAACAAAAATAGCAAACTAGTTAGTAATGAAAGGTTTATCAAATAGAATTGTGTTGTTGTTTAACTCTATAATCATTTAAACAGAATTTGGAAATCTGTATTTCATCTAGTTCATAATGAAATATTGTGAACTTGTGCAAAGCATGTGTAAGAAATTTTAAGGAAAAAGTGAGTGTGAATTTTAGTAGCTCAGTGTAGGATAAGTCAAATTTTCTAAAAACGTTTAGGGTTGGGAAATTGAAGCCTGGGATATGCTTCTTTTATATTTAATGTTTATCACTCGGTCTTAGAGTGATAACAGAAATGTGGTTAAAACCCCTAGGAAAAATATTTGGCTATTGTGGCTTAAGGTTTTGTGATCACTTCTTAAATCAAGTGCTCCAACTCAAAAATAAGTTGGGCATAATTCAAGCAGCACTAGTGGGTGTCAGTGTGACATCAACCATCATATTTTCTTTAAATGTTGAGACAACTGTAGACTGACAATGATTAATTGAGTGCTCAGTGTATGAATGTTATATAGTAGCTATGGGCTAACTATGTTGACCATAAGAGGATATATATTTGAAAGTTCGATTGAGACTTTGGTCAGTATTGAGGTGGTACAGGCCAATACTTAGTCTCTATGGGGGATATATATATATATATATATATATATATATATATATATATATATATATATATATATATATATAGTGCCCGATTCAGCGTAGAACCATTTAAAGCTGCAGAACCGCAGAACCATCCTATCATCCAATGTTTACTATGTTATACATAAGCTGTAAATTTTCATACACGCTGTGACTATCCTAACATCCAATGTTTCCAATTTTTTATACAAATAATATATAAATATATTTATATATTATGTGTATTAAAAATTGAAAACATTGAATGTATAAATGTGTTATAAGTGTAAGAAAATGCAAATTAATGTATAACATTGAAAACATTGGATGTTAGGATGGTTCTGCGGTTCTGCACCTTTAAACGGTTCTGCGCTGAATCGGACCCTATATATATATATATATATATATATATATATATATATATATATATATATATATATATATATATATATATATATATATAGGGTCGAGTTATATTGAGAACTCTGATTTCAAAAAGAACTTTGAGAATTCTAATTAACCAATCAGAATTTAGTAAACTAATTTTGATTTATTTAATTCATATTAATTATTTAGGGGTACTTAGGACATTTTATCAAAAACAAAAATATTTCCTTTTTTGAAATTTCCTCAAATTTAGAAATTATTTTAAAAAATTTATTATTATGTTATTATTTCTTTTGAGCCGGTTGTGCATATATGTTTTGTACATATATGTTTTTTTACAGATCTGCATATATATTTTTTGGCATTAATTTCATGAATTATTTTATTTACCGTTATACATATATGTTCTTTTACGGGGTTGCATAAATATTGAAATATATGTAGCATAAAACAAACATGTTTAACAAACAAAATCGATATCCAAATTTTACAAATTGATAGAGCAAACAAAATAGTGTGTTGAACTTATTTATACAAAAAGTCAAATTATTTCAAAAAGCACATATGTACAAAATAACATATATGCATAAAAATGGTTGTTGAGATGTAATTGTGTCTCTTTTGAAGCAACTTTCTTCTTTATATGCCATAGCACATAATGCCCATTTCCTCTTTTTTCACTTGTATATCTTGTCAATTTTCCTTGTATCACCCGCTGCAAAACATCGACAACAAATAACATATATAACATCGACGACAAATAACATATATGTTACTGAAGAACATACATGCACACATGTCATATAACTAAGCAAATTAAATTAATCAAACATAAATTAAAATAAAATTGCCCAATTTTATTATTATTGATAATACCACCACTGCCCCACCTTCCAACCTTTTCATGTTCAAGAACAAAACACACCACACCATCCTGCCTTATTATGTTCAAATTCAAAACACAGCCACAAATTTAAGTGTCTAATAAAACAAAAAATGAAAAGTGAAACTTTGTTGCCGTCTCAAAAAAATTTCTCCATTGATGTCGTCTCAAAAAATATGTTTTAGGCATATCGGTGCCACCAATATCTACTACATAAGTAAAACTTCAATCAACCCACCCAAAACCATATAAAAGATGAAACTTTAGAGATTAAACAAAACTCATAGTAATAATGAATAAGAAATTTGAATTAAATTGATTGTGTTATATTAAATTTTATTTTATTTAATAACAAATATGATTATGATAGAAAAGCAACCATTTCAACAAAAAAGCCAAACAAGCAATAATATTTAATTAGAAATTAACGAAATCATTTCTACATAAATATTTCGCAATTTAATGTTAAAATTGGATATTATTTAGCAACCCAAACCTAGCCAAATAAGAAATTTAAACATATTTTTAGATTATGTTTACGAACCATTAAAAAAACAATGATATGAAAATAAGAAATTAATAAAATCAGATCTAGATGAATGTTTCGATGCAGATTTGTGTGTGTTAAATTCGTAAATGCAACAAATTAAGATGATTCAGGCGTAAAAAACTTACATCGTCGGCAATGGAGGCAGATGGAATGAGAGATACAGAATTCCTAGATCCAATACGATGGAGATGATGGTGATTTTGTTCACGGCAGAAGTTAAAAGAAAGTGAAATAGGGTGGGGAAGAAGAAAGAGAAATGGGGATTGGAAACCTAGTGGGTGGTTTTATTTTTGTGAACTTATTAAATACGGTTTTAATGGTACCAAAAGAAAAGGAAATACCAAATACATAGGAGAGAGAAAACGATTTTTAAGGGTTAATTAGTTTAAATCTTTTTGGCACAATTACTAGCTTACCCTTTTCATTTAAATTTTAAGAAAAAATAATTTTTTTTATTTACAAAAAATATCATAAACGATCTTAACCGTTAATCTGAAATCCAATGGTCTAAATTGATTAATTAAAAGTTCTCAGAGTTCTTTTTGAAATCAGAGTTCTCAATATAACTCTTCACTATATATATATATATATATATATATATATATATATATATATATATATATATATATATATATATATATATATATATATATATATATATATATATATATATGTCCGGATCCGGTGAGTACTCTTTTCCCGGTGAGGACTACGAGGACTCCAAAAAAAACTCTAAAAATGATCCAGAACAAACTTTTTTCAAAAATTTCTTTTTTAAACATTAAAATCGCAGCATATAAGATCCAAAAAAATAAAAAATTTTAAAAAATGATCCAAAAAAAAAAATATGGATCATAATAATCATCCACAAAAAAAATATGGATCATTGTTATGATCCACAAAAAAAAGTGGATCGTAATTTTTTTTTCAAACTTTTTTTTTGGTCAAATGTAGTAATAATCATAGGGAGTTATATATAATTTTTTTCGGAATTTTTTGGAATGTTTTTAAGGTGTCCTCATGAGTCCTCACCGTTATTTGAGTCCTCACAGGATCCCACTTCTATATATATATATATATATATATATATATATATATATATATATATACATATATATATATATATATATATATATCTACTATCTATAATGCATTTAGGACCTTTCCATAAATAACAAGCTTAAAATTCAGCCAAATTCTTGCTATTTTTAGAATTGTTTGCGTTTATTAAAAAAAACTGAGCTAGGGTTCGAACCCAAGACCAAGAGGTCACCTAGACAACCATTCAACCAACTGCGATGCTAAACCACATGATGAACACCTCAACATAATAAGATATATTGTTTATTTCAATCGTCCTCTGCTAATTGGGAGGCCAAAAGACTAATTCTTTGGGAATTTAATCGACCTCTGCTAATTATTGGGAAGCCAAAACATTAATTTATTGGGAATTCAATCGACCTCTGCTACTTGGGAAGCTGAAAGACCAATTCGTTTATCCCAACATATAAGATTCTTTACAGACGTCTCTCACCTTACACACAGTCGTCTCCTTCAGCGGGCAAATGAAACCAACGATGACCTTCACCCCCTCCACCTTTGGAAATGAAACCGCAGACGTATGACTTCTTCCACTGCTTCAGTTATCGATATAGAGCTATTGGAACCATGGACGATAAAGGCAAGCTTCATCATGATTCCAGAATCATCCGAATGTCGGTAGATTAATTGGAAGCTACAGTTTTATGCACATTGCTAGGTAAACCTTAATTCACAATCTATGTACTATCAATTTTCGAATTGGGGTGTAACGAAGGTTTATTGATTTAACCCTTTTTGGACATTTATACAGGTCTTCAATCTCGACCTTACGATCCAGAGTGTTTATGCAACCGATTGATCTATATGATTTTGATCTATATGATTTGGTAACCGGTGATGCTATTTGATTGTTAAATAGATTATTTATAATTGTATATTGTTTTGTAAATCAATTTTTGTAATTAATGAATGTTGATGCAGCTCATGTTCCTAGCTGATCCACCAATCAACCTCTACCAGGTACAGTCTGATCTCCTTAGTGTTACTAATTAAATTTAATTTTTTTGATTAATTTATTAAACTAATTACTTTGCTACTGTATATTCTAAACAGCATTTTCCTATCCGTTTATGAATATAAATGTCAATTTCAGTTATTTTTAGATACACAAAAAGAACAAATTTAAAAAGGAAGAGGTAAAAAGAAAGTGATATTTCACTATATTGTTTAGTGTATGGAAGATAAATTTTTCAATTTTAACTCGATATTATCTGATTGCAGTTTAGAGACCTTTTTGTTTTAACAAAAAAATTTGCCTGCCAATTAACACTCATTGTTAATCACTCAATGTTAATGACGGTTTACACCGAAGGAATAAGTGTATATGATATTTTGTTATGTACATTTTAATGTATTTGTGTTATTTATGGTTGTGCAAAAATGTAGCAAAGGATGGTGTATGAGAAGAAGAAACTCTTTGTGGTGGTTGGTCTCTTTTGAGACCGAGAATGGCAGTCCACAGGAGACTTTGAGCACCTCGATTGGGGTCCCAATATGGATTCACGGGCTACTGATCCTTGAGTTTAGCCAAAGAGTGAGCTGAAAAGAAGTTTAAAGCCGCTGCAATTGTTTCAGTTAAAATGTAATCGAAAAGATTTCTTTAATATTCATGAATTATTTAATATTTATTTTGTTAAAATGATCCGATCACAGTTAGTATAGATATGGTTGAATTTGGGGAAAGGCTAAAGAAGAAAACAAAGGTTTCACCGTTGATGGGGAAAGACTAAAGAAGAAAACAAAAGTATATATGGTGTAATTTGGGGAAAGGCTAAAATGATAAAATTGGGGCAGGTTGGGTTATATGTTGTTTTTATGATGGACAATATCTGATTTTCTATGGCTCATATTTTCAAAAAACCGGTGAAAAAATGTGGGAGCTTTTTGTTGGCTTTTTCTTGCCATCTGCGTTATTGAACTTCTATTCTGCATCAAATTTGGACAGTGTTTTACCAAGTATTATTTTTAATTTGACTTTTCAGGTTAAACTTTCTACCTTATGAGCTCAAAACTAAGATAATCATCACAAAAAGTTAGTACAAACATTGTTTTTAGTTATCAAATTGTTACAAATATTTTTGGTATTAAGCAATTTGTTACGTGCTAAGATTAAACAACGAAAGCGCATATAGAATTTTGACATGTTTGTGGGTGAATTTTAGTACACTTTTTTATTCCTTGATGTTAGATATTTGTAAATACTAATTTGAACTTGTAAAAAATTATTATTATTATTATAAGAATGAATTATCCTTTGGCTTTTGTTTTTCTTTTGTCAATGTTATAACCGATTTGCTATAAAAATTGCCTGAATGTAATGTTTGATTTTGCTTAATTATCTCTCCCCTCCATCAACAATTTCCTCCGCCTAATCTTTACTATATAATGCTATTTCAAAAAAAAGTTGTATTTGGGACTTGAACGTGACATGAATTTGCAAGACCATAATCACTACGTACCACCACCCACCAGTCCACCACCACCACTACTACATTCGCCACCATCAGTATCACAACCGAAAATATGAAGTTACATGCTACCCGCCGCCGCATTGCGCGGGTATCCCGCTAGTATATATATATATATATATATATATATATATATATATATATATATATATATATATATATATATATATATATATATATATATATATATATATATGTATAAGTTTAAGAGATTTATAGAAATTCATACCTGAGACTTTGTCAGATTCCCTTCTCCCATCTGCAGAGCTCGGTGCTGGATCATTTGTATGCTGATTTGAGCCTCCAGCACCCTCTTGTTCTCTATTATCAGCACCTTCCATAGTGTGTTGCTCATATGATATCTCCACATCAAGAGGAACATGAGGTTCCTCAATTGGTTGAGCAATTTGTTCTGGTTCTAGGCCTGGAAGCTCTGCAGTAGTTGCAATCAGATTTTGCTCCTCAAATGATGGAGTCAGTGTTGGTGCATTGATGTGCTGCACAGTATCTGATGATAGTGCCCCCATTATTACTGGAGTCAAACTTCTTCTTCTTCTTCTTCTTGCAATTAGGGGTTGCTGAAGTGACTCAGTATCAGAATCTGATGCAGTATGAGGAGCATCAGGATCCTGTTCAGGTTGTGGAATGTTTGGTTGCACTGGTTCTGGTTCTGGTTGAGCATCCACTATCTCAACATCTTGATCAACATTCCCACCACCCCTAGTATCATCATCATCAGCACTGTATGTAGTTGATTCAGTATCAGAATCATCTTCAACATCATCATCTATGTGAGCCTGAGCAATGGCTAACATAGTGGCACTCAGTGGTGGTTCTTCTACCCTTGGTTGATGAAACTAAATCATTTCATGAATAGAAGGAATATCTACCCGTATGCCTTCAAAATCATCATACATCTCCCTTGGCATGGAATTCTGAAAGATGATGGAAATAAACCTGCAAAATGGAACATTTGGTGCACGGATTCTAGCTTCAACCAGGGAAGCTAACTCATTCAATATCCATCTTGCATAGTCAATTTTGTTGTTGTGGTAGTTGGCATGTACCATCTGCATTCCAAAATCATTAATTTGATCAACGGCCCCTATTTTGTGAGTCATACACCAGATTATGGTTGAAATCATAATCCCCCACATTGGGCCAAATTCATGCCTCTTGATAATACTCGTTGTTTGCTGTCTACCTAGGAGAGGCAATACTCGTTCTTTAGATTCTTCTGTAGTTGACTTTGATGTTCCTGTAGATTCAGTATTAGATAAAACATTTTGAGTAGTAGTGGTTTTCTTTTCTGTAGACTCAGGTTCTTTATATATCTCAAAAGTAGTTGTGTTAAATAAAACTTCAAATGGAGGAACAGCAGAAGTGTCATACTTTACAATTTCAAGGTCAGTATCAAAAATTTCTTTTTTAGGAAATTCAATACTGAGCTCTTGTAGTTCAGTATAGCACTTAGAACAGATGGAAGGACCAATTGATTTTTCAAAAATGATTTTATCCTCATCATCTGACTCAGTTTGACATCCTACTTCACAAAAAGTTTTTGCTTTTACAAACTGAATAGGGTTCATTTCAGAAAATTCTTCAAATAAATCAGCAAAATTATTTCTATTTTTTAACTGAGGATCAACACCAAGTGCAGCCCTTACATTTTCTGGAAAATTTTGATTTAGACATTTATTTAATTTAATAGATGCATTTCCCCAAGATTTACACTGATTTTCAAATTTTTCTTTTTCTAATTTGTGTAAATGAGCTTTATCAGCTAATCTTTGGTTAATATCTTGTAAGTTTAAAAAATTTAGTTCTAAATCTTTAAATTTTGCTAATTTATCCAAGTGTTCATTATTTACCCTTTCAAGTTCAAGAATTATTAATTTTAAAGCTTTTTCTCTCTGTACTAAAGTTTTAAGATCAACAATCATATACTCAAAAATCTTTTCTTTTTCATTCACTGAATAAGTTTGAAAGGAACTCACCTTGTACAACTGAGTGGAATCCCAGTCAGTATGAACACTCATCCTCTCAGGTTCTTTGATATCCTTTTCAAAGGAGCTCTTCAAATCATCTTCAGTGAAAGCCATAAAGGCTGTGTTTTCAACCTCTTCCTCATCATCATTGAGCTCTTCATCCATCCAAGCTTCAGAGTAAAGTGCTTGATGAGGTGCTCCATTCCCTGATGCATTCTTGCCCTTGCTCCAGTTCTTTAGCTTGACATATTTGTCTCTATACCGTTTAGCTCGGTATGCAATCTTGTCATTCTGATCAGTTTCAGTTGACTTAGTATGACAATTAGCAGCAATGTGCCCAGGCTTTCCACACCTATAGCAAAGACCTGATCTTGGGTCAGTATTGGAAGAGCTAACACCAAGCCTCTTCTTTTTCAACTGATCCAGCTTCATAGACATAAGAGCCATTTGAGTTTCAAGATCTTCTGCCTCAGCATCAGCAAGATCAACTTCTGGTTCTTCTAGCTCAGTCACAGTATATGCCTGTTGCACAACTAGAGCCATGTCAGTGGAAGACTTGTCAGTTTTCGTCCAGTTGATCAGTCTTGCAGCATTATTCTCCTCATGATTCAACATTAGACCATATAAAGTTTGAAGAGTGTATGACTCAATGTTGTTAGCAGCATTGACAGAATTTGTCATGTCAAGAAATTGTTGAGGAAGACTATCCAAGAACTTTTGAACAAGCTCTCCTTCCTCCTTCACAATGCCTACACTTATTAAATCATGGATAACAGTATTGAACATGTTATAGAGAGTGGTGATGTCTTCATTAGGAGTTGAGAAGAAGTTTTCATATTTTCTTCTCATGTTGCTTTTTCTTTGTAACTTCACCTTTTTTGGGCTTTCATAGGTGACTGATAGGCAGTCCCACATAGCCTTTGCTGTTGGCAATTTCATAATTGCATTAAGTATTTCTTTGGTAACAGCATTACCAATCACCCCCTTTGCTCTTGACTCTAGACTGAATAACTGACGGTCAGTATCAGTCCAGGTGTGTTTCAGTTTTGGAACTGTTCTTTTGCTCTCAGGAGTATCATCAGTAGCAGCAACGGGTTCCACAGTTTGTGGAATGATGGGACCATCATTCAGCACAGTGAGCATCTCATGGTGAATAGATTCAAGATACCACTGAGCTTTAAGCTTCCACTGATGAAAGTCCTTTCCATCAAAGATGGGCACTCCCTTACCAGACATAACCGGTGCTATGATAGTAGACATTTTGGATTTTTGAGTGTTGGAGGGATAAATATAGGGAATGGCTGCCAGGGTAATAGATCGACTAAATAAAGATTAATTTAGCATGCTCTGATACCAGTTGTTAGGTCACAACAACCATGGTTTGTTTGATAATTGTTTAGATTAATAATTTACTTAAGACAATTAAGGTGATTAACACAGTAATTTAGTCAAACGTATATTATTCCACAAAGTGTGGTTTGTAGCGGAAATACAAGACCACTTGAACAATTACAAAGAGATATTTAGTGAACGTGTAAATTGGTAAGTACTCCTTTGCAAGATGATCTCTATTTATAGAGTTATAGAGATCTTACATAAATGGGCAAAGGAGTAACCGAAGGACTAAGTTAAAGGAAATGACTAAGATCAAGGGATTTGATCTTAGTCCGTTACCATACTGAGTATGACTCAGTCCCTCTACTCAGTATTGGTTTTCCAATACCGAGTACTGATATTGAGTGGCCAGTATTGGCCAAACTCAATATTAATCCTAACTTAGCTAATTTAATCTACATTTTAATCTAAGCTAGTCTAGATTGTTTTGTTATCCTAAGATTCACAAGGGGTAAGGCTTTTTGCCTTAACAAGACTGAAGAGATTCAGTATGAGTGAATCCAAGAGAGGGTTCATTCCAATGACACATGGCATTACAGTGAGCAAAACTCAGAGTCATACATCTAGAAAGAAAATAGCTAGGATGGGTTTGATTCCATATGCTTCGGCAATTGGATCAATAATGTATGCCATGCTATGTACTAGGCCCGATATTACTTACTCGATAAGTCTTACGAGAAGGTAATAAAACAATCCCGGTGAGGCCCATTGGGTGGCTGTCATGAACATTATCAAGTATTTGAGAAGGACAAAAGATCAGTTCTTGGTCTTTGGAGGTTCGATCGAAGAACTGCATGTAATTGGATACACAGATGCAAGCTTCCAAACCGACAGGGACGATTACAAGTCACAATCTGGGTTTGTGTTTACACTAAAAGGAGGAGCTATATCTTCGAGGAGTCAGAAACAAGATACGATAGAAGATTCGACAACAGAGGCTGAGTACATTGTGGAAAATGATGCTGGAATGGAAGCCATGTGGCTTAAGAATTTTATCGAGGATCTTAGAGTTATTGCCAGTATCTCTAGACCCATTGAAATATTCTGTGATAACATTGGTGCAATAGCGCAAGCTGTTGAACCAAGAAAGCATCAAAAGACCAGGCTTGTTCGCAGGTTATATCACCTTATACGTGAGTATGTCAGAGAAGGTGATATTGTAATTAAGAAAATACCAACGGATGAAAACGTCGCTGACCCGTTGACAAAATCACTAGCTAGACCAAAGCATGAGAAGCATGCAAGCGCAATAGGTATGCAATACCTAGAAATTAGAAGCTAGTATTTTTTATTATGAACCATAGATATGATTGAAATCGATACATTATGTAACAACATTTCGTGGGATTCAAATAAAAAGTTTTATGTAATATTTTCACATTATCTATTCTTAACAAGTTTTAAACCTATCCTTGATACGCAATATTTTTTAGTATCTAAATGTCTGTGGTTGCTAGAATTTAGTGGGAGCTAGATCAAGAGTTAATACCATTATGAATATTTATCTATTCATTGTTATTGAATAGAGAAACAAGTGTTATTAAAATAAATATTCATAGATGTTTAGAGATTGCTAAACATTAGACGTGACCAAAAGATCGAGATTACTTCATGGAGCCCAAGCATAAGTAATTTCGAGTAGATGTCCTCTGACCTGAGATGTTTGGTTTGAGACGCGATAACTTCTGATCTTTTGCGCTATCTAACGTCACACCGTAAAAGGGTGATCATAAAGGAACTTGACTAAGACAGCGGAAATCGTGTTCGAGAATGCAAATAGTCAAGATGGAATTTGCACCTTCTTTAATTAGAAGAGATAATTCATGGCCGCTCGATGATTAAGACTACTAAAATGCGTGGGCGTGCTCGGAGAATGATTAGATCATTCGGTAATGCGTTACTGTAGAAAGTCGAAATCAGGGTCGAGAAAATTTGAGTATATAGAAGAAGATCCCTGCTCCATGTCTATTACTCTAATTAAGAAATATCATGATGCAAAAGGAAAATTTGTTAGTGTTATTCATTCTTATCAATATTATCTCTGGATGTAAGAGTTCTTATAACGTGGTTATCCTAAATGTCTGGCTATGGACCGCTTTAAGCTAACGATGATCAGTAAGTGATGCTTAACTTGCAAAAGTGGGAGTCTGTTGGATTTATGTGCACAGATAAACACATGTGTCATCGTGTCCAATGTAATAAGGCACTAAAGGGTCACACCACGACACACCCAATAATGGACAACCGAATATAGTAAGTTGTGTGGAATAATCAACTAGTTAAGTTAATTATAACGAAGAGAATAAACAATAATAGTCTAATTATTATTTGTGAGGAAGGTTAAATATTTAATTAAATATTTAACAGACAGTTAATTAATTGTTTATTAATTAACTAGTATAAGTCCAAGGGTTGAAAGTGTTAACAGGAAGTTTAATTATAAGATTAATTATAACTAAAATCCAAGGACTAAATTGTAACATCTAGCCTTATAAATAAAGGGCTTATGTGAGGATTTAGAGATTAATCACTTATCACCAACTAAACCCTAATACTCCCTCCCTTCGTTCGGCCGAAATC
This sequence comes from Calendula officinalis, assembly GCA_963853835.1. Taxonomy (NCBI): domain Eukaryota; kingdom Viridiplantae; phylum Streptophyta; class Magnoliopsida; order Asterales; family Asteraceae; genus Calendula; species Calendula officinalis. The sequence continues at coordinate 57,529,190 of OY970825.1, forward strand.
AACCCAAGGGGTTTCGGTTTCTTCGAGTTGGACGAACAACAAACTCACACGAAGGTGTGTTTCGGTTTCGAGTTCGACACACACATACACACGAGTTTAGTGTGTTACTTTGTTGGTACAACGCGATCTTGCAGCGTGTCCAGGTGGTGCACTAGAGGTGGATCATTCTTTAGCAATCTAAAGGTAACGTTCTTATTCATCTTCTCATTCTAGTGATCCCATTGTATAGTAGTGATCCAGGATGTGGGATTCAAGTTCCGCCATGTGAATCCTACAAGGTATTCCTACAAATCTCACTATAACTTGCATTTACTTCACTTCATGATTACGTGCTATATATCATGAATTGTTATTGCTTTGAGATGAGATTGTTATTTGATGATGTGCTATGTGATGTTTCTTTTAATTTCATCCTGAACTGAGATATGGATGCTGAGTAACCGAGCTGATTACCATATCACTATGTGTTGATCTGTGTACCTGATTGTTTATGAGTTATATGCATATGAGATGCCAGTCGCAATGCTCATTTGTTTTATATGAGTACATGTTGTATGAGTCATTAATAACTATGAGATTTAATTACCGATCGCAAGAGGCGACGGCGAGAGCCAACTCTTCCCTGAGTAGCCAAGTACACTACACGGCTGTTAGCGTGGACAGCAGGACCCCTAGGGGACGGGTGTTGGAAAAGGGTGTTGTGACGAGCGTATGGCGGTGGGCGTACGTTGAGTATCGTCACAACCCGCGGCGAACCTAATGAGTTAAATAAATGCCTAATAATGAGAAATGAGTAGAGTCATTTTAGGGAACATGTATGTGGCATGGATTGTTTTTTACATGTATGTTATTTTGATTTTACTCACTCAGCGGTGGCTGACCCCAAACACTCCCCCCCCCCCCCATATTACAGGTACTAGTAAGGGCAAAGAAAAAGTCAATGGTTGATGAGCTGCGTTTCGGTTTCATGTTTAGATTTGGAATTATCTTTGTCGAGTCAAACGATTTTTAAAACATAGTTATTATTCCGCATTTAAAACCTTTTATTTATTCTGCATTTAAAACCATGAGACGGTTTATTTTATTTTCAATGTGATGAGACCGTTGTTTACTTGTACTTTTGGGGAAAATGTTTTATTTTATTTATTAATTTTTTTTAATTTCCCCTAATTTTTGGGATGTAACACCATTTGTCTCCATGTGACACTTGTCACCATTTGGTTGGATGCTGGGTTTTCCCCTCACTTAGTTTTTTGGGCATAACTTTTTTTTTCTTTGTTAAAAAAAAATCTAAAAATGCAAACAAATTTAAAATTGAATTCTCTACAAAGTGAGTATAGTCATGAAATTTTGAAGAAAAAAAATGATCCAAAATTAACAATAATGTAAAGGTAAATAAAATGATTCAAAATTAACAAAATGGTCCAAAATTAACAATGATGTAAAGGTAAATAAAATGATCCAAAATTAACAAAATTGTCCAAAATTAACAATGTTACAAATGTAAATAAAATGACCAAAAATTAGCAAAATGATCCAAAATTATGTATGACTAATTATTCATGCAAAATTAACAATGATCGAACAATGACAAAATGATTCAAAATTAACAATATGATCCAAAATTGACAAAATGATCCAATTTTTCAGTCAATTTTTTTAATTTTTTTTTTAATTTTAATGACTATACTCATTTTATAGAGAATTTAATTTTCAGAATTTTAGCATTTTTATTTTTTTTTTAAAGAAAAAAAAAGTTATGGCCGAAAAACGAACCCGGTGGTAAAAAAAACCCACCAAATGATATTATGACGTGTGGCCCTTGGAGAAAGGGTGTGCGTCAATTACTATCTTCCCCTTATTAATTTTCTTTTCTTGCCCACTAGTTTGTAGAAGTTTATAAAATAACCCCTTAGACTTCTAATTAATTTTTCACATTAAATCTTAACCATTTATTTTGTTTGATGAAATGTCTAGATTTGTCCTCGCAGTCCTGACTAAAAAAAGAGTACTCACCCGATCCGAGTTCTATATATAAATATATATTCTGATTAAACTTTTAATTAATAAATAATATATATTTAATACTTTAAACATTAATTTTATTTTCAATTATAAACAATTATAAGCAAACAAGATACAATACTCAAATATTCGAAAATCAAATCCTTTCCATTTATTTAAAATTTGGAATATTAAAATACATAAGTATATCCGAATATAAATTTCGGATATACATATATCTATATCAAAAAATTAATTTTAAATTTTATCCCCTTTTAAACCTTTTTAAAAATTCGGATATATCAAAAGGATATATCCCAAATTTAAAATCTTAAATTTTATCCTTATTTAAACCTTTTAAATAATTTTTCAAATTTTCCAAATCAACTATTTTAGGCATATATATTCCGAATAATACATATATATTAAAATAGGATTATCTCTTTTATTTAAATATTAAATAAATATATTTGTATAATCTTTTATATATTTCAAAAAATATATTAATTTAAATTAAATAGTATTTTAAATATATTAAATAAATCTAGATATTGATAAATTCTTTTGGTTTAAATTTCTTGATAATTCCAAACAATTTGAAATTATAAAAATTTAATTATTTAATAAAAAACGATTTTTAATTATTTAAATAATATCTCTAAATTTTCGGAAATACAAAAAATCATTTTTTTCAATTTTCGTTATTAATCAAATTATTTTATTATCACCAAAAATTATTAAAACAATTTTTAATGGATTTCGAATTTTCGTCTAACACAATTAGACTTGTAAATCAATGGCGCTCTGATACCATTGTTGGGTTTTCTATGCTTCTAGTCACAATTTATTAGTTGCGGAATTTACAAATAACTTGACAAATAATAAACCCAGTTTAAAAAAACGTTTGGACCGTTAGGTTTACAAATCCAAAGAAACTAGATTAATTTTATTAACTAATTAAATAGGTAATTCGAAACTTACATTCGTAGCACTAGGGGATTGCAAACCCTGCGATCTTGTAAGAGTCAGATCAAAACACAATGCTAGGTTTCAAACAAGATTTCCCTCTACTGGTTCACACCCAAGTATTGGTCACGAATGGGAAGATGTACCACAAGGTATTACCAAGCACCCTTGAGAAACGAGTACCGAAAAACACAACCGAAATCAATTTCAGTTTCACTGGTTGTGGCGCACGGCGGAGCTGCGACGGCGGCGGTGGTTCGACGGTGGCTAGACGGCAGGGCAGTGGCGGTCGAGTGGCGGAGGTGGGGTATTCGGCCAAATGGGGTGTAAACCTTAACATCTTATTTATTTATACATTGACCAAACTCAATTAGATTCAAACTCTATTTGGTACAAGCCCACTATTAATTAACTATTGATTAAGCCCGATCCGATTAATATCAAGCCCGGAATTTTTAGATAGTTAATTATCCATTAACTAGCCTAGCCATTAAGCCTGATAGTCATTTATTTATATTGTTAATCAAATTCCCCGTTATTTCTCGTGTTCGTTGACGCCTTGAGGGCAAACTGAAAAGGACTCAAGAATATCCGAACCGGAATACCGATTGATTTCGTGTGTTGGATACCAATTCCAACATCGCCAACTCAAACCTTTACACATCATCACTTTGTCGTTTATATCATTACTCCTTCACTGGATTTCTAAAAGTAACGAAAGAAAGGAACACCAACAATATCCACTGTGACAACTCGATATTTCCGGTATGTAATCTCATTGCATTTCTAAACTTTCTCTATTTAGAAAGTTTCTATATTTAGACATTTCTATTTCTGGCATCCAAACACACAACAAAACATCTATTTTTACACCATACATCAGTGTTTGACTATTTTAGTCAACACAACATTTTATTTTACTTGGTGACACTTCTAAAACATTTCTAAAAATAAAAAAATTTATATTATTTACACAATAAAAAAAATTAATTATACAAACGTGACTCTATTTAAACTAGAACCTAAAACCAACACATTGACTCGTTGGCTGACCACCTTGTAGTCGGCCCCCTCCGTTGCTCGTGACACTATCTCGGCCGAACCACCTTGAGTGGTGAGGTTTATCTTCTTTTAAACTATAAATACCACACTTAACCTGAACCCTAATCCCTTTACCTCCCTGGAAACCGCCGGCCACCATCACCTATTCGATCCCGAGTTCGTCCGATCGCAAGCAAGCAATCCATATTTGTTTTCGTGTTCGTCCGAGCGCATAGGTATGAACTCGAAATCCTCTTTGTTTGATTTCTCATTTGTTTCGGTCCCATTGTTCGCAACCGAGACCATGGCCAAAGGCCATATGGTCTCGGCATTCATTGATCTTGATCCCGACGTGCATGCATATGCATGCATGTCAACGTGTTTGTTTGTTTGTTCGTGATTTGTTTCGTTTATTTCGTTAATCGATTTGTAAAACCTTGTTTTGTTATTTTGATCTTCCATAAACCCTAGATCTCATGATTTGTAACCAATAATAAAACCCTAGAAAGCCTGAAACTTTATATGTTGTATTGTGACTTGAACCTAGACTCGAGTCACCGACACCGGTAGCCGGTGACAACCAATTTGTTGAACCCATGACCGAAACCAAACCCATTGTCAAACCCTAGATTCGAACCTAACCCTAGCCGAATCCTAGGTGAAACCCTAGTTGACTAAGTGGTGACTATTTGACCTTTGTTGACTTTTGTTGACACAAACTTGTAACCCTAATGTGATGGCAAGCTAAACCGGGTCGAGGCCGCAACTCGACCTAACCAATTGACCCAAACCCGAAAACCTAATCCGGCCAAGGCCCGTACTTGGCCCATTCGATCTAACCAAGCCTATCGAGCCAAACCATAGACGCCGCATTAGTAATCAAACCCATTTGGGCCAAAGCCCAAACCCATGGCCCATTATTTACCCAAACTGAACCCTATTGGGCCCAAGCCCAATCCATGGCCCAACATATTCGGACCTAAGCCCAACCCGAGGTCCAAGTGGCCCATCTAGTGGCCCATCTAGTGGCCCATTCGGCCCATATGTCTTTGCTAAGCCCAATTAGCCCGTCTTAGCGGGCTTTGGCCCAAGTGCCGGCCCATTAAACCAATCTAGGCCCATTAAGCCTTACCCAAGCCCATTTCATTTGAAGCCCATTAAGCAATTCATTTCGGCCCATTAAGGCCCAATAACCCTAGTTCACTCGATGCACTAAACATGAATCATAACACAAATCATATATCATACACAATCGTATAATTTGATTTCCTGTGTTAGCTAAGTCTAATTAGAAACGTTATTACGTTTAGGAAGCTAGGAGTCTATGAAGGAGTCCTCTAAGTTATCAAGTACTAAGCTTTGCCCAGGTGAGTCCACAACCCCTTTTACTACTTTTTACAATTTTATAAACTATCGGGGTGGAAAACATAAACTATGCTACTATTACTATGACTGGACAACAACTTTACGTATTCATTATTGTGTTGGCATGACAAACAATTACTATACTGGACTAAGGTTACCAGCAATCATTAACTAGTGGATCTAGACCATGGATATGCAGATAATACTATTCGCTGACACTCATCCTCCCAACATTATTTGATCATTACTTGGTTATCCAAGATATCTTTCGGGAGTGTATATCCATAAAAGAACGATAACATACTGGAGTTGAAGTGTTGATTGTGGACTTAGGGTTTGGTATATTAACTCAATAGATTAGCTACATGTTGGGGATAACAGTCATGCGATGTCATAAATAACAACTTATTCAATACATTTTCATTACCAAAACTAGTAATTGTAGATATTCTACAATTACATTTCATTTTCATACTTGTTTGTCATAGCAAAATAATGTTGAACTTTTACTTTTTCAGTCATAAAACTATTTTGTTAACAATCATTTTGGGTCATAACATTTTCATCATAATCACTCAAACCCTATGGATTCAATCAACATTATTGTTGTCCCTTTTATTTTTATGATTTTCAGGTAAATTAGGAGCTCAGTGAGACTGGAGGATATGAGCAAGTGGATTGCCGTGAGCCATGAATAAAACATTAAGTTTACGAAAAATCATTTCATTTTCAAACAAATTCTATTTTAGGAAACTACTATTTTTGGAAACTTTCTATTTTTAGAAAGTGAAACTATTTTTATTTGTTATTTCCGTGGTTGTTTGTTTATTTATTTTTGCTATGTTGTCATGAACGTTACACCTCCGTTCTTCCGCGAATCATTTTAAATGAAGTAAAACTCATTTTTTGTGGTGTGTGACATCGTTGGTATCGGCTACCTCCGAGGCACGAAGTTACGTTACGACTATGACGACTTAAGTTTATAAGAGGAGAATAAATGATTTAGGGTAAATACCCCTAAAAAAAGCCCGCCACTTTTCCAACTCTTTTGGCCCGATACAAAAATAACTCCGAGTCATTAAAATAGCGAACCCGTTTAACTCGAAACGCTCACGCGGCTAAATAACGTCTAACAAAACGAACCGTCTATTTACAGGTCAACTAAATAATACAAACCGTCTAATTACAGGTCAACTAAAAAATTACATTAATGACTAATATTAACTATTTAAAATGTATAATTCATTTTTCTACTACTTCAAATTAATTAGGTAAATAACATAAATTTCGGGGCGTTACAAAACATTAAGAGATAAATGGTTTTTCGGAAATGCTTGGAAGGATTGATTGTATATATTGGCGTTGGAAAACTATACAGTAGCATGACAAAACCAATACACATGAGGTGATCAAGGATGTCTAAAGATAATACCTGAAGGGGTTGCCTCATATAATTTGTGGATTTGACACGCAACTTTGCCCCAGCGGGTTCAACCAACGACATTAATGTCCTTAAGGAATATGATTTGTTTGACGATTTACGTCAAGATCAGGCTCCTACGGTGCCATTTACTATTGCAAGTGAACAATTTACAAATGAGTATTATCTAACTGATGGTACTTATACGGAATGAGTGACTCTCGTGAAGTCGTTTAAATGTCAAATAGAAGAAAAGAACATGCAGTTCAAGCGCTTTAAATAGTTTGCAAGAAAGGATGTTTAACGAGTATTTGTGGTGCTTTAAGGACGTTAGAGAAACATTAAAACCCGTCACGCACATACAATGTGAACAAAATACGACAAATCATTTAAACTTGTCTTATCTTATACAACATGATTACTGAAAACAATGACCACACAATTTTTCCAATTGAAGAAAACTATATAGCTGACCCCGGTAATATTTCACAACGTTAATAGGCTGGCCAAGTTGCAATACGACTGCGTATGGAAAATGAATTATGTGATCAAATTGTGCATACAAAAATTAATATTCTTTAAAAGGTGTTTTGTATTGTATACTACTTATCTCCACCTACATATGGAGCTTAAACATGAAAACCTTTGATGACATGTCCATTTCGCAACATTCTATGGCTCTATTTGGTGATGTGTAATTATGATTTAAAAGGTATCTCTGGAATTCAATTATAGTCATCAAAATTAACCTTTACAATTAGGGGCACAAAATTAACCTTTACAATTGGTTTCAAAAGTTTAAAATAGGTATAACCGAATTTTTTTATTTTTAAAAAAATTTCAGAATCTTTTAAATTTCTTTTATTCACTTTGCAGTGTTAGTTTTTACTATTTAACGACAGATTTTAAACCAGTAGTTCAAAATTAGATTATTTTATTTTTCAACTTCTCCATACTTTTAAAATACCATATATATTAACTCCCGTGAGCATTACAATATTTGATTTTAGAATAATACTAATTTTTAAATTATGTTTTAATTCATTTTATTTACTTCTTTATGGTCACTGTTTTTTTTTTTTTTTTTGTATTAAAGTTTGTGAATAGTGTATTTTAGTATGCTATTAATTGTTTTATATTATTTAGGAATGATAACCAAAAAAAAGTTACTCCAATCAAGGTATTTGATCATATGTTGGATGATATATGTGTTCAAGTAAGATGTATATCAATCTGGCATTCACACAAGTTGAATGTTGCACATGATCATTATTCACTTGATTTGATTGTCCTTCTAATGATTCTACTTTTCTTCTGGTTTCCGTCTCAAGAGTGAAGAGCAAAAATGCTTGAAAGTTATTTGTTGCGACTAAGATGTCAACTATACACTAGCTCAACAAATGCCGTGTACAAAAACGTTTTTTTTCATTTTTAAATTTTTGGTACCAATTATCCATCTATAAAAAACATCTATTCATATGTTGGATGATATATGTGTTCAAGTAAGATGTATATCAATCTGGCGTTCACACAAGTTGAATGTTGCACATGATCATTATTCACCTGATTTGATTGTCCTTCTAATGATTCTACTTTTCTTCTGGTTTTCGTCTTAAGAGTGAAGAGCAAAAATGCTTGAAAGTTATTTGTTGCGACTAAGATGTTAACTATACACTAGCTCAACAAATGTCGTGTACAAAAACGTTTTTTGCATTTTTAAATTTTTGGTACCAATTATCCATCTATAAAAAAACATCTATTCATCATTTTAATAATAATTGACAACATGATTTGCTAAGTTTTTTCGTTATATTGCATAATTTATTTTTTGAAGTTAGCCCTCCCGGCTAGTACATGAATACGTAACATAAATGTTACTTATATATTATTAATTAAGTTAATATTTTTGTTAGCATGAACTTTCCAACGTTTTGGGGCCCATAAGCTAATTTTATATTACAAGTTTGTAAAATTTTCTAAAAACTGCACATTCATAAATTAATGGTATTTTTCAAAATATACTTAAATTTCCAAAGTCTAAACCACATGTTAATGACTAAATTATCTTAATTCTGTATATATGAATATTAATTACTTCATTTGTCTCAATTTTATTGCTTATTCTTCTATATTATTGTGCACCAAAATAATTGTACACTTTAAAATTTTAGAAAGTGAAAAAGTTTTCAAATGATAAATGGCGGCACAATACGTAAATAATATGTTTCTTAAATTATTTGTTTTATTGATGATAATCAATTTATTAGTAGTTATCTTATCTATTGAGATATATTTTACTATATTAAATAGTTGAGGAATTAGTAAATATATTAACTTCTAATTATAATGATTATGTTATATTTTATAGATAGATATACATTAAATATTAAATATGTTGACTTCTATCTTATAATTATTGTGGATATAGAGTTAAATGGCTTTCCAAAGCTCCACCCATGTCTATAATATAAATTATCTTACTTCATCAAACTAACCATACATTTATATTAATTAGTTAATTAGTCATTCAACAAGAAAAAAAAATGCAGCTCATCAAGTTTGTGTTGGTCATGTTAACTTTCTATGTGATGTTACAAGGATGTTATTCATCTTCCATCATTTATGAAGTCACTGGAGATGTTGGTTTTTACAAGTAATACTTAGTTAATATATATCTTTTACTTTGAGTTTCTTTGCATCAATTTATAGTGATATGAACGTTTGAGGATTATTTTAGGAACATGTTTTAGTAGTATTGCAATTAATATTATTTAATTTTGTAATCCACTTCCACATGCAGGTATTATTTTATAACATTATATATTGGGAATCCTCCAAGAGAGTTTGATGTAATCCTTGACACTGGCAGTAGTCTAACTTGGATCCAATGTAATCCAAGGGATGGTATGAGGATCAAATGTTTCCCGGTACTAAAATCATTCTTAGTCTTCTTGTAAACTTGCGGGCATTACAAATAATGCACCAATAACATTTATGTATACTTACATGAATAATATAAATGCGCAAATAACATATATGTATACATGCATGAATAACACAGATGCAAACAATTATTTGTGGGTTCCTAATTAAATCCCTTCATGTATATTTTAAAAAATCAATGGTTTAGATTGAGTTCTCCCGGGTTTTATCTAAAATCTGATGTAGAACTTAATCTAAACCATTGGTTTTCGAAATGAACGGATCATGGAAGATACATTAAGGGATTTGATGAGGGACCAACAAATATTCGTCTACGTGTATGCTATTCATGCATGTATATATATATATATATATATATATATATATATATATATATATATATATATATATATATATATATATAGGGTCCGGAGTGAGGACTCTTTTCCTGGTGAGGACTGCGAGTACTCCAAAAAAAACTCTAAAAATTATCCAAAACAAACTTTTTTCAAAAAATTCTTTTTTTAAATATCTAAATCGCTATGTATAAGATCCAAAAAAAATATATTCCAAAAATGATCAAAAAAAAATATTGATCATAATAATGATCCACAAAAAAAATATGGATCATTGTTATGATTCGCTAAAAAAAGTGTATCATAATTTTTTTTTTGAATTTTTTTTTTTTGTCAAATGTATTAATAATCATGGTGGGTTATATATATTTTTTTCAGAATTTTTTGAAATTTTTATGAGGTGTCCTCGCAAGTCCTAACCGAAAAAGAGTCCTCACAGGATCCCACTTCTATATATATATATATATATAGCGTTAGAATCCGGTGAGGACTCAAAAATAAACTTTTTTCAAAAAATTCATTTTTTAAACATTAAAATCGCTATGTATAAGATCCAAAAAAAAAATTCCAAAAATGATCCCAAAAAAATATATGGATCATAATAATGATCCACAAAAAAAATCTGGATCATTGTTATGATTCGCTAAAAAAAGTGGATCATAATTTTTTTTTTTGAATTTTTTTTTGTCAAATGTAGTATTAATCATGGTGGGTTATATATTTTTTTTTTCGGAAATTTTTATGAGGTGTCCTCACAAGTCCTCACCGAAAAGAGAGTCATCACAGGATCCCACTTCTATATATATATATATATAGCGTTAGAATCCGGTGAGGACTCAAAAACAAACTTTTTTCAGAAAATTCATTTTTTAAACATTAAAATCGCTATGTATAAGATCCAAAAAAAAAATTCCAAAAAAATATATGGATCATAATAATGATCCACAAAAAAAATCTGGATCATTGTTATGATTCGCTAAAAAAAGTGGATCATAATTTTATTTTTTTTGAATTTTTTTTTTGTCAAATGTAGTAATAATCATGGTGGGTTATATATTTTTTTTCGGAAATTTTTGAAATTTTTATGAGGTGTCCTCACAAGTCCTCACCGAAAAGAGAGTCCTCACAGGATCCCACTTCTATATATATATATATTACTAAATCGCCACGACTATATGTTATGGCCACACTTTTCTTATGATATGGCCCGCGTAGCCATAAACGTACTTTAAAACGCGAGAGAATAGACTATGCTTTTTATGTAAAATAAAACTGTGGCCAATCATTTATAGCCACGGTTTTTTGTAGTGGTGATAGGTTAATTTTGTACTAGTGTTAGAATTTATGATTTGTATGTTTGCTAACTCCTTGCGAAGCATGATTACATCCTTTCTTATTCTAAACATAATATGAACCGAAAGACATTTTTTTATTGTTTTGTAGGGTAGTCACGCTGTTTATGTACCTAATTGGGGAGAAGTTGGTCACCCGAAATGCATGGATCATATATGTAGATCTGTTCAATCGCCGTATCTTTACTGTCACAATCGATATCATTACTGTGACTACAAACTAGATTATATATATGGATCGAGTATTGGTGTATTGGTTACCGATTCACATCGCTTTCAATACGTCAATGATACTATAACCACACCTCGTCTTACATTTGGGTGAGCAAACTATTTAGTCTACAAAGAAAAAATTCATTTAACAATACTTGTAAGTGTGTTAATAAAAGTTAAAAAAAAGTGTCACTAAAAAGTGTATGTTTTAGAAACCCGATTGAACAAGAAAATGGGAAGGTGTCGGTCAAAATGAGCCAGTTAAATTGGTGTTTATAACTCGGTCGAAACCAGCTGGTTGGACATAGTAATCTGAATGAACCGGCCAGTCTAACCACAAAAAACAAATTTTCTTATAATTTGATAAATAAAATAGACATGTGGATATTTTATATATGATTTGGGAATTAAAAGTAATAAATTTAGTTGAAAATGATTTTTTTAATTACGTATAGTACTTATTTTATGTTTTTCTATTTTTGTTTTTGGAATTTTTACAGTATTTATATAATTACAGCATCATAAATATTTAACAATAATTTCATCCGGTTCAACCGGTCGATTCATCTGATCCAACAAATCCAACCGTATTTAACATATTCGTCGGTTCAATTCAAAAACATGTTCTTAAAACATTGCATGTAAGACCTTTAAAGCAAAATCATATTAATAATAATACATCTATCAAAGGAATTAATAGTTATTTTATAGTATTTTAGTCTTTACATATTATATTATTTTAAACTAATCTTTTTTTTTTTGAAACGACAAATGAAATAACGGAAGCTTACTCGCAATTTTTCAGCGAGCACCCCGAGTTCGAGCTCCGAATAAGCGGGCAAACCCAGCCCCCAAAGGGATTTCCAAGGAAAATTCCCCATATGTGCCCGTGTGAGGTGTGAGTAAAATTACGCTAATGCAAAGCTCCCAAAGGGATTCGAACTCACGACCTGCAGCCCACATTTGTATAAACCCAGTGCCTCAGACCAGCTAGGTTGGCCATCATTGACATTTTAAGCCAATCAGTTTGCCAATTATTTCAAATGCACTTTTAATAAATATATCAAAGGGTAAATATAAACACTGTTCCTACTGTTTTAGGTTGTCATTTTATTTATACTTATTTGCTTTTTTTATATTTCATTGTTAGTAATCCGTAACATTAATTTTTAATATACTATAGTTTGCAAATAACTATAATAAGTAAGTTTAGTTCTCTATCTTTGTTTTAAAGGTGAGTTTTTTATATATTTTATATTTGATACTAACATTAAATATTTTTCGAAGAGTTAAAAATTTGATTTTTTTTTTATAACAAACATGTATTTGTTATAACCAAGTTTTCAATAAAAACCAAACAACAAAACTTTAAATCTTGAACTATTTCTTTTAAAATAAAAAGAAGTTTATTTGTTAAATACATCGTGACACTTTTAAGTGTCATATGTCAATTTTCTTCTAGTGTTAACGCATAAATCATAACATCTTAATTTTGTTCATCCAGATGTGCTTTCTATCAAGAAAATCTTGGAGATCGTCGTTATGATGGGATTCTTGGTCTAGGCATAGGGATAGAAGGCATCCCAACCCAAATGCAAGCACAAGGTGTAACAAGAAACGTAGTGGGTCTTTGCTTAAGTTCACTAGGAAATGGATATATGTTTTTTGGCGATCATGATCTTATCCCTTCAGGGGTCGTCTGGACGCCCATGGGCGAAGTAGGATCAGAGTAAGATTTTGATTTAAGTTATATATTTTCAAAACTATATAAAATCAAGTACCAAGAAAAATGTCATCTATGTAAATACTCAAAAGTGTCACTAAGGTATGGAGCACAACTTAAAGCCATGTTAAAGGTTTTTTGCTCATTTAACATGATTATAACACTCACCTTAAAATTATCCTCATTGGTTTAACATCATATAAAGCCCCTTTGGGACCCACAAAAATACAGTAAACTAATCACAGTTTACAAAATAAAAAAACTTTGGCGATGCATTGTGTCAGGATCGAATAACCCAAACAGATTATTTAATCACAGATCTACTAACAAGAGAAGTTACAGCGGATTAACACTCTTGTTATTTGATTAAGAACACACGAAAACTGTAATTGAATAAGATCAATAAGAAGAACACAGTAATCACAAAAAGCTTCAATGTATATTCAATAATTCGAAAAATACACACGTACGTTTACAATTCGTAAGAAATTATTTATAATAATCCTTGAAGCCTAAAATATTAACCTAGTTATTCTAGGATTCAATTACAATCAATATACAAAAGATAAACATTCTATAACAAACTATATACTAGAATCTCGGACTTGATCAGCACCATAAATAGAATCAGTAGTAAACTTGATCATCAGTAGTAATTCCAAGATCAGCATCATCAGTAGTATCTAGTGTTTCTTCCCCATCAGTACTATCTTCAACAATCGTTGATCAGTACTAACTGCAGCATCAGTACTAGAATGTTTAACATTTATTTATCATCAGTAGTATCTATTTGCACAGCTGATCATTTGTTGATCCAAAGATGATATCATCTACATATATTTGGACCAGTAGTATATCATCTTTGACTTTTCTTGTGAACAAAGTTTTGTCAATGGCACCTCTTTTGAAATTGTTCTTCAGTAAGTATGATGATAAGGTGTCATACCAAGCTTTTGGTGCCTGATGAAGGCCATATAGAGCCTTGTCTAGCTTGTACACATAGTCATCATGTTCTGGATCTTCAAATCCTGGAGGTTGGCACACATAAACTTCTTCTTCAATTTTCCCATAAAGGAAAGAACTTTTCACGTCCATTTGGTAGACTTTGATCTTCTTGTATGAAGCATATGCCAGAAATATTCTTATTGCCTTAATTCTAGCAACATGTGCATACACTTCATCATAGTCAATACCTTCTTCTTGTGTGTATCCTTGGGCTACAAGTGTTGCTTTGTTTTTTATCACTATACCTCTTTCATCTTTCTTGTTTCTGAAGATCCATCTTGTTCGAATGGCTCTTTTTCCTTTTGGTAGAGGTACAAGAGTCCATACAGCTTGTAATTTGAATTGAAGAAGTTCTTCTTGCATTGCTATGATCCAGTTTGAGTCTTTCATTGCTTATTGAATCTTCTTAGGTTCTTCCTGTGACAAAAAATATTCATACATACATTCATTAGATATTAAGCTTATATTACAAATATTTGAATTTAATGATGAATTGAATTTGCTTCTTGTCTGCATATTTGAGTTGACATCACTTAGGACTAGGTCCAAAGGATGATTCTTTTCAGTTCTGGTTCCTGGAACTTTGTCAACAATAATTTGACTATCTAGGTTTGACTCATTGGATTCAGGAATTTGAGCATCTGTCCATGTTTATCTTGATTGTTTTGATTTTGTGAAGATTCTTCATTGCTACTGGTATCACTAGTAACATTTTATTCATTCAGTTTTTGGTGGTTCATTGTTGTTACTGACATCATTATGGTTTGGTTCATCATCAAAACTTTGAGGTTCTGAGTTACTACTTGGATCATTAGTATCTTGAGAATTGGAGTTGTTACTGGTGTCAAGAGGGCTAGGGTTATCAGAGTTACTACTGTCCTCAGTATCAACTGTGGGATCAGTATTAACTAAGATATATTTCATAATGTCTTGACTGCCATTTCATGATGATCATCCTTGTTGGTTTTGATTGTTTGAATCTCCTGCATTATAGTCATAATTAACATCAAAAGATTTGGTTAGATTATCAATGTTAAATAACCAATCTGGACCATTTCCCTGTTCATTCATCAGATTTTCATTAAATGATACATTTACACTTTCATCAATGATCCTTAGCCTTTTGTTGAATACCCTGTAAGATTTGCTTTGAGTTGATTATCCTACAAATATTGCATCATCTGCTTTACAGTCAAACTTACCAATTTGTTCTCTTGTAATTAAAATAGTACAAGGACAACCAAATGATTTTAGAAAGTTTATTGAGGGTTTTCTTTTATTAAAAGTTCATAAGGTGTTTTAAGGTGAGGCTTAACTATTAACACTCTGTTTTGAACATAACAAGGAGTATTAACAGCTTCAGCCCAAAAAGTTATTGGTAATTTTGAATCTGCAAGCATGGATCTAGCTGCTTCAATGATGGTTCTATTTTTTCTTTCAGCTACACCATTTTATTGTGGAGTTCTTGGTGAGCTGTAGTGCCTGCCAATACCCTTAAGATCACAAAAATTAATTAGATTAGTATTCTTAAATTCTGTGCCATTATCACATCTAATTGCTTTCACTTTGAGATCTCTTGTATTTTCCAACTTTACAATTAGATTCTTTATAATCTCACTTGTTTCATCTTTGGTCCTAAGAAAGAAGACCCAAGTATATCTGGAAAAATCATCAGTAATAACAAGGCAGTATTGTTTCTTTCCAATACTCATTACATTTGTAGGTCCAAAAAGGTCCATATGTAAGAGCTGCAAAGGATTAGAAATAGAATTGATTCCTTTGGTCTTATGAGAAGTCTTGTGTTGCTTACCTTTTAGGCATGCAATACAGTGATGATCACACATAAATTCTTTTTGTGGTAAACCAACTACCAAATTCTTTTTGACTAAATTGTTCATATTTTTAAAATTTGTGTGACGCATCCTTCTATGCCAGAGTTCTGATTCATTTGTGTTTGCCTTAGATATAAAACAGTTGATCTCATTTGTAGAAATGAGTTATCCCCCTATAACCGGGCAATACACATTGTTTCTCCTTGGTGTTCTTAAAACAAAAAAATTTTCATCTAAAATAAAGTCAGGAGAAATAATGATGCACTCAACATCTGTAAAAAGAATTTTGTTCTTCTTATCACAGATTTGTGAGACACTAACCAGATTATATTTTTAAGTTCATCAACATAAAATACATCATCAAAAGTAATCTTACCATTTGATACTGTACCTTTACCTGTAATCTTACCACCTCTTGGATTTTCACCAAAAGCAACATATCCTCCTTCAAAAGACTTGAAATCTCTAAGATTTTGAAGATTTCCAGTCATGTGCCTAGAGCATCCACTATCAATATGCCATGTTCTACCTTCTTCAGGGATCTGAATGCTCTGCACATAAAGTAAATGGGTTAGTTAATTTTGGGAACCCAAGCTTGTTTTGTCTTGGGTTCATCCTTTGAAGAGTAAGTTTTTCTAAATGAATGAGCTTTATATGCAGTTTTGGTCTTAGGTTGTTGGTTAGTACTGGTGTTCTGTTTTACTACTGACCTAGGTTTATACACGTAGTGTTTGGCTTTTGAGTATTTTACTACTGATGGACCAGTAGTGTTTGGGTAATGTGAATTTTTAGCATAGTCAGTAGTATTTTTTTACTTGTACCAGACAACATTATTATTAGGGTTTTTATCAGTAGTAAACCTGGAATAGTTCCTACTGAAGTTATTAGAAAACTTTGAATATTGTGGAAATTGATTTTGTTTTCCATTGTTTTTGAAATAATTACTTCTGTTTGGACTTTTATGCCTTATATTTTGCACGAATCTTTGTGCAGTTCTTCCAAATTTGGAATTTCAACATGTGAGTTTTTTACTTCTTTTGCTTTTGTTTCTTCAGTTTGTTTTAACTTTAATGCTTTCTCTTTTTCTTTGTTAACTTTAAACTCTTTGAATTCTTTGTAGTTAATTGGATTAAAGTGACAATTCTTTGTTATGTGGTTAACTTTGTTGCAAATTAAGCATGTTAATTTTGTTGATTTAACACTTTTAGGCTTTCTTTGTTCTTTTAACTGGTTCAAATTTCTTTGATTTCTTCTTCTTAAAATTTTTGGTATATTTTCTGAGTTATATTTTGGGGATTCAGTTTGACTTTGTGTGGTATGAAAACTTGTATCAGTTGTTTGATCATCATCAGATGAATCATCATTGGTTTTAGTTTGATTTTCTATTTTTAATTCATTTAATGTTCTTTCTGTGCTTGATTTAAGAGGAGGGATAAAATTAGTTGGAGGTGGAACTGCATGATATCCCACTCCATGCACAACTTTTTCAGTGGTTTGATTACTGGTTAATTCATCAATAATTTTAGAACTTCTTTTAAATTTTTTAATAGTTAATTTATTCTGTTCAAATTCCATTTGACATTCTTCTAATTTGATTAAAGTTTCTTTTAAGTTTAACTCAGTATATTCTTTATCATAAGTTGTTTGTAGGAGTTCATCCTTTATCTTTTGATCTGTTTTTTTATAAATTTTAATTTGATTTTCAAGATCATCTATACAACCATTATATTCAATTCTCCTATTTCTGTTTAGAATCATCTCTTCAAGTGTTTCTTTGTTAAGTTTTTCTAATTCTTTATATGCTTTAATACATTCCGGAGTGCAAGATTTAGAATGTACCTCAGTAGTAGAATCGGTAAAGGCCATGAGAGCTTGGTTCTGAGCATGTTCCTCTACTTGAAAGCACCAGTCATAACCTTGTCCTTCTTGAGATACTAATGCAGTTGAATTTGAAGTGCTGTTTTTGTTGTAATTTGATCTTTGATCTTTGCTAGGACATTCTCTGGCAAAGTGACCAAGATTACTGCAGTTGTAGCATTTGACTTTAGTTTTGTCAAATCCAGCACGATCACCTTTGTTGTAAGATAGATTTTGTCTGCCAGTTCTTTTGAGAAATCTTTTTGTTCTTAGACTCAACATAGCCATCTGCCACTTGATGTCCATCTCTTCCAGATCATCAGGATTAAGTTGTTCCAAATCTTCACTAATCAATGAAGTGTGCACATGACTAGTGAAAAAGGATTCTCTTGCTACATCTTCAATTCCTGCATTCTTTGTAGCCTCTTGACCTGTTCCTGTACTAGACACAAAAGCAACATTGTTTGAAGGTAAATTGGGAGTTTTAGTACTTACCTCAGATTCAAACACTCTCAGTTCATTGTATAGTTCATCCAGCTCTTTTGCTTCCAAAGCATCTCCTTGTCTATATATGACTGTGTACATGGACCATTATTTACCAAGAGATCTAAGAAACTTTCTATTTACATCATCATTGTCTGGTTTATAACCAACTTGATTCAGTTCACCAATAAGTTTGTTGAACCTATCAAAGACTTGTGATAATGATTCATTCTTCTGGCCTTTGAAGTTTTCAAAGTCTTTCTTCAGAACAGACTTCATGTTTCTTTTGGTGCTTTTGGTGCCTACAAACCTCTTCTCCAGTGCCTGCCACAACTTCATTGCATCATCATATTCAACAAAGAGATGTTGATAATCATTGGGAATAGCAAGCAAAAGAGTGCTTAAGGCTTTGAGTTCAATTCCTCGGTCCTTCTTCTCTTTTTCACACTTGAGTTTGTCGACTTCAGTTGAAGAACTTGCTACTTGAGTCTGGATGGTTTTATTGTCTTCAACAACAACTTCCCACATGGAATAATCAGTAATAATCATGTATTGCTTGATTCTGTTTTTCCACATCCCAAAGTTGTTGGGAGTGAGAATGGAAATTTTGTTAGCCTATGTGATTTCATTGTTATCAGACATGATTAACAATTATGGATTCGAAAGTTTGAAACTTTTTGCTGTTCTTAATTCGTAGATCTAGAACCGTAAAGCTCTGATACCACTTGTCAGGATCGAATAACCCAAACAGATTATTTAATCACAGATCTACTAATAAGAGAAGTTACAGCGGATTAACACTCTTGTTATTTGATTAAGAACACACAAAAACTGTAATTGAATAAGATCAATAAGAAGAACACAGTAATCACAAAAAGCTTCAATGTATATTGAATAATTTGAACAATTCACACGTACGTTTACAATTCGTAAGGAACTATTTATAATAATCCTTGAAGCCTAAAATATTAACCTAGTTATTCTAGGATTCGATTACAATCAATATACAAAAGATAAACATTCTATAACAAACTATACTAGAATCTCGGACTTGATCAGCACCATAAATAGAATCAGTAGTAAACTTGATTATCAGTAGTAATTACAAGATCAACATCATCAGTAGTATCTAGTGTTTCTGCCAAATCAGTACTATCTTCAACAATCGTTAATCAGTACTAACTGCAGCATCAATACTAGAATGTTTATATCTGTTTTATATCCCAACACATTGTACTATGGCGAAATGCCCTGTGCAGGTGGGTACGGTGTGGGATTTTCCTCTATAACGACGTTATAATGTAGGGGTGAGCATTGGGTGGTTTGGGGTAGTTTTTCACTTAAACCAAATCCGAACCAAAAGTTTGGGTTTTAAAAATTACACCCCGTTCGGTTTCGAGTTTTTCGGTTTTGGTTTTTCGGGGTTTTCTCAATAAATCGGTCCGGTTTTGGAATATTTTTTTTTTGTTTTTTGTTTTGCTTTAAATTTACCAAATTGTTACCTTAAAATTTAATATTATGATCCAAAATTTAATTCATTTGTCCATAAATAAAACAAAAACTAGTAGTTTTCATATAATGTAATGATAAATTCAATTACATAACTTGAATAAGATTAATAATAAAATAACATCCAACAATGTTTCGCAACAATCTTAGTACATGTCTTCATCCATAGAAGATAGGAAAATGTGATATCTTTTATACATATAAGAATATTTTTTTAAACTTGAAAAATATATAATGGGGGGGGGGGGGGGCGGGTTTTCGGTCGGGTTTTTCATATGGTTTTGTTTTTTCGGTGCGATCTTTTCGAGTTTTTCGGTTTTGGTTCGGTTTTTCGGTTTTTTTCTCACCCCTTTATAATGTGTGTAACACCCCTTTAACGGGGCCACATCCCGCTCTTAAAGTTAAAAAATTTACTAAAAAAGTCACAAAAATGTTAATATATTTTAACTACACATAAAAAAGTGTAACTAAAAGTGTCATTCGGTACAAACTTATATATAGTAACATATAAAGAGTGTAGAGTATAATTTAGACCCGTGTGACACGATTATAAGCTTTTACATAATGTTTGAATTTTTTAGACGTTTTACTACATGTTTGGTGCTATTTTCAGAAAACATTACATCTTCGAAAATGCTGAGCTCTATCTTGGTGGATCAACAACCGGAATAAAAGGTCTTCGTATAGCATTGGATTGTGGAAGTACCTACACTCACTTGATTCATGAAGTTTACACAGCTATACTTTCGTGGGTGAGTGACCTGATTTTAGTACTAATTATATTAAAGAGTAAATTACACGGATAGTGCATGTAGCTTACCAAAAGTATTGTGAACTTGAGTGAAATATTTTTTGTTTTCTAAGTGAGTAAAGGTTTGGATTTTATAACTTTTACTCACAATTTAAAAAAAAGTTTTGGTATAAAATAGAACTTTTTACTACACTTTTTAAGTGTTATTTTTTCTTATAATGCGATAACTAAAAATATCTAAACATATGGTTGTAGCTTGAGAATGAGATAAAAGGAACAACACTTAAAACCTACGGATGCCTTGAGCGGCAAACTATGTTGGATACCATCAATGCCTATTCAGTCCATTGAAGATGTTAAGGAATTATTTAAGCCAATAAAGTTGAGCTTAGGAGATCAAGCGAATACACAGCTCCAAATAGACCCTCAAGGGTATCTCTTTCTCAGTGTACGAAGTCCTCTAAACTCATCTAAAAACTATTAATCCCGAACGTTCTAAAAAGCACGCTTTGACAGCGTCATTGCAGCGCGTTATGAAATAAACCATGACAACGCGCTATGATAACATATATAATTACAAATTAGATGTAATACTTTTTTATAACTTTATATTACCTCCGTATCAAAATAAGTGATACACTTTGTATTTAGGGGTGAAACAAAATAAGTGATATACTTTTAAAATAAGCCTTATTTGGTAAAAAAAAAATGGGACTCATTCTCTACTAATAATCTACTTTAATAAAGTGAAACCACCGTTTTACCCTTACTTTACTTTTAAACATCATTAAATATCACTTTATTCAATAGAAGTGAGATACATTCTCCACTAACTATCCACTTTCATCTATCATAAACTGTTTTTTAATCTTTTGCCTCAAAAACCATATTTCTTTAAATGTATCACTTTATTTGATACGGATCTAGTATATGAATTATCAAACAAATCAATAAATCTATAATATTTTATAAACTTAATACACACACATATGTAACTTATATGAAAAGTCAGTCGCATTAAGTCACGCTTTGAAAAACGTCATAGTCGCTCACGCCTTACGTTTTTTTAAAATCCTCCACACATTATATATAAAATACGAGAAACCTAATTGAGGTACACTAATAAGAGTGCCACTAAAAGCGTTAGAAAAATGTCTCTTAAAGTCCAAAAATACTAACTGAAGATTGGATAGAAAATATATATTTTTTACTTTCATTTAAAAGCGTTTCTTTACACATAAAAAGTGTGGGTAAATGTTCTTAGCCTAAATTGACAAAATATGTGGGTAATAGTTGTTTTTTTTTTAATCTTTATGGCATATAGTGAAGCATTTTGAAAAGTCCGTATAAAGCTAAACCTTTATAATACTTGTGTCACTAGATGTCACTTTTTTAGCGTGATAGTTTAACATTTGCATATGTTGTTGCAGGTAGAGAAATATGTTTGTCTTGGGATCTTTGATAGCGGAAATCTCGGCGTGCCTGGCGGCCTTAATCTAGTTGGAGGTATATATTAAGAAGCTTAATTAAGAGACAAATTGGTTCAACAAATTAAATTAACATTATCTTACAAAGTTGTTTTTTTACTTGGATTTTTGCAGCAATATCAATGCTTGACAAACTCATGATTTTTGACAATGAAAATCATAAGATAGGATGGTCTTCAGCGAATTGCAACAAAATCCCCATTCCGAATTAATCTTGACTAGTTCTCTTATAATTCTTTACTAGCTTATAATTCGTGATAAATTATTTTTGCTGATAAAACAACTCAGTTATAAACGCATCGGTAAATCATTGGGTGGATTAAAATTTACACAATCTGTATCTTTATGCCTTTGAATTAATATTTTTGGATTCGAAAGGTAAATTTATCATCCAATTGACTTATCATAGTATGAAATTGTCTACTTTTAAAATTGTCCAATTGTACCTGCATAATTCAAACAATCTATACTACTCTTAATGCACTTAGGCCTTCTAATTTTAGAAGGTCTTGATCTTAAATTTCTACTTTGGGAAAGGTCTAAAACAACACAAAAAAAAAAAAAAAAAAAAAAAATACAGCTTAGGGGATTCAAACCCAAGACCATTGGGAGTTAGGAATGTATGTTAACCACTCCATCTACTTGATACGTTGCTTTATCCCTACAACTAATATATATAACATTTAACTTCAAAAGATCCCAACACCATCAAAACTCTACTAATACGGTCCATATCTATAAAAAAAACCCAATTTCGGATCCTTCCACTTAAGACAAAAGGCTCGATAAAGTCACAAAATATTAAAAATTAAAATTATATTATAGTTTCCATTATTGTTTTACCATCCGATTTTCAAAAGGTAAGTATATTATATTTCCATCTTATTTTAATTTTATTGAATTAACCACAATTCAACTTGTAACTTTATTTCCATTGCTAAAATAACGGATGGTGATTATAAGCAACTGGCGTTACCGAAGATCAATGAACAAAAACATGAATATTGTTACAAGTATTCCTTTGTGATAAAGGAATTTGATTACGATTTTATCTAATTCAAGAGCATATATCTATATTCCCTTATAATGTATTTAGGACTTTCTGAAAAGGGTAGGTCTTAATTCTGGCTTTCTATTTTAAGAAGATCTTAATTTTAATTGATCAAAATAAAATTACATGGAATTCTATTAATTTTAATTGATCAAACTATTAAGTGCCTTTCGGTCCATCGTTTGAACCAATTTATGTGGCTTTAGGGGGTGTTTGGGAGGGCTTATTAAGATAGCTTATTAGCTTTTTAGCTTATTAAGCTAAATAAGCTCACTTAAGTGTTTGGCTAACCTTATTAAGCTAAATAAGCTCACTCAAGTGTTTGACTAAGCTTAAGTGTTGATTAGCAAATATGCTCCTGCTTTTGTTAGTTTATAGACTCAGTGTCATTTGCTTTTATAACTTTATATTATTTGATTTACATCATCTTTGGTGTTGTACTATATACCCGTTTCATCAAGTTTTTTAAACGTTGTAATTTAAATGTTTGCACAACGTTCCTTGGATTTGTTATATCATGTACTCTAATTACTATTAATAAGGGTTTGTTACTTGAGCACGCTCTTACTAATCTTACTAATTCATAACCCATACTATTTTACTGACCATCGTTATTCGCATTAACCATCACTAACCATCACTACGCACCATCACCAATCACCATAACTACTACCGTCACCCACCATTATTATCGCCACATGGTACCCGCCGCCGCATTGCGCGGGTACCATGCTAGTTGTTATTTATGTGTGAGCAAATATTTTCATCGTCGAAGATGATACGTCTATCTTTAAACTCAAGTGTCAAATATGACATGTTGTTTTCTTTCTACATTTATTGTTATAGAAAACATGTAACCGAACAACATTTTGCTCGCCGCAAAGTATAGTTATAGAGTACTCCTAGCTTTCTATTCCAGCATTAACCTAACTTTTCAACCTCAAAATAAAACACAGTAGCAAGGATTCAAACCCAGAACCTATCGTATACAAAGTCCGAGTGAAGTCAGCTCCTCTAGATTTCTTATTTGCCTAATTTTGTTTATTAATCATTTAAACCTCAAAATGTTGAAATTGCCGCCCACCACCACCACCCACCGTCTGGGACCACCACAATCACTTCCGCCACCGTCACCCACCAGTTTGACACTTCAAGATAAAGTCATAAAGTACCCGCCGCCGCATTGCGCGAGTACCCTGCTAGTATGTCTAAATGACCATAAAACAGTCAATTAAAGACCGAACTGACCCATGTCACATTAATTGGTTGAAAGTGAGCCGTTTGAACATAAATATTAATCAAATCTCATACAAAAGGATTTAGTACACCAATTAGTCAAATAAAAACCCATGATTAAGCAATAGTGCAATAACATAAAAATACTTGAAGTTTCACCATTACGATTGTTAGCTTGCAATTTGTTGTTCAAAAGTGGTCGGGCGGGTTGGTAGACCCGTATACTTTTTGTAAAAGTAATTTCTTTAATTTTCTTATATTCACTTAGTGTATCAAAAACGGTTATAAAGTTATCAATAATAATTTTAATTTTCAAATAATATGATTATTGAGGTTTTGTGCATAAAAATGTAAAAAGAACACTTTAAGCTAGTTTCAACTCATTTCACTAGTTTCCGAATTTTTATTTTAATCATTTGACCCATTAAAAATAAAACGTAACAAAAAAAAAAAAGGTGCAAATGCAAGTAAATGGGTCAAATTTACCCCCCTTAACCTATTAATATTTCAAATGTGAAGAAAAAACAAACATGTTCAGACTACATCGTGATGATTTTCTACAAATTTTGTGTATTTGCCAGGTATGGGTTTTAAATATATAGTTGAATTATTATTTGTTGCTCCATGTTTTCCGTTTTAAACAACAAATGGAATAATGTATAAACACCAGAAAATTGATGTTCCGTCTAGAATATTGTAAAGCGGCCGTCAATCGTTTTTCGTGGGTATAAAAACCAGGGTCGGAAATAGAAATTCTCACTGGTAGTAGCACAATAAATTTTTAAGAATACAATATAGAAGATAAAAAAGTTTTGAAATTATGATTGCATCAAATATAACAAAAAATAATTTAAGATCTTACATTTGAAAGTTGACATCTCCGTGTATACATTTTTTAAAGCAATTCTTACATCTTCAATCTTAACTTAAATAAGAACTTATTTTTCAACATTACAAATCAATTCGTCATTCATAAGATCATCACCCATTTTATGATACGCTTTCCCCACATTCGATATGAGTTACATATGTTAGAAGAAAGAAGGGAGAAGGGTAATTTATGTATTTTGTATTTGGATAGTTGGTGAGTTTCCCCTTTAAATAGAGAGTTGAGCAATAAAGTTAGGCATGCTTGTTTCTGGTAAAGTTAAAAGCTAGGTAGTCTAGCCTAGAATAATCTATTTAGCTCTCTAGTATAATCTCATTAGTGTATTTCCTTTTAGTACATGTAATTCCTCTATTCATCCATTAACACATTTGGAGTATACTGTTTCATAATCGTTTGTTCGTTATCGTTTGATTTGTGTGCGATACAATTGAATTGTATCAATTATGCATGTTATCAGTTAGTGTAATAAGTAGTTCTTTCTAGCTAGTTACATTCTCCTAGACAAGTGTATCAATTGGTATCATAGCAAATCGATTCTGAATCCACGGCTGCCGCTAAGCAATTAGTTGTTCGAGTAAACGAAATTGAATCATTGATCAACACAATTCAATATTAAGTTATTCAATTACGATTATGTTCCTTTATTCAATTCTGAAATTGCTTCTGTTTCCTAATTCCACACATGCACATAACGAACGAAGTGAGCTGGTGATGAAACGGCTGGAGGAATTGATCCAGAATCGGCAATCGACTCCTAAATCAGCTCCGTTTGAGGCATCACTATCGGGAAATACGTTCTTTGATAACAATTTCTCGGATGGTTGTAGTTTCTTTACAATAGAATTACCGATTTTTGATGGAACAGATCCGGAAAGTTGGATTCTTCGAGATGAGAGGTATTTTTTGTTAAATCGTTAGACTAATGAAGAAAAATTAGAGTCGCTATAATTGCTTTTGAAGGAGATGCATTACGGATGTTTAAATTGGAGAGTAAGATGTGTCCAATTCGAAATTGGAGATATGAAGATGATGTTACTACATCGATTCCGTTCCAATTCAAACGGTACACCGTGCACATAGTTTTTGGCATTAAAACAAGATGGAAACGTGGCAGATTATGTTCGGGAATATGTCAATTTAGCAGCTCCATTGGAAAGAATTTAAGAAGAGGTATTCTTATGTCAGTTCATAAATGGTTTGGATCCTTTAATTAGGGTAGAGGTTCATATATTGAATCAGTTAATTTGAATGTGTCTATAGAAATGTCTACTAAAGCAGAAGAGAGAAATAAGGTGAAATTGTTGGCTGGATATTTTTATCGGAAGTATACTCTGGTGACCAATTCATTCATTGATTCAAAGTCAATAAACCCGAATTAAGTGATGACATTGGGAGTGAACAAGATGTTAAGGTAGAAGAGTTACGAATACAATGTGAACCTCTTGATGTAACTATGGAAACAATATTGATTGGACTTGCTGTATATCAAGATATTGAGGGAGATGAAAATAAAGAGGAATTTGTGGTGGCAGCTGAGACTATTGAAATCGGGTAAAAAGTTTCAGTTGACTTGAATTCGAGTCAAAAGATATTGGTAGAATTCGGGTCTTTAAAAAATCAAGTATTGGTTGACCATGAAGGGTTGAGCATGGATGAAGAAAGGTTTTTGGGAGGTTATAAGCTCATTTTTAACATGACTTTAGGTCTTCCTCGTTATGCACAAAATCAACAAGATGAAATTGAAAAATTGAGACAAGTGGTGAGAGGCTGGATGATATTGTGGTGCAATTTCCTAATTGCCACCTTGAGGACAAGGTGGAAGTTTTACGGGTGAGTATTGATACACTTTCCCCACATTCGATATGAGTTACATATGTTAGAAGAAAGGAAGAGAGAAGGGTTGTTTAGGTATTATTTATTTGGAGAGTTGGTCAGTTTCCCCTTTAAATAGAGAGTCGATCAATAAAGTTAGACATGCTTGTTTCTGGTAAAGTTAGAAGTAGTGAAATACCTGTAATTCCTCAATTCATCCATTAACACATTTCGAGTATATTGTTTCATAATCTTTTGTTCGTTTGATTCATGCAAACATAGAGTTTCTATTGTTTGATTTGTGTACGATACAATTGAATTGTATCATTTTATGATGCAAATTGGTTTTTAATAACTTAATGGCGGATAAATAATACATATATATGAATTGTTATTAAAATATACAAACGATACGTATTATAAATGTATATGATATTATCAATTAATGGATCTATTATATGAAAAATTCTAACATATAGACACAATGATATAAAATAACATCAAAGTAAATATAGTGGTATACATTCTAACACACCTATATTATGTGAGGAGTTATTTGCATAACCCATATTTTAGGTGAAACCAGTAGAACTTAATCTAAACCGTTAGATTGCAAGATGTATGGTTAAGATTGATTATGACAAATTTTTAAATAAAAAAAACTATTTGTATGGTAATAACTAAAAGAAAAGGGTAATTCTCACATTATATTTGATCTAGAGTTAGTAGTCGGAGAGGAGCAGTCGCCGGCCGCCACCACAATCGATTAAGCCGTCGCCGTCATCAACGGAGATCTCTGGTTCGTCATCATCGGATTTCACTATTGATTTGGTCGCCACTTTCATCAGCTGATTTACTTGCCGTTGTCATCATTGGACTCTATAAGAGTATAAGTTTCAGATAAGTAGTAAGATTTCTTGATTACATCAATTTTATTGTTGCGTCTTGTTAGGTTAAACTCAATTGATTTTGATTTTTGAAAAAAATAAGATCCCTAATTTTGGGACAAGATTTCGGTTTTTGAAACCCTAACTAAAAAAATGGGTTTTGTGATACATAGTATTTCGACTAAAAAAATTGGAGTAGGTTTAAAAGTATTGATCAAATGCTCATAAAGCCTTTTCTGTTTTTATAGCTTCTCAAGAATAATTATATGTTGTAATTGTTATAATTTTACTATAATTAAGGCCCTATTAGCACTTTAATCAAACTACTTGAAGGTTATAAATAAGAACAAGAACAAGATGGAGAGAGTTTATAACACTTAAGAAAGTGTATTATGAGGTGCACTTTGCTTCTTTACATGATGGGGTATTTATACTACAAAGTTTACTATGCTACATTAATTAGTAGACAAGAACATTTATGATAGATTTGGAATTATTGAAAATGGTTTACCCTAGGGTTGAATTATGTTCATGCTAGGTTTGAAAATGTGTCCATCCATATATATATACTTATATATATATTTTATAACACTCCCCCTTGGATGACACTTTTTCAAAACAGAGTTCAACTTTGAAGTACTGCCTCATTAAAAACCTTGCTAAAGAAAAACCCAGTGGGATAAAAACTTTAGCGAAGGGAAAAAGAGTGCAGTGTATAGTTGACTCCCCCTCATGTAGACATCTATCACATCTGATGAACATGTCGCATTCCAATACTGTGAACATGTTTTCTGAACATTGCAGTAGGGAGTGACTTTGTGAAAAGATCTGCTGAATTATTAATAGATTGGACGTATTTCATTTCGATCTGATTATCCTTTATCAGGTCTTGAGTGTATGAGAAAAATCTTGGGGGTATATGCTTGATTCTATCAGTCTTTATATATCCTTCTTTCATCTGTGTAACACAAGCTGCATTGTCTTCATGAATCACAGTTGGATTTTTCTCCCCCTCTAGTCCACACGAAGTCAAAATGAGTTTTGTCATCGATCTTAGCCACACACACTCTCTGCTGGCTTCATGAAGTGCGATGACTTCTGCATGATTTGATGATGTCGCGACAAGTGTTTGCTTTTGGGAGCGCCATGAAATAGCAGTGCCTCGCCTCATGAAAACATATCCCGTTTGAGACCTAGCTTTACGAGGATCAGATAAATAACCTGCATCTGTATAACCAACTAACTCTTGTTTTGAATCATTAGAATAAAATAGACCTAAATCAACAGTTTCTCGAAGGTATCGAAAAATATGTTTGATACCATTCCAATGCCTTTTTGTAGGAGCTGAACTAAATCTTGCTAACAAATTAACAGCAAAAGAAATGTCGGGTCTAGTACAATTTGTAAGATACATTAAAGCTCCAATTGCACTGAGATATGGTACTTCTTGACCAAGAACCTCTTCATTTTCTTCACGAGGTCTAAAAGGATCGTTGTCAACGTTAAGTGATCGAACGACCATTGGAGTGCTTAATGGATTCGCTTTGTCCATATTGAAACGTTTCAAAATCTTTTCTGTATAATTTGATTGATGGACAAGTATTCCAGTATTCATATGCTCAATTTGTAAACCAAGACAATATTTGGTTTTACCAAGGTCTTTCATTTCAAATTCTTTCTTTAAAATTACAGTTGTTTCATGAATTTCCTTATGTGTCCCGATAAGGTTCAAGTCATCAACATAGACGGCTATGATTACAAATCCGGATGTTGTTTTCTTAATAAAAACACATGGACAGATAATATTATTGGTATAACCTTTACTTACTAAGTAATCACTTAAACGTTTATACCACATACGTTCAGTTTGCTTTAACCCATACAAGGATCGCTGTAACTTAATTGAATACATTTCCTTGGGTTTTTCACTTAATGCTTTTGGCATTTTAAATCCTTCGGGAACTTTCATGTAAATATCACTATCAAGTGATCCATACAAATAAGCTGTGACAACATCCATTAGACGCATTTCTAAATTTTTGGAAACTACCAGGCTTATTAGGTATCTAAACGTTATTGCATCCATAACCGGGGAATATGTTTCATCATAATCAATTCCCGCTCTTTGAGAAAAACCTTGAGCTACAAGTCTAGCTTTATATCTTATAATTTCATCTTTCTCATTTCGTTTTCGTATGAAAACCCATTTATAACCCACAGGTTTCACACTTTCTGGTGTGAGAGCAATGCGTCCAAAAACATTACGTTTGTTCAACGAATTTAATTCAGCTTGCATGGCTTCTTTCCATTTATCCCATTCATGTCTATTTTGACATTCAATGACAGACTTTGGTTCAGGATCATCATTCATAATTTCACATGCAACGACATAGGAAAATATTTCTTCAATATTTCCTATTTCATCCCGATTCCATAATATATTTGTGTGGCCATAATTTATGGAAACCTCATTGTTAACATCATTCATTTCCTCTTGTGGAGGAGTTTCAATATTTTGTGTTTCTTCAGAAACACTTTCCTTATGATCATTTGCATTTTCTACATTCTTTCTCTTTCTAGGATTCTTATCCTTCGAACCAATTGGTCTTCCACGCTTTAAGCGTGCTCTAGACTCTTGAGTGACTTTATCACCAGATTTTGAGTTTGTTATTTCAATCCGGGTTGGAGCATTAACAGCCGGTATATGTGATTTTGTCACTCTTTTAGTATCAGTAAATGCATCAGGCAATTTATTTGCAATTTCCTGCAAGTGCATTATTTTTTGAACTTCTTTTTCACATTGGTTAGTTCGAGGATCAAGATATAATAGTGATGGCTCACACCATGATACATTCTTTTCTTTGTTTTTCTTTTCTTCTTCCAATATTGGAAAGTTTGCCTCATCGAAGTGGCAATCTGCAAAACGTGCTGTAAAAACATCACCTGTTAAAGGTTCAAGATATCTTATGATTGAACTTGTTTCATACCCAACATATATTCCCAACCTTCTTTGAGGTCCCATTTTTGTACGTTGTGGTGGAGCAATAGGAACATATACAGCACAACCAAAAACTCTAAGGTGGGAGATGTTTGGCTCTTGGCCAAAAGCAAGTTGTAAAGGAGAGTATTTATGATATGCACTTGGTCTTATACGAATTAATGATGCAGCATGTAAAATAGCATGACCCCATATAGACACAAGAAGTTTTGTTCTAATTATTAATGGTCTAGCAATTAACTGAAGACGTTTAATCAAAGATTCAGCTAAACCATTTTGTGTGTGTACATGAGCAACTGGGTGTTCAACAACAATTCCTACAGACATACAATAATCATTAAATGCCTGAGACGTAAATTCACCAGCATTATCCAATCTTACTCTTTTTACAGTATGATCAGGAAAATGTGCTCTTAGTTTAATGATTTATGCAAGAAATTTTGCAAATGCAACATTACGTGTTGATAATAGACAAACATGAGACCATCTACTTGATGCATCTATTAAGACCATAAAGTATCTAAATGGTCCACATGGTGGATGAATCGGTCCACAAATATCTCCATGGATTCTTTCAAGAAACGCAGGGGTTTCCATTTCAATTTTAATAGGCGAGGGTCTTATAATCAACTTACCAATGGAGCATGATGCACATTGAGTCATTTTACCTTTATAAGGGGCCTTATGATCTTTCAATGGATGCCCATGAGTGTTTTCAATTATCCTCCTCATCATTGTTGAGCCTGGATGCCCTAACCTGTCATGCCATAAGCGAAATATACTAGGATCATGACTATTTACTTTGACTACCATGTGTGACTCTGCCATGTTTATATGTGTGTAGTGTAGACCACATTGAAGCAATGGTAGTTCTTTCAATACATGACTTTTATTAGTAATGTGTAATATTTTCTCATTATGTGCAGTCACACTTTGAGTGTCATATCCATTATGATATATGTCCTTAAAACTTAATAAATTTCTCTTTGATTTAGGAGAAAATAAAGCATTATCTACCAAAACTTGTGTACCATTAGGTAGTATAAAATTAGCCTTTCCTACACCTTCTATCAAGTCCGCTGGACCCGATATGGTGTTTATGCTTGCCTTTGTTGATTTTAGTTCAGAAAAATATTTCTTAGACTTAAGGATAGTGTGCGTGGAACCACTATCTAGAATACACAGATCTCCAACCATCGATTGTTGTTTTGCTCCAGTAGAGTTCATATCAAACTTGAAAAATGGAAAAACATAAGTTATAAGTTATTATACTTTGCCAGTGGCCCGTACTACCACATCTATAACACACATTTTGATTGTTCTGAGAAGCACTTGCTTCAGCATCATGTTTTGTGGTCTTGTTTTGTGGCTGGACTTTGTTACTTGGTGGAGCATGATAATTATTATTTCTTGGACCACGTCCATATCCACGTCCACGTCCATGACCATAACCACGACCACGACCATAAGGGTGACTTCGACCAAAGTTTTGGTTTCGGCCATTATTATAGTTTTGGCCAAAAGAATGGTTTTGATTTAAACGACCTCGTCCACGGCCACGACCACGTCCCCTTGTATTATTTCGAGGACCAACATTTTCTGCAGCATTGACCTCAGGGAATGATGCTGATCCTGTGGGACGGGACTCATGATTTTTCATTAAGAGCATATTATTTTGCTCAGCCGTCAGAAGATATTCTTGCAAATCAGAATATTTTGAGAATTTTTGCAATCGCAAATTCTCTTGCAAAGTAACATTTGATGCATGGAATGTGGAGTAAGTTTTCTCCAACTTTTCTTCATCTGTCACAGGATCTCCACAAAATTCAAGTTGTGAACATATCCTGAACAATACTGAGCTATAATCAGACACTTGTTTAAAATCCTGGAATCTTAGTGATCTCCATTCTTCTCTAGCAAAGGGAAGTAAAACCCTTTTCTTATTATCAAATCTTTTTTTAAGAGACTTCCAGAAAATATATGGATCTTCAATGTTTAAGTATACATTTTTTAAACTAGCATCAACGTGTTTACGAAGGTTGAAAACTGCTTTCCATTTTTCTTGGGAAGAGCAATTATTATTTTCATTTAAGGCATCTAAGATGCGCATTGATGCTAAATATGCTCTCATATCAGTGATCCATGAGTTGTAATTTTTAGCAGATGCTTCTAACGCATTAAGCTCAATCTTCGCAACGTTTGACATTTTATAACTATATATATTTAGAACAAAACAAGTTAAAAATCAGAATCCATATATATCAATATGTATTGCACAAAATAGAAGTGGGAGAACAATCATCCCATACGTGAACAAGAAAGGATAAAATACATCAGGCGTGAGACTAATTAAGATGCCAAGTACAATAACCATTACAATCATGAAAATTAAAAACGGGTGAATCATTCTTGATCTTGATTTTGAAGATGAGAGAAATTATTTTGTGGTATAAAGAAGTGTGGATGATGTGTTTATTTATAGTGTAAAAATATAGCCGTTGTATATTTTATATAATTTTTTTTTACCGTTTATAACCGTTACATATATAGCCGTTATATATATATATATATATATATATATATATATATATATATATATATATATATATAATTTTTTTAATAAAAAGAATAATTAAAGAAATAAATTACATAGACATATTTGTAAAAATATTAGTGAATTTTAAATAAATTAGTAAATAAAAGAAAGAAAAATAATATGCATAAATAAATGTTAGTATACATAAATGAAAATTAGTATGTATAAATAAATGTTAGATGCGATAAAATTAAATGTTAGTTTGCATAATTAAAAGTTAGTAAGCATAAGTAAAAGTTAGAATGTAAATGTTAGCATAAGCATAAGTAAAAGTTAGAATAAATGTAAATGTTAGTTTGCATAAATTAAAAGAGTTAGTAAACATAAGAATAAAATTAGTACAATAATAAATGTAAGTATGTTAGTAGTCCCAAGATTAGTAGTCCAAATGTCATAATAATGTCCTTGATTAAATGTGTTTGGTTTCATTTAATTTATTATTATATTATAACTTATTGTTATAAGAAATGTTTACCTCAAGTAATTAACTTGATTAAGTAAATGTACCTTGTGATTGAGTTGATCTTCCTTGATTAAGAACTTTCGTGCTGATAACGTGTTATAATTTTACTATAATTAAGGCCCTATTAGCACTTTAATCAAACTCTTGAAGGTTATAAATAAGAACAAGATGGAGAGAGTTTATAACACTTAAGAAAGTGTATTATGAGGTGCACTTTGCTTCTTTACATGATGGGGTATTTATACTACAAAGTTTACTATGCTACATTAATTAGTAGACAAGAACATTTATGATAGATTTGGAATTATTGAAAATGGTTTACCCTAGGGTTGAATTATGTTCATGATAGGTTTGAAAATGTGTCCGTCCATATATATACTTATATATATATTTTATAACAGTAATGTATTTTTTGACATTATAATGCATGTAGTTGGTGAGGCTGCAATTGAGTTAGTGTTTTATTTCAACGTGGGGTTTTTGTAAAGTCATGTGCTGCCATGGAATGGTTGGGTGAGAATTGATTTAAAGTTTTATTACATCTATATTAATTTACATTGCAATTATTTAAAGATTCTTATCATTTTTATTTGCAGGTTTACCAAAATAATGATTTTAAATGAAAAGAGGGTACACTGATGCATAAGTGTAAATCTTATATGCTGCTGAATTGGTAGAACATATATGCTCAAGTGATTCATAACATTGATGCACAAGGAAGACGTAAGACATATACACAAGTGGAATCCTTAATTGTAATACTAATGTGTTGATCAAGAAAACTATATTAAGAATCCATATTTTGTTATACAAATGTTAATAGTGCATGTGTATTATTTAGTTTTGTTGATGTATTTGTAAAAGTATATGTTTGATTGGGTAACATAAGTGTTATTGACAAATAAAATGTTTATAGCGTACATGTTTATAGCTTAAAAATTATACATTTTCAATATAACATGCATGCTTATAGCAATAAAACATACATCTTCAACACAACTATGAAAATTTGGTAAAACCTTCAATATAACATACATGTTTTATAGCGAAAAAGACATACATGTTCAAACGGTTTTAAATAAATATGAAATGACAATAATTAATTTCCAAAAATAAAGTCTTCATTTTGGAAATTTTCAAAAAAAAAAGAAAAAAAAAAGAAAAATGTATAATGTCTTAAATACCCCTGAATAACTACTATCAATTAAATAATTCGAAATTATTTACTAAATTCTGATTGACTTAGACGGGTTCCACTGGTTCTACCAAAAAATTGGCTTTTGCAGATAACTCTACCTCTTATATTATATACTATCGTGGCAAATCTATGGAGATGAGTATGAAAGAGTGAAAGTGGTTTACTAACTCCCTGCATCGAGGCACCTATTGAAAAGAAAATTCAGTTGGACAAAAAATAAAATCAATTGCATGCACACTGTACTTGCATTGGCATAAGCGATTTACTTAATTAGGTTTAGGTTTTGGGTTGGGCTTTGGATCGAACTTCTACTAATATTTGAATTTTTTTCTTTTAATATTATTTTGTGTTATTGTGTTGTTTTTTAATCCGATAGTAGCACTGTAATATTAAAAAAATATCAAAAATTTACAGCACGCAAAAATTTTTGAATAGTGGCACGTGCCACTGTTAGGACTAGTTTTTGGCTTAATCAATGTAATTAGTCTTAATTAAACTAGTTTGTGTAGAAGATATAAATACAATGTTATGAAGCACGATGATGTAGTTTTTCACTTGAATAAAATGAATTAACCTTTTGTCAAGCTCATTTCTCTCCTCCCCTCTAGATTCTCTCTCTAAAAACGTACACTTACAAACACTCAATTCTTCAAATCTCAATGGAATTCATAGATTATCAATTGGTATCAGATCATAATCCAATAGGAATAGATCCAAATTCGTTGATCTCAGATTGTGATTTGAAGAAATTGGAAGAAAAAATGAAGATATTCAAGTTCATGAAGTGCAGTGATCTGAATTTCAAAATCTGAGGTAGATGTTTATGTTTTGAGTTCATAGATCGGTTCTCCTTCAAATTCTAATAATATTAAAATCAAATTTCAATCAAATTAATCAAGTATTGACTTCAATTCAGTGATTTTTATTCAAAACCATGATGTTTGATTGGAATATTACATGCTAAACTATTTTTCGCACATATTGCAATTTGAATCATTGATTTTGGTTGAAAATTGAAGTAGTTATGGCTGATTAAGTGCAATTTACATCACTTTACATCGCTACTGTTCTTCACGTAAAAAGAAGAACTTTCACGATCGTGTAACTGATATTCAAAACTTCATGATCATAATCTAAAGTCGTAAATTTGAATCGTAAACCGTAAACCTAGATTGTAAATTGCAAACCTTCAAACGGAAGCCATAAAGTTTGATCGTATGGTTTGATTTAAGAAATCATGAAGTTTTGAATTGTGAACCGCGAAGTTTATTACTCGTAAACTTGAAGTTTGCTAAGGCAAAAAGCCTTACCCCTTTAGGATCATAAGATAACAAGACAACCTGGACTAGCTTAAATTACATTGTAGAAAATTAGCTAAGTCTCGGTGTGATACTGAGTGGCCAGTATTGGCCACTCAGTATCAGAACTCAATATTGGAAATCCAATACTTAGTGGAAGGACTGAGTTACATCTTCGATATGTAAGTGACAAGATCAAGTCCCTTGATCTTGGACACTTTCCTTACTCTAGTCCTTCCACTACTCCTTTGTCTATTTTGTAAAATCTCTATAACACTATAAATAGAGATCACTTTGCAAAGGAGTACTCACCAATTTACGTATTCACTTTCATATATTTGTAATTGATCAGTGGTCTTGTTATTCCGCCACAAGCCACACTTAGTGGATTTATACATTGACTCTAATACTGTGTGCTACACTTTAACTGTCTTAAGTATATTAAATCTATCAATTAACTTATATAACCAGGGCTGTTGTGACCTAACAACTGGTATCAGAGCGGGCTAAATAAACTCCTATTTAGTCGATCTATTACCCTGGAAGCCATTCATTATTCATACCCTTCCCAACCTACAGAATCCAAAATGTCTTCCATTGTTGCACCAGTTATGTCTGGTAAGGGAGTGCCAATCTTTGATGGCAAACACTTTCATTAGTGGAAGTTTAAGGCATACTGGTATCTTGAATCCATTCACCATGAGATGCTCACAGTGCTGACTGATGGTCCCATCATTCCACAAACTGTGGAGCCCGTTGCAGCCACTGATGATGCTCCTGCATGCACGAGAACCATACCAAAACTGAAGCATACGTGGACTGACACTGACCGTCAGCTGTACAGTCCTGACTCCAGAGCAAAAGGGGTGATTGGTGATGCAGTTACCAAAGAAATATTGAATGCAATCATGAAGTTGCCAACTGCAAAAGCTATGTGGGATAGCTTATCCATCACTTATGAAGACACAGCAAAGGTGAATTTGCAAAGAAAAAGCAACATGAGAAGAAAGTATGAAAACTTCTTCTCAAATCCTAATGAAGACATCACCTCTCTCTACAACAGGTTCAGTACTGTTATTCATGATCTTATCAGTGTTGGGATTGTGAAGGAAGAAGGAGAACTTTGTCAAAAATTTCTGGACAGTCTTCCTCAACAATTCCTTGACATGACAAATTCTGTCAATGCTGCTAACAACATTGAAACATACACTCTACCAACGTTGTATGGTTTAATGTTGAATCATTAAGAGAACAATGCTGCTAGACTGATCAACTGGAAGAAGACTGAAAAGACTTCCACTGACATGGATTTAGTTATGCAACAAGCCTATACTCACTGAGCCTGAAGAGCCAAAGGTTAATCTTGCTGATGCTGAGGCAGAGGAGCTTGAAACTCAAATGGATCTCATGTCTATGAAGCTGGATCAGTTGAAGAAGAAGAGGCTGGGTGTTAGCTCTTATAATACTGATCCAAGATCATGAAGGATTTATGTGCATAGTTAGTCAACCTATGATGATACATCCATGTCTACGAAACACTTAAGGGTCACACTGGTGAGTGCATGTAATATGAGCAAGATAAGCAATGATACTACAAAGAGGAATGATTCATAATAGTCATTATGAATCAGTTAAGTATTAAGTTAAGTTTAACTTATTACAAGATTAGTTTAACTAACTAATTAATACAAGTAGTTGTACATTTACTAGTTGAGTAAATATACACTGTGTTAATTATAGATTATCCATAATATGATTTAATGCTATTAAATCATATAGTAATTGGATAATATTGTTAAATAAATTATATAAAGGTTTTTAAATAATTAATTATTAAAAGTATAAATACAAGTATATAATTCGTGTATATGGATACCGAATTATTAGTGTATTAATACTAGACATTTGATAGTTAAGTGCAACAATAATAAACTAGTTAAACAATAAGGGATGGGAATGTTAAACGGAAGTTTAATTAAAGATATAATATTAATTAAACTAGAAGGGTTCTAAGCGTAACTTATTTGTATATAAATAAGAGGCTTAGGGTAACCCTTATTCCCTTAATACACTTACACGAAATCTCTCCTCCTCTCTTGGGAGATTTCGGCCGAACCCTAAGAACACCACCACTTGGTGTTCTTCGTTCTTCGTTCTTCGTGTTATCGTGTTCTTCAAGTACTAAAGAACAAGTTCATTGCTTAGATCAACTAGAAGATCGCTCGATTTGTTCATCATCAGTGGATCTATCTTAATCAAACAACAAGGTATGTTTTGGGAAACATCTTTCTCCCTTCTCCCCTCTTGGACGAATTCGACCAAAGAACCCTAGGGTTCTTTGGTTGATGGTCGAACGAACCACACAAGCTATGTGTGTGTTCGAGTTCTTCGTACAAGGTTTCTTTCTTGTTAATCTAATCTAGATTTACAACATCCCAATCCTTTAGGGTTTAAGGATTAGGTTTAATCCCACTTCAGCTTTTAGGGATTAAATCAGCTAGTTGGTTTTAACCGGTCAAGAACAAGTTCATGTTGTTGGTCAACATGGTTCGAACCAAGTAAACTAGGAGGTTGGTCCTATGGGTCGATCAGTCTTGCTAGATGTGAGTGAAACCCTTCAGTGGTATCAGCGCGTTGGTTTAGAGATCTAAACTGGATTAACAAAGGTTGTTTGTTTACTTTAATTACAAGTTTTTTCTTTTTCTTTTTGTTCCAAGTTTATTTTTCTTCTTCTTAATTTTTCAAAAAAGGGTAAGAACCCTAGGATCAAGAACATTAAACTAGTTTAGTTTAATTGATCAAAAGGCTTCTTTTCCTAACCCTAGTAATTTTCGAAATAGTAAAAAGAACCCTAGGATCATGTGTGTTAAACAAGATTTGTTTAACTGATCAAAAGGATTCTTTCCTTTTTTTCCCCATAGATTTCGTGACCTAGGAAGAACCCTAGGACCAAGTATGTTAAACAAGATTTGTTTAATTGGTCAAAAGGATTCTTTCCTAATTACCTTTAGATTTTCGAAATCTAGAAGGATACTTGGACACCAAGTTTGATTAAACTAGCCTAGTTTAATTGGTGGAAAATTTTCCTAGGTTTAAGGTATTTTTCGAAATCTCTAGTAGTAACCCTAGAACCAAAAACATTAAACTAGTGTAGTTTAATTGTTTAAAAGAATTAATTAGGATAATAATCTAAAACCTAGATAATTAAACAAGTTTATGTTTAATAGGTTTAATTATTATTTTAATAGATTTATTAAGACTAGTTCTTTAAACCTAGAAATTTAGACAAAGTTTTATTGTCTACAATGTTTAAATTAAAAAGTTTAAATAAATTTATTAAGGTTATAATCTATTTTAGAATTTAAACAAAGTTTATTGTTTAGATAGGATTGATTAAAATTAATCTTCTAATAAAATAATATCTTTGATCAAGAAAGTCAAAACCCTAGTTTTGATTGATCAAGAACAAGATTAGGGTTTAAGTAATTATTAATAGGGAATTAATGAGATTAAAAGAAGCGTTAATTTTTAAGTTCTAAAACTAACAAGGAGTATTTATATATATATATATACACACACACACACAGATATATATATATATATATATATATATATATATATATATATATATATATATATATATATATATAATATTCAAAATTTATTTTAAAGGTATAATAAATTTATACGTATTTTAATTAGATTAAATTAAAATAAATACGTATAAATTAGGTGTAATATTCTTATTAGTATGTTACAAGTTTATTATAAATAATATATATATATATATATATATATATATATATATATATATATATATATATATATATATATATATATATATATATATATATATATAAACGAATATATTAAATAAAAGATAAAATTGAACAATGAAAAGGATAATGTTATTTTGATCTTAAAGGATAATAGTATAATTAGTTATTGTATAAGTTATTATATAATTAAAACTAGAAAAGTACAAAGTTATGATAACTAGAAATTGTACAAGTTGAAATTATATGATTAATTAGAAATATACAAAGTTATATATATTAAGATATATAAAGTTATAAGTTATTATAACAAGATAATTATACAAGTAAAATATAAGTATTTTTGTTAGGTCACAACAGCCCTGGTTTATAGTGTTAATTGATAGAATATTGTACTTAGAGAAATATTAGTGTGATAACACAAGAATATAGTCAATGTATAAATCCACTAAGTGTGGCTTGTTGCGGAATAACAAGACCACTGATCAATTACAAAGATATGAAAGTGTAAAGTGAATTGGTAAGTACTCCTTTGCAAGATGATCTCTATTTATAATGTTATAGAGATCTTACATGATGAGCAAAGGAGTAACCGAAGGACTAAGTAAGGGAAATGACTAAGATCAAGGGATTTAATCTTAGTCCGTTACTATACTGAGTATCACTCAGTCCTTCTACTCAGTCCTTGTACTCAGTATCACTATCTGATACTGAGTACTGATACTGAGTTCCAATACTGATCACTCAGTATCAGACCTAAACTTAGCTATATTATTCTACATATTAATCAAAGCTAGTCTAGGTTGTTTTGTTATCTTAAGATCCAAAGGGGCAAGGCTTTTTGCCTTAACAATCTCCCCCTATCTAATGATAACAAAACAATTACAAAGAGAAACTAAACAAAATAAGCTACAGGCTGCAGAGTCTTCTTCTTTAGTCTTTGTTGATCGACTCAAACTCGTAGAAGACTTCTTTCTTCACATGGATGAACTCTTCTCTTTTCTTCAGTTCATCTTGCCTGTTGTTTAGTACAGCAACTATCTTCTTTCTAAACCAAGCATCTTCTTTCTTGGTTATCATCCATTTAAGGCCCACCAAATGGCTGATAGGAGCTGTTGCCAAATCTGCTTCAGTAATGAAGCACTCCCTGTCATCTGAGTCAGTACACATATATCCAGATGTGGGATATATGGTACTCTTTTGATCCTGAAAGATAAGGTTAGAGGGAACAGTATATGTAGGAATTATTCTGAAAGTATTAAGGCACTCAGGTTTGTTATTTTTCATAGCTTCAGTCATCACACTGAGTGCCCTGTATTCTGCTGCATAAAGAATTCCTTTTTCATAGCATATGGCAGATACAGCCCATATTTCATCCATCATCACTTGGGCTTCAGAGGATCTTGAGGGCATCTCCTTTATCAGTCTAGCAATCTTTATCCAATCTTGAAGTCCCATATTTTGGATGTCATGGAGGAAAAACTTCATTGGAGGACTGACTGGCCCAGTGCAAGTTGCAACAATTGATCTATCAATAGTTTTGACTTTTATTTTGTTGACAAATTCATTTAGCCAGTATATGTCTCTTACACTTGGAAATGCTTTATTCCTCAGCATACCCATCCTTGTTTCCCTATATCTTGTTCTTTGTGCCACAATGTTCCAATACTGTTCAAGTAATTCATCTCCAGTTCTTCTTACAGTATGAGATCTTCTTGGAACATCTTCAGACTCAGATTCAGGTTCTTCCTTAACAGGGAAGAATTTTTGGGCCTCAATCTCATCCTCAGCTTCACTCTTTTCCTCAGTAAACAGAGCAGATCTCCTAGGTCTTGAGATCAGAGGAGCTGGATCTTGTTCTTCACTAGATTCTGAGGACATAACCACATTTGTCATTCTTCTGGTTATTGGTCTTCTAGGAATTCTAGAAGGTCCTTCAGGTTGAGGTGAGATAGGTTTTCTTGTATGCACTTCATCATCTGAGAATGATGATGAAGAGGTTTCTTTATTTGCTTCATCCAGTGCAAAGTTTAAAAATTCTTCTGATGCCACTGGATGTTCTTCATCTTCATCATCAGCAATGGGCCACACAAAAGGCCTATAAACCACAATTTGCAAGTTGTTTTCTTCTAAAACAGGTGGCTCAGTATAAGCTTGCTGTGGTTGGTCAGTGTGAGTCTCCCCCTGAGCAGATGGCTCAAGTGGGTTTTGAACTTGTAATGCTGACCTAGTTCTATGTCTTCTTCTCTCATACTGAATTCGAAGTGGCTTAGTATGAGGGCTTTGCTGATGTTGTTGTTCTTGTGGTGGAGGTTGATCTTCATTTAATCTTCTTCTTTTCTCCCCCTGAGCAGATGGCTCAGTTTGATCAACCTCAGTATCTCTTTGTCTCTTCTCCCCCTTTTTGTTATCATTTGATGAGGAGGGAAGAGGATCAGTATCACCACCCATATCCCCTTCAGGTTGTTCAAGAGTAGGGGAGGGCATGGGCTCAGTTGCAGCATCAGTATCACCAGCACATCCTTCTCCTTCTCCTTCTTCATTGTGGTCACCATGGGAGAATGGTGGAGTTGGTGGAGGCTGATGTGGTTGTTGAAGGAGTGAGACTGACTGTTTTATTGAGTCAATATCACCACTCATCTTGTCCATTCTGGCTAGTATTATATTTTGAGTTTGTTGGATGGCCAGAATGTGCTGCATGATTGCTTGCAGAGTCACTTGGTCTGCTGCAGCCTGAGATGCCTGAATGCCCTGCACAGATGGTGCTAAAGAAACAAAAATAGAAAACTGGTTAGAAAGAAAGGTTTATCAAATAGAATTGTGGTGTTGTTTAATTCTATAATCATATAAACAGAGTTTGTGAAGTCTGTATTTCATCTGGTTTATGATGAAATATTGTGGACTTGTGCATAGCATGTGTAAGAAGATTTTAGTAAAAGTGAGTGTGTAAATTTAAGTAGCTAAGTGTAGGATAAGTCACATTTACTAAAAGGTTTGGGTTTCGGTATTCGAAGCCTGGGATGTGCTTCTTGTTATTTTCAATGTTTATCACTCGGTATTAGAGTGATAACAGTAATGTGGCTAAACCCCATGGAAAATTTTGGATTTTGTGGCTTAAGGGTTTGTGATCATTTCTTGAATCATGCTATCCAACTCAAAAATAAGTTGGACAGGATTCAAGCAGCACCAGTGGGTGTCAGTGTGACATCAACCACCATTGTCTCTTTAAATGTTGAGACAGC
Source organism: Calendula officinalis (assembly GCA_963853835.1). Lineage (NCBI taxonomy): Eukaryota > Viridiplantae > Streptophyta > Magnoliopsida > Asterales > Asteraceae > Calendula > Calendula officinalis. The sequence continues at coordinate 57,572,922 of OY970825.1, forward strand.
TGTAGACTGACAATGATCAATTGTGTGCTCAGTATATGAATTTTGCATAGCAGCAGTGGGCTAGCTATGTTGGCCATAAAAGGATATATATTTGAAAGATCGTGTGAGACTTTGGTCAGTATTGAGTTGGTACTGGCCAATACTTAGTCTCTATTTGGGAATGAAATATATATATATATAAGTTTAAGGGCTTTTTAGAAATTCATACCTGAGACTCTGTCAGATTCCCTTCTAGCATCTGCAGAGGTCGGTGCAGGATCATGTATTTGTTGATGTGCAGCACCAACATCTTCAATACCGACTTGTGTTTCTTGCTGAGCACCTTCCAGTGTAGTTTGCTCATATTGAATCTCCACATCAAGAGGAACATGAGGTTCCTCAATTGGTTGAGCAGTTGAAACTAGTTCTGGACCTGGAAGGTCAGCGGTGGCTGCAACAAGGCTTTGGGCTTGAAGAGATGCAGTTAATGATGGAACATTTGCAGGCTGCACCTCCTCAGATGATAAGTTTCCCATAATGATAGGAGACAGATTCCTTCTTCTTCTTTGAAGGACCAGTGGTGTGTCTTCGGAGGACTCAGTATCAAAAGCTGTTTCAATATGAGGAGCATCAATATCCTGTGCAGGTGGAGAGATATGTTGTTGAGTAGGTTCTTGAACTTGTTGAACATCCTGCATCTCAATTTTTGGACCGGCCTGTGCGCCATTACCACTATTATCATCATTATCATCATCATCATCATTGTCTGACTCAGTATCAGACATGTCTTCTTCATCATTTATGTGTTCTTGAACAATGGCCCACATAGGAGGACTTAGAAGACGTTCTCCTTCTCTTGGCCTGTAAAAGAAAATCTTCTCACTAAGAGGAGGAAGATCAACCCTTGGACTGTGAAACTCATCATAAATATGTGTGGGCATTGAGTGTTGAAAAATGAGTGATAAAAATCTGCAGAAAGGGACATTGCATTCCCTTGTGTTAGCCCGAACCAGAGCAGCTAATTCATTGAAAATGAGCCGTGCATAATCAATGTTTTTTCCATAGTACAAGGCATGTACTATTTGCATCCCAAATTCATTTATTTGGTCCAAATCTCCCGTCTTGTGGGTCATACACCGAATTATTGTTGTAATGAGAATACCCCACATAGGACCAAATTCATTTCTTTTGATTGTGCCCGTTGTTCCTCTTCGACCCAAAAATGGTAAGACTGAGCGTGCCTCTGATCTATCAACGAATGGGTCATACTGAGCTTGGGCAGGAAGCCTGAGTGCTTCACGAATGATGGCAGTAGAAACAAATGCCCTTCTTTGATCTCTAATTACCCAACCCAGCAATCATATCTGGAGAATCGAGTTGAGCAGAGTACCAAAATTCGCATAGCATTTCTGGGTAAATTGCTCGAGGAGACAAGGTCAGAGCACGAGCAATTGGGCAATTCTTCAGAAACGTCACGATGTTTGTGAATTCTTGGCATGCCCAGGCTTGAGGAATATTGAAGTTTGCTGTTATGTTGTTCCTTGCTAACCTGGGCAGTTCATCGTTTCGGAATTTGATTTCCGATTCAACTTATGGAGCGTCGAAAGTGTAATTTGCCATCTGTGATTTTTATTTAAGTGTTTGTGCTTGTTAAGAAAGAGTGAAATCGTTAATCGCAGAGAGAGTTTTAGATGAAAGAATGAAATAACTGTTGAAAAATATTTGAAGGTAAAAAAAAAAACGGTTATTTAAAGGTAATTAAGGTATTGGGAAGTAAAAACGGCTGATTTGACTGCCTTATCCTCTGCCAACAGTAACTTTCCTATTAAGAAAGGTTACCGTTGAGCAGTATGAGGATTAAGCTCGGTGTAAGAGCCGTCATAACCCAATACTGAGTAATAAAAAAAATTAAAAAAAATTAAAAAAAATATAAAAACAATTAATTTACTATTGAAATTAATTAAAAAAAAAATTTTAAATTTTGATGATATCAGACTAGTGATACTGAGTGGTCAGTATCAGCAGAAGTGATACTGAGCATTCAGTTTTAATGAAAAATAAGGAAAATTAAGGATTTAACATACCTAATCGGCCTAGTAAATACATAAACCTTTCCTCAGGGAGAGGTTTAGTAAACACATCGGCCAATTGTTGATTAGTTGGTACATAATCTACCTCAACCTTACCTTTTTCCACATTATCTCGAATAAAGTGGTGTCTGATATCAATGTGATTGGTTTTAGAGTGATAGACTGGGTTCGCTGTGATAGCAATAGCACTCTTGTTATCACAATGAATGAGAGTCTTATGAAAGTTGAACCCATAGTCTAAGAGTTGATACTGCATCCATAATAATTGAGCACAACAACTTCCTGCAGCAACATATTCTGCTTCTGCTGTGGAAGTTGCTACCGAATTTTGCTTCTTGGATGACCAGCCAACTAGTCTTCCACCTAGGAATTGACATCCTCCACTTGTGCTCTTTCTGTCCAATCTACAACCTGCAAAATCTGCACCTGTGTACCCTTCAAGGTCAAAGTTTGAGTCTTTGGGATACCAAAGACCCAGGTTAGGAGTACCTGTAAGATATCTAAAGTTGCGCTTAACTGCTTTCATGTGTGATTCTTTAGGATCAGCCTGATACCGAGCACACAAACATGTGGCAAACATGATATCAGGCCTACTAGCAGTTAAGTAAAGTAAGGAACCAATCATACCTCGGTATGTGGATTGACATACTGGTTTACCAGTTTCATCCTTACTTATCTAGTCCTGAGTACCCATAGGAGTGTGCATGGAAGATAAATTTTCAAATTTGTATTTCTTTAACATGTCATGCACATACTTACTTTGATTTATAAAAGTGCCATCAGGCGTTTGTTCAACTTGTAAACCAAGAAAATAAATAAGTTCTCCATCATACTCATCTGATACTGAGTTGACATTATCTTAGGAAACCAGTCACACATTGACTTGTCAGTTGAACCAAAGATAATATCATCTACATATATCTGAATGAGTAAGGTGTCAGAACCTTTCCTTTTTGAAAATAATGTTTTATCAATTTTACCTCTTGTAAATTTATTTTCAATAAGGTACTCAGACAGGGTGTCATACCAGGCTCTTGGAGCTTGTTTGAGCCCATATAGAGCTTTATCAAGCTTGAAAACATAATTAGGAAATTTGGAATCAACAAAACCTGGAGGTTGTTTAACATAAACTTCTTCTTGTAGTTTTCCATTTAGAAAAGCACTTTTGACATCCATCTGATAAACTTTGAAATTCTTAAAGGCTGCATATGCAAGATACAACCTAATAGCTTCAATTCTTGCAACTGGTGCAAAAGTTTCATCATAGTCAATGCCTTCTTCTTGCCTGTAACCTTGAGCAACTAACCTTGCTTTGTTTCTGATGACAACACCATCCTTTTCCATCTTGTTTCTGAACACCCACTTAGTACCAGTAATAGTTTTGCCAGTAGGAGGTGGTACTAAGTTCCAAACTTTGTTTCTTTCAAACTCTGTGAGCTCTTCTTGCATAGCCTCTACCCAATCATCATCTAATAAAGCTTCATCAGCTTTCTTTGGTTCAATGGTAGATAGAAAACTTGAGAAGAAACAAAAGTTTGCAGTTGCTTGGGTTGGAAATTCTAATTTTCTTCTTGTTTGGACACCTTCTTCAATAGGACCAATAATGTTTGAGTGTGGATGGTCTCTGTGTTCCCTTAAATTGTTTCCTAAGGGAGCATTTGAAATAGGATCAACAATATCTTGTTGATTTGGTGTGCTGTCTGTCTGATACTGAGTGGAATTCTGATCAGTATTAGACAGTGCAGGTTGCTGTTCATCTTCATTTTGCAGAGTTGATGTGGATTCTTGTGAAGTGTTGGATGTTTCACCTTCTTCATAGATAAAGTGGTTCAGATCATTATTTGGAAACTCAGTATGGAGGTCCTCTGTTATGGGAACCTCAGTATTAGTCTCATTTGAGTGATACTGAGTTTGAACTTGATCAGTTTCATTAAACTTATTAGGAATAAAGTGTGGATGAAACTTAGGCTGTTCAGCAATGGAGTGTTCTAGATTGCATAGAATATCTACGCCACTTATGTCTTCACTTGCTGAGGTAGAATGCTCATTCTGATCTTCATCGAATGTAACATGAATGGATTCTACAATCATCTTGGTTGAGATGATATACACTCTGAAAGCTTTAGAGTGTGGAGAGTAGCCCATGAACACACCTTCATTTGCTTTGGGAGCAAATTTGTTGAGATTTTGTTTTGTACTGAGTACAAAGCATTTACTCCCAAAGATGTGGAAATATTCCACATTAGGAATCTTGCCATTGTATAACTCATATGGAGTCTTCAGATGTCTTTGGACTATAGTGGCTCTATTCTAAGTGAAGTTTGCACAGTTTACAGCTTCAGCCCAGAAACTTAGTGCCAGTCCAGCATGGCATAATAAAGTTGTTGCAGCTTCAATCAGTGTTCTATTTTTTCTTTCTACAACACCATTTTGTTGTGGCGTGTAAGCTGCAGAGAAGTTTTGGATGATTCCTTTTTCTTCACAAAAATCAGCTAATTCCTTTTTCTGTTGTTGCATCTGACTTAGTCTTGAGGAAGATGACCCAAGTATATCTTGAAAATTCATCAACCAAGACTAGAGTATAGATCTTTTTGGCCAAAGATGGCGTGCTGATGGGGCCAAAAAGATCCATATGTATCATAGTAAGAGGTTCATTAATGGAATGATTGACTTTGGACTTGAATGAACTCTTCTTCTGCTTGCCCATTTCACATGCTGAGCATAACTTATCTTTTGAATAAGTAATTGTGGGCAGCCCTCTCACCAGTTTCTTCATACTGAGCTCGTTGATATTTCTAAAGTTGATGTGAGAGAGTTTCTTGTGCCATAGCCAATGCAATTCTGGCTTGACTTTAGAAAGCAGGCAAACTCGAATAGTTGGATCTATTTCAGATAGGTTGACCACATATACGTCTTTTTCTCTTCTAGCAATGAGTACAGGCTGGCCTTTATCATTGTATATGATTCCTGCAACCTTCCTGAATCGAGCTTCATTTTCATCATCACACATCTGGCTGATACTGAGCAGATTGTGTTTTAGACCCTCAACATAGGCAACTCTTTTAAAAGTTATGTTGCCTGCCTTGATCACACCATAACCTCTTGTCTTTCCCACCGAGTCATCTCCAAATTTAACAGAAGGACCCTTCTCTGGAGTATAATTGAGAAGGTATTCCATACTGCCTGTCATGTGTCTTGAGCAGCCACTAGCTAAATACCATTTTCTGTCACCCTGCACAAGACACGAAATAATAGTTAGTTCTTTTTAGGAACTCATTTTTGAATGGGACCTTTGGTGGGATAAACATATTTTGACTTGATCTCTTTATATGGAGAGGTCGGTATCACTTTGGGGGAAACTTTAGAAGTTTTCTTTGGTGATACTGACTTAGTTTCTCTCCTTTTCTTTGGTACTGAGTACCTAGGACTTGAGAGATCAGTCCAGCATTCATCTCCCTTGTGACCAGTATGATGACACCTATTACATTTTCTAGGTCTATTTCTAAACATATTTTCATAAGGTATTTTAGAAAAATGTTTCACTTTTGGTAGGTCAGTATGAACAAGTTTTGCAAATTGTTTACTTAAAGATTTTACCTGATCACCAAGTGTTTTTAAAATATTAATTTTTTCATTTTTAATAGGTGTTTTAACATTTTGTTTTACTGGTTTAAAGGGTGGTGGATCTGGTTGCTTCTTTTTATTTGACAGAGAAGACTTTCTAATATTATTAGTGGTAGACTTCTGGTCTCTGCCAACTAAGGACCTAGTTAAAGATGTTTTTTGTTTATCATGTTTTGAAGAAACAACTTTAACAGGTTCTTTAGATTTCTCAGTATGTGATGTTTCTGTTCCTGCAACTTCTGTATTAGATGAAACATTGGAGATAGAAGTTGTCTTATTATCATTATATAATTCAAAAGTTGTTGTATTAAATAATAATTCAAAAGGTGGAACAGCAGAGGTGTCATACTGAACTATTGGGAGCTCAGTATCAGAAATTTCTTTTATAGAAAATTCAATACTGGGTTCTTGTAGCTAAGTATAGCACTTTGAGCAGATGGAGGGACCAATAGGTTTTTCTAGAATTTCATTTTCCTCATCATCTGACTCAGTTTGACATCCAACTTCACATAAAGTTTTAGCTTTTACAAAATTAATAGGGTTTATAGTAGAAAACTCTTCAAATAAATCAGCAAAATTGTTCCTATTTTTAAATTGAGGATCAACACCAAGTGCAGCCCTCACATTTTCTGGAAATTGTTGATTTAAACATTTATTTAATTTTATTGAAGCATTTCCCCAAGATTTACACTGTTTTTCAAATTTCTCTTTCAAGTTTGTGTAAATGAGCTTTATCAGCTAATCTTTGGTTAATGTCTTTTAAATCTGAAAAGTTTAATTCTAAATCTTTATACTTTGCTAGTTTATCTAAGTTTTCATTATTTACCCTTTCAAGTTCTTGAATTGTTAATTTTAAAGCTTTTTCTTTTTGTACAGAAGTTTTAAGATCAACAATCATATACTCAAAAATCTTAGTCTTTTCATTCACTGAATAAGTTTGAAAGGAACTTACCTTGTACAACTGAGTGGAATCCCAATCAGTATGAACACTCATCCTCTCAGCCTCTTTGATATCCTTTTCAAAAGAGCTCTTCAAATCATCTTCAGTGAAAGCCATAAAGGCTTTATTCTCAATCTCTTCCTCATCATCACTAAAGTCTTCATCCATCCAGGCTTCTGAGTAAAGTGCTTGATGAGGTGCTCCATTCCCTTCCGCCTTCTTGCCCTTGCTCCAATTCTTCAGCTTGACATATTTGTTTCTATACCTTTTAGCTCGGTATGCAATCTTGTCATTTTGGTCAGTCTCAGAAGACTTGGTATGACAATTTGCAGCAATAAGTCCAGCCTTTCCACACCTATAGCACAGACCTGATCTTGGGTCAATATTAGAAGAGCTAACACCAAGCCTCTTCTTCTTCAACTGATCCAGCTTCATAGACATAAGAGCCATTTGAGTTTCAAGCTCTTCTGCCTCAGCATCAGCTAGATCAACTTCTGGTTCATCTGGCTCAGTCACAGTATAGGCCTGTTGCACAACTAGAGCCATGCCAGTGGAAGCTTTGTCAGTTTTCTTCCAGTTGATCAGTCTTGCATCATTATTCTCCTCATGATTCAACATTAGACCATACAAAGTTTGAAGAGTGTATCACTTAATGTTGTTAGCAGCATTGACAGAGTTTGTCATGTCAAGAAATTGTTGAGGAAGACTATCCAGGAACTTTTGAACAAGCTCTCCTTCCTCTTTCACAATGCCTACACTGATTAAATCATGAATAACAGTATTGAACCTGTTATAGTGAGTGGTGATGTCTTCATTTGGAGTTGAGAAGAAGGTTTCATATTTCCTTCTCATGTTGCTTTTTCTTTGCAACTTCACCTTTGCTGTGCCTTCATAGGTGCCTGATAGGCTATCCCACATAGCCTTTGCTGTTGGCAATTTAATAATTGCATTAAGTATTTCTTTGGTAACAGCATTACCAATCACTCCCTTTGCTCTTGAGTCTAGACTGAATAACTGACGGTCAGTATCAGTCCAGGTGTGTTTCAGTTTTGGAACTGTCCTTATGCTCTCAGGAGCAGTATCAGTAGCAGCAACGGGTTCCACAGTTTGTGGGATGATAGGACCATCATTTAGCACAGTGAGCATTTCATGATGAATGGATTCAAGATACCACTGAGCTTTTAGCTTCCATTTATGGAAGTCTTTTCCATCAAAGATGGGTACTCCCTTTCCAGACATAACTGGTGCAACAATGGTGGATATTTTTGATTTTGGAGTATGAGAAGGATAAGTATAAGGGATGGCTGCCAGGGTTATAGATCGACTAAATAAGAGTTTATTTAGCCTGCTCTGATACCAGTTGTTAGGTCACAACATCCCTGGTTTATAGTGTTAATTGATAGAATATTGTACTTAGAGAAATATTAGTGTGATAACACAAGAATATAGTCAATGTATAAATCCACTAAGTGTGGCTTGTTGCGGAATAACAAGACCACTGATCAATTACAAAGATATGAAACTGTAAAGTGAATTGGTAAGTACTCCTTTGCAAGATGATCTCTATTTATAATGTTATAGAGATCTTACATGATGAGCAAAGGAGTAACCGAAGGACTAAGTAAGGGAAATGACTAAGATCAAGGGATTTGATCTTAGTCCGTTACTATACTGAGTATCACTCAGTCCTTCTACTCAGTCCTTGTACTCAGTATCACTATCTGATACTGAAAACTGATACTGAGTTCCAATACTGATCATTCAGTATCAGACCTAAACTTAGCTATATTATTCTACATATTAATCAAAGCTAGTCTAGGTTGTTTTGGTTATCTTAAGATCCAAAGGGGCAAGGCTTTTTGCCTTAACAATTTTACAAGTTATGTAATATACTAGATTAATGATCAAGTAATAAATAACAAGAAAACTTTATAACCTATATTTAACTTGTTCAAGTTAAGTGTAAGAAAGGTTTAAAACAAACTAAGTATTATTATATATAGTCTTTATATAATAAGTTTATTAGGTTCAGCAAGTATAGACCGGTGATTGTGTTTGCTTAAGTTCCATCATAGTTGTTGGAGCTAGTGGGAGCTACACAAGAATATCACAAAGTTTATAAGTGTGTCGTTAAGACATAAGTTTTGGTCGAATCTAATAAGTCAAAACAAATGTTTAATTTCATTGTTAAACATATGAAAAACTAGGCGTGTTAAACTAGATTTATGTTTTCAAGTTTATGAATCATAAAAGAATTAAAAGTTTAACATAAGTTTTAAAGTCTTTCAAGTAAGATAAAACAAGTAAGTTTTATTCTGGATAAGGTTTATCACAAAACCTAGAAAAACGTTTTGTACACCTCATCGTAGGTATACATTTAAAATCATGCAATTCTTGAAACTATAAGTTTTATAGAATGGTTCTTAAGTTTCAAAAAAGGTGTCTTGTAGAATTCTAAATTCACAAGTCACACATTTTAAATAAGGATTAAGATTGGAATAAAAGTTTAAGTTTAGTTTAAGACTTAAACAAACCCAAGAAAATCTTAGATCAAAGTACTATCCACCTAATGGAACACCTCACTTGTTAAACGATATTCATATTGTAAGGATAAAGAACCTTAGATATGGATTCAAATCATTGCGAGTGTCAGGGTGCGTAAGGTTCTGTGATAATCGGGAGTCCCGACGTAGAGCATCGCACTGTCTTAGATGGTCTGATCTATTTTGGTGATAATCGGGAGTCCCGGCCCAAAAAGTACTTGAGTAGAATAAACATACTAGACTTTATTACTAACTTATAAAGGTACAATTAGATTGTGCAAGGTTGTAATTAATTATAAGTCTAAAGATTCTACGACCCCTAGGAATCGTGTTAAGTCTTGATACGATCGGTAAGGATGTTACCTACCAGAAACAACATGTCTCGTCGGGAACTGCCCAAACCTTGCTGCGAGAATGTGATATATGGATCCTAGGCCTAAAATATTAATTATGGGTTTATAATATATTTTAAAGAATGTTTATTGATGATTACTAATTAAACTGGGTTTGATTTGTAGATGGCAGCAACAAACACAATCGCGACAACAGGTACCAACAATCTCTCACTTCGCTCAATCCTCTAAAAAGACAAGTTGACTGGGTCAAACTTTATCAACTGGGAGCGCAATCTTCGTATTGTGCTCAGGCATGAGAGAAAGTGGTATGTCTTGGAAAGAGAAGTACCAAATGTCCATGCTGTTAATGTCAGAGCTGAAATGAGGCAAGCTTATGATAAGCATGTCAATGATGCACTCGATGTGAGCTGTCTAATGCTCGCCACCATGAGTCCTGAGTTACAAGCGGGACTTATGGATGTGCCTACATATGAGATGATCCAGCAACTTAGGGATTCATTCCAAGAGCAAGCTCACACTGAGAGGTTTGACATCAATCGAGCCTTCAACTCTATCAAGATGGTCAAAGGAACGCCGGTGAGTGCCCACATCATGAAAATGAAAGGGCACATGGATCACCTCGCTAGACTTGGTCACCCCATAACGTTGCAAATGGCAACAGATACTATACTTAACTCGTTGTATGATGACTACAAGTCTTTTGTGGTCAACTACAACATGCATAATATGGAGAAAGCCATTGCTGAGCTACATTCCATGCTCAAGACAGCTGAGTTAAGTTTGGGGACCAAGTCTAAGGACGTTCTCGTGATCAGCAATGGCGGTGGCGGTGGAAAGAAGAGAAAAGGGCATGGTGGTAAAGGAAAGTGTAAAACCTATCCTAACAAGGGAGTGCCAAATGGTATAGGTGTCAAACAGAAGGTCAAGAAGGTTAAGCCTAACACAGCGAGGACCGAGAATCGGTGCTTTAAGTGTGGTGAGGCTGGGCATTGGAAAAGGAATTGTGCAAAGGGTGCAAGTGATAGTGGAGGAAACGCAAGTTCCTCAGGTAACACAACCACACTTCTTAATCACTTTAAGATACTTGTAAAGTATGTTACGAGTAATCTAACTTTTGCAATTGTTTATTGCAGGAGGAGATGGAAAGTGATGACGACCGGCATGAGATGGTGATGATCCCACGAGCACCAAGTTTTTTATAATTCGGTATTTTGTGGATTCAGTAAAACAATTTCATATTATTGTTTGGATAATTTTATTTTATGTTAAAACAAGTTTTTCTTTGGTTTTAATTAATTTTGAATCCATGGTTGATTATATTGTGTGCATGAGTGATAATTACGCTAGTCAAGGTTTATGACTAAACTGTAAAATCAAGTTTTGATTTACTTTATAATTCATGTTATATATTTGTTTGATTGTTGTATGAATAACGTCTTGATAGCTCAAGGTATTTAGATAATAGAAAATTAGAAAGTTTTTTCTAATGAAAGTATTTAAAAGTTTTATGGAAGCATAAGGTTCAAAAGTTATTTGAACTTAGTTAAAACATCTTAAGTAATAATCATTACTTATGATAGTACGTTTTAAAGTATTAGTGTTAATATAGTATGATTATATTGGATATAATCAAGATAGAATTTAAGAATATTATTACAAGTCTTTTATACTCGTAATAAAGAATTTGATGAAGTCATAATTCCCTAATAGGAATAATTGGATATTCGTAAAATCCAAGTAAAATGACTTAGACATTAAATGAACTCTTAAAAGAGACAAACTATATTAAAGTATCGAAGAATTAGAAGGTATTATTACAAGTCTTTTATACTTGTAATAAATACGTTATTTAATCAAGTCATAATTCCCTTATAGGAATAATGGATATTTGAGAAATCCAAGAAATGATTTTGGTATTAAATAAAGTTCTTAAAAGAATACTAATATGTTTAAGAACTGAAATTATCGTTTCAAGTGTTTTATACTTATTAGATATATTAATCAATAAAGGTCATGATTCCCTAAACAGGAATGTTGGATGTTCCCAAATCCAAAGGATGATCTTAATTATTGATAGAATTCTTGAAAGATTAAACTACAAGTTATTGACTAGGTCAAAGTAGTTTAAGAGATGCTTAAATTCCATACAAGTGAGTGGGAGCTAAGACTAACATAATTCATTAAAGATGTTAATGAATTTAGTAAGTTAGTAAGACATTGACAACAAGGTTTTTACCAAGTCGTTAAGCCAAAGAGTTAAGAGAAATAATAAATGATCGTTAATTAGATTATTGCAAACCTAATAGCGTGATCATAAGTCTTGTGATTAATAATTGCATATCTAATAGGTTGTTCACACTCTAGTGGATAACATAATCATTTAAAGAAATTTCTTTAACTAGTGAAGATATACCTACAAATCAAGTAACTAAAAGAGGCTTTAGTTACAAGGAGAATTTTATGAATTCAAGAAACTAAGAAGTTATTTTCCAATCCTCCTATGTTTACCGAATTGCATAAAAGGAAAGACTAGAATATGTTCTAGATCGTTGCAAGAACAATATATAGCAAAGACAAAAGTAATAGTATTTCTAAATGCTCGTCTTATGTCTTTAGTTTAATAGAGATGATTGGTTTAGTGATAAAGTTACAATTAAAGTTGTAAGAATCATTAAGTATTCAACACAAACGAAAGGAATAAGTAATGATCCAGTAATAATTTAGTATCTATGTCCAGTGAGGAATAATACATGAGTTAGTATCATTATTATTCAGACTTTGTATGTTTTACAACATCCATGAATAAAAGTCTATTTATTCAAAAAGGTATAAATCCGTGACTACTCGTCTTGGTGGGAACCTGGATGGGACGTTAACGTCATCGCGGTATTTGGTGGTAGATTCGAAGTTCTTCGAAGATAGCTACACAGGTTTTGTGTAAACCAAATATCGGGTATATTCTGTTGGAGGCTCGACGAATATTGGATTGACCACCGTGACAATACTTCGTGGTTGAAAAGTTCAAAAGTATTGTTCACTAGGATTGTCCTTAAGCCTGAGGTATTTGGTTTAAGATACAATGACTAATGTGCTTTGGTTCGTCTTAGAAAATTCTGAAATATGATTGTCATACGAGGCCTTACTGGGTACAAAGGAAGTTGTATTTTGAATCGAAATATAACAAGATGGTAATTGCACCTCCTCTTTAGGAAATATATTTATGGGTCCTTTAAAATGATGAGAAACTGACAAGTGCACGGCCGTGCCCAAACGAACTGATTTGTTCTTTGTCATTTATCACAACAGTTTGAATCAAGAATTCATAAAATGATTTCGAATACAGGAGTTAATAATTTCTACCATGCTCGTATTCGTTGTCACAAATATCGTGTTGCAAGGGATAAGCCTAACATATTTTCCCAAGAAGTAGAGACATAGTGTTCTTTACTAGGAGACGCTATTAAAGAGTTTTTCATAAACTAAACCTGGGTTACGTAAGCTGTTTTTATGGGGTTGGTTACCTACATGCCCATCTAGAAGGCCACTGTAGCTCGTATCATTAAGACAAAGGTTACGACCTTGACAAGTGGGAGTCTGAAGGATTTATGTGCACAATTAGTCAACCTATGATGATACATCCATGCCTACGAAACACTTAAGGGTCACACCGGTGAGTGCATGTAATACGAACAAGATAAGCAATGAAACTATGAGGAGGAATGATTCATAATAGTCATTATGAATCAGTTAAGTATTAAGTTAAGTTTAACTTATTACTAGATTAGTTTAACTAACTAATTAATACAAGTAGTTGTACATTTACTAGTTGAGTAAATATACAATGTGTTAATTATAGATTATCCATAATATGATTTAAGGCTATTAAATCATATATTAATTTGATAATATTGTTATATAAATTATACAAAGGTTATTATATAATTAATTATTTAAAGTATAAATACAAGTATATAATTCGTGTATATGGGTACCGAATTATCAGTTTATTAATACTAGACATTTGATAGTTAAGTGAAATAATAATAAACTAGTTAAACTATAAGGGATGGGAATGTTAAAAGGAAGTTGAATTAAAGATATAATATTAATTAAACTAGTAGGGTTCTAAGCGTAACTTATTTGTATATAAATAAGAGGCTTAGGGAAACCCTTATTCCCTTGATACACTTACACGAAATCTCTCCTCCTCTATTGGGAGATTTCGGCCGAACCCTAAGAACACCACCACTTGGTGTTCTTCGTTCTTCGTGTTCTTCGTGTACTGAAGAACAAGTTCATTGCTTAGATCAACTAAAAGATCGCTCGATTTGTTCATCATCAGTGGATCTATCTTAAGCAAACAACAAGGTATGTTTTGGGACACATCTTTCTCCCTTCTCCCCTCTTGGACGAATTCAACCAAAGAACCCTAGGGTTCTTTGGTTGATGGTCGAACGAACCACACAAGCTATGTGTGTGTTCGAGTTCTTCGTACAAGGTTTCTTTCTTGTTAATCTAATCTAGATTTCCAACATCCCAATCCTTTAGGGTTTAAGGATTAGGTTTAATCCCACTTCCGCTTTTAGGGATTAAATCAGCTAGTTGGTTTTAACCGGTCAAGAACAAGTTCATGTTCTTGGTCAGCATGGTTCGAACCAAGTAAACTAGGAGGTCGGTCCTATGGGTCGATCAGTCTTGCTCGATGTGAGTGAAACCCTTCAGATCAGGCACTATACTCTGAACCTTGGGTGGATGAAGAGCTCAGTGATGATGAGGAAGAAGTTGAAAACAAAGCCTTTACGGCTTTCACTGAAGAATATTTGGAGACCACATTTGAGAAGGACATCAAAGAAGCTGAGAGGATGAGTGTTCGTACTGATTGGGATTCCACTCAGTTGTACAAGGTGAGTTCCTTTCAAACTTATTCAGTGAATGATAAAGAAAAGATTTTTTAGTACATGATTGTTGATCTTAAAACTTTAGTACAGAAAGAAAAAGCTTTAAAATTAACTATTCTTGAACTTGAAAGGGTAAATAACGAACATTTACATAAATTCGCAAAATTTAAAGATTTAGAATTAAATTTTTTGAACTTACAAGACATGAACCAAAGATTAGCTGATAAAGCTCATTTTCACAAACTAGAAAATGAAAAATTTGAAAAACAGTGTAAATCTTGAGGAAATGCTTCTATTAAATTAAATAAATGTCTAAATCAACAATTTCCTAGAAATGTGAGGGCTGCACTTGGTGTTGATCCTCAACTAAAAAGTAGAAACAATTTTGCTGATTTATTTGAAGAATTTTAAGATATGAACCCTATACAGTTTGTCAAATCAAAAACATTTTGTGAATTCGGATGTCAAACTGAGTCAGATGATGAGGACAAAATCATTTTTGATAAACCCATTGGTCCATCTATCTGTTCAAAGTGCTATACTGAAGTACAAAAGCTCAATATTGAATTTCCTGAAAAAGAAAGTTATGATACTGAACCCGATGTAGTGCAGTATGACACATCTGCTGTTCCACCATTTGAATTATTATTTAATACAAATACATTTGAAAAATATAATGAAAATGAATCAACTTCAACATCTATTGTTATAACTGATACTGAAGTTGCAGGAACAGATAATTCATGTACTAAAGAACCTAAAGAGCCTGTTAAAGTTGACATTTTAAAACATGATAATAAAAAATCAACTTCAACAGGATCTTCAAGTGGCAACAGCAAGAAGTCAAAACATAATAAGACTTCTTTGCCAGATAAAAATAAGAAACCAGATCCATCTCCTCCAAAAGCGGTTAAAAATAATATTAGACCACCCATTAAAAATGACAAAAATAGCATTTTAAAATCTATTGGTGATCAGATTAAATTTTTAAGTCAAAAGTTTGCAAAAATTACTCATACTGATTAACCAAGAGAGAAACAAGTTTCTAAGATTCCTTATGAAAACATGTTTAGGAATAGGCCTAGAAAATGTTATAGATGTCATCATACTGGTCATAAGGGAGATGAATGCTGGACTGATCTCTTAAATCCTAGGTACTCAGTACCAAAGAAGAAGATAGAAAATCAGTCAGTATCACCAAAGAAAACCTCCAAGGTTTCCCCTGAAGTGATACTGACCTCTCCATTTAAAGAGATCAAGTGTAAACCTGTTTCTCCTACCAAAGGTCCCATTCAAAAATGGGTTCCTAAAAAGAACTAATCATAATTTTTTGTCTTGTGCAGGGTGATAGAAAATGGTACCTGGATAGTGGCTGCTGAAGACACATGACTGACAGTATGGAGTACCTTCTTAATTATACACCAGAGAAGGGTCCTTCTGTCAAGTTTGGGGATGACTCAGTATGGAAAACAAGAGGTTATGGAGTGATCAAGGCAGGTAACATAACTTTTAAAAGTGTTGCGTATGTAGAGGGTCTAAAACACAATCTGCTCAGTATCAGCCAGATGTGTGATGATGACAATGAAGCTCGGTTCAGAATGACTGCAGGAATCATCTACAATGATAAGGGGCAACCTGTACTCATTGCCCGTAGAGAGAAAGATGTCTATGTGGTAAACTTGTCTGAACTAGACCCTTCTATAAGAGTATGCCTGCTTTCTAAAGTCAATCCAGAACTGAATTGGATGTGGCACAAGAAACTCTCTCACATCAACTTCAGAAACATCAACGAGCTCATAATGAAGAAGTTAGCGAAGGGGTTTCCCACAATTACTTAAAGATAAGTAGTGTACATCATGTGAAATGGGCAAGCAGAAGAAGAGTTCATTTAAATAAAAAGTCAACCATTTTATTAATGAACCTCTTACTATGATACATATGAATCTCTTTGGCCCCATCAGTACACCATCTCTGGGCAAAAAGATCTATACGTTGGTCCTGGTTGATGATACTAAAGATACACTTGGGTCATCTTTCTTAAAACCAAATCAGATGCTACCACAGAGATCATTGCCTTCATCAAAAGAGAAGAACTTCAGAAAGGCAACAAGGTCATACAACTAAGAAGTGACCATGGCACTGAGTTATAAATTGAGTTTAGGAACTCAGTATTAGCAGATTTCTGTGAAGACAAGGGAATCGTACAAAACTTCTCTGCAGCCTACACTCCACAACAAAATGGTGTTGTAGAAAGAAAAAATAGAACACTGATTGAAGCTGCAAGAACTTTGTTATGCCATGCTGGACTCACACTGAGCTTCTAGGCTGAAGCTGCAAACTGTGCAAACTTTACGCAGAACAGAGCTACCATAGTCCAGAGACACCACAAGAATCCTTATGAGTTATACCATGTTTTGTACTCAGTACTAAACAAAATCTCAACAAATTTTCTCCTAAAGCAAATGAAAGTGTGTTCCTGGGCTACTCACCACATTCTGAAGCCTTCAGAGTGTTCATTATATCTACAAAGGTGATTTAAGAATCCATCCATGTTACTTTTGATGAAAATCCGGATGTGCATTCTACTTCAGCAAAGAAAGACATAAGTGGTATAGAAACCTTATGTGATCTCGAAAACTCCAATGCTGACCAGCCCAAGTCTCCCTCATACTATGTTGAACATGGTATGAGTGATACTGATCAAGCCAGAACTCAAAATAATCAACCTGCAATGAATACTGAGGTTCCCATTTCTGAGAACCCCAACACTGAGTTTCCAAATATTGATCTGAACAACTCCACATATGAAGAAGGTGAAACATCCATCACTTTCCAAGAATCCACTTCAAATATGCAAAATGAAGAAGAATAGCAACCTGAACTGTCTAATACCGAACATAATTCAGATCAGTATCAGACAGACAACACCTCAGTTCAACAAGATAATGTTGACCTTGCTTCAAATGCTCCCCTAGGAAACAATCTAAGGGAACACAAAGACCATCCACACTCAAATATCATTGGTCCAATTGAACAAGGTGTCTAAACAAGAAGAAAGTTAGCTTTTAAACCCCATGCCACTGCAAATTTCTGTTTCTTCTCAAGTTTTCTGTCTACCATGGAACCAAAGAAAGCCGATGAAGCTTTATTAGATGAAGACTGGGTAGAAGCTATGCAAGAAGAGCTTACAGAATTTGAAAGAAACAAAGTATGGAACTTAGTACCTCCCCATTCTAGCAAAACTATCATTGGTACTAACTGGGTGTTCAGAAACAAGATGGACAAAAGATACTGTTGTAATCAAGGTTATAGGCAAGAAGAAGGCATTAACTATGGTGAAACTTTTGCACCAGTTGCAAGAATTGAAGCTATTCGGCTATATCTTGCATATGCAGCTTTCAAGAACATCAAGGTTTATCAGATGGATGTCAAGAGTGCCTTCCTCAATAGAAAACTACAAGAGGAAGTTTATGATAAACAACCCCCAGGTTTTGTTGATCCTAAATTTCCTAATTATGTTTTCAAGCTTGATAAAGCTTTGTATGGGCTCAAACAAGCTCCAAGAACATGGTATGATACCCTGTCTGAGTACCTACTTGAAAATAAATTTACACGAGGTAAAATTCATAAAACTTTATTTTCAAAAAAAAAAATGGTCTGACATCTTACTCATTCAGATATATGTTGATGATATTATTTTTGGCTCCACTGACAAATCCATGTGTGATTGGTTTGCTAAGATAATGACATCTCTGTATCAGATGAGTATGATGAGATAACTTACATATTTTCTTAGTTTACAAGTTGATCAAAAGCCTGATGGCACTTTTATAAACCAAAGTAAGTATGTGCATGACATGCTGAAGAAATACATATTTGAAAATTTATCTTCTATGTACACTCCTATGGGTACTCAGGATAAAATAAGTAAGGATGAGACTGGTAAGCCAGTATGTCAATCCACATACCGAGGTATGATTGGTTCCTTACTTTACTTAACAGCTAGCTAGCCTATTATCATGTTTGCAAAATGTTTGTGTGCTCGGTATCAGGCTGATCCAAAAGAATCACATATGAAAGCTATTAAGAGAATTTTTAGATATCTTTCAGGTACTCCTAACATGGGTCTTTGGTATCACAAAGACCCAGACTTTGACCTTGAAGGGTATACAGATGCAGATTTTGCAGGTTGCAGGTTGGACAGGAAAAGTACAAGTGGTGGATGCCAATTCCTTGGTGGAAGATTAGTTTGTTGGTCATCCAAGAAGCAAAATTCAGTGGCAACTTCCACAACATAAGTAGAATATGTTGCTGCAGGAATTTGTTGCGCTCAACTCTTATGGATGCAATATCAACTCATGGACTATAGGTTAAACTTTCAGAAGACACCAATTCATTGTGATCACAAGAGTGCTATTGCAATCACTGAAAACCCAGTCCATCACTCAAGAACAAAGCACATTGATATCAGACACCACTTTATCCGAGATAATGTGGAGAAGGGTAAGGTTGAGGTAGATTTCGTTCTCACAGAGGATCAATTGGCTGATGTGTTTACTAAACCTCTCTCTGAAGAAAGATTTATGTATCTAGGCAATTGGGCATGCTGAACCCTTAAATCTTCTCAAATTTTTCTGATACTGTCTGCTCGCTATTACTTCTAATACTGACCAGCTCAGTATCACTCGTCTGGTTTATCATAATTAAATAATTATTTATTTATTTTTATTAATTTATAGGTCAAATTAAATGTTTTTATAATTTTAAATTTTTTTTAATTTAACTTTTTTTTAAACTCGGTATTGGACGTCCTGGAGTGTTAAAACTGATTCTAACCCTCATACTCCCCAACGGTAACCTTTCTTTTCTTAATAAGAAAGTTACCGTTTGAACAAGATAATGCTGTCATTTCAGCCGGTTTAACTTCCCAATACCGTCATTATTTCCTTTTTTACTATAAATTACCGTTTTTTCTTCAAATTAAATTCTTTTAATAGTTATTCATTCTTAATTCTCTAAATCACATCTGCGATTAACGATTTTACTTCACTTTTGCAAGCAAACCTTCAATCATAATCACAGATACAAATGGCGAACTATCAATTTGTCGCACCCCAGGTTGCACCAGCGACCTAGTTTAGAAACGATGCAATACCCAAATTTGCGAGGAACAACATAACTGCTAATTTCAACATTCCTCAAGCTTGGGCACGCCCCGAATTCACACACATCGTCACATACATGAAGAATAGTCCGATTGCTCGAGCTCTGACACTCTCTCCTCGAGCAATATATCCAGAGATGTTATGTGAATTCTTGTACTCTGCAGAACTTGACTCTCCAGATATGATCACGGGATGGGTTATTCATGAACAAAGAAGAGTCTTCGTATCAACTGCTATTATACGAGAAGCACTTCATCTTCCTGCTCATGCCCAGTATGAGCCCTTCGTTGATAGAACACAGGAACGAACAGTGTTGCCTTCTATTGGTCGCAGAGGTAACATGGGCATCATAAAGAGAAACAAATTTGGTCCAATGTGGGTGTTCTTATTTCCACCATCATTCGGTGTATGAGCCACAAGAGTGGAGCCCTGGACCAAATCAATGAATTTGGAATGCAGATACTACACGCTGTGTACTATGGTCGTGACATTGACTATGAAAGGCTCATCTTCAATGAGTTAGCTGCTCTGGTTAGGGCTCAAACTAGAGAAATAAATGTACCTTTCTGCAGGTTTTTGTCCCTCATCTTCCAGAACTCTACGAGTTCTCACATTTATGATGAATTCACAGTCCAAGAGCTGATCTTCCTCCACTCAATGAGAAGATATACTTTAACAGACCAAGGGAAGGAGAACCTGTGCTGAGTCACTCCATGTGGGCAATTGTACAAGCCCAAATAGATGATGACAAAAATGATGATGAAGATGATTATGATACTGAATCAAATGATGATAATGATGATGATAATGGTGGTGGTGGAAATATAGATCAAGACATTGAGATGGTGGATGCTCAGCTAGAACAAGAACCAGTGCTGATACTGAGTCACCAGAAGTACAACCTCTTATTCTAAGAAGAAGAAGAAGAAGAAGAAGCTTGAATCCAGTAATAATGGGAGCCCTATCATCAGAAGCTGTGCAGCACACACAAGTTCCTTCATTAATTGCATCACTTGAAGAGCAGAACTTAGTTGCTGCAACTGCAGCCCTTCCAGTGCCTGAACCAGAACCTACTGCCCAACAAATTGAGAAACCTAATGTTCCTCTTGATGTGGAGATCCAATAAGAGCAACAATCACTGGAAGGTGCTCAGGCTAGAAGCCAAGAGGGTCCTGAGGGTGCTGGAGGCTC
Source organism: Calendula officinalis (assembly GCA_963853835.1). Classification (NCBI taxonomy): domain Eukaryota; kingdom Viridiplantae; phylum Streptophyta; class Magnoliopsida; order Asterales; family Asteraceae; genus Calendula; species Calendula officinalis. Next base: position 57,593,708 of record OY970825.1, read on the forward strand.
AAATCAACACACAAATGATCCAGCACCGACCTCTGCAGATGGGAGAAGGGAATCCGACAAAGTCTCAGGTATGAATCTCTATAGAACCTTAAGCTTCTATATATGTAAAATGTCCCCCCATAGAGACTAAGTATTGGCCAGTACCAACTCAATACTGATCAAAGTCTCAAACGATCTTCAAATATGTATCCTGTTATGGCTAACATAGTTAGCCCACTGCTACTATGAAACATTCATACACTGAGCACTCAATTGATCACTGTCAGTCTACAGTTAGTGGTTAATGTCACACTGACACCCACTGGTGCTGCTTGAATCATGTCCAACTTATCTTTGAGTTGGATCACATGATTTAAGAAGTGTTCACAAACCCTTAAGCCACAATAGCCATATATTTTCCATGGGGTTTTAGCCACATTTCTATTATCACTCTAATACCGAGTGATAAACATTGAAAATAAAAAGAAGCACATCCCAGGCTTTGATTTCCCAAACCCAAACCTTTTCAGAAATATGTGACCTATCCTATACTAAGCGACAAAAATATTCACACTCACTTTTTTCTGAAAACTTCTTACACATGCTATGCACTAGTTCGCAATATTTCATCATAAACCAGATGAAATACAGACTTCAAAACTCTATTTAAATGATTATAGAGTAAAACAACAACACAATTCTATTTGATAAACCTTTCATTTCTAACCAGTTTTCTATTATTGTTTCTTTAGCACCATCTGTGCAGGGTATTCCAGCATCTCAGGCTCAAGAAGAATAGGTGACCCTACAAACACTCATGCAGTAGATCCTGGCCATGCAGAACACTCAGAACAATATTCTGGCAAGGATGAACACCATGAGTAGTCAAATTGACTCACTAAAGCAGTCAGTGGCACTACTCCAACAGCAACATCAACCTCCACCGACTCCACAATCTAAACACGGTGGAAACAATGAAAATGAAGGTGGGGATGATACTGAGCCAAGGAAATCACCCTACACTGTTGATCCTGAAGGTGATACTGACGCTGCCACCGAGCCTATGCCCTCCCCTACACATGATGATACAGAAGGCGACATAGGTGGTGATACCGAACCTCTTCCTTCCCCATCCAATGATAACAATAAGGGGGAAAAGAGACAAAGAGAAGTAGAGGTTTATCAACCTGAGCCATCTGCTCAGGGGGAGAAAATAAGGAAAGTTAATGAAGATGAACCTCCACAGCAACAAGAACAACCATCTCAGCAGTTCACTCATACTGAACCCCTTCGGTTCCAGTATGAGAGAAGAAGACAAAGAGGGAGGTCAGTCCTACAATAACTTGAAGAACCATCTGAGCCAACTGCTCAGGGGGAGACTGATACTGACCAGCCTCAACAGGTTGATATAGAGCCACCTGCACATGAAGTCAACAACCCGCAGATTGTGGTTTACAGGCCTTTTGTATGGCCTATTGCTGATGATGAGGATGAAGAACCAAATCCAGTGCCATTCCAGAATTTTCTAAACTTTGCACTGGATATGGCTGATCAAGAATGCTCTTCATCATCATCCTCCGATGATGAAGAGCCCCCAAAACAACCACACTCTCCTCAGGCTGAATTTGCCCCTAGTGCTCCTAGAAGGCCAATACCTAGAAGAATGACAAGAGTTGTCGTGTCCTCTAAATCAAGCGAGGAACCTGCCTCAGTTCCTTTAATCACCAGACCTAGAAGATTTGTTCGTGATACTGAGGAGGTTCCAAGAATGACTGCTAAAGAAATTGAGGATGAGGCACAAAAGTTCTTTGCCTTTCATGCCTGTGGAATCAAGGAAGAAGATCCAGAGACAAATAATGAGGCTGATGTTCCTTCAACCTCTCACAGAATAAGAAGGAGAGGAGCTGTCATTCGACAACAATTTTGGAACTTAGTGGCTCAAAAAACAAGGTATAGGGAGACAAGAATGGTATGATGAGAAACAGAGAATTTCTCAGTGTGAGGAATATACACTGGCTAAATATCGATGTCAACAAAATCAAAGTCAGAACTGTTGATAGATCCATAGTTGCAAGCTGCACTGGACCAGTCAGTCCTCCCATGAAGGTCTTTCTTCATGATATCTAGAAAATGGGACTCCAAGACTGGATCAAGATTACTAGACTGATCAAGGAGTTGCCATCAAAATCTTTTGAAGCCCAAGTAATGTTAGATAAAATTTGGGATGTTGCTGCAGTATGCTTTGAAAAAGGCATACTATTTCCAGGGGAATACAGGGCTCTCAGTGTACTAACTTAGGCATACAAAAACAACAAACCAGAATGCCTTATCACATTCATGTTCTTAGTCAAGTACCCTGTTCCTCCTAACCTTGTCTTTCAGGATCAAAAGAGCACCATATATCTGAAGTAATTATGTGCACAGTTAGTCAACCTATGATGATACATCCATGCCTACGAAACACTTAAGGGTCACACCGGTTAGTGCATGTAATACGAGCAAGATATGCAATGATACTACGAAGAGGAATGATTCATATTAGTCATTATGAATCCGTTAAGTATTAAGTTAAGTTTAGCATATTACTAGATTAGTTTAACTAACTAATTAATACAAGTACTTGTACATTTACTAGTTGAGTAAATATACAATGTGTTAATTAACGATTATCCATGATATGATTTAAAGCTATTAAATCATATAAGTAATTGGATAATATTTTTGTATAAATTATATAAAGGTTATCATATAATTAATTATTAAAAGTATAAATACAAGTATAATTCGTGTATGTATATACCGAATTATATTAGTGCATTAATGCTAGATATTTAATAGTTAAGTGCAACAATAATAAACTAGTTAAACTATAAGAGATGGAAGTGTTAAAAGGAATGTTTAATTAAAGATCTAATCTTAATTAAACCTAAGGGTCCTAAGCGTAACTTATTTATGTATAAATAAGAGGCTTAGGGTAACCCTAAAACCCCTTGATCATCCACACACATACTTCCTCTCCCCCTCTCCCTTCGATCGGCCGAAACCAAGAACACAACACTTTGTGTTCTTCATTCTTCGTTCGTTCTTCGTGTTCTTCGAGTTTCGAAGATCAAGATCGTTGCAAGTGATCATCTAGAGGATCGCTCGTCGTGTTCATCATCAGTGGACTATCTTAAGCTAAACTAAGGTATGATTCATGGAACACTCTTTCTCCTCTCCCCTCTTTTTCGAATTCGACCAAGAACCCTAGGGTTCTTGGTTGATGGTCGACGAATACACACAAGCATTGTGTGTGTTCGAGTTATTCGTACAAGGTTTCTTTCTTGTTAATCTAATCTAGATTTCCAACATCCCAATCCTTTAGGGTTTATGGATTAGGTTTAATCCCACTTCCACTTTTAAGGATGAAATCAGCTAGTTAGTTTAACCGGTCAAGAACACAATCATGTTCTTGGTCAGTATGGTTTGAACCAAGCACTAGGTGGTCGACCCAATGGGTTGATCATGTTATATGAAACCCTTCAGTGATATCAGAGCGTTGGTTTAGAAATCTAAACTAGATTTACAAAGTTTGTTTGTTTAATTTCAAGTTTTACTATTTACTTTTTAGTTCCTTCTTCTTCTTTGTTAGGTCACAACAGCCCTGGTTTATAGTGTTAATTGATAGAATATTGTACTTAGAGAAATATTAGTGTGATAACACAAGAATATAGTCAATGTATAAATCCACTAAGTGTGGCTTGTTGCGGAATAACAAGACCACTGATCAATTACAAAGATATGAAAGTGTAAAGTGAATTGGGAAGTACTCCTTTGCAAGATGATCTCTATTTATAATGTTATAGAGATCTTACATGATGAGCAAAGGAGTAACCGAAGGACTAAGTAAGGGAAATGACTAAGATCAAGGGATTTGATCTTAGTCCGTTACTATACTGAGTATAACTCAGTCCTTGTACTCAGTATCACTATCTGATACTGAGTACTGATACTGAGTTCCAATACTGTTCACTCAGTATCAGACCTAAACTTAGCTATATTATTCTACATATTAATCAAAGCTAGTATAGGTTGTTTTGTTATCTTAAGATCCAAAGGGGCAAGGCTTTTTTCCTTAACAATCTCCCCCTATCTAATGATAACAAAACAATTACAAAGAGAAACTAAACAAAATAAGCTACAAGCTGCAGAGTCTTCTTCTTTAGTCTTTTTTGATCGACTCAAACTCGTAGAAGACTTCTTTCTTCACATGGATAAACTCTTCTCTTTTCTTCAGTTCATCTTGCCTGTTGTTTAGTACAGCAACTATCTTCTTTCTAAACCAAGCATCTTCTTTCTTGGTTATCATCCATTTAAGGCCCACCAAATGGCTGATAGGAGTTGTTGCCAAATCTGCTTCAGTAATGAAGCACTCCCTGTCATCTGAGTCAGTATACATATATCCAGATGTGGGATATATGGTACTCTTTTGATCCTGAAAGATAAGGTTAGAGGGAACAGTATATGTAGGAATAATTCTGAAAGTATTAAGGCACTCAGGTTTGTTATTTTTCATAGCTTCATTCATCACACTGAGTGCCCTGTATTCTGATGCATAAAGAATTCCTTTTTCATAGCATATGGCAGATACAGCCCAGATTTCATCCATCATCACTTGGGCTTCAGAGGATCTTGAGGGCATCTCCTTTATCAGTCTAGCAATCTTTATCCAATCTTGAAGTCCCATATTTTGGATGTCATGGAGGAAAAACTTCATTGGAGGACTGACTGGCCCAGTGCAAGTTGCAACAATTGATCTATCAACAGTTTTGACTTTTATTTTGTTGACAAATTCATTTAGCCAGTATATGTCTCTTACACTTGGAAATGCTTTATTCCTCACCATACCCATCCTTGTTTCCCTATATCTTGTTCTTTGTGCCACAATGTTCCAATACTATTCAAGTAATTCATCTCCAGTTCTTCTTACAGTACGAGATCTTCTTGGAACATCTTCAGAATCAGATTCAGGTTCTTCCTTAACAGGGAAGAATTTTTGGGGCTCAATCTCATCCTCAGCTTCACTCTTTTCCTCAGTAAACTGAGCAGATCTCCTAGGTCTTGTGATCAGAGGAGCTGGATCTTGTTCTTCACTAGATTCTGAGGACAAAACGACATTTGTCATTCTTCTGGTTATTGGTCTTCTAGGAATTCTAGAAGGTCCTTCAGGTTGAGGTGAGATAGGTTTTCTTGTATGCACTTCATCATCTGAGAATGATGATGAAGAGGTTTCTTTATTTGCTTCATCCAGTGCAAAGTTTAAAAATTCTTCTGATGCCACTGGATGTTCTTCATCTTCATCATCAGCAATGGGCCACACAAAAGGCCTATAAACCACAATTTGCAAGTTGTTTTCTTCTAGAACAGGTGGCTCAGTATAAGCTTGCTGTGGTTGGTCAGTGTGAGTCTCCCCCTGAGCAGATGGCTCAAGTGGGTTTTGAACTTGTAATGCTGACCTAGTTCTATGTCTTCTTCTCTCATACTGAATTCGAAGTGGCTCAGTATGAGGGCTTTGCTGATGTTGTTGTTCTTGTGGTGGATGTTGATCTTCATTTAATCTTCTTCTTTTCTCCCCCTGAGCAGATGGCTCAGTTTGATCAACCTCAGTATCTCTTTGTCTCTTCTCCCCCTTTTTGTTATCATTTGATGAGGAGGGAAGAGGATCAGTATCACCACCCATATCCCGTTCAGGTTGTTCAAGAGTAGGGGATGGCATGGGCTCAGTTGCAGCATCAGTATCACCAGCACCTCCTTCTCCTTCTCCTTCTTCATTGTGGTCACCATGGGAGAATGGTGGAGTTGGTGCAGGCTGATGTGGTTGTTGAAGGAGTGAGACTGACTGTTTTATTGAGTCAATATCACCACTCATCTTGTCCATTATGGCTAGTATTATATTTTGAGTTTGTTGGATGGCCAGAATGTGCTGCATGATTGCTTGCAGAGTCACTTGGTCTGCTGCAGCCTGAGATGCCTGAATGCCCTGCACAGATGGTGCTAAAGAAACAAAAATAGAAAACTGGTTAGAAAGAAAGGTTTATCAAATAGAATTGTGGTGTTGTTTAATTCTATAATCATATAAACAGAGTTTGTGAAGTCTGTATTTCATCTGGTTTATGATGAAATATTGTGGACTTGTGCATAGCATGTGTAAGAAGATTTTAGTAAAAGTGAGTGTGTAAATTTAAGTAGCTCAGTGTAGGATAAGTCACATTTACTAAAAGGTTTGGGTTTCGGTATTCGAAGCCTGGGATGTGCTTCTTGTTATTTTCAATGTTTATCACTCGGTATTAGAGTGATAACAGTAATGTGGCTAAACCCCATGGAAAATTTTGGATTTTGTGGCTTAAGGGTTTGTGATCATTTCTTGAATCATGCTATCCAACTCAAAAATAAGTTGGACATGATTCAAGCAGCACCAGTGGGTGTCAGTGTGACATCAACCACCATTGTCTCTTTAAATGTTGAGACAGCTGTAGACTGACAATGATCAATTGTGTGCTCAGTATATGAATTTTGCATAGCAGCACTGGGCTAGCTATGTTGGCCATAAAAGGATATATATTTGAAAGATCGTGTGAGACTTTGGTCAGTATTGAGTTGGTACTGGCCAATACTTAGTCTCTATTTGGGAATGAAATATATATATTTAAGTTTAAGGGCTTTTTAGAAATTCATACCTGAGACTCTGTCAGATTCCCTTCTAGCATCTGCAGAGGTCGGTGCAGGATCATGTGTTTGTTGATGTGCAACACCAACATCTTCAATACCGACTTGTGTTTCTTGCTGAGCACCTTCCAGTGTAGTTTGCTCATATTGAATCTCCACATCAAGAGGAACATGAGGTTCCTCAATTGGTTGAGCAGTTGAAACTAGTTCTGGACCTGGAAGGTCAGCGGTGGCTGCAACAAGACTTTGGGCTTGAAGAGATGCAGTTAATGATGGAACATTTGCATGCCGCACCTCCTCAGATGATAAGTTTCCCATAATGATAGGAGACAGATTCCTTCTTCTTATTTGAAGGACCAGTGGTGTGTCTTCGGAGGACTCAGTATCAAAAGCTGTTTCAATATGAGGAGCAGCAATATCCTGTGCTGGTGGAGAGATATGTTGTTGAGTAGGTTCTTGAACTTGTTGAACATCCTGCATCTCAATTTCTGGACCGGCCTGTGCGCCATTACCACTATTATCATCATTATCATCATCATCATCATCATCATCATTGTCTGACTCAGTATCAGACATGTCTTCTTCATCATTTATGTGTTCTTGAACAATGGCCCACATAGGAGGACTTAGAAGAGGTTCTCCTTCTCTTGGCCTGTAAAAGAAAATCTTCTCACTAAGAGGAGGAAGATCAACCCTTGGACTGTGAAACTCATCATAAATATGTGTGGGCATTGAGTGTTGAAAGATGAGTGATAAAAATCTGCAGAAAGGGACATTGCATTCCCTTGTGTTAGCCCGAACCAGAGCAGCTAATTCATTGAAAATGAGCCGTGCATAATCAATGTTTCTTCCATAGTACAATGCATGTACTATTTGCATCCCAAATTCATTTATTTGGTCCAAAGCTCCCGTCTTGTGGGTCATACACCGAATTATTGTTGTAATGAGAATACCCCACATAGGACCAAAATTCATTTCTTTTGATTGTGCCCGTTGTTCCTCTTCGACCCAAAAACGGTAAGACTAAGCGTGCCTCTGATCTATCAACGAATGGGTCATACTGAGCTTGGGCAGGAAGCCTGAGTGCTTCACGAATGATGGCAGTAGAAACAAATGCCCTTCTTTGATCTCTAATTACCCACCCAGCAATCATGTCTGGAGAATCGAGTTGAGTAGAGTACCAAAATTCGCATAGCATTTCTGGGTAAATTGCTCGAGGAGACAAGGTCAGAGCACGAGCAATTGGGCAATTCTTCAGAAACGTCACGATGTTTGTGAATTCTTGGCATGCCCAGGCTTGAGGAATATTGAAGTTTGCTGTTATGTTGTTCCTTGCAAACCTGGGCAGTTCATCGTTTCGGAATTTGATTTCCGATTCAACTTCTGGAGCGACGAAAGTGTAATTTGCCATCTGTGATTTTGATTTAAGTGTTTGTGCTTGCTAAGAAAGAGTGAAATCGTTAATCGCAGAGAGAATTTTAGATGAAAGAATGAAATAACTGTTGAAAAATATTTGAAGGTAAAAAAAACGGTTATTTAAAGGTAATTAAGGTATTGAGAAGTAAAAACGGCTGATTTGACTGCCTTATCCTCTGCCAACGGTAACTTTCCTATTAAGAAAGCTGACCGTTGAGCAGTATGAGGATTAAGCTCGGTGTAAGAGCCGTCATAACCCAATACTGAGTAAAAAAAATAATTAAAAAAAATTAAAAAAAAATATAAAAACAATTAATTTACTCTTGAAATTAATTAAAAAAAAAATAAAAATTTTAAATTTTGATGATATCAGACTAGTGATACTGAGTGGTCAGTATCAGCAGAAGTGATACTGAGCATTCAGTTTTAAAGAAAAATAAGGAAAATTAAGGATTTAACATACCTAATCGGCCTAGTAAATACATAAACCTTTCCTCAGGGAGAGGTTTAGTAAACACATCGGCCAATTGTTGATCAGTTGGTACATAATCTACCTCAACCTTACCTTTTTCCACATTATCTCGAATAAAGTGGTGTCTGATATCAATGTGCTTGGTTTTAGAGTGATAGACTGGGTTCTCTGTGATAGCAATAGCACTCTTGTTATCACAATGAATGAGAGTCTTATGAAAGTTGAACCCATAGTCTAAGAGTTGATACTGCATCCATATTAATTGAGCACAACAACTTCCTGCAGCAACATATTCTGCTTCTGCTGTGGAAGTTGCTACCGAATTTTGCTTCTTGGATGACCAGCCAACTAGTCTTCCACCTAGGAATTGACATCCTCCACTTGTGCTCTTTCTGTCCAATCTACAACCTGCAAAATCTGCATCTGTGTACCCTTCAAGGTCAAAGTTTGAGTCTTTGGGATACCAAAGACCCAGGTTAGGAGTACCTGTAAGATATCTAAAGATGCGCTTAACTGCTTTCATGTGTGATTCTTTAGGATCAGCCTGATACCGAGCACACAAACATGCGGCAAACATGATATCAGGCCTACTAGCAGTTAAGTAAAGTAAGGAACCAATCATACCTCGGTATGTGGATTGACATACTGGTTTACCAGTTTCATCCTTACTTATCTTATCCTGAGTACCCATAGGAGTGTGCATGGAAGATAAATTTTCAAATTTGTATTTCTTTAACATGTCATGCACATACTTACTTTGATTTATAATAGTGCCATCAGGCTTTTGTTCAACTTGTAAACCAAGAAAATAAGTAAGTTCTCCCATCATACTCATCTGATACTGAGTTGACATTATCTTAGCAAACCAGTCACACATTGACTTGTCAGTTGAACCAAAGATAATATCATCTACATATATATGAATGAGTAAGATGTCAGAACCTTTCCTTTTTGAAAATAATGTTTTATCAATTTTACCTCTTCTAAATTTATTTTCAATAAGGTACTCAGACAGGGTGTCATACCAGGCTCTTGGAGCTTGTTTGAGCCCATATATAGCTTTATCAAGCTTGAAAACATAATTAGGAAATTTGGAATCAACAAAACCTGGAGGTTGTTTAACATAAACTTCTTCTTGTAGTTTTCCATTTAGAAAAGCACTTTTGACATCCATCTGATAAACTTTGAAATTCTTAAAGGCTGCATATGCAAGATACAACCTAATAGCTTCAATTCTTGCAACTGGTGTAAAAGTTTCATCATAGTCAATGCCTTCTTCTTTCCTGTAACCTTGAGCAACTAAACTTTCTTTGTTTCTGATGACAACACCATCCTTGTCCATCTTGTTTCTGAACACCCACTTAGTACCAATAATAGTTTTGCCAGTAGGAGGTGGTACTAAGTTCCAAACTTTGTTTCTTTCAAACTCTGTGAGCTCTTCTTGCATAGACTCTACCCAATCTTCATCTAATAAAGCTTCATCAGCTTTCTTTGGTTCAATGGTAGATAGAAAACTTGAGAAGAAACAAAAGTTTGCAGTTAAAAAATAAAGAATAGCAACTACATCAACAACCTTGATTCCTGACGTGAACGGCCGCTTTGGGTTGGAAATTCTAATTTTCTTCTTGTTTGGACACCTTCTTCAATAGGACCAATAATGTTTGAGTGTGGATGGTCTCTGTGTTCCCTTAAATTGTTTCCTAAGGGAGCATTTGAAATAGGATCAACAATATCTTGTTGATTTGGTGTGTTGTCTGTCTGATACTGAGTGGAATTCTGATCAGTATTAGACAGTGCAGGTTGCTGTTCATCTTCATTTTGCAGAGTTGATGTGGATTCTTGTGAAGTGTTGGATGTTTCACCTTCTTCATAGATAAAGTGGTTCAGATCATTATTTGGAAACTCAGTATGGAGGTCCTCTGTTATGGGAACCTCAGTATTAGTCTCATTTGAGTGATATTGAGTTTGAACTTGATCAGTTTCATTAAACTTATTAGGAATAAAGTGTGGATGAAACTAAGGCTGTTCAGCAATGGAGTGTTCTGGATTGCATAGAATATCTATGCCACTTATGTCTTCACTTGCTGAGGTAGAATGCTCATTCTGATCTTCATCGAATGTGACATGAATGGATTCTACAATCATCTTTGTTGAGATGATATACACTCTGAAAGCTTTAGAGTGTGGAGAGTAGCCCATGAACACACCTTCATTTGCTTTGGGAGCAAATTTGTTGAGATTTTGTTTTGTACTGAGTACAAAGCATTTACTCCCAAAGATGTGGAAATATTCCACATTAGGAATCTTGCCATTGTATAACTCATATGGAGTCTTCAGATGTCTTTGGACTATAGTGGCTCTATTCTGAGTAAAGTTTGCACAGTTTACAGCTTCAGCCCAGAAACTCAGTGCCAGTCCAGCATGGCATAATAAAGTTCTTGCAGCTTCAATCAGTGTTCTATTTTTTCTTTCTACAACACCATTTTATTGTGGTGTGTAAGCTGCAGAGAAGTTTTGGATGATTCCTTTTTCTTCACAGAAATCAGCTAATACTGAGTTCTTAAACTCAGTACCATGGTCACTTCTAAGTTGCTTGACCTTGTTGCCTTTTTGAAGTTCCTCTCTTTTTATAAAGGCAATGATTTCTGTTGTTGCATCTGACTTAGTCTTGAGGAAGATGACCCAAGTATATCTTGAAAATTCATCAACCAAGACTAGAGTATAGATCTTTTTGGCCAAAAATGGTGTGCTGATGGGGCCAAAAAGATCCATATGTATCTTAGTAAGAGGTTCATTAATGGAATGATTGACTTTGGACTTGAATGAACTCTTCTTCTGCTTGCCCATTTCACATGCTGAGCATAACTTATCTTTTGAATAAGTAATTGTGGGCAGCCCTCTCACCAGTTTCTTCATACTGAGCTCGTTGATATTTCTAAAGTTGATGTGAGAGAGTTTCTTGTGCCATAGCCAATGCAATTCTGGCTTGACTTTAGAAAGCAGGCAAACTCGAATAGTTGGATCTATTTCAGATAGGTTGACCACATATACGTCTTTTTCTCTTCTAGCAATGAGTACAGGCTGGCCTTTATCATTGTAGATGATTCCTGCAACCTTCCTGAATCGAGCTTCATTTTCATCATCACACATCTGGCTGATACTGAGCAGATTGTGTTTTAGACCCTCTACATAGGCAACTCTTTTAAAAGTTATGTTGCCTGCCTTGATCACACCATAACCTCTTGTCTTTCCCACCGAGTCATCTCCAAATTTAACAGAAGGACCCTTTTCTGGAGTATAATTGAGAAGGTATTCCATACTGCCTGTCATGTGTCTTGAGCAGCCACTATCTAAATACCATTTTCTGTCACCCTACACAAGACACGAAATAATAGTTAGTTCTTTTTAGGAACCCATTTTTGAATGGGACCTTTGGTGGGATAAACATATTTTGACTTGATCTCTTTATATGGAGAGGTCGGTATCACTTTGGGGGAAACTTTAGAAGTTTTCTCTGGTGATACTGACTTAGTTTCTCTCCTTTTCTTTGGTACTGAGTACCTAGGACTTGAGAGATCAGTCCAGCATTCATCTCCCTTGTGACCAGTATGATGACACCTATAACATTTTCTAGGTCTATTTCTAAACATATTTTCATAAGGTATTTTAGAAAAATGTTTCACTTTTGGTAGGTCAGTATGAACAAGTTTTGCAAATTGTTTACTTAAAGATTTTACCTGATCACCAAGTGTTTTTAAAATATTAATTTTTTCATTTTTAATAGGTGTTTTAACATTTTGTTTTACTGGTTTAAAGGGTGGTGGATCTTGTTGCTTCTTTTTATTTGACAGAGAAGTCTTTCTAATATTATTAGTGGTAGACTTCTGGTCTCTGCCAACTAAGGACCTAGTTAAAGTTGTTTTTTGTTTATCATGTTTTGAAGAAACAACTTTAACATGTTCTTTAGATTTCTCAGTATGTGATGTTTCTGTTCCTGCAACTTCTGTATTAGTTGAAACATTGGAGATAGAAGTTGTCTTATTATCATTATATAATTCAAAAGTTGTTGTATTAAATAATAATTCAAAAGGTGGAACAGCAGAGGTGTCATACTGAACTATTGGGAGCTCAGTATCAGAAATTTCTTTTATAGAAAATTCAATACTGGGTTCTTGTAGCTCAGTATAGCACTTTGAGCAGATGGAGGGACCAATAGGTTTTTCTAGAATTTCATTTTCCTCATCATCTGACTCAGTTTGACATCCAACTTCACATAAAGTTTTAGCTTTTACAAAATTAATAGGGTTTATAGTAGAAAACTCTTCAAATAAATCAGCAAAATTGTTCCTATTTTTAAATTGAGGATCAACACCAAGTGCAGCCCTCACATTTTCTGGAAATTGTTGATTTAAACATTTATTTTATTTTATTGAAGCATTTCCCCAAGATTTACACTGTTTTTCAAATTTCTCTTTTTCAAGTTTGTGTAAATGAGCTTTATCAGCTAATCTTTGGTTAATGTCTTTTAAATCTGAAAAGTTTAATTCTAAATCTTTATACTTTGCTATTTATCTAAGTTTTCATTATTTACCCTTTCAAGTTCTTGAATTGTTAATTTTAAAGCTTTTTCTTTTTGTACATAAGTTTTAAGATCAACAATCATATACTCAAAAATCTTAGTCTTTTCATTCACTGAATAAGTTTGAAAGGAACTTACCTTGTACAACTGAGTGGAATCCCAATCAGTATGAACACTCATCCTCTCAGCCTCTTTGATATCCTTTTCAAAAGAGCTCTTCAAATCATCTTCAGTGAAAGCCATAAAGGCTTTATTCTCAATCTCTTCCTCATCATCACTTAAGTCTTCATCCATCCAGGCTTCTGAGTAAAGTGCTTGATGAGGTACTCCATTCCCTTCTGCCCTCTTGCCCTTGCTCCAATTCTTCAGCTTGACATATTTGTCTCTATACCTTTTAGCTCGGTATGCAGTCTTGTCATTTTGGTCAGTCTCAGAAGACTTGGTATGACAATTTGCAGCAATATGTCCAGCCTTTCCACACCTATAGCACATACCTGATCTTGGGTCAGTATTAGAAGAGCTAACACCAAGCCTCTTCTTCTTCAACTGACCCAGCTTCATAGACATAAGAGCCATTTGAGTTTCAAGCTCTTCTGCCTCAGCATCAGCTAGATCAACTTCTGGTTCATCTAGCTCAGTCACAGTATAGGCCTGTTGCACAACTAGAGCCATGCCAGTGGAAGCTTTGTCAGTTTTCTTCCAGTTGATCAGTCTTGCAGCATTATTCTCCTCATGATTCAACATTAGACCATACAAAGTTTGAAGAGTGTATGACTCAATGTTGTTAGCAGCATTGACAGAGTTTGTCATGTCAAGAAATTGTTGAGGAAGACTATCCAGGAACTTTTGAACAAGCTCTCCTTCCTCTTTCACAATGCCTACACTGATTAAATCATGAATAACAATATTGAACCTGTTATAGAGAGTGGTGATGTCTTCATTTGGAGTTGAGAAGAAGTTTTCATATTTCCTTCTCATGTTGCTTTTTCTTTGCAACTTCACCTTTGCTGTGCCTTCATAGGTGACTGATAGGCTATCCCACATAGCCTTTGTTGTTGGCAATTTCATAATTACATTAAGTATTTCTTTGGTAACAGCATTACCAATCACTCCCTTTGCTCTTGAGTCTAGACTGAATAACTGACGGTCAGTATCAGTCTAGGTGTGTTTCAGTTTTGGAACTGTCCTTATGCTCTCAGGAGCAGTATCAGTAGTAGCAACGGGTTCCACAGTTTGTGGGATGATAGGACCATCATTTAGCACAGTGTGCATTTCATGATGAATGGATTCAAGATACCACTGAGCTTTTAGCTTCCATTGATGGAAGTCTTTTCCATCAGAGATGGGTACTCCCTTTCCAGACATAACTGGTGCAACAATGGTGGACATTTTTGATTTTGGAGTATGAGAAGGATAAGTATAAGGGATGGCTGCCAGGGTTATAGATCGACTAAATAAGAGTTTATTTAGCCTGCTCTGATACCAGTTGTTAGGTCACCACAGCCCTGGTTTATAGTGTTAATTGATAGAATATTGTACTTAGAGAAATATTAGTGTGATAACACAAGAATATAGTCAATGTATAAATCCACTAAGTGTGGCTTGTTGCGGAATAACAAGACCACTGATCAATTACAAAGATATGAAAGTGTAAAGTGAATTGGTAAGTACTCCTTTGCAAGATGATCTCTATTTATAATGTTATAGAGATCTTACATGATGAGCAAAGGAGTAACCGAAGGACTAAGTAAGGGAAATGACTAAGATCAAGGGATTTGATCTTAGTCCGTTACTATACTAAGTATCACTCAGTCCTTCTACTCAGTCCTTGTACTCAGTATCACTATCTGATACTGAGTACTGATACTGAGTTCCAATACTGATCACTTAGTATCAGACCTAAACTTAGCTATATTATTCTACATATTAATCAAAGCTAGTCTAGGTTGTTTTGTTATCTTAAGATCCAAAGGGGCAAGGCTTTTTGCCTTAACATTCTTCTTCCCTGTGTTTTTCGGAAAAGGGTAAGAACCCTAGACCAAGAATGTTAAACTAGTTAGGTTAACTGGTCATAAGGATTCTAACCCTAGTGTTTATCGAAAATCATAAAGAACCCTAGGACCAAGAACATTAAACTAGTTTAGTTTAACTGGTCAAAAGGCTTCTTTCCCTAACCCTAGTGTATTCGAAATTTACGAGAACCCTAGGATCAAGAACATCAAAGTTTTTGATCAAGAGGATTCTTTCCTTATTACTTGATCTTCAAAATCTAGGACCAAGTATGTTAAACCAAGATTTTGGTTTAATTGGTCAAAAAGGATTCCTTCCTTTTCTTCCCTAGATTTCGAAAATTAGGAGGATGTTTGGACACCAAGTTTAATTAAACTAGCTTAGTTTAATTGGTGGAAAAGTTTCCTAGGCGTAAGGTATTGTTTTCGAAACCCTAGAAGTAATCTAGGACCAACAACATTAAACTAGTTTAGTTTAATTGGTTAAAAGAATTAGTTAAGATAATAATCTAAAGCCTAGATAATTAAGCAAGTTCATGTTTAATAGGTTTAATTATTATTTTAGTAGATTTGTTGAAACTAGTTCTTTAAACCTGGAAACATAGACAAAGTTTTAGTTATCTATAAGGTTTGAATTAAAAAGTTTAAATAAATTTATTATGGTCATAATCTATCTTAGAATTTAAACAAAGTTTATTGTTTAGATAGGATTGATTAGAATTAATCTTTTAATAAACAATGTTTTTGATCAAGTAAGTCAAAACCCTAGTTTTGATTGATCAAGAACAAGATTAGGGTTTAACTATTTCATAAAAGGAAATTAATAAGGATTAAAAGAAGTGTTAATTTTTAAGTTCTAAAATTAACAAGATGTATACATATATATATATATATATATAAAATTTCAGAATTTTTAAATATTTAAAAGGAAAAATAAATTTTAAAAGATAAAATAAGTGTATACGTATTTTAATTAGATTAAGTTAAAATACATATGTATAAACTAGATGTAATATTCTTATTAAGAATGTTATAAGTTTATTTTTAAATAATGAAATATACATATATATTAAATACAAGATTAAATGAAACATTAAAAAGGGTAATGTTATTTTTGATCTTAAAGGATAATAATATAACTAGTTATTGTATAAGTCATTATATAATTGAGACTAGAAAATACAAAGTTATAATTTCATTATAACTAGAAATTGTACAAGTTAAGATTATATGATAAACTAGAAATATACAAAGTTATATATTATTATAAGGTGTATAAAGTTATAAGTTATTATAACTAGATAATTATACAAGTAAGTATTTTACAAGTCATGTAAGATACTAGATTAATGATCAAGGAATAAATAACAAGAGAACTATATAACTTATATTTAAGTAGTTAAATTTAAATTTAAACAAACTAAGACTTATTATATATAGTCCTTATATAATAAGTTTATTAGTTTCACCAAATATAGACCGGTGATTGTGTTTGCTTAAGTTCCATCATGGTTGTTGGAGCTAGTGGGAGCTACACAAGAAAATCACAAAGTTTATAATTGTGTCACTAAGACATAAGTTTTGGTCGAATCTAGTAAGTCAAAACAAATGTTTGATTATATTATTAAACAAGTGAAAAACAAGGTGTGTTAAACTAGATTTATGATTCAAGTTTATGAATCATAAAATAATTAAAAGTAAGTTTTAAAGTTTTTCTAGTAAGATAAAACAAGTAAGTTTTATTATAGATAAGGTTTTTCACAAAACCTAGTAAAACGTTTTGTACACCTCGTTTTAGGTATACATATAAGTCGCACCACTTTTGAAACTATAAGTTTTAAAGAAAAAGTTCTTAAGATTTAAAAAGGTGTCTTGAATTCACAAGTCACGCATTTTAAACAATGATTAAGATTGGAATAAAGGTATAAGTTTAGTTTAAGACTTAAACAAACCCAAGACCATCTTAGATCTAAGTACTATCCACCTAATGGAACACCTCACTTGTTCAACGATATTCATATTGTAAGGATAAAGAACCTTAGATATGGATCGAATCATTGCGAGTGTTAGGGTGCGTAAGGTTCAGTGATAATTGGGAGTCCCGGCGCAGAACATCGCACTGTCTTAGATGGTCTGATCTACTTTGGTGATAATCGGGAGTCCCGGCCCGAAAAGTACTTGAGTAGAATAAACGTACTAAATTTTATTACTAACTTAGAAATCTACAATTAGATTGTACAAGGTTGTAATAAGTTATAAGTCTAAAGATTCTACGACCACTAGGAATCGTGTCAAGACTTGATACGATCGGTAAGGATGTTACCTACCAGAAACATCATGTCTCGTCAGGAAGTGCCAAAACCTTGCGTCGAGAATGTGATATTTGGATCCCAGGCCTAAAATATTAATTATGGGTGTATAATATATTTTAGAGAATGTTTATTGATGATTACTAATTAAACTGGGTTTGATTTGTAGATGGCAGCAACAACCACGATGACAAGTACCAACAATCTCTCACTTTGCTCAATCCTTGAAAAAGACAAGTTTACTGGGTCAAATTTTCTCAATTGGGAGCGCAATCTTCGCATTGTGCTCACGCATGAGAGAAAGTGGTATGTCTTGGAAAGAGCAGTACCAAATGTCCCTGCTGCTAATGCTAGAACTGAAACGAGGCAAGCGTATGATAAGCATGTCAATGATGCACTCGATGTGAGATGTCTAATGCTCGCCAGTATGAGTCCCGAGTTACAAGCGGGACTTATGGATGTGCATGCATTTGAGATGATCCAGCAACTTAGGGATTCATTTCAAGAGCAAGCTCGCACTGAGAGGTTTGACATCAATCGATCCTTCAACTCGTGCAAGATGGTTAAAGGAACACCGGTGAGTGCCCACGTCATGAAAATTAAAGGGCACATGGATCACCTTGCTAGACTTGGTCACCCCATTCCGTTGCAGATGGAACACTATACTCAATTCGTTGTCTGATGACTACAAGCGTTTTGTGGTCAACTACAACATGCATAATATGGAGAAATCCATTGCTGAGTTACATTCTATGCCCAAGACAGCTGAGTTGAGTTTGGGGACCAAATCTAAGGATGTTCTGATAATCGGTAATGGCAGTGGCGGTGAGAAGAAGAGAAAAGGGCATAATGGTAAAGGAAAGGGCAAAACCAATCCTAGCCAATGAGTGCCAAATGGTAAGAGTGTCATGCAAAAGGTCAAGAAGGTGAAGCCTAACACAGCGAGGACCGAGAATCGGTGCTTCAAATGTGGCGTGGTTGGGCATTGGAAAAGAAATTGTCCAAATGGTGCAAGTGGTGGTGGAGGAAACGTAAGTTCCTCAGGTAACACAACCACACTTCTTTATCACTTTAAGATACTTGTAAAGTACATTACGAGTAATTTAACTTTTGCAATTGTTTATTGCAGGAGGATATGGAAAGCTATGATGACCGGCACGAGATGGTGATGATCCCACGAGCACCAAGTTTCTTATAATTTAGTATTTTATGGATTCAGTAAAAACAATTTTATTTTATTGTTTGAATAATCACTTTATTTTTATGTTAAAACAAGGATTTTGGTTTTAATCAATTCGAATCTATGGTTGAATTATATTGTGTGCATGTGTGACAATTACACTAGTCAAGTTTAAGACTAGATTGTAAGTGAAGTTTTTGATTTACATTATATTTAATGTTTTATACTTGTTTGATTGTTGTATGAATAAATAATGTCTTAATAGCTCAAGGTACTTAGATACTAGAAATTAGAAGTATTTCTAATACTAGTATTTAAGAGTTTTTATGGAAGCATAAGGTTCAAAAGTTATTGAACTTAGTTATAACATCTTAAGTAATAGTCATTACTTATGATAGTACGTTTTAAAGTATTAGTATTAACATAGTGTGATTATATTGGATATAATCAAGATAGACTTTAAAGAGTATTATTACAAGTCTTTCATACTTGTGATAAAGGATTTGATGAAGTCATAATTCCCTAATAGGAATAATTGGATATTCGTAAAATCCAAGTGAAATGACTTAGACATTAAATGAACTCTTAAAAGGGACAAACTATATTAAAGCATTTAAGAACTAAAATGTATTATTGCAAGTCTTTTATACTTGTAATAAATACGATATTTAATCAAGTCATAATTCCTTAATAGGAATAATGGATATTTAAGAAGGGTTTTTCTAAATCATTCCCTGAGGGCACGAGATAAGAAGTGTTAAATGAACTAAATTGACCATTTTTATTTGCATATGCATTTAATACATGTCAAAAATAGAATTGACTAATATGAAATAAGGAAATTTTGAATCCAATTAACATTTGTTATCTCATGCCCTTAGGGCATGAGTTAACCAATCCCATTTAAGAGATCCAAGAAATGACTTTGGCATTAAATGAAGTTCTTAAAGAATACTAATATGTTTAAGAATTGAAAGTATCGTTTCAAGTGTCTTATACTTGTTAGATACAGTAATCAATAAAAGGTCATAATTTCCTAAATATGAATATTGGATATTCGTAAATCCAAAGGATGATCTTAATTATTGACAGAATTCTTCAAAAGGTTAAACTACAAGTTGTTGACTAGGTCAAAGTGGTAGTTTAAATTGATGCTTAAATTCCATAAGAGATAGTGGGAGCTATGACTAACATAATTCATTAAAGACATTAGTGGATTTAGTAAGTTAGAGAGACATTAACAACATGGAATTATCAAGTCGTTAGCCAAAGAGTTAAGAGAAATAAATGATCATTGATTAGAATATTGTAGGCCTAATAGAGTGGTCACAAGTCTTGTGATTAATCATTGAAAATTTAAAAGGATGTTCACACTCCAGTGAACAAGTTAATCATTTAAGCAAATTTTTTTAACTAGTAAAAGTATCTACAAATCAAGTAACTAAAAGAGATTTAGTTACAAGGCAAGTTTTATAGATTCAATAAACTAAAAGAGTAATTTTCCAATCCTCCTATGTTTATCGAATCATATAAAAGGGCAAGATTAGAATATGTTCTAAATGTTGCATGAACAATATCTAGCAAAGACTAAAGTAATAGTATTCTTAAAATACTCGTCTTATGTCTTTAGTTTAATAGAAGTGACTAAATTGTAATTAGTGATAAAATTTACAATTAAGGAGTCATTCAGCAATCAACACAAACGCAAAGAATAAGTAATGATCCAGTAATAATTCGGTATCTATGTCCATTGAGGAATAATACATGAGTTAGCATCATTTTTATTCAGACTTTGTATGTTTTACAATATCCATGAATAAAAGTCTCTTTATTCAAAATGTTAAGGCAAAAAGCCTTACCCCTTTAGGATCTTAAGATAACAAGACAACCTAGACTAGCAAGAATAGTTTTTAGAATATATAAGCTACACTGCCCACTCAGTATCAGTACTCAGTATTGGAAATCCATTACTGAGTAGAAGGACTGAGTTACATTTTCACATGTAACTGACTAAGATCAAATCCCTTGATCTTAGTCATTTTCCTTGTCCGGTCCTTCGGTTAATCCTTTGCCCATTATGTAAGATCTCTATATCATTATAAATAGAGATCATTTTGCAAAGGAGTACTCACCAATTTACAGGTTCATTCATACATCTTTGTAATTGTTCAAGTGGTCTTGTATTTCCGCTACCAGCCACACTTTGTGGAATAATATACGTTTGACTAAATTACTGTGTTTCAGACCTTAATTGTCTTAAGTAAATTATAAGTTAACAATTAACAAGAAATCCAAGGTTGTTGTGACCTAAGAACTAGTATCAGAGCAGGCTAAATATACTCTTATTTAGTCGATCTATTACCCTGACAACCATTCCTTATACATACCCTTCCCAACCTTCAAAATCAAGAATGTCTTCAATTGTTGCACCACTTATGTCTAGAAAAGGTGTGCCAATCTTTGATGGCAAAGGCTTCCATCAGTGGAAGTTGAAGGCTCAATGGTATCTTGAATCCATACACCATGAAATGCTCACAGTACTGTCTGATGGTCCCATCATTCCACAAACCGTGGAACCCGTTGCAGCTACTAATGATGCTCCTGAGAGCACAAGAACAGTTCCTAAACTGAAGCACACATGGACTGATACTGACCATCAGATGTACAGTCTGGACTCCAAAGCTAAGGGGTGATTGGTAATGTAGTTACCAAGGAAATATTGAATTTAATTATGAAATTGCCAACTACTAAGGCTATGTGGGATAGCTTATCAGTCACCAATGAAGGCACATCTAAGGTGAAGTTGCAGAGAAAAAGCAACATGTGAAGGAAGTATGAAAACTTCTTCTCAAGTCCTAATGAAGACATCACCACTCTCTATAACAGGTTCAATACTGTTATCCATGAACTCATCAGTGTAGGGATTGTGAAGGAAGGAGGAGATCTTGTTCAAAAATTTCTGGACAGTCTTCCTCAACAATTTCTTGATATGACAAACTCTGTCAATGATGCTAACAACATTGAAACATACACTCATCAAACATTGTATGGTTTAATGTTGAATCATGAGGAGAACAATGCTGCAAGACTGATCAACTGGAAGAAAACTGACAAGACTTCCACTGGCATGGCTCTAGTTGTGCAACAGGCTTATACTGTTACTCAGCCCGAAGAGCCAGAGGTTGATCTTGCTGGTGCTGAGGCAGAGGAGCTTGAAACTCAAATGGCTCTCATGTCCATGAAGTTGGATCAGTTGAAGAAGAAGAGGCTGGGTGTTAGCTCTTCCAATACTGACCCAAGATCAGGTCTATGCTATAGGTGTGGAAAGTCTGGACACATTGCTGCCAATGGTCATACTAAGTCAACTTAAACTGATCAGATTGACAAGATTGCATACCGAGCTAAATGGTATAGAGACAAGTATGTCAAGTTGAAAAACTGGAGCAATGGCAAGAGTGCAGCAGGGAATGGTGCACCTCATCAAGCACTTTACTCTGAAGCTTGGATGGATGAAGAACTCAGTGATGATGAGGAAGAAGTTGAAAAAAAGCCATTATGGCTTTCACTGAAGAGGATTTGAAGAGCTCTTTTGAGAAGGATATCAAAGAAGCTTAAAGGATGAGTGTTCACACTGATTGGGATTCCACTCAGTTGTACAAAGTGAGTTCCTTTCAAACGTATTCAGTGAATGAAAAAGAAAAGATTTTTGAGTACATGATTGTTGATCTTAAAACTTTGGTACAGAAAGAAAAAGCTTTAAAATTAACTATTCTTGAACTTGAAAGGGTAAATAACGAACATTTAGATAAATTAGCAAAATTTAAAGATTTAGAATTATATTTTTTATACTTATAAAAAGATTAGCTGATAAAGCTCATTTACACAAATTAGAAAAAGAAAAATTTGAAAATCAGCGTAAATCTTGGGGAAATGCATCCATTAAATTAAATAAATGTCTAGGTCAACAACTTCAAAAGAATGTGAGAGCTGCACTTGGTGTTGATCCTCAGTTAAAAAATAGAAACAATTTTGCTGATTATTTGAAAAAATTTCAGATATGAACCCTATTCAGTTTGTCAAATCAAAAACATTTTGTGAAGTTGGATGTCAAACTGAGTCAGATGATGAGGATAACACTACTTTTGATAAACCTATTGGTCCCTCCATCTGTTCAAAGTGCTATACTGAACTACAAGAGCTCAGTATTGAATTTCCAGAAAAGGAAATATCTGATACTAAACTCGAAGTTGTGGAGTATGACATATCTGTTGTTCCTCCATTTGAATTATTGTTTAATACAACTACTTTTGAAAAATATAATGAAACAACTTTTACTTTTAGTGTTTTATCTAATACTGAAGTTGCAGGAATAGAAAAGTCATGTACTAAAGAACCTAAAGAGCCTGTTAAAGTTGTAATTCTAAAACATGATAAACAAAACACAACTTCAATAGGATCTTCAAGTGGCAAAAACAAGAAGTCTAAAAGTAATAAGACTTCTTTGCCAGATAAAAAGAAGAAACCAGACCCGTCTCCTCCTAAACCGGTTAAAAATAATATTAAACCAACCATAAAAAATGACAAAAATAACATTTTAAAATCTATTGGTGATCAGATTAAAGTTTTAAGTCAAAAGTTTGCAAAACTTACTCATACTGGTCAACCAAAACAAAAACAATTTTATAAAATTCCATATGAATGCTGGTCATAAAGGAGATGAATGCTGGACTGATTTCTCAAGACATAGGTACTCTGCACCAAAGAAAAAGAGTGGATCTAAGTCAGTTTCACCAAAGAAAACCTCCAAGGTTTCTCCGGAAGTGATACAGACCTCTCCAACTAAAGAGATCAAGTCTAAACCTATTTCTCCTACCAAAGGTCCCATTCAAAAATGGGTTCCTAAAAAAAATCATTATTTTGTGTCTTGTGCAGGGTGACAGAAAATGGTACCTAGATAGTGGCTACTCAAGGCACATGACTGGCAGTATGGAGTATTAACTAAACTATACACCAGAGAAGGGTCCTTCTGTCAAGTTTGGTGATGATTCAGTAGGAAAAACAAGAGGATATGGTGTAATCAAGGCAGGCAACATAACTTTTAAAAGAGTTGCCTATGTAGAGGGTCTGAAACGGCTCAGTATCAGCCAGATATGTGATGATGACAATGAAGCTCGCTTCAGGAAGACTGTATTGAATCATCTACAATGACAAAGGGCAACCTGTACTCATTGCTAGATGAGAAAAAGATGTCTATGTGGTCAACCTGTCTGAACTAGACCCTACTATTCGAGTTTGCCTGCTTGCTAAAGTTAATCCAGAACTAAACTGGAAGTGGCACAAGAAACTCCCTCACATCAACTTCAGAAACATTAATGAGCTCAGTATGAAGAAGTTGGTGAGAGGGTTGCCCACTATTACTTATTCTAAAGATAAGTTATGCTCAGCATGTGAAATAGGCAAGCAGAAGAAGATTTCATTCAAATCCAAAGTCAATCTTTCAATTAATGAACCTCTTACCATGATACATAAGGATCTCTTTGGGCCCATCAGTACACCATCGCTGGCCAAAAAGATCTATACCTTAGTCTTGGTTGATGAATACTCAAGATACACTTGGGTCATCTTTCTCAAGACCAAATCAGATGCAACCACATAAATCATTGCCTTTATCTAAAGAGAAGAACTTCAGAAAGGCAACAAGGTCAAACAGCTAAGAAGTGACCATGGTACTGAGTTCAAGAACTCAGTATTAGCAGATTTCTGTGAAGACAAGGGAATCGTACAAAACTTCTCTGCAACCTACACACCACAACAAAATGGTGTTGTAGAAAGGAAAAATAGAACGTTGATTGAAGCTGCAAGAACTTTGTTATGCCATGCTGGACTAGCACTGAGCTTCTGGGCAGAAGCTGTAAACTGTGAAAATTTTACACAGAACAGAGCCACCATAGTCCAGAGACACCACAAGACTCCTTATGAGTTATATAATGGCAGGGTTCCTAATGTGGAATACTTCCACATCTTTGGGAGTAAATGTTTTGTACTCAGTACTAAACAAAATCTCAACAAATTTGCTCCCAAAGCAAATGAAGTTGTGTTCATGGGCTACTCTCCACACTCTAAAGCCTTCAGAGTGTATGTCATCTCAACTGGGATGATTGTAGAATCCATCCATGTTACCTTTGATGAAAATCAGGATGTTCATTCTACTTCAGCAAATGAAGACATTAGCGGCATAGAAATTTCATGCAATCCAGAAAACGCCATTGCTGAACAACCCAAGTCTCACCCATACTATGTTGATCATGGTATGAGTGATACTGATCAATTCAGAACTCAAAATGATTCAAATGCATCAAATATTGAGGTTCCCATCTCTGAGAACCCCAATACTGAGTTCCCAATAATTGATCTGAACAACTCCACCTATTAAGAAGGTGAAACTTCCAATACTTCTGAAGAATCCACCTCAGATTTGCAAAATGAAGAGGAACAGCAACCTGAACTGTCTGATACGGAACAGAATTCAGCTCAGTATCAGGCAGACAACACACAAGTACAACAAGATATCGTTGACCTTGCTTCAAATGCTCCCTTAGGAAACAATCTAAGGGAACACAGAGACCATCCACACTCTAATATTATTGGTCCAATTGAACAAGGAGTTCAAACAAGAAGGAAGTTAGCTTTGAACCTCAATCAACTGCCAAGTTTTGTTTCTTATCAAGTTTTCTGTCTACCATGGAACCAAAAAAGCTGATGAGGCTTTATTAGATGAAGACTGGGTAGAAGCTATGCAAGAAGAGCTTACATAATTTTGGAACTTAGTACCACCCCCTGATGGCAAAACTATTATTGGTACTAAGTGGGTGTTCAGAAACAAGATGTACAAGGATGGTGTTGTCATCAGAACCAAGGCTGGACTGGTTGTTCAGGGTTACAGGCAAGAAGAAGGCTTTGACTATGATGAAATGTTTGCACCAGTTGCAAGATTTGAAGCTATTAGGCTGTATCTTGCATATGCATCCTTCAAGAACTTCAAAGTTTATTAGATGGATGTCAAGAGTGCTTTTCTCAATGGAAAACTTCAAGAGGAAGTTTATGTTAAACAACCACCAGGTTTTGTTGACCCTAAATTTCCTAACTATGTTTTCAAGCTTGATAAAGCTTTATATGGGCTCAAACAAGCTCCCAGCGCCTGGTATGATACCCTGTCTGAGTATCTAATTGAAAATCAATTTATAAGAGTTAAAATTGATAGAACATTATTTTCAAAAAGGAAAGGTTGTGACATCTTACTTATTCAGATATATGTAGATGACATTATCTTTGGCTCCACTGACAAGTCAATGTGTGACTGGTTTGCTAAGATAATGTCATCTCAGTATCAGATGAGTATGATGGGAGAACTTACTTATTTTCTTGGTTTACATGTTGATCAAAAGCCTGATGGCACTTTTATAAACCAAAGTAAATATGTGCATGACATGCTGAAGAAATACAAATTTGAAAATTTATCTTCCATGCACACTCCTATGGGTACTCAGGATAAAATAAGTAAGGATGAGATTGGTAAGCCAGTATGTCAATCCACATACCGAGGTATGATTGGTTCCTTACTTTACTTAACAGCTAGCAGGCCTGATATCATGTTTGCAACATGTTGGTGTGCTCGGTATCAGGCTAATCATAAGGAATCACATATGAAAGCTGTTAAGCGTATCTTTAGATATCTTTTAGGTACTCCTAACATGGGTCTTTGGTATCCCATAGACTCAAACTTTGACCTTGAAGGGTATATAGATGCAGACTTTGCAGGTTGCAGGTTGGACAGAAAAAGCGCAAGTGGAGGATGTCAATTCCTTGGTGGAAGACTAGTTCTAATAGGGCATTTGGGTATGCTGAACCCGTAATATTCTTTAAAAATGTTCTGGTACTGTTTGCTCAGTATTAATTCTAATACTGACCAGCTCTGTATCACTCGTCTGGTTTATCAAAATTTAATATTTTTTATTTTTCATTAATTTATATATTAAATTAAATGTTTTTATAATTTTTAATATTTTTTAATTTAATTTTTTTTAACTCGGTATTGGAATCTTGGAGTGTTAAAACTGATTTTAACACTCATACTCCCCAACGGTAACCTTTCTTAATGAGAAAGTTACCGTTGGAACATGATAAGGCTGTCATTTTAGCCGTTTTTACTTCCCAATACCAAAATTATCGGTAATTAAGTATAAATGACCGTTTTATTTTTCATTTAAAACTTTCTACAGTTATTTCATTCTTTCATCTTCGATTACGCTCTGCGATTAACAATTTTACACTCTCTTTGCAAGTAAATTTCAAATCTTAATCACAGATGGCAAATTACCGATTCGTCGCACCAGAGGTTGGACCGGCGACTCAGTTTCGAAAAGATGAAGTGCCCAAGTTTGCGAGGAACAACATAACTGCCAATTTCGATATTCCTCAGGCTTGGGTGTGCCCCGAATTCACACATTTAGTCACATATTTGAAGCACTGTCCTATCACTCGTGCACTGACTCTATCTCCTCGAGCCATATATCCGAAGATGTTGTGTGAATTCT
The DNA here is from genome assembly GCA_963853835.1 of Calendula officinalis. Taxonomy (NCBI): domain Eukaryota; kingdom Viridiplantae; phylum Streptophyta; class Magnoliopsida; order Asterales; family Asteraceae; genus Calendula; species Calendula officinalis. The sequence continues at coordinate 57,620,951 of OY970825.1, forward strand.
GGTACTCTTCAAGACTAGGCTCTCCAGATATGATTACTGGATGGGCTATTCATGACCAAAGAAGGGTTTTTGTCTCCACTGCTATTATTCGGGAAACACTGCAACTTCCCGCCCACGCTCAGTATGAGCCTTATGTTGATCGAACAGAGGCTAGGTCGGTATTACCTTTCATTGGTCGAAGAGGTACCACGGGTATTATTAAAAGAAATGAATTTGGTCCAACGTGGGGTGTTCTTATCTCTACAATCATTCGCTGTATGACCCACAACATTGGAGCTTTGGACCAAATCAATGAGTTTGGGATGCAGATAGTACATGCCATATACTATGGTCGGCACATTGATTATGCACGACTGATATTCAATGAGCTAGCTACTCTGGTTAGGGCTCCAATCCAAGAATTCAATGTACCATTCTGCAGATTTCTATCTCTCATCTTCCAGAGTTCAATGCCTGCACACATTTATGATGAGTTGAACAGTCCAAGATCTGATCTTCCTCCCCTAAATGAGAAGATATATTTTTACAGACCAATGGAAGGAGACCAAGGGAAGAAGATGATGATGAAGATAATTCTGATATTGAATCAAATGATGGTAATGATGATGATAATGATGATGGTGGTGGTGATGGTGGTAATGCAGATCAAGATGTTGAGATGCTGAATGCTCAACCAGATCAAGAAAAAGAGCAAACACACATTCCTCAACTTGAACAGGATCCTGATGGTCCTCATATTGCATCAGATTCTGATACCGAGTCAACAGAAGTGCAGCCCATTATCATAAGAAGAAGAAGAAATTTGTCTCCAGTGATAATGGGAGCCTTATCATCAGAAGAGGTGCATCACACTCATATTCCATCATTGACTAAATCTCTTCAAGACCAGAATATAGTTGCTGCCACTGCTGACCTTCCAGTTCCTGAACTGGAACAAATTGCTCAACCAATTGAGGAACCTCATGTTCCTCTTGATGTGGAGATCCAATATGAGCAACACACACTGGAAGGTGTTGGTGCCTCAAATCTACATACAAATGATCCAGCACCGACCTCTGTAGATGTTCGAAGGGATTCTGACAAAGTCTCAGGTATCAGGTATGAATTTCTATAAAACTCTAAAACTCATATATAAATATATATATATATATATATATATATATATATATATATATATATATATATATATATATATATATATATATATATATATATTAGCCGGGTACCCGCGCAATGCGGCGGCGGGTACCCTGTAACTAAATCTAGCGGCAACCAACTGGTATGTAGTGGTGGCGATAGTGACGGTGGCTGGTGGTCATCGGAAGATGGGTTGTTATAGCTTCAACTTTTTAAAATTTAAGGGGTTAGTAAATGCAATTTTTTTGTATCAGTGAAGGGGCTAGGGATGCACACAAACCGGTTTTTGACAAAACCGGTTTCGGGTTTGACCCAAACCGGTTTTGGTCAAAGCCGGTCAAAACCGGTTTTCGGTTAACCGGTTTCTTTGGGGACTCGAAAACTCTAACCGGTGTAAGGGGTATTGTAACCGGTTCGGTTTCGGTTACAAACCGGTTAACCGGTCAAAACCGGTGTGTTGACCAAATGTGCGGTCGGTTTCGAGTCAAAACCGGTTCGGTTAACCGGTTACTAACCGGTTCGAACCATAAAAACCCCAACCGGTTACTAACCGATCGGTTACTCAATAACCGAACCGGTTATGGTCAAAACCGGTTTTGACCGGTTTCGGTTGCGGTTCGGGTACCGGTTTCGGTTATTTTGTGCGCGGCTAGAAGGGGCATATAGTCTACACTCAATATGTTAAGCCATTGTGATAATAACACAAAGGTCGCAAGTTCAAATCTTGCATAGTATATTTTTTTAAAACACACTTCAAAATTAGCAAATATGTTGGTAGAGAGTTTAAGACTTTGATAATTTATGAAGGTGTCAAATGAATGTGATGCCAACTCACTCGAAATTGACAAAAAAAAAAAAATTTTGAACGGCAAACTTAATCTACTATTAAATACCACATATGTCCACAATGAGACTCGAACCCCCAACCCTATGGATGGGGGTAAACACCTTATCGCTAGCCCAATGGCCCTTTGGTCACTCGAAATAACATGAATTACAACATTCAACTTCAGGATAATAGAAAGCATTAGGGAATATATATTTATCGGCACATGCACATTGTGTTGAACATATAAACAAAAAACAGTTACTGTAAAAGCCAATAATCAACCATCTCTTCTGAATGATAAGGCATTAATGTTTGCGGGGTATTAAAAAGGTTGAATTTACATTAGTAAAATCATAGTTTAACGAATATATTTTTTTCGAAAAATATACCTGATGAAGTCTCTTTTTGCTATTTAGAACCCATACATTAACAAAACCACCAGTTGCAAATGTTACATATATGATCAACAAGATCTAATAAGATCTTTTAAAACAAGAATATTATATTCATAGGGTTATATGGTTATACAACAAAATGAGAATTATAAAATTAAAACTTACAGAAGGTGAAATGAAATGGCGTTTACAGGGTAGACAATATCTCTTCCACCTTCTGATTTCCTATGACACTTGAATGCTTTTTTGAATAGACCAAAACCTCAGAAAGGACAAAGAATAAAAGTGGTAAATAAATCATAAAAAGTATTGATTGACCACTCTTAGAAAGGTCAAAGAATTCCATAGGAACACGGCCCTCAATAGAGCTAAAAGCATACTCTGCAAATTCATGTAAAGATTCAGTTGGTTTCAAATACATAACCTCTTAAAGAATATATGTACAGGAATTGAACATATCTGCTTTGAAATAAAAGTTATAAAATGTTAATCAAGTAAAACTAATCAATCACAAATATAGTAATATAGAAATACTCGAGAAGAAAAATAGAGATGGAATAGAAAATAAAAGAAAACAGGTACTAAATTCAACATAATTGTATGAATACTCAAGAATTCCAGAAGCAACGAAATATAAACGATGCAATTTTAGCATTAGAAGTCGATCTTTGGCCAAATACAGATTTTTACTCAAACCAACATAACACAAATTTGGATATTGTAAAACATAACTAATAAGATAAACCCTAGCAAACGAAAACAACTCACCGGCGTATGTCTTTCAATCAATCGTATCTCGAAAATAAATCTGGATGACTTAGAAATTGCCCTTTCTTCTGGCAGCTCACCTGAAACTGTGAAAACAACAAGTAGCAAGAAACATCAAAGTAAATCATGCATTCACGACAAGTGTGATTCACAAAAACACTAATACGGAGTAAAAAAAACCCCTAAGTATCGAAATTCTCCCCGTTCCTAATACAAGCATAAACATTAATATAAAAGTGCTTTTGGTACCCTGTAGTGTAAATGGTCAGAGAAGGATGTGGATGGGAAGATGGGGTCGGCGGAAGGGGCGTCGACGCAGCGGCAGCGGAGGTACTACGACGGAGAGGTGGCTGGTGGTAGAGAGAAGACCGGCTGTTTTGTGGGGGTGTGATTATATGAAAGAGATTGTTTTATTTTCAAAGTAGTCTATCCAGTTCCCAATATACCCGTTTAAATAGATGACTGAAAATTGATGACTGAAAATTCAGCCAATAACTTTCCATTTTTGAGTTTCCTTTAAGTTTAAAAAAGTTGCAGAACACACGATTCGAACCCAGGACCAACAACTTCATAGATAGAGTCGCTAACCAACTAAGCTAGATGGATGGACGATTATTTCTTCATAAACAACATAAATATTCTACTCTTTCCTAACCTCAGTTACCTCCCTTAAAAACACCCCAGACATTTCAGTTCCCCTAACCGTAATATTGACTCATCGGTTCCTTCAACATCGATTCCTTCAACCTCGGGCATGCACTGTGTATACTTACCTGCATCGGTTCCTTCAAGATCTCCTCGATTTCCATTGCTTCACTGTGTATCATAACCTGTGTTGGTTCCTTCAATCTAATCGTATGTCTGCCCTCATTTCCCTAAATCTCACAGCCACACTAATCGCTCAAGTAAACCCTAATCGTCTTATTTTGAAGTGTCGTAATTCAAAATTTTGTAATTACAACGAAACATATACGTTGTATGCTTATTCGTGTGATTTCAATTTCATGTTGCAGGTGTATACATTGTGTTTGGTTACAATTAATTGATTATTCGTCAATTAGAGGTATACACAAAATCCTGTATTAACTTTTCGTATTATCTGACGCAAGTGGGATTTAGTTTTCAGTTGATAGTTAGGTAACTTTACCTTTATGTTACTCATAAGTTTATAATTGATAATTAGGTTTATGATTTTTATTTGCAGTTTATATTCAGTTTATTACCATAGTCTTCAGATGTAATAGCCAGATCTCAGAAAATGTTAATCATAATATATTTTTGACCTAACATTCAAAAGTGTTATTATGAGTTGTGACTTAAAATCACAATAATCACTTGACTCCAAACACCGACTAATTTAGTTATTTGGATTATGGAATTGTAACGTTGAATAAGTCTTGATATAACTTGAAACTGAAATTGTAGCTGTTCAAATTAGTTTGATTCTTAGTTGGAATTCTGGGAATAAATGCTAAACATGTCGACTTTTGTGTGCATACAGGCTACATTTGAGACTCAATAGGATATAGAGTTAATGAGCTTTACTGATTACTTTGGATGACAATTTTCAAGTGTCAATGCTTCACAGTGTCCTTGGATGAAGTTAATGAGAGAAGCTGGTGTTACAAAACTTGCATATGTAAGTCTTTTCGTGACTTTTCAAGATGTAGATGTTCAACTGGAAATCTGGAATAAATTTTATAAACTGGCAGACATGGTTTTGCTAAAAAAGTTTACTGACCTCATCAAGTGTTGAAGTGATAGGGACAATGTCGGTTCCACCCATTTAGACGAGCCCTTTACCACCAAGCCCAATGAGCCCAGAACCTGGAAAGTGTACCAAAGGAGGAAGCACATGGTGAACAAGATGCAGGGCCAGGATTGAAAGAATCTTCAAGCCCTTACGCAGAAGAGAGAGAATGAAAGAATATTATTTAGTTAGTGGAGCAGTATTGTAATTTCACTTTTTGCATTGTCTAAGAATTGGAATTCGGCTTTTAGCTTGGGATTTGGCAGAGAAGCTTCTTAGAACTTCTTCTGATTATTTTGTTCATCTATTTTCATTTTCAATCAAGATCACGTATTGCTATTTACAATTTCTGTGTTCTTATTACGATCACTATCAATATCTTATCATGAAGTTTTAGGTATTTAATGTTGTTTGTGATTTGGTTTTGCAGGTAGTTTGCAACGTAAAAATGTTGCAGTGTTGGATAGTGATGATACAGATAGCATGAGTTCATCTTCAACTATTCGGTTTGATTTAATCAATCATATAAAAATCTTTTATTTATTTATTTATTTATTTATTTATTTATTTATTTTTCTTTTAACTTTATTTTGAAAAAAACTAGACAAAGGACAATTTATACAAGAAGAAAAGGAGCTTCTGCTCAGCTGTACACAAAGATCCAGACACATGTGAGTGGGGCCCTTGATAAGGGGATTTGTCTTATTGATAAATTTGACAAAATGAATGATCAAGATAGGTAATTTACTACACTTTTATGATGTTTTTCATGGTTTAATTTGCAATTTAAGGTCTAATTATGTTTTTTTTAATATCTGATAGAGTATTGTTCATGAAGCAATGGAACAACAAAGCATTTGTATATCTAAAGCTGGCATTGTTCAAGCAAGGGTTGCTCTGTCTGGCTCTTCGGGGCTTCAATTTGATGAAATGAAAAAGGTATTTGGAAAGAGACTGACACAAAAATGTATTGCGAGTTTCAAATATTTCAATTGATTGATAAAATGTAAATATTAACTCGTGATTCAAAGAATGCATACAGGAATACATAAAATTTGCAATACATTAATAATCTTTCAACAAAAGTTATGAACTGATTTTGGTTGTCTTTAGCCCGTTTTGATTTTTACCCATCCTTATATTTGTTCTATATAAGCATTACAATTATATGCTGTAACAGTGTTTAATTAAATTTGGTTACTAATTAAGTATGTTTATCAAGTATACATTTTGAAACTAAGGATAAACTTATTCTTGTCTAATTAAATCACGTCTCTATCTCTTCATGGTCGTGTAATGTGAAAAGAAGTAGCAATTATGATCCAGGAATCAAATATGAGACTTCCATATTATTAGCAAAGGGTTCTTAGCATCTAAGATTATATGATAAATGTTGGTTACTTGAGTGCAAAAGTGCAATTACTTATGCATCATATTATCTTGATTAATCCTTAACTTATATTATTCAATTGACCACCACCATAACAATTCATCACCGCCACCACCCACCGGCATCATAAACCACCACCACCACCACCATTAACCATCACTACACACCACACCACCCCACCACGATCACTATCTTCATAGGGTACCCGCCGCCGCATTGCGCGGGTACCAACTAGTATATATACATACATATATATATATATATATATATATATATATATATATATATATATATATATATATATATATATATATATATATATATATATATATATATATATATATATATATATATATATATATATATATATATATATATCTTTCCCAAATAGAGACTAAGTATTGGCCAGTACCAACTCAATACTGACCAAAGTCTCAAACGAACTTTCAAATATATATCCTTTTATGGCCAACATAGTTAGCCCACTACTGCTATGCAACATTCATTCACTGAGCACCTAAATGATCACTGTCAGTCTACAGTTGTCTCAACATTTAAAGTGACAATGGTGGTTGATGTCACACTGACACCCACTGGTGCTGCTTGAATCATGTCCAACTTATTCTTGAGCTGGATCACATGATTCAAGAAGTGATCACAAACCCTTAAGCCACAATAGCCAAATACTATCTATGGGGTTTTAGCCACATTTCTGTTATCACTCTGATACCGAGTGATAAACATTGAAAATAAATAGAAGCACATCCCAGGCTTCGATTTCCCATAACCAAAACTTTTCAGAAATTCCTACACTGAGCTACTTATATTCACACTCACTTTTTACTGTAAAAAACATCTTAGACATGCTTTGCACAAGTCCACAATATTTCATCATAAACCAGATGAAATACTGACTTCCAAATTCTGTTTACATGATTGTATAGTTAAACAAAAACACAATTCTATTTGATAAACCTTTCTTTCTAACCAGTTTTATGTTTTTGTTTCTTTAGTACCATCTGTGCAGGGTATTCAAGAATCTCAGGCTCAAGAGGAACAGGTGACTCTGCAGACGATCATGCAGCAGATCCTGGCCATGCAGAAAACACAGAACAACATACTGGCCAGGATTAACACCATGAGTAGTGAGATTGACTCACAAAAACAGTCAGTCGCACTACTCCAACAACAAAACCAGCCTCCACCAACTCCAAAGTCTTAACATGGTGGAAACAATGAAGAAGATGAAGGAGGCAATGATAATGAGCCAAGGAAATCACCCTCTAATGCTGATCCTGAGTGTGATACATGATGATCCAGAAGGGGACAGAGGTGGTGATACTGAACCTCTTCCTTCCCCATCCAATGATAACAATAAGGGGGAGAAGAGACAAAGAGAAGGTGATGTTTATCAACCTGAGCCATCTGCTCAGGGGGAGAAAAGAAGGAAATTAAATCAAGATCAACCTCCACAGCAACAACAACAACATTAGCAAATCACTCATACTGAACCACTTCGGTTCCAGTATGAGAGAAGAAGACAAAGAGGGAGGTCAGTCCTGCAACAACTTGAAGATCCATCTGAGCTAACTTCTCAGGTGGAGACTACCACTGACCAACCTCATCAAGTTGATAATGAGCCTCCTACTCAAGAGGTGAATAACTTGCAGATCATTGTCTATAGGCCTTTTGGCTGGCCTATTGCTATGATGAAGATGAAGAACCCAATCCAGTGCCTTCTCAGAATTTCCTAAACTTTGCACTGGATGTGGCAAACAAAGAAAGCTCTTCATCATCATCCTCCGATGATGAAGAGCCTCCAAAACAACCAATCTCTCCTAATGCTGAAGTGGCTTCTAGAGCTCCTAGAAGGCCAATCACTAGAAGAATGACTAGAGTGGTTATGTCCTCAGAATCAAGTAAAGAATCTGATCCAGCTCCTGTAATCACCAGACCAAGGAGATCTGTTGATAATACTGAGGAGGAGACTGCTCATGATACTGAGGATGAGATTGAGGCTCAAAGATTCTTTCCCATCAAGAAAGAAGATCCTGACACTGATACCGATACAGATGTTCGATGGAAACCTCACATTGTGAGAAGAAAAGGTGATGATCTTCTTCAACAGTACTGGAACATAGTTGCTCAAAGAACAAGGTATTGGGAGAATAGAATGGGTATGCTGAGGATATAACATTTCTCAGTGTGAGGGATATATGCTGGCTAAACATCTATGTCAACAAGAACAAAGTCAAAACTGTTGACAAATCCATTGTTGCAGTATGTACTGGACCAGTCAGTCCTCCCATGAGGATCTTTCTTCATGATATCCAGAACATGGGACTCCAAGACTGGGTGAAAATTTCCAAACTGATAAAGGAGTTGCCATCAGGATCCTCAGAAGCCCAAGTGATGCTGGATGAAATCTGGGATGTTGCTGCATTATGCTTTGAGAAAGGCATATTATATCAGGCAGATTACAGGGCACTCAATGTGATGATTGAGGCTTACACGAACAACAAACCTGAGTGTCTTAACACTTTCAGGTTTTTCAACTCATACCTTGTACCTCCTAACCTTGTTTTCCAGGATCAAAAGAGCACGATATATCCAACCTCTGGATATATGTACACTGACCCAGAAGATAGGGAATGCTTTATCACTGAATAAGACTTTCCAAAAGCTCCTATTAGTCATCGTGTGGGTCTGAAGTGGATGATAACCAAAAAGGAGGATTCTTGGTTCAGAAAGAAAATTGTTGATGTGCTCAACAACAGGCAGGATGAACTGAAGAAAAGAGAAGAGTTCATCCACATCAAGCAAGAGGTCTTCTATGAGTTTGAATCTATCAACAGAAGATCAAGAAGAAGACTCTGCAGCCTAGTTTTTGTTTATTAATTAATTCTCTTTGTAATTGTCTTGTTATTATTAGATAGGGGAGATTGTTAAGGAAAAAAGCCTTACTCCTTTGGGATCTTAAGATAGCAAGACAACCTAGACTAGCTAGAACAATTTTTAGAATATACTCCCTCCGTCCCACAAAAAAGTTTCCATTTCCCCTCTAAATTTTGTCCCACAAAAAAGTTCCCATTTCTCAAATGGTGAGGGACCACTTAATAAAATAATATTAAAACTATGGACCCCACCACTAATTATCTTCTAAAAGCACTTTCTCTCTCTCCAGAAAACCTTATATTTTAATCAAAATATAACCATGGTCCCCACCACTAACTCTCTCCTAAATACTTGTGCCCATTAGAAATGGGAACTTTTTTGTGGGACGGAGGGAGTATTAGCTAAGTTTAGGTGTGATACTGAGTGGGCAGTATTGGCCACTCAGTATCAGTACTCATCATTGGAAATCCAATACTGTGTAGAAGGACCGAGTTACATTTTCACATGTAACTGACTAAGATCAAATCCCTTGATCTTAGTCATTTTCCTTGTCCGGTGCTTTGGTTACTCCTTTGCCCATTATGTAAGATCTGTATATCATTATAAATAGAGATCACTTTGCAAAGGAGTACTCACCAATTTACACATTCATTCATACATCTTTGTAATTGTTCAAGTGGTCTTGTATTTCCGCTACAAGCCACACTTTGTGGAATAATATATGTTTGACTAAATGACTGTGTTTTACACCTTAATTGTGTTAAGTAAATTATAAGTTCACAATTAACAAGAAATGCAGGGTTGTTGTGACCTAACACAAAAAGATATAAATCCGTGACTACTCGTCTTGGTGGGAACCTTGATGGGATGATAACGTCATCGCGATATTTGGTGGTAGATTCGAAGTTCTTCGAAGATAGCTACACGAATTTTGTGTAAACCAAATATCGGTGATATTCTGTTGGAGCTCAACGAATATTGGATTGACTACCGTGATAATACTTCGTGGTAGAAAAGTTCAAAAGTATTATTCACTAGGATTGTTCTTAAGCCTGAGGTATTTGGTTTGGGATACAATGACTAATGTACTTTGGTTCGTCTTAGACAAGCCTGAAATATGACCGTCATACGAGGTCTTACTAGGTACAAAGGAAATTGTATTTTGAATCGAAATATAACAAGATGGTAATTGCACCTCCTTTTTAGGAGAGATATTTATGGGACCCTTAACATGATGAAAAACTGACAAGTGCATGCCCATGCCCAAACGAACTTATTTGTTCTTTGTCGTTTATCACAAGAGGAGTTGATAATTTCTACCATGCTCGTATTCGTTATCACAAATATCGTGCTGCAAGGGATGAACCTAATAACGTTGCCCAAGAAGTAGAGACAGAGTGTTCTTTACTAGGATACGCTATTAAAGAGTTTTTCAAAAACTATACCTGGGTTACATAAGCTGTTTTATGGGGTTGGTTACCTACATGCCCATCTAGAAGGCCGCTGTAGCTCGTGTCATTAAGATAAAGGTTACGAACTTGCAAAAGAGCACCATATATCTGAAGGAATTATGTGCACAGTTAGTCAACCTATGATGATACATCCATGCCTACGAAACACTTAAGGGTTACAACGGTGAGTTTATGTAATACGAGCAAGATATGCAATGATACTACGAAGAGGAATGATTCATAATAGTCATTATGAATCAGTTAAGTATGAAGTTAAGTTTAACTATTACTAGATTAGTTTAACTAACTAATTAATACAAGTACTTGTACATTTACTAGTTGAGTAAATATACAATGTGTTAATTAAAGATTATCCATGATATGATTTAAAGCTATTAAATCATATAAGTAATTGGATAATATTGTTGTATAAATTATACAAAGGTTATCATATAATTAATTATTAAAAGTATAAATACACGTATAATTCGTGTTTGTATATACCGAATTATATTAGTGTATTAATGCTAGATATTTAATAGTTAAGTGCAACAATAATAAACTAGTTAAACTATAAGGGATGGAAGTGGTAAAAGGAAAGTTTAATTAAAGATCTAATCTTAATTAAACTTAAGGGTTCTAAGCGTAACTTATTTATGTATAAATAAGAGGCTTAGGGTAACCCTAAAACCCCTTGATCATTCACACGCATACTTCCTTTCCCCCTCTCCCTTCGATCGGCCGAAACCAAGAACACAACACTTTTTGTTCTTCGTTCTTCGTGTTCTTCGAGTTTCAAAGATCAAGATCGTTGCAAGTGATCATCTAGAGGATCGCTCATCGTGTTCATCATCAGCGGACTATCTTAAGCTAAACTAAGGTATGATTCATGGAACACTCTTTCTCCTCTCCCCTTTTGTTTGAATTCGACCAAGAACCCTTGGGTTCTTGGTTGATGGTCGATGAACACACACAAGAATTGTGTGTGTTCGAGTTTGTCACACCCCGCAAAAAATGAGTTTTAGTTCATTTAAAATGTTTTGCAGAAGAACGAGGGTGTAACTTTCATGACAACATAGCAAAAATTAAGTAAACAAACAACCACGCAATAACGAAAAATAAAAGTTGTTTTCACTTCCCAAAAATAGATAGTTCCCAAAATAGTTAGTTTCCAAAAATAGAAATTGTTTTGAAATGAAATGATTGTTCGTAAACTTAATGTTTTAATCATGGCTCATGACTATTCAAGTGCTCATATCCTCCAGTTCCACTGCACCTAATCACCTGGAAAAACATAAATAATAAAAGGGTCAACAATAGTATTGAGTGAATCCACATGGTTAATGTAAAAGGTGAAGTAAAGTGTTTTGCTACCCAAAATGTTTGTTATGAAAAATCATTTATGACTGAAATTGTATAAAGTTCAACACTCATATGATATGGTAAGTAAATATAGAAAGTAAAATGTAATTGTAGAAGATCTACAAATTACTTGTTTTGTTTATGAAAAAGTGTTGAACAAGTGTAATGTTTGACATCGCATGAACTGTTATCCCCAACAGGTAGCTAGTCTATTGAGTTAATATACCAACCCCTAAGTCCACAATCAACACTTCAACTCCAGTATGTTATCGTTCTTTTATGGATATACACTCCCGAGAGATGTCTTGGATATACCAAGTAGTGATCAAATAATGTTGAGAGGATGAGTGTCAGCCAATAGTACTATCTGCATATCCATGGTCTAGATCCACTAGTTAATGATTGTTGGCAAACCTTAGTCGGTATAATAATTGTTTGTCATGCCAACGCGATATTGAAAATGTAAAGATGTTGTACAGTCATAGTAAAACAGTAGCAATTGTGTTTATGTTTTCCACCCAAAGTTTATAAAACAGTAAAAGAGTAAAAGAGGTCTGTGGACTCACCTGGGCAAAGCTTAGCGACAAAATTAGGACAGAGGAATCCTTCAGAGGTTCCTAGCTTCCTAAAGGACATAACTTACTAATTAGACTAAGCTAATATAGGCGATTCTAGATATAATATAAGTTAAATGATATGCAATTAATGTTATGTTTTATGTTTTGTGACATCGAATGAACTTGGATCAGTGGGCCTTAATGGCCCGAAATGAAATGGAATGAATTCGGTTTCGAAATGAAATGAAATGAAATCAAATGGGCTTGGGTTAGGCTTAATGGGCCTAGGTTGGGCCTAATGGGCTTAATGGGCCTAGATGGGCTTAATGGGCCACTAGGTTGGGCCACTTGGGCCTCTTATTAGGCTTAGGTCCGAATAGTTTGGGCTTGGGCCCAATTGGGTTCGGTTTGGTTATAAGTGGGCCAAAGGTTTGGGCTTTGGTCTAAATAGGCTTGGATACTAATGGGCCAACTAAAGTTTGGGCCCGATAGACTAAGGTAGATCGATATGGGCGAAGTACGGGCCTTGGCCCAATAAAGTATTCGGGTTTGGGTTGATCGGTTGGGTCAAGATCCGGCCTTGACCCGGTTTGACTTATTGGTCAAAGTTGGTCAATTCTAGAAGTCAACATAGGTCAAAATAGTCAACAAAAGTCAACTTAGAGGTTCTAGATTTCGGTTAGGGTCAGGGTTACGATTTAGGGTTTAGTCTTGCATAGGTTTTGGTCAACAAAAGTCAAGTCTAGTGAATCTAGGGTTCGGTTTTGGTGAAGGTTCGACTAGGGTTTGCCGGCTAGGTCGAAACCCTAAGGGTTCTAGGCTAGATCGACTAGGTCTTGAGTTGGTGTGTCTAGATCGGGTAGGGTTCGAGTCTTAGAGGCTAGATCTATGGTTCGAGTATCACAACAAGGGATCAATCAACAAACAAGCAAATCTAATGAATCAAACAATTAACACACACATGCATACGCACGCATGCATGTATGCTACGGATTTCGAAGGCCAACCGAGACCATATGGCCTAGGGCCATGGTCTCGGGTTCAAAACAGTGTTTAAGAAAGGATTTAAGCTTGGAAAGATAGGGGTTTAGGGTACTACCTTGGATCAAACGAAGAGGAGATGATGATGGGATCAGACGAACGTGTATATGCTCGGGATTGCTTGCGATCGGACGACGGGAATTGTGTGTGGCCGATGGCTTCAAGGGGAATAAATGGGTTCAAATGTGAACATTAGAGGGTATTTATATGATAGGATTAGGGTTTGAGGAAGGAGAATCATAGATGGACAAGGACTTGTTTTGAAAACGAATGGATAACGATCAAATGGGGAGATAAGGCCAACACCCCAAGGGGTATTTTGGCCGAGCATATGGTCACGAGCAAGGAGGGAAGGCCGGCCACATTGGTGGTTGGTCTTGACTTGGTGTCGGGTTTAGATGGTTCGTGCATTCGAGTCACGTTTAAATTAAATTCGTTACTTTTATTGTTTTACCGATAAAATTATCGTTTTAGAAATGTTTTAGCTCAATGTGTATCACCATAAGACAAGTAGTAATGTTGTGTTGACTAAAATAGTCAAACACTAACGTATGGGTTAAAATAGATAAATTTTTTGTGTGTTAGGATGCCAGGAAATAGAAATGTCTAAAAATAGAATCTTTCTAAATAAGGAAAATTCTAGAAATGAAATGAGTTTACATACCAGAAATATCGAGTTGTCACATTCTCCCTTGGTTGAAGAAATTTCGTCCCGAAATTTAAGACGAAGAGCGAACATGAGAGACAACGAGAAATAAATAAGGATATTTCTTTCGCATTTGGTCCTCACGTTCCCACGTGAATTCAGGACCTCTTTTGGAGTTCCATCTGACTTTACCGATTATGATCTTGCTTCTTCTTAGCTTTTGCTCTTTCCAGTCAGATATTTCGATCGATTCCTCAGTGAAATGGAGTTTGTCGTCGATAATAATGTCCTCAGCAGGTACAATGAGCGAGGGATCATGAATAAATTTCTTCAAGTTTGACACATGAAAAGTGTTATGGACATTGCTGAGCTCTTTAGGAAGGCGAAGACGATAAGCAACAGCACGAATTCTTTCACGAATTTCAAACGGTCTAACATAACGAGGACTGAGCTTTCCCTTTTTGCCAAAGCATACAACACCTTTCCAAGGTGCTACCTTCAGCAACACATGGTCGCCAACAGCGAACTCTAAAGGCTTTCAACGATTATCAGCATAACTCTTTTGTCGATCTCTTGCAGCCTTGATGTGATCTTTGATCTTGAAGATCTTATCAGTTGTCTCTTGTAGAATCTCAGGACCAGTAATCTGACGATCACCAACTTCAATCCAACAAAGTGGCGAACGCCACTTTCTTCCATAAAGGGCTTCAAATGGTGCGGCCTTAATAGTTGTATGATAACTATTATTATACGAGAACTCAGTTAAAGGGAGATGAGAATCCTGAAGGGTTTCATTGTACTCGATCGACCCATAGGACCGACCACCTAGCATGCTTGGTTCGAACCTTGCTGACCAATAACATGAACTTGTTCTTGACCGGTTATACCAACTAGCTGATTTAATCCCTAAAGCGGAAGTGGGATTAAACCTAATCCTTAAACCCTAAAGGATTGGGATGTTGGAAATCTAATCTTGATTCTTGTACGAAGAACTCAAACACACACATTACTTGTGTGGTTCGTTCGACCATCAACCAAAGAACCCTAGGGTTCTTTGGCCGAATTCGTCCAAGAGGGGAGAATGGAGAAAGATGTGTCCCAAAACATACCTTGTTGTTTGCTTAAGATTAGTCCGTTGATGATGAACAACTCGAGCGATCTTCTAGTTCGTCTAAGCAATGAACTTGTTCTTCAAAACTTGAAGAACACGAAGAACGAAGAACACCAAACTTGGTGTCTTGTGTGTTCAGCCGAAATTGAGAGAGAGGGGGAGGGATTTCGGCTTCAAGGTGTAAGGGTGTTTAGGGTTACCCTAAGCCTCTTATTTATATACAAATAAGTTGCGCTTAGAACCCTCTAGTTTAATTAATATTAGATCTTTAATTAAACTTCCTTTTAACACTTCCATCCCTTATAGTTTAACTAGTTTATTATTGTTGCACTTAACTATGAAATGTCTAGTATTAATACACTAATAATTCGGTACCCATATACACGAATTATATACTTGTATTTATACTTTTAATAATTAATTATATAATTACCTTTATATAATTTATACAACAATATTATCCAATTACTATATGATTTAATAGCTTTAAATCATATCGTGGATAATCTTTAATTAACACATTGTATATTTACTCAACTAGTAAATGCACAAATACTTGTATTAATTAGTTAGTTAAACTAATCTAGTAATAAGTTAAACTTAACTTAATACTTAACTGATTCATAATGACTATTATGAATAATTCCTCTTCGTAGTATCATTGCTTATCTTGCTCGTATTACATGCACTCACCGGTGTGACCCTTAAGTGTTTTTAGGCATGGATGTATCATCATAGGTTGATTAACTATGCACATAAATCCTTCAGACTCCCACTTTTGCAAGTTCGTAACCTTTGTCTTAATGATACGAGCTACAGTGGCCTTCTAGATGGGCATGTAGGTAACCAACCCCATAAAAACAGCTTACATAACCCAGGTATAGTTTATGAAAAACTCTTTAATAGCGTCTCCTAGTAAAGAACACTTTGTATCTACTTTTTCAGCAAATATGTTAGGCTTATCCCTTGCAGCACGATATTTGTGACAACGAATACGAGCATGGTAGAAAATATCAACTCCTGTATTCGAAATCATTTTATGACTTCTTATTCAAACTGTTGTGATAAACGACAAAGAACAAATCAGTTCGTTTGGGCACGGCCGTGCACTTCTCAGTTTCTCATCATGTCAAAGGACCTATAAATATCTCTCCTTAAAAGGAGGTGCAATTACCATCTTGTTATATTTCGATTTAAAATACAACTTCCTTTGTACCCAGTATCGCCTCGTATGACAAACATATTTCAGAATTGTCTAAGACGAACCAAAGCACATTAGTCATTGTATCCTAAACCAAATACCTCAGGCTTAAGGAAAATCCTAGTGAACAATACTTTTGAACTTTTCAACCACGAAGTATTGTCACGGTGGTCGATCCAATATTCGTTGAGCCTCCAACAGAAAATCACCGATATTTGGTTTACACAGAACTTATGTATCTATCTTCGAAGAACTTCGAATCTACCACCAAATATCACGATGACGTTAACGTCCCATCAAGGTTCCCACCTAGACGAGTAGTCACGGATTTTGTATCTTTTTGAATAAAAAGACTTTTATTCATGGATATTGTAAAACATACAAAGTCTGAATAACAATGATACTAACTCATACTGGTCATAGATACTGAATAATTACTGGATCATTACTTATTCCTTTTGTTCGTGTTGATTACTTAATGATTCTTACAATTTTAATTGTAACTCTATCACTAAACCAATCATTTCTATTAAACTAAAGACACAAGACGAGTATTTAGGAATAATGTTTCTTTTGTCTTTGCTACTTATTGTTCTTGCAACAATTAGAACATATTCTAGTCTTGCCTTTTATGCAATTCGGCAAACATTGGAGGATTGGAAATAAACTCCTTATTTTCTTGAATTCATAAAATTCTCCTTGTAACAAAAGCCTCTTTTAGTTACTTGATTTGTAAATATTCTTACTAGTTAAAGAAATTTCCTTAAATGATTATGTTATCCACTGAAGGGTTAACAACCTATTAGATATGCAATAATTAATCACAAGACTTGTGATAACGCTATTAGGTTTGCAATAATCTAATCAATGATCATTTATTTCTCTTAACTCTTTGGCTAACGACTTGGTAAAAACTTGTTGTTAATGTCTTACTAACTTACTGAATTCATTAACATCTTTAATTAATTACGTTAATCTTAGCACCCAGTTAGTTTTATGGAATTTAAGCATCTCTTAAACTACTTTGACCTAGTCAATAACTTGTAGTTTAATCTTTTAAGAATTCTATCAATAATTAAGATCATCTTTTGGATTTGCGAATATCCAACATTCCTGTTTAGGGAGTTACGATCTTTATTGATTACTATATCTAACAAGTATAAGACACTTGAAACGATACTTCCAATTCTTAAATACATTAGTATTCTTTTAAGAACTTTATTTAATTCCAAAGTCATTTCCTTGGATTTCTTAAATATCCATTATTCCTATAAGGGAATTATGACTTGATTAAATATTGTATTTATTACAAGTATAAAAAACTTGCAATAATACCTTTTAATTCTTAAATAATTTAATATAATTTTGTCTCTTTTAAGAGTTTATTTAAAGTCTAAATCATTTTACTTGGATTATACGAATATCCAATTATTCCTATTAGGGAATTATGACTTCATTAAATCCTTTACTACAAGTATAAAAGACTTGTTATAACACTCTTAAAGTCTATCTTGATTATATCCAATATAATCATACTATATTAATACTAATACTTTAAAACGTACTATCATAAGTAATGACTATTACTTAAGATGTTTTAACTAAGTTCGATAACCTTTAAACCTTATGCTTCCATAAAACTCTTAAATACTTTCTTTAGAAAAACATTCTAATTACTAGTATATAAGTACCTTGAGCTATCATGATATTATTCATTCATACAACAATAAAACAAATATAAAACATGAAATATAAGTAAATCAAAACCTTGACTTACAATCTGGTCATAAACCTTGACTAGCGTAATTATCACACATGCACACAATATAATTCAACCATGGATTCGAAATTTATTAAAACCAAAGAAAGCTTGTTTTAACATAAAATAAAATTATTCAAACAATAAAGTAAAATTGTTTAAAACGAATCCACAAAAATACCGAATCAAAAAAATGGTGCTCGTGGGATCATCATCATCTCATGTTGGTTGCCATCACTTTCCATCTCCTCCTGTAATAAACGATTGCAAGAGTTAGATTACTCGTAACACACTTTACAAGTATCTTAAAGTGATTAAGAAGTGTGGTTGTGTTACCTGAGGAACTTGCGTTTCCTCCGCTACCACTTGCACCCTTTGGACAATTCCTTTTCCAATGCCCAGCCTCACCACACTTGAAGCACCGGTTCTCAGTCCTCGCAGTGTTAGGCTTAACCTTCTTGACCTTTTGTTTGACACCTTTACCAGTTGTCACTCCTTGGTTAGGATAGGTTTTACCTTCTTCCCACCGCCACCGCTATTACCGATCATGAGAACATCCTTAGATTTGGTCCCCAAACTTAACTCAGCTGTCTTGAGCATGGAATGTAGCTCAGCAATGGATTTCTCCATATTATGCATGGTGTAGTTGACCACAAAAGACTTGTAGTCATCAGACAACGAGTTGAGTATAGTATCTGTTGCCATTTGCAACGGTAGGGGTGACCAAGTCTAGCGAGGTGATCCATGTGCCCTTTCATTTTCATGACGTGGGCACTCACCGGCGTTCCTTTGACCATTTTGCAAGAGTTGAAGGCTCGATTCATGTCGAACCTCTCAGTGCGAGCTTGCTCTTGAAATGAATCCCTAAGTTGCTGGATCATCTCAAATGCATGCACATCCATAAGTCCCACTAGTAACTCAGGACTCATAGTGGCGAGCATTAGACAGCTCACATTGAGTATATCACTGACATGCTTATCATAAGCTTGCCTTGTTTCAGCTCTAGCATTAACGGCAAGGGTATTTGGTACTGCTCTTTCCAAGACATACCACTTTCTCTCATGCCTGAGCACAATAAGAAGATTGCGCTCCCAGTTGAGAAAGTTTGACCTAGTCAACTTGTCTTTTTCGAGGATTGAGCGAAGTGAGAGATTGTTGTTACTTGTCGTCGCGATTGCGTTTGTTGCTGCCATCTACAAATCAAACTCAGTTTAATTAGTAATCATCAATAAACATTCTAAAATATATTATAAACCCATAATTAATATTTTAGGCCTAGGATCCATATATCACATTCTCGCCGCAAGGTTTGGGCACTTCCCGACGAGACATGCTATTTCTGGTAGGTAACATCCTTACCGATCGTATCAAGACTTGACACGATTTCTTGGGGTCGTAGAATCTTTAGACTTATAACTTATTACAACCTTATACAATCTAATTGTACATTTCTAAGTTAGTAATAAAGTCTAGTATGTTTATTCTACCCAAGTACTTTTTGGGTCGGGACTCCCGATTATCACCAAAGTAGTTCAGACCGTCTAAGACAGTGTGGTGCTCTACGCCGGGACTCCCGATTATCACAGAACCTTACGCACCCTAACACTCGCAATGATTTGAATCCATATCTAAGCTTCTTTATCCCTACAATATGAATATCGTTTAACAAGTGAGGTGTTCCATTAGGGGGATAGTACTTCAATCTAAGATTTTCTTGGGTTTGTTTAAGTCTTAAAACTAAACTTAAACCTTTATTCCAATCTTAATCCTTGTTTAAAATGTGTGACTTGTGAATTTAGAAATTCTACAAGACACCTTTTTAAAGCTTAAGAACTATTCTTTAAAACTTATAGTTTCAAGAATTTGCGCGACTTACAAGATACCTAAAACGAGGTGTACAAAACGTTTTACTAGGTTTTGTGAAAAACCTTATCTATAATAAAACTTACTTTGTTTTATCTTACTTGAAAAACTTAAAACTTATGTTAAACTTTTAATTCTATTAAAATTCATAAACTTGAATCATAAATCTAGTTTAACACACCTAGTTTTTCATATGTCTAATAATGAAATTAAACATATGTTTTGACTTACTAGATTCGACCAAAACTTATGTCTTTACGACACACTTATAAACTTTGTGCTTTTCTTGTGTAGCTCCCACTAGCTCCAACAACCATGATGGAACTTAAGCTAACACAATCACTGATTTATACTTGGTGAAACTAATAAACTTATTATATAAAAACTATATATAATAATTCTTAGTTTGCTTAAATATTTCTTACATTTAACTTGAACTAGTTAAATGTAGGTTCTTTGTTATTTATTCTTGATCATTAATCGCCCTTCTCTATTATATTTTGAGGATCCCTCTGAGGAGGCTTTCCGGACTCGTATAACTTGTAAAATACTTATATTATACTTGTATGATTATCTAGTTATATTAACTTATAACTTTATACATCTTAATATATATAACTTTGTATATTTCTAGTTAATTATATAATTTCAACTTGTACAATTTCTAGTTATAATATAACTTTGTACTTTATAGTTTTAATTATATAATAACTTTATACAATAACTAGTTATACTATTATCTTTTGATATCAAAATAACATTACCCCTTTTAATTGTTCCATTTAATCTTGTATTTAATATATTCGTATATGTATATGTATATATATATATATATATATATATATATATATATATATATATATATATATATATATATATATATATATATATATATTATTTTATAATAAACCTGTAACATTCTAATAAGAATATTACATCTAATTTATACGTATGTATTTTAACTTAATCTAATTAAAAATACGTATAAACTTATTTATATCTTTAAATTTCATTTTCTTTAAATATTCAAAATTTCCGAATATTATATATATATATATATATATATATATATATATATATATATATATATATATATATATATATATATACATAAATACCCCTTGTTAATTTTAGAACTTAAAAATTAACACTTCTTTTAATCTTATTAATTCCCTATTAATAATTACTTAAACCCTAATCTTGTTTTTGATCAATCAAAACTAGGGTTTTAACTTTCTTGATCAAAGACATTATTTTATTAAAAGATTAATTTTAATCAATCCTTTTAAACAATAAACTTTGTTTAAATTCAAAGATAGATTATAACCTTAATAAATTTATTTAAACTTTTTAATTTAAACCTTATAAACAATAAAACTTTGTTTAAATTACTATGTTTAAAGAACTACTTTTAATAAATCTATTAAAATAATAATTAAACCTTTTAAACATAAACTTGTTTAATTATCTAGGTTTTAGATTATTATTATTCTAATTAATTCTTTTAATTAAACTACCTAGTTTAATCCGAGATTATATCTAGGGTTTTGAAAATTTTCCTTAAAGCCTAGGAAACTTTTCCATCAATTAAACTAAGCTAGTTTTACAAACTTGGTGTCCAAGTATCCTCCTTGATTTCGAAATCTTTGAGGGAAAAAGGAAGGGATCCTCTTTGATCAATTAAACAAAAACTTGGTTTAACATACTTGATCCTAGATTTGGAAGATCAACTAATATGGAAAGAATCCTCTTGATCAAGAACTTTGATATTCTTGATCCTAGGGTTCCTCTAATTTTCGAAAAATCTAGGGTCCGGAAAAGAAGCCTTTTGATCAATTAAACTAAACTAGTTTAATGTTCTTGATCCTAGGGTTCTTATGCTATTTTAAAAAATTACTAGGGTATTAGAAACCTTTTTACCAATTAAACTAAACTAGTTTAATATTCTAGGTCCTAGGGTTCTTACCCTTTTCGAAAATTAAGTAGAAGAAGGAAAAATCATGGAACAAAAAAAAACTTGTAATTAAAAATAAACAAACAAAAGAAACTGTTAATCTAGTCTACATTTCTAAACCAACGCTCTGATACCACTGAAGGGTTTCATTGTACTCGATCGACCCATAGGACCGACCGCTTAGCATCCTTGGTTCGAACCTTGCTGACCAAGAACATGAACTTGTTCTTGACCGGTTAAACCAACTAGTTGATTTAATCCCTAAAGCGGAAGTGGGATTAAACCTAATCCTTAACCCCTAAAGGATTGGGATGTTGGAAATCTAATCTTGATTAACAAGAAAGAAACCTTGTACGAAGAACTCGAACACACACATTGCTTGTGTGGTTCGTTCGACCATCAATCAAAGAACCCTAGGGTTCTTTGGCTGAATTCGTCCAAGAGGGGAGAAAGGAGAAAGATGTTTCCCAAAACATACCTTGTTGTTTGCTTAAGATTAGTCCACTGATGATGAACAAATCGAGCGATCTTCTAGTTGATCTAAGCAATGAACTTGTTCTTCATAACTTAAGAACACGAAGAACTTGGTGTCTTGTGTATTCGGCCGAAATTGAGAGAGAGGGGGAGGGATTTCGGCTTCAAGGTGTAAGGGTGTTTAGGGTTACCCTAAGCCTTTTATTAATATACAAATAAGTTGCGCTTAGAACCCTCTAGTTTAATTAATATTAGATCTTTAATTAAACTTCCTTTTAACACTTCCATCCCTTATAGTTTAACTAGTTTATTATTGTTGCACTTAACTATTAAATGTCTAGTAATAATAAACTAATAATTCGGTACCCATATACACGAATCATATACTTGTATTTATACTTTTAATAATTAATTATATAATAACCTTTATATAATTTATACAACAATATTATCCAATTACTATATGATTTAATAGCTTTAAATCATATCATGGATAATCTTTAATTAACACATTGTATATTTACTCAACTAGTAAATGTACAAAAACTTGTACTAATTAGTTAGTTAAACTAATCTAGTAATAACTTAAACTTAACTTAATATTTAACTGATTCATAATGACTATTATGAATCATTCCTCTTCGTAGTATCATTGGTTATCTTGCTCGTATTACATGCACTAACCAGTGTGACCCTTAAGTGTTTCGTATGCATGGATGTATCATCATAGGTTGACTAACTGTGCACATAAATCCTTCAAATCCCAACGTCCACCAAAATCAATAACACAAGCTCTCACCATGTCTTCCAAAGTTTGGATTGTTCTTTCAGTCTGACTGTCGGTTTGGGGATGATAAGCAGTACTCATATCGAGGAGAGTACCGACAGATTTTTGAAATGATTGCCAAAAACGAGATGTAAAGCGACTATCACGATCAGATATGAGCGCGACTGGCACACCATGTCGAGATACGACTTCTTTCAGATAAATTCTCGTTAGCTGCTCCATTTGGTCAGTCTCTTTAATAGGAATGAAATGAGCTTATTTGGTCAATCGATCAACAATTACCCTAATTGTGTCATGACCACAAGACGTTCGAGGCAACTTCGTTATGAAATCCATAGAGATTTCTTGCCATTTCCATTCAGGGATCTCTGGCTGTTGTAAAAAGACCGGAAGGCTTCTGATTCTCTACTTTC
The DNA here is from genome assembly GCA_963853835.1 of Calendula officinalis. Taxonomy (NCBI): domain Eukaryota; kingdom Viridiplantae; phylum Streptophyta; class Magnoliopsida; order Asterales; family Asteraceae; genus Calendula; species Calendula officinalis. The sequence continues at coordinate 57,644,734 of OY970825.1, forward strand.
ACTTTGGCACAAGTTAAACATTTGCTAACATAAATCGCGATCTCTTTCTTCATTTTTGGCCACCGGTATAATTCCTTGACATCTTTATACATCTTTTCAGCACCAGGATGAATAGAATAATTAGATCGATGAGCTTCATTGAAGATGATATTGCGAACACTTCCATGATTAGTAACCCACAAACGATCCATGAAATAAAGGGTTCAATCCACCTTTGCTTCTAACTATTTTTCCATACCACACAAAGGTTCACTTTTGATGTTCTTTACCTTCAAGGCTTCAGCTTGGAATTCATGAACTTGGGAAGATAGATTAGAACAAACAGAGATTGGAAGGGTTAGAACACAACGAGGTTTAGGCTACTCTTTCCGACTTAAGGCATCAGCTACCACATTTGCTTTACCAGGATGATACTTGATCTCACAGTCATAATCATTCATCAACTCTACCCATCTGCGCTGTCTCATGTTGAGCTCTTTCTGATTGAAGCTATGTTGCAAGCTCTTGTGATCGGTGAATATTGTGCACTTGGTACCGTAGAGATAATGTCTCCAAATTTTCAATGCGAACACAACGACACCCAACTCAAGATCATGAGTTGTATAATTCTTCTTGAGGTTCTTCAGTTGTCGAGAGGCATAGGCGATCACTTTGTCATGTTGCATCAATACACAACCTAGCCTTGGTGCAAAGCATCACAGTACACCACGAAATTATTGATTCCTTCAGGAAGAGATAGAATAGGAGCAGAACATAATTTAGATTTAAGAGATTGGAAGGTTAATTCTTGCTTTTCACCCAAGACAAATTTCTCATCCTTATGTGTTAACACCGTTAAATCCTTTGCAATCTTCGAGAAATTTTCTATGAATCTTCTGTAGTAACCAGCAAGACCAAGGAATTGTCTCACTTCAGTTGGGGTCTTTGGAGCTTCCCAATTCTTTATGGCTTCTATATTTGAAGGATCGACGTGGATACCTTCCTCGTTGATAATATGACCTAGAAATTGGACTTCACGCAACCAGAATTCACACTTGGACAACTTGGCGTACAACTTCTCTTTCTCCAACAACTCAAGAATGACTTTTAAGTGCTCTTCATTCTCTTCTCTCGAGTGTGAATAGATAAGAATATCGTCTATGAAGACGATAACGAATTTATCGAGATATTGCTTGCACACTCTGTTCATGAGATCCATAAACACAGCAGGTGCATTGGTCAAACCAAATGGCATTACCAAAAATTTGTAATGACCATAGCGAGTTCTGAAAGCAGTTTTGGGCACATCTTCATCACGCACTTTCAACTGATGGTAGCCTGAACGAAGATCAATTTTGTAATAGAAACTCGATCCTTGGAGTTGATCGAATAGATCATCAATACGGGGAAGAGGATATCAATTTTTAATAGTTACTTTGTTCAATTCACGATAGTCAATGCACATTCTCATTGAACCATCTTTCTTTTTAACAAAGAGGACCGGAGCTCCCCAGGGCGAGAAACTCGATCGAATGAAACTAAGATCAAGAAGTTCTTGCAATTGCGATGAAAGTTCTTGCATTTCAGACGGTGCAAGACTATATAGAGAACGCGCAATAGGTGCGGCTCCTGGAATCAGATCAATACGAAATTCAACTTGTCTCTGAGGTGGCAGTCCAGGCAATTCGCCGGGAAAAACGCTAGGGAATTCACGAACGATAGGAATGTCCTCAATGTTACGATCTTTGGACTTTGTGTCAACGACATGAGCAAGAAAGGCTTGGCATCCTTTACAAAGATATATTTGAGCTTTCATAGTGTTTATGATTTTTATGTTTTTGCTTCGCTGTTCGCCTTGTATTATTAAAGTTTCAGAGGATTTGCTAGACACAACTAGCTTGCCTTTGAACGATCCACTTCTCATAGCATCATCAGTCAACCTTATTACACAATTCATAACATCTTTGAAAGTTGTCGGTTCAGAAGCGATAACATGTGTACGAATAAGATCATGAAGACCTTGAAGATACCTCTCAATGCGCTTAAATTCAGGGGAAACCATATGAGGAACGAGATGAGCGAATTCTTGGAACTTAATCGTGTAGGTAACAATATCCGATCCAACCATGGACAGATTCCATAGTTCCACTTCAACTTTCTGTAGCTCTATCCTTGGACAAAACTTATGAGTTAACTGATTCTTGAACGTATCCCAGGTCATAGCATCAGCATTAGCACGACCTAAGACTTGCACTTGGGAATTCCACAAGGACAACGCTTCCTTGGACAATGTGCTAGCAGCAAATCAGGGGCACATTGGATGATATTGAAAATAGATTCCACCTTCTCAATCGAGTGAATGATATCAATGGCACCTTCAGATCCAGAGTGTGTCGGAGGATGTCAGGACGTAAAGGTCTTAAACGACTGACCTTGACGATTAACATTGGGATCTGAAGTTTAAACAAATAAAGAAAGAAAAGGAAAAATTTGGCTAAAATAAAATGAGAAATAAACGAATCTTCTCTTGTGGAGTCGAATGATATACCGTTGTTTCCACTGTTAGATGCACCAGCGGCATTTCCTCTTGCAGCGTTCATTTGAGCCATCGCTTCAGCGATTCGGCATTCCACCATTTGTTCAACAGTCTCTGCGTTTCCTCCTCGAGCCATTGATGAATTGCTGATACAAATAATATGATTTAAACGAGAATTAAGAAAAGAATAATATAGAAGGATTATAAAGAAAAATATACTTAATATAAGAATCAAAGGATAGATATACAATAGACGTAGTAGTAGTAGTAGTAGTAGTAGTAGTAGTAGTAGTAGTAGTAGTAGTAGTAGTAGTAGTAGTAGTAGTAGTAGTAGTAGTAGTAGTAGTAGTAGTAGACGTACAAATAGATAAACATAGATATAATAGTAGTAGAGACGTATAGAAAATACGATTTATAGAAACAATGAGATTTTACTAAAATATCACTTTTATTAAACACATTCCTAACACATAATAGTTTTAAAAGTATGGCACATATGCCAATAAAGAAAATACTAAATTTTAAAATAGCTAAACATAAAACCTAAAATAGTAATAGAAAAACAAATATAGACGAAATGTAGATGACTAATCATCTTCCTCTGGCTCAGAGTCTTCCTCAGGCTCTGACTCTTCTTCTGGTTCTTCCTCTGGTTCTGATTCTCCTTCTGGCTCAGAGTCTTCTTCAGGCTCAGATTCTGATATCACATCTGGTTCTGGTTCTCGACGTTGTGGAGTTCTTGGAGCAACATCACGCTTTGGTTTCGTAGGCGAACATAACCATATCATGCCACCCTCACGTCGACGATGGATAATAGGATGCTGACCACGAGCTGGAGTAGGAGGACCATTAGGAATATTGGAAATAGGACGTATTTTTGGGGAACGATGCCATGGGACAACAGGAGGTTGTACCACCACTTGCACTGGAGCAACTGGCGCTGGGACTACTGGAATAGCAGCACCACGATCACTATCGGAATCAGACGAAAAACCGAGGACACTCGTAGGCGACATTCTGCTTATCACGACGCATAAAATTATTTGATTATGAAACTTTTTGGGCTCTCTGACGAATGCAAAATATAATACCAAGGCAATTCTAACTAGGGCAAATGTTCTAAGCTAAGAACAATGGAACTTCCGGATATGAGACTCAGTGTGCCATGATTATTTTTGTTTTGTAAAAGTTTTTGTTTTTCCCAAAAATCTTTTGTAGTTATAGACTACGCTTGCTAATTCACTATAACTTAAGCTCTGATACCACTCTATCACACCCCACCAAAAATGAATTTTACTTCATTTAAAATGTTTTTCGGAAGTGCGAGGGTGTAACTTTCATGACAACATAGAAAAAATTAAGTAAACAAACAACCACGCAATAACGAAAAATAAAGTTATTTTCACTTTCCAAAAATAGAATGTTCCCAAAATAGTAAGCTTCCAAAAATAGAAATTGTTTTGAAATGAAATGATTGTTCGTAAAATTAATATTTTAATCATGGCTCACGACAATCCCACTGCTCATATCCTCCAGTTCCACTACACCTAATCACCTGGAAAAACATTAATAATAAAAGGGTCAACAATAATGTTGAGTGAATCCACAGGGTTAATGTAAAATGTAAAGTAAAGTGTTTTGCTACCCAAAATGTTGGTTATGAAATATAGTTTATGACTGAAAATATATAAAGTTCAACACTCATATGATATGGGAAATAAATATAGAAAGTAAAATGTAATTGTAGAAAATCTACAAATTACTTGGATCAGTGGGCCTTAATGGGCCGAAATGATATGCAATTTATGTTATATTTTATGTTTTGTGACATCGAATGAACTTGGATCAGTGGGCCTTAATGGGCCGAAATGAAATGAAATGAACTGGGTTTCAAAATGAAATGAAATGGGCTTGGGTTAGGCTTAATGGGCCTAGGTTGGGCCTATTAGGCTTAATGGGCCACTATGTTGGTCCACTTGGGCCTCTTATTGGGTTTAGGTCCGATTAGTTTGGGCTTGGGCCCAATTGGGTTCGGTTTGGGTATAAGTGGGCCAAAGGTTTGGGCTTTGGTCCAAATGGGCTTGGATACTAATGGGCCAACTAAAGTTTGAGCCCGATAGACTAAGGTAGATCGAAATGGGCCAAGTACGCGTTTGGGTTGATTGATTGGGTCAAGATCCGGCCTTGACCCGGTTTGACTTATTGGTCAAAGTTGGTCAATTCTAGAAGCCAACATATGTCAAAATAGTCAACAAAAGTCAACTTAGAGGTTCTAGTTTTCGATTAGGGTTAGAGTTCTGATTTAGGGTTTAGTCTAGCAAAGGATTTGGTCAACAAAAGTCAACTCTAGTCAATCTAGGGTTCGTTTTTGGTGAAGGTTCGGCTAGGGTTGGACGGCTAGGCCGAAACCCTAAGGGTTCTAGGGTTGGGTTCGAGTATCACAACAAGGGATCAATCAACAAGGGATCAATCAACAAACAAGCAAATCTAATGAATCAAACAATTAACACACACATGCATACGCACGCATGCATGTATGCTACGGATTTCGAAGGCCAACCGAGACCATATGGCCTAGGGCCATGGTCTCGGGTTCAAAACAGTTTTTAAGCAAGGATTTAAGCATTAAAAAACAGGGGTTTAGGGTACTCCCTTGGTTCAAACGAAGAGGAGATGATGATGGGATCGGACGAACGTGTATATGCTCGGGATTGCTTGCGATCGGACGATGGGAATTGTGTGTGTGGCCGTCGGCTTCAAGGGGAACAAATGGGTTCAAATGTTGAACATTAGAGGGTATTTATATGATAGGATTAGGGTTTGAGGAAGGAGAATCTTAGATGGAAAAGGACTTGTTTTGAAAACGAATGCATAACGATCAAATGGAGAGATAAGGCCAACACCCCAAGGGGTGTTTTGGCCGAGCATATGGTAACGAGCAAGGAGGGAAGGCCGGACACATTGGTGGTCGGACTTGACTTGGTGTCGGGTTTAGATGGTTTGTGCATTCGAGTCACGTTTAAATTAAATTCGTTACGTTTATTGTTTTACCGATAAAATTATCGTTTTTGAAATGTTTTAGCTCAATGCACATCACCATAAGACAAGTAGTAATTTTGTGTTAACTAAAATAGTCAAACACTAATGCATGGTGTAAAATATATAAATTTGTTGTGTGTTCGGATGCCAGAAATAGAAATGTCTAAAAATAGAAACTTTCTAAATAAGGAAAATTCTAGAAATGAAATGAGTTTACAAACTAGAAATATCGAGTTGTCAGAGAGTTCTTCGTACAAGGTTTCTTTCTTGTTAATCTAATCTAGATTTCCAACATCCAAATCCTTTAGGGTTTAAGTAAGGATTAGGTTTAATCCCACTTCCGCTTTTAGGGATTAAATCAGCTAGTTGGTCTTAACCAGTCAAGAACACCATCATGTTCTTGGTCAGTATGGTTCGAACCAAGCACTAGGTGGTCGACCCAATGGGTTGATCAGGTTATAAGAAACCCTTCAATATCCAACAGCGAATGCTTCATAACAGAAGAAGAGCTCCTAAAGGCCAACATCAGTCATATGGTAGGGCTCAAGTGGTTGATAACCAAAAAGGAAGACTCTTGGTTCAGAAAGAAGATCGTTGCAAGTGGTAAACAACAGAAGGGATGAACTAAGAAATAGAGAAGATTTCATCCACATCAAGCAAGAGGTCTTCTATGAGCATGAATCCCTCAACAGCAGATGAAGAAGAAGATTCAGCTGTTTAGATGAAGAAGAAGATTATGCGGTCTTCTTATGTATTTTGTTTGTTTTGCTTTATTCTCTCTTATTGTAAGTTTGTCGTAATTTGTTAAATGATCTTCGCAAAAATAATTTGAAAAAGGAAAATGTAGAAATTAATATCAAATTTATTAACAGTCTTCTTCCCGAGTGGGAAATGTTTGGAAACATTTCTATGCAGCACAAGGATATTAGTTTGATCGATATAGGTGAAAAACATAGTTAAAACCAGACAAGAAACATCAGATACTCTTGCCCTTCTCACAAAACAACAACAGTCTAATGCATCTGCTAAAATGAATGAAATAGTGAAACAACCTGCACCAGCTACAACCGATGATCTGGAAAAAGAACTTCAAGAAGTACTACAAGCCATGTCACTTATTTCAAAGTATCAGAAAAAGTACTACTCAAAGCTTACAAATAACAATCTAAGATCTTTATCCAACTGTAAGTCTTCCCCATCTGCTACAAACTCAACTGATAAGCCAACTATCACATCTTTGGATCCTACGAAAAAAATGCTATAATTGTGGTGTTGCTAGTCATTTCTCCCGTGATTGCAAGAAACTTAAAGTTCATGATTCTGAGTTCCTAAAACGGAAGATGTTGATGGCTAAGCAAATTGAGACATGAAAAGTGTTATTAGTTGAAGATCTTCAGTGGATGGAAGATTCAGAACCCGAGGATGAAGAACATGCAACAAACTTGTACTTTATGGCCAGAGAAAATACCGATATTGTTGATAGATTTAATGAAGAAACCAACAAGGAGATTGAGGTAATCAGTTCTCTCTTATCAAATTATGATAATTCCACTAGTCCTGATACTTGTTTTGTTAAAACTCAGATATCTCAAGTTGATTCTCTAAAACAAAACCTTTTACTTGAAAAATATTTAAATACTCAACTTCAGGAATGTTTAAACGATTTAGAAAATCAAAGTGCACAAAATATTCATTTAGGTGAACAACTTGTTCATTGTATAAAACAAAATCAAATTAGCGAATCTAGATTTATAAAATCAAGTATCGGAAATGAGGATCAAATATGAATCTGATATTAAGAATCTTTCTCATAGAATTTCAGAAAAAGAACTTGAAATAAAGAATCTTAAAAATACACAAGATCCAATATCAAATGATCAAAATGATAAATACTACAAATTGTATATCAATACTTTTGAAGAACTTCAAATAACAAACAATTGGTTCAAATGAAAACAACAAGAATTTAATGATAATGAAAAACAGATTCAATCTTTAAACAATCAAATAAAAGAATTATCTGAAAAATTAAATGAAAAACATCTAACTTCATCACAAAAAATAAATAACCACCAGTATGACAATGATCAACTGAATTCACACATAAAACACCTTGAAGAATTAATCACCAAAAGAGGACAAACTGATCAAACCATTCATTTGAATAAGCCTAAACCTAATAGGAATCTTTTCTTCTTGTTAACGCGTGCAAGCAGAAAAGAAACCACAACTCTTGTTGATTTAAGTGTGCGGCCGTGAGGGGGAAGGGAGGATTAGGGTTAATCTTTTCTTGCTCCATAATCTAAGTTTATATCCGTAATACAAGTTATGAGATATGACACTTAGCCCCTTGTCCTTTTATTCTTTATGATTACTCACTAATACATTTTAACTTAACAATTAATTAAAACATAACTAGCCAAGTAATTATAGTTTATACAAAATAATATAATTACCCTAATTATATTATATATATTAAATGGTGTTTGTTCCTTTGGTCATAGTTTCCCGATGTTTAACAAAACTACCATGGTAACCCTAAACCACCGGAGACTACCCGAGGTTCGGCCTCGGCTGCCCGGATTACAAACTACACCCGATTATCCAAACACTTTAAGGGTAATTGTTTCTAACAATAAAACAACCATCATGTTAGTCTAATACGACTTATGATATAAACCGAACAATGCAACAAAGAATCAAAACCCGAGGGGTTTTGGAATGACCATGTTTTTACAGCAACCCTATATACATGAATTCAGATTAAACTTGAACAAATAATAATGCACTAGACAAATTACGGGAAAAACAAAATAGCGGATTAGGATTTAGTGAACTACAAAAACAAGGCAACCTACGGGTTCGACAACTTCCCTCGATCACCAACAACTTGAACATCACAAATCCTCATGTTCAGTTGCTTATTCGATCACACCTGCTCACCATCTAAAGCAAAACCTGGAACACCAAGCCATAAATGATTAGAACTTGAAAGAATGGAAAAAGGAAACAAGGAAACCGAATTGAGATCGTTACCAGATTGTACTCCACTGGAACCCATTGATTGCTCACGGTAGCTAGTCCGTTGCTCGAATACCGTCCCCATCCAACCCAGATCATGCGGCTACAAAAAAATCCGCACAGATTATGAATCGGAACTAAGAGGAGAAAAAAAGTTAATAGGAAAGAGGAAATAGTCCCTACCGAGTTCGGACAAAGTGATACCATAACCATCAATGATTTTCTGCTCCCTGGTTCGATCGATTAATCTGGAATCCGAGAATAAAAACCCGATTGGAGATGCTGCTCACAACTGTAAGAAACGAACGAGAGGGAGATGTTTTGACCTATGGCTTCTAGGGAACGAATGAATGAAAACACCGCCACTGGGAGATTAAACCGGTCATTGATCGCAAGCTACCAACTTTGGCTAAAAATAATCTAGCCCATAACTTCGGCCCTCCTCAAGCCGGGCCAAGGAAAAAGAAAAACAAGGGCTTCGGCCCTTCAGGCTCGGGTCTCTCTTCTTGAGCCGATTCACAACAATTATATAAAAAAAATAAGTGCTTCAGTGTCACACCCCGCCAAAAATGAGTTTTACGTCATTTAAAATGTTTTGCGGAAGAACGGAGGTGTAACTTTCATGACAACATAGCAAAAATTATGTAAACAAACAAACACGCAAATAACAAATGAAAATAGTTTTACTTTCTAAAAATGGAGAGTTTCCAAAAGTAGCAGTTTCCTAAAATAGATATAGTTTGAAAATGAAATGATTGTTCGTAAACTTAATTGGTTTGTTCATGGCCCATGACAATCCACTTCCTTATATCCTTCAGTCTCGCTGAGCTCCTAATTCACCTGAAAAACATAAATTAAAAGGGTGAACAGATAAACTTGAGTGAATCCACAGGGTTTGAGTTTAGGTTGAAAATGTTGTGTTTGCTACCCAAAATGTTTGTTATTAAAATATTTTTATGACTGAAAAAGTATAAGTTCAACACTATTATAGTTTGTAAAATAAGTATGAAAATGAAATGTAATTGTTGAAAATCTAAAATTACTAGCTTTAGAAAGTAAAAATGTGTTGAATAAGTTTGTTAAGTATGACATCGCATGACTGTTATCCTTCTTTAATGGACATGCACTTCAGAAAGATGTCTTGGATAACCAAGTAGTGATCAAAATATGTTGGGAGGATGAGTGTCAGCCAATAGTACTATCTGCATATCCATGGTCTAGATACACTAGTTAATGATTGCTGGTAACCTTAGTCCGGCATAATAATTGTTTGTCATGTCAAAGCGAAATGAAATGTAAATGTTGTTGTACAGTCATAGTAATACAATAACATAGTTTATGTTTTACACCCTGATTGTATATAAAAGCAGTTTAAGAGTAAAAAAGGGTTGTGGACTCACCTGGGAAATGCTTAGCTCTCAATGGTCTTAGAGTATCTCCTCAAAGACTCCTAGCTTCCTAAACGTAATAACGTTCTAATTAGACTAAGCTAATAGCACATGAGATCTAATTATAATTGTATTAGTTATATGTTTAGGTTACGTTTTATGTTTTGTCACATCGAATGATTTTGGGTTATTGGGCCTTTATGGGCAGAAATGGATTCCTTATTAGGCTTCAAATAAAATGGGCTTGGGTTAGGCTTAATGGGCCTCGATTGGCTTACTGGGCCGACACTTGGGCCAAGGCCCGCCAAGATGTGCTTAATGAGCTTGATAAGGACACATCGGCCAAATTGGCCACAAGGTGGGCCAATTGGGCCTCAGTTTAGGCTTCGGTCCCAATAGAATTGGGCCACGGATTAGGCTTGAGTCCATTGGGTTTCGGTTTGGGCTAACACAAATGGGCCAATTTGGGTTTGGCCCGATGGGCTTGGATTGATCGAATGGGCCAAGAACAAGCCTTGACCCGAATATGGTTCTCGAGTTAGGGTTCACGGATGGGTCGAGCACAAACCCCGACCCGGTTTCACTTGTGTGTGAAACCTATGGTCAAATATAGTCAACAAATGTCAAATAGTCAACTAGGGTTTCATATAGTTTCGGTTTCTAGGGTTTTCGTGTCCCATTTTAGTGGTCGAACAAGTGGGTTCCGCTAGGGTTTTGCTTGGTGTTTTCGATTTCACAATCGGGTTGTCACCAGTTACCGACGCCGGTGACTCGAGTCAATGGTTCAAGTCACAATACAACATCTAAGGTTTAGGATTTTCTAGGGTTTATCAAGTCATAAAAACACTAGGGTTTGGGTAATAATAACAAGTACACAAGTCTAGGGTTTAACAACGAACAAACGAAACAATGAATCAAGAAACGAGGACGCGTATGCATGCATGTATGCACGGTTTGGGTCGGGATTGAGAAAAACATTACACGAACGCATAGACCTCTTGGCCTTCGGCCTAAGTCTCGGTTTTACTAAATGATAATACGAATGAAACAAGAAAACGGAAAGGAAATCGGGTATACCTTGCGATCTATGAACGATAGGGATCAAGAACGAAAGGGATTTGTTAGGGCAAAAAGCCTTACCCTTGAGGATCTTAAGATAACAAGACAACCTAGACTAGCTAAGTTTAATCCGCAGTATAAATTAGCTAAGTCTTGATGCAATACTGAGTGGACAATATTGGCCACTCAGTACTGAAACTCAGTATTGAAATCCAATACTGAGTAGAAGGACTGGGTTAAAATTTCCATGTTTAACAGACCAGATCAAATCCCTTTGATATCAGTCACTTTCCTTGCTCAGTCCTTCTACTACTCCTTGCCACTCTAGTAAGATCTCTATAACACTATAAATAGAGATCACTTGGTATAAGAGTACTCACCAATTTACTCTTTCACCTTTCATATCTTGTAATTGATCAGTGGCCTTGTTATTCCACAACAAGCCACACTTAGTAAAATTATACATTTGACTCTAATATTGTGTTAATCAATTTAATTGTCTTAGGCATAATTAATATATCAATTATACAAGTAAACCAGGGTTGTTGTGACCTAACAACTGCTATCAGAGCAGGCTAAATTAATCCTTATTTAGTCAATCTATTTGTAACGACCCGAATTTTGTAAATAAATAAATTGTACAAAAATATGATAAATACGGATAAATCGTTTAAAGAACGTAGGAATTGGTTTCGTGTCATTTGGACACCGTATGAGAAATTTAGGGACGACACTGGGTCGAGACGAAGACCGAAAAGTGCAGCCCTGCTGCCTTGGAGAGTTCATGCCATGAACTGGAGTTCCCGATCGGGAACTCCATTCAGAGATTTGTGGTTTTTGATCGATCAGAGTTCACGCCTAGGTCGCGGTCGGGAAGAGTTCATGACGCGCATAGTTCACGATCGTGAACTAGTTCACGCCGTGAACTATTGCAGATAACAACATTAATGTCGGGTTTTGGTCATAAATGCAGCCCACAAACCCTAGTTTTCTCCCGTTGACGATTTTCGAGCATTAAGGCTGGTTTGGGTCGATTTCTTCACGAATCCTTCGTAGATTTCACTCCTAGTTTAAGATTAAAGGTATATCTTCACTCTTTGATCTTTGTAGCTTAAGATCTATGTATTTTGATGTATAGGTTTGAAACCCTAGTTCTTGGGGTTTTGGGTTATGGTTGAATAAGTGATGTGTACACTTAATAGATGGTATCTTAATGAGGGGAACAAGTGTATGATTAAGATTTGTAAGAATCCTAAGTGTTGGTTAAACCTAGGGTTGGTAAATCACCATAATTGGGGGAAAGTGTTAGTTAATGGTATCTAGAGGTTAATGGATACATTATTAGTGATATGTGATGTTGAACAACTTATGTTTCCTATATTAGCCTTTTGGTGAAGTCTTGGAAAGTTGATCGATTGTGATAGCAAGGGGATTTTGTGTGAAGGACACGTTTGGAGCATTAATTGCTAAGGTGAGTACTTGTGGAATTTTACTAGAGTACATAGCCCTTGATATACATTTCCTTACTTGCGAATCGGTCTATTTGATTATTACTTACACTTATTATATGTTGGGTTGGTTATATATCAATGCTGATATTTAACTAACTTGTTTGATGATTGATGTGATAGCCGATGGCTTTGATTGGCATAACTGTTAGGCTATGATAAGAGATAGATGGTGGTGTCGCGGGGGATCCCCGGTCACTGAGACGAGTGTATATATGTTTATACAGTAGGCACTTGGGTGCTCCTAGTACGCATATGTTTGGTACTAGATATGCTAGGATTCTAATACATATATGTTTATGTATTAGACATGTTTGTGGTCTAGTGCATATTTGTTTATGTGCTAGATATGGATGCTAGGAATCGTTAGGGCCACGATAGAGTGGCTAGACTATGTTGATGGAAAACATAAATATGATTATATCTTTAATGTGATATTTTATACTATCAGGTCTAAACCCATGTAGCTCACGAGACGTTTTGACTCACGTACTCTTTGTTTGTATTGCTATGTACTCAGGTTCGAGATCGAAGGTATAGGTGCGCATGGCTAGAGATGCGGGGCCTAGAGTAGAAGAACACTAGAACGGATTTAGACTTAGCTTTGGTTTTGATGTATTTTGTAACACGAAACTTATACTCTGATTTTCGTACCAAAGGTTTTTGTAAATCCGCATTTTGGGATAGTTCTCCTCTTTATTAAATGATTGTTTTGGCCAAATGTTTTGTATTAAAATTTGAGGTGTTACAACTTGGTAACAGAGCTTAGGTTGGATGACTATCCTAGTCTTAGACTGTAGCATTAGGAATATAAGAGTCCTTGAGATTATAGGTTGACCTTGAGACTTTATGTTAAGTTTAGGGTTGAACATAGGGGATCTATGAAAGTTGATATGATTATGGATATTGAGTCTTATGCGACTAATGGATTGTACATAAGGTACTAAATGTTTGATGTCTTTCATATAGTCTTGATCGAAAGAAATGGTGAACACTCGACAAAGTGGGAAAGCCCCGGAAAACCGGGAGGAAGTGCTACCTTATGTCGAGAGGGTGGTTGAACAACAAAGTCAACCATCGATGATCGAGTGGATGAATCCGAGGTTGGAGCTAATAAGAATCCGGTAACCATGGCGGATCTCCAAACTCTTATTGATCAAATCAAAGGGACGGTGGCCGAGGAAGTGCACCGTATTATTGGGGACCATGAGAGGTCGGAGGGAGACCGTGAATCCAAAGCTAGGTCGGATGGGAGAACCGGGGGTAGTGGCACTAGGGAGGGGAAATCCTCCACGGGTGGCCAAAGTGATGCTAGGGCAAAGCCCGAGGTGAAAGAAGGTTGTTCGTTTAAATCCTTCATGGCTTGTAAGCCGAATGTGTACACGGGTAGTTCGGACCCGAAAGTGACTATGAGGTGGATCCGAGAGACCGAGAGGGTTATCAGTAGTAGCAAGTGTAAGAAAGCTGATATGGTGACGTGTGCGTCACAACTATTGAAAGAATATGCTATGGTTTGGTGGGATATTGTGTATGAGAGCCTCGGAAGGGAGGTGGTGGAGAAAATGTCGTGGGATGAGTTTACCGCGAGGTTGAGAAATAATTTTTGTCCCGAAAGGGATTACTCCCGTTTGTTGCTAAGACTTACTCCGAGGAGAGGTTGAGAGTAGTCTAGTATGCTTGTGGGCTACCTTGGGATTACCAATTGGAAGTCAAGAGGGCGGTCACACTTGAGGAGGCCATTAGTGCCGCCCGGGGTGTGGAGGAGGTTAATGAGGCAAGAGTTTCCAAGAGGGCCCATGTGGGCAAGAAGAGGAAAGCCGAGTGTGGCTCTAGTTCGTTCAAGAAAGTGAAGTTCACTTCGAACTTCTCTAGGCAAGGAAGTGTGGCCTCATGCAAGAGGTGTGGGAGAAATCATGCCGGCGAATGCCAAGGAGAATTGAAGACTTGCCATAGTTGTGGCAAGACGGGGCATTTGGCCCGGGATTGTAGATCCAAATCAGCGGCCGAGGTGGAATGCTACTCGTGCCATGAAAAGGGGCATTATAACAATGTGTGCCCGAAAAAGAAAACCGAATCACTAGTGTCGACGTCTCAAAAGAAAGTGGAGCCGGCAAAGATGAAGGGGCGATCCTTCCAACTTACTCGGGAGGAGGCGAAGGAGGCACACGATGTGGTGTCAGGTACTCTATTCATTAACTCCTTGCGAACTCATATATTATTTGATTCGGGTTCCAATTATTCGTTTGTGTCTTATGAGTTCGGTTGTAAGTTGAATGTGTCATCCGAGATGTTAGATGAAATTTATGAAATAGAGGTAGCCGACGGGAAAACCTCAATGGTTGAAAGTGTTTATAGAAATTGAGAAATAGAAATAGACGGTAGAAAGCTTAAGGTTGATTTATTGCCCATGGGAATAAAAGCATTCGATGTAGTTATCAGTATGGATTGGTTGGGGATGCACCAAGCCAAGATATTGTGTGGTAACAAAATTGTGTCGATCAAGACACCCGAGAACGAGAAAGTATATGTGTATGGGGAAAAATGACATCACATGCCTAATGTGATTACCGCCATTAAGGTGAGGAAAAGTATATCGAAAGGTTGTGCATCGTTTATTACATATGTATTAGATGACCGAAAAGAAAAGAAGTGGATGGATAATGTCAAGATTATTCAGGGTTTCCCCGAAGTATTTCCCGATGACTTGCCCGGTTTGCCACAGGAGAGACTAGTCGAGTTTAAGATTGATTTTGTTCTGGGGGCGACGCCGATTGCTCGTGCTCCATATCGTTTAGCTCCCACCGAGATGCGAGAATTGATGACTCAATTGCAAGACTTATTAGACAAAGGTTTTATTCGTCTGAGTTCGTCACCGTGGGGTGCACCGGTATTATTTGTCAAGAAGAAAGACGGTTCGAAGAGAATGTGTATCGACTACCGAGAGTTGAATAAGGTAACTATTAAGAACCGTTACCCGTTGCCGAGAATTGACGACTTATTCGACAAATAGCAAGGTGCTAGTTATTTCTCGAAGATCGACTTGAGGTCGGGTTATCATCAAGTTTGAGTGAAAGAAGGTGACACCGAGAAAATGGCTTTTCGTACACGGTATGGCCATTATGAGTTCCTAGCGATGCCGTTTGGTCTTACAAACGCGCCGGCTATTTTTATGGATTTAATGAATCAGGTTTGTAAACCGTTTCTTGATAAGTTTTTGATCGTGTTCATTGATGATATTTTGATTTATTCGAATATCGAGGAAGAACACGAAGGTCATTTGAGGCTTGTGTTAGATGTGTTAAAACGGGAAAAGTTGTATGACAAATTCTCGAAGTGTGAATTTTGGTTGCGGGAAGTGCAATTCTTAGGTCACGTGGTGACATGTGATGGTATTAAGGTTGACCCGTCCAAGATTGAAGCGGTGTCAAATTCGGAGCCTTCGAGGACTCCTACCGAGGTTAGAAGTTTCTTTGGATTAGCCGTTTATTACCGAAGATTTATACAAAACTTCTCGAGAATCGCGGTTCCACTAACGAAGTTAACGAGAAAAAGTGAGAAGTTTATGTGGGAGAAGAAGCAAGAAGAGGCGTTCAATTTATTGAACGAAAAGTTATGTAACGCTCCGATCCTTACGTTACCGGATGGTATGGAAGATTTTGTAGTTTATAGTGATGCTTGGAATCAAGGGCTCGGTTGTGTGTTGATGCAAAGAGGGAAGGTGATCGCGTATGCCTCGCGACAATTGAAAAATGCGAAATTGAGGTACACGACACACGACTTGGAGTTAGCGGCGATTATATTTGCCTTAAACTTGTGGAGGCATTATTTGTATGGTACTCGGTGTACATTGTACACGGATCCTAAAAGCCTACAATACGTGTTCACTCAAAGGATCTGAATATACGACAACGAAGATGGATCGAGTTGATCGCCGACCATGATTGTGAGATTGTGTATCATGCGGGAAAGGCGAATGTGGTGGCCGATGCCTTGAGCCGAAAAGTTTTTGAGAAACCAAACCGAGGAATATTAACGTGTATAGAAGTAGTCTCGAGTATTATCGAAAGAATCAAGAATGCCCAACGAGAGGTTATGGGAAAAGATGAGTTAAGGCAAGAATGGTTACGAAAGAACCAACATTTCCTCGAAAATGCCCAAGGGTTGAACACCGTAGGCGGTCGTATTTGGGTTCCTAAGTTCGGGGGTATCCGAAAAGAGTTGTTGAATGATGTGCTTAACTCAAAGTATTCGATTCACCCGGGAAAGTACACAGACGTACCAAGATTTGAAACGAGTTTATTGGTGGCCCTGAATGAAGGCGAGAGTAGCCAAGTACATCTCGAAATGTGCCACATGTGCACAAGTGAAAGTCGAGCATCAAGTACCGTATACGTTAGCTCAATCATTGTTAGTACCGGCCGGAAAGTGGGAAGACATAACTATGGATTTCATAGTTGGTTTGCCGAAGATGAGTAAGGGTCACGACGCCATTTGGGTCATAGTTGACCGGTTGACCAAGAGTGCCTTATTTTTAGCCATTCGGGAAACGTTGCCACTTGAGAAGTTGGCTAAGTTGTATGTTGATGAGGTGGTTCGACTCCACGGGGTTCCGTAATCGATCGTATCCGATAGAGACGCGAGGTTTACCTTGAGATTTTGGAGATCTTTACCAGAAGAGTTGGGTACAAAGTTGCGGTTGAGCACGGCTTACCATCCACAAACCAACGGGAGAACATTTACCGTTGGTCGAGTTTTCGTATAATAATAGTTATCACTCGACTATTAAGATGCCGCCTTATAAGGCATTATATGGGAGAAAATGTAGAACTCCATCTTGTTGGTTAGAAACGGGAGAGACGAAACTCATGGGGCCCGAGATCGTGAAGGTAACAAATGAAAAGATTGGTATTATACAAGCCAACATGAAAGCCGCCCAAGATAGACAACGAAGTTATTTGGGTTTGAAGAAAAGACCATACGACTTGGATGTCGGTGATATGGTAATGTTGAAAGTGTCACCTTGGAAAGGTGTAATGCGGTTTGGGAAGAAAGGAAAGTTAAGTCCAAGATATGTTGGACCGTTTAAGATATTGAAGCGGGTCGGGCTTCAAGCATTTAAGTTGGAACTTCCACCCGAGCTTCAAGGTGTGCATGACACCTTTCACGTGAGTTATTTGAAGAAGTTCATCGGGGAAGTCGAAAATATTATTCCATTGCAAGAGTTGCGGGTTGACGCCCCGAATCGGTTGATTGAGGAACCCGAAGCCATATTAGAGACCAAAACAAAGAAGCTTCGGAATAAAGATATCGAGTTGGTATTGGTCAAGTGGAAGCATTATCTTGGACCAAATCGTTTAAAGAACGTAGATAGTTGTAACGACCCGAAATTTGTAAATAAATTAATTGTACAAAAATATGATAAATATGGATAAATCGTTTAAAGAACGTAGGAATTGGTTTCGTGTCATTTGGACACCGTATTAGAAAAATAGGGACGAAACCGGGTCGAGACGAAAACCGAAAAGTGCAGCCATGCTGCCTTGGAGAGTTCACGCCGTGAACTGGAGTTCCCGATCGGGAACTCCATTCAGAGATTTGTGGTTTTTGATCGATCAGATTTCACGCCTAGGTCGCGATCGGGTTGAGTTCACGACGCGCATATTTCACGATCGCGAACTAGTTCACGCCGTGAACTATTGCAGACAACAATATTAATGTCGGGTTTTGGTCATAAATGCAGCCCACAAACCCTAGTTTTCTCCCATTGGCGATTTTCGAGCATTAAGGCTGGTTTGGGCCGATTTCTTCACGAATCCTTGGTAGATTTCACTCCTAGTTGAAGATTAAAGGTATATCTTTACTCTTTGATCTTTGTAGCTTAAGATCTATGTATTTTGATGTATGGGTTTTAAACCCTAGTTCGTGGGGTTTTGAGTTATGGTGGAATAAGTGATGTGTACACTTAATAGATGGTATTTTAACAAGGGGAACAAGTGTATGATTAAGATTTGTAAGAATCCTAAGGGTTGGTTAAACCTAGGGTTGGTAAATCACCATAATTAGGGGAAAGTGTTAGTTAATGGTATCTAGAGTTTAATGGATACATTATTAGTGATATGTTATGTTGAACAACTTATGTTTGCTATATTAGGCTTTTGGTGAAGTCTTGGAAAGTTGATCGATTGTGATAGCAAGGGGATTTCGTGTTAAGGACACGTTTGGAGCATTAATTGCTAAGACGAGTACGTGTGGAATTTTACTGAGTACATAGCCCTTGATATACATTTCCGTACTTGCGAATCGGTCTATTTGATTGTTACTTAGACTTATTATATGTTGAGTTGGTTATATATTAATGTTGATATTTAACTAACTTGTTTGATGATTGATGTGATAGCAGATGGCTTTGATTGGCATAACTGTTAGGTTATGGTAAGAGATAGATGGTGGTGTCGCGGGGGATCCCCGGTCACTGAGACGAGTATATATATGTTTATACACTAGGCACGTGGGTGCTCCTAGTACGCATATGTTTGGTACTAGATATGCTAGGATTCTAATACATATATGTTTATGTATTAGACATGTTTGTGGTCTAGTGCATATATGTTTATGTGCTAGATATGGATGCTAGGGATCATTAGAGCCCCGATAGAGTGGCTAGACTATGTTGATGGAAAATATAAATGTGATTATATCTTTAATGTGATATTTGATACTATCGGGTCTAAACCCATGTAGCTCACGAGACGTTTTGAATCATGTACTCTTTGTTTGTTTTGCTATGTACTCAGGTTCGGGATCGAAGGTATAGGTGCGCATGGATAGAGATGCCGGGACTAGAGTAGAAGAACACTAGAATGGATTTAGACTTAGCATTGGTTTTGATATATTTTGTTACACCAAACTTATACTCTGATTTTCGTACCAAAGGTTTTTGTAAATCCGTATTTTGGGATAGTTCTCATCTTTATTAAATGATTGTTTTGGCCAAATGTTTTGTATTAAAATTTGAGGTGTTACACTATTACCTTGGCAGTCATTCCTTATACCTACCCTTCCCAACCCACAAAAACCAGAACGTCTTCTATAATAGCCCCATTGATATCCGGAAAGGGTGTGCCAACTTTGATGGCAAAGATTTCCATCACTGGAAATCGAAGGCCAATGGTATCTTGAATATATCCATTGTGAAATGTTCACAGTACTGACTGATTGTCCCATCATTCCACAAACTATGGAACCCGTTGCAACTACTGATGATACCCAAGAACCATTCCAAAGTTGAAGCACATTTCGACTGATACTGATCATCTTCTGTTCAGTCTAGACTTTAGAGCCAAATGTGTGATTGGTGTAACGACCCGAAATTTTGAATCGAGAAAATTATTGAAAAATATGATAAATAAGGATATATCATTTGAAACACATGGAAATTGGTTTCGTGTCATTTGGACATCGTATGAGAAAGTTATGGATGAAACCGGGTCGAAAGTTAGACCAAATCAGTTGCTCGAGCGCGCGAGCCTTAGGCTGTCGAGCACGCGAGCGGGTTGCACAAATCGCTGAAATCTGACAGAAGGGTTGGTCGCGTACGGGAGAGGCTCTGTCGAGTGGCCCGAGCACCTGATCGGAGAAACCTTCCAGACCTTGTCGAGCAGCGCGAACGAGTGTCGAGAGGCGCGAGCGCCTGTCTGGTGCGCATTTAAGACGGGATTGAGCATTTATTTCTCATTTTGGAAACCCTAACTCTCTCTCTAGAGTTCTTATACATATTTTGAGTGGAAAAGGCCGTTTGGAGCCGATTTTGGGGTCCAAATCAAGTGATTTTGATTCCATTGTTGACGATTAAGGTAAATCTCTTCTTTCTCAACATCTTAATGTAAAATTTTGGGAATTTGGTTGGGTTATTGCTAACCCTAACTTGAAGGGTTACTTCAAAGGGTGAAATGAAGTTAGTTAACTTAGATCTATGCTATTTTAACAAGGAAAAACATGTCATAATCTAGGGTTTTGAATGTCACTAAAATTAAGGGAAAATGGTGTTGGTGACTAATTAGTGTTAAGAGACTAGTATTGGAGACCAATGATGTCAACCTTGGGTTGTGATTAGATTTGGGTTATGTTTGTGAAATCTAGGAACTAACATTTTGAGATTTCCACCAAGTTGGATGAACTTGGTGGTTAAGGAAGATAATAGAGTTTGTGTCATAACTAAGTATGTGTAAAATGATTGATGATTTTGAAAGAGATCATGATAATGAAAAGTGATTAATAACTAATTATTAATATGATGTAAAAGGAGTATATTTTGTTATAAATGTGATTTCTAATGATGAAGCTAGTTGATTTGACTATGTTAATGCTAGTTAAGATTAGTATGTGGATAGATTATACGATGGCCTTATGGCATTGATGATAGATGTGACATAAAGTCACATGTAATAGTTATGACGGGTAGATTGAAATAGGATAGGTACGTGATAGATCGGAGGCTGTCTGGTTATCATGGTATTTTAAACTGATGGATTGGAGGCATTCTGATTAATAAGATAATATGGGTCACCTTGCTTGGACACGATGACAATGGGGGTTATACTGAATCGGAGGCATTCTAGTTAGTAGGACAAAAATTGGGGTCTTGTGGGATTGGAGGCATTCCAATCAACTTGACGGGTCGAATAGACTATGAATGATGTGATACGATTACCGAGGAGGTGATCGATGTATATGAATGTGTTAGGGTTACCGCGGAGGTAACTAAAGTATATATATTATATATCTAATATATGTGATGATTTATATAATAATGTCGGGTCTAAAACCCATGTATCTCACGAGACAATTTTGTCTCACGTACTACGTTTGTTTGGTGGCTATGTATTCAGGTACATGTTTGAAGTGATAGAAGGTTGCATTAGAAGTGGCCTAGAGATGTTTAGTTCGGGAGCCCATAGGTAGATCCCGTTTGCCTATGATTTTGATATACTTAGTGACACCATATTTTTGTAAACTCTGATAAAGGCTTTAAAGTCTTTGTTAAACTGTATTTTGGACCACATGATAATGTTGGAAATTGTATTTTAAATGTTTTAAACAATGTTTAACAAAATAGGGGTGTTACAGTTGGTAATGTAGTTACCAAAGAGTACTGACTTCAATTATGCAGTTCCCAACTGCCAAAGCTATGTGGGATAGCTAGATCCTCGCCTACAAAGGCACAACAAAGGTGAAGTTGCAAAGAAAAAGCAACACGAGAAGAAAGTATGAAAATTTATTCTCAAACCCAAATGAAGACATCACCTCTCTGTATAACAGGTTCAATACTATTATTCATGATCTTATCAGTGTTCGTTTCTTGAAGGAAGTGGGAGAACTCTGTCAAACATTTCGGGACAGTCTTCCTCAACAATTCCTTGATATGAAAAATTCTGTCAATGTTGCTAACAACATTGAGACATACACTCTTCAAACTTTGTATAGCTTAATGTTGAATCATGAAGAGTACAATGCTGCTACACTGCTCAACTGGAAGAAGACTGACAAGACTTCCACTGGCATCACCTTAATTGTAAAACCAGTGCAAAATGCATAAGAGCTGGAAACTCAAATGGCTCTTATGTCTATGAAGCTAGATCAATTGAAGAAGAAGAGACTTGGTGTTAGCTCTTCCAATACTAACCCCAGATCTGGTCAATCAAAGTCTTCTGAAACTGATCCGAATGACAAAATTGCATACTGAGCTAAACGGTATAGGGATAAGTATGTGAAGTTGATGAACTGGAGCAAGGGCAAAGGTGCAGCAGGGAATGGAGCACCTCGTCAAGCACTGTACTCTGAAGCTTAGATGGATGAAGAGCTCAGTGTTGTTGAGGAAGAGGTAGAAAACAAAGCCTTCATGGCTTTTACCGAGGATGATTTGAAAAGCACTTTTGAGAGAGACCTCAAAAGGCTGAGAGGATGAGTGTCCACAATGATTGGGATTCCACTCACTTGTATAAGGTGAATGCCTTTCAAACTTATTTATTGAATGACAAAGAGAAACGTTTTTAGTATATGGTTGTTGATCTTAAAACTTTAGTACAGAGAGAAAAAGCTTTAAAACTAACACTTTTACAACTTGAAAAAGTAAATAATGAAAATTTAGATAAATTGGCATGATTAAAAGATTTAGAATTAGATTTTTTAAATTTACAAGAAATGAACCGAAGATTAGCTGATAAAGCTCGTTTACACAAACTTGAAAAAGAAAAAATTGAAAATCAGTGTAAATCTTGGGGAAATGCTTCTATAAAATTAAACAAATGTTTAAATCAACAATTTCCTGAAAATGTGAGGGTTGCACTTGGTGTTGATCCTCAATTAAAAAGTGGAATTAATGTTGCTGATTTATTTGAAGAATTTTCAAACATGAATCCAATTAAAGTTGTCAAATCTAAAACTTTTTGTGAAACAGGATGTCAAACTGAATCAGATGAAGATGATAAAATTATTTTTGATCAACCTATTGGTCCCTCTATCTGTTCAAAGTGCTATACTGAACTACAAAAGCTCAATGTTGAGTTTCCTGTAAAAGAAAATTTTGATACCGAACCCGATGTAAGAGTGCCAAAGATACCAAATGGATGTCAAGAGTGCCTTTTTAAATGGAAAGCTGCAAGAGGAAGTTTATGTTAAACAACCCCAGGTTTTATTGATCCTAAATTTCCTAATTATGTTTTCAAGCTCGATAAAGCTTTGTATGGGCTCAAATTAACAAGCTCCAAGAGCCTGGTATGACACGTTGTATGAGTACTTAATTGAAAATAAATTTACACATGCTAAAATTGATAAAAAATTATTTTCAAAAAGAAAAGGGTTTGACATTTTACTTATTCAGATATATGTAGATGACATTATCTTTGGCTCCACTAAAAAATCTATGTGTGATTGGTTTGCCAAGTTAATGTTAGCTTAGTATCAGATGAGTATGATGGGAGAACTTACTTATTTTCTTGGTTTACAAGTTGATCGAAAGCCTGATGGCACAACAATACTCCAACGTTGACTCCTTCAGTGGAAGTGCAACATCAAATTGCTGAGACTGCCATCCTTCTAGAACCACACAGAGAACTAATTCCTCAACCACCACCAATCATGGAACCACATGTTCCACTTGATGTTGAAATCGAATATGAGCAACATACTCTGGAAGGAGCTCAAGAAAGAGGACTACAAGGTCCAGAAGGTGTTGGTGGATCAAATCAACAAACTCATGATCCAGCACCGACTTCTGTAGATGGAAAAAGGGAATCAGACAAAGTCTCAGGTATGAACTTCTAATAAAACACTAATCTTCTATATATATATATATATATATATATATATATATATATATATATATATATATATATATATATATATATATATATATATATTTAAATATATATATATATATATATATATATATATATATATATATATATATATATTTAAATATATATATATATATATATATATATATATATATATATATAATATATTTCAAAACATAGAGACTACGTATTGGCATGTACCAACTTAATACTGAGTAATGTCTCAAAAGATTTTTAAAATATATCCTCTTATGGCCAACATAGTTAGCCCACTGCTACTATGCAACATTCATACACTGAGAACAATTGATCATTGTCAGTCTACAGTTGTCTCAACATAGAAAGAAACAATGGTGGTTGATGTCACACTGACACCCACTGGTGCAGCTTTTATCATGCCTAACTTATTATAAGTTGGATCACATCATTTAAGAAATGATCACAAACCCTGCAGCCACAATATCAAAATATATTCCATGGGGTTTAAGCCACATTACTGTTATCACTCTAACACCGAGTGACATACATTGAAAACAAAAAGAAGCATATCCAGGCTTCGATTTCCAAACCCAAACCTTTTCAGAAAAAGTGACTTATCCTACACTGAGCTACTCCAAAAATTCACTATCACTTATACTGAACATTTTCTTACACACGCTATACACAAGTCTACAATATTTCATTATAAACCAGATGAAATACATACTTCAAATATTCTGTTTACATGATTTCAGAATTAACCAACACCACAATTCTATTTGATAAGCCAATCCATACTAACTGGTTACTATTTTTTTGTTTCTTTAGCACCACTTGTGCAGGGTCCTCCAACATCACATGCTCAAGGTGAAGAAGTCTCTCTATAAACAATCATGTAGCAAATCCTGGTAATGCAGAACACTAAGAATACAATATTGGCCAGGTTGGAGACTATCAGTAATGAAATTGACTCCCTAAAATAGTCAGTTGCATTACTCCAACAACAACAACAACCTCCACTGACTCCATAATCTCAACACAGTGGAGACAATGCAGACCAAGGAGGGGATGATGATACTGAACCTATGCAATCACACACACACGAAGATCAAGAGGGTGATACTGATGCTGCCACTGAACCCCTGCCATCTCCCACTCATGATGATACTCCAGAAGATGTAGGTGGTGATATTGAACCTCTTCCTTCCCCATCAAATGATAACAAAAAGGGGGAGAAGAGACAAAGAGAAGATGAGGTTGATCAACCTGAGCCATCTGCTCAGGGGGAGAAAAGAAGAAAGTTAAATGAAGATTAACCTCCACAAACTCATACTGAACCACTCAGGCTTCGGTATGAAAGAAGCAGAAAAAGAGGAAGGTCAGTCTAACTACTTGAACGAGATCAGTCTGAGCCACTTGCTCAGGGGGAGCATGTCCTAGACCAGCTTGAACAACATCAGTCTGAGACATCTGCTCAGGGGAAGATAGTTCAAGAACAACTTGCAGATTTTTCTATCATGTCCCTTTTGTCTGGCCAATTGTTGATGATGATGAAGAACCAAATCCAGTGCCAATTCAGAATTTCTTAAATTCTACACTGGATATAACAGATAGAGCAAGCACATCATCATCATCCTCCGATGACGAAGAGCCCCAGAAGAATCACAAGATCCTCAAGACTATCTGGCTATTAGTAGAAGAGGACCTCCAACAAGAAGAATGACCAATATTGTGCTTACTTCATCTGAGTCTAGTGAGGAACCAGCTCCTCTAATTACTAGACCAAGAAGCCTGTTCATATTGGAGCTTTTCGCAAGCATAATGCAGATTGTATATGGATTGCACAAATAATGCTCTTTTTTGAGGCATTGCAAAAATAATGCTAACTTACTTGGCAATACCCGGATCCCCTAGTATCCCACTCGGCCATACCCGGATCCCCTAAAACCGAGATTTTGTGTACTATTTTGTACCTTTTTGTACTTTCTGTGTCAAATGGGCTAACCCCATGGCTGTACCCGGATCCCCTAAGGACACCGCTACGCCCGGGTATAACACAAAAGCATTAGCTTGTGAATATCATTTTACGGAAATTTTGTTTTGTTAAACATCCATATCCAATGCCCATAGAACAAATATTACAAAATCACTAAATAGATAGGCTAGCTCGTGTAGACGTGTAGTTTATGAGATGATCAATCAAAACTATTTTCAATTTAATGTTATAATAAGTGACTCCACCTGTTTATTTAGGGATTTATGATTTTTTAGCTATGAATACTAGGACGGATTTGCGATAAAATACTAGATTATCGTAAATTTGTTGCTTATCCGACGCTATACCATCGTAAAAGTTAGTTAAACGGCTGACCTTTTATTATCTCTGGCAGAAATTCATTGCTAAATCTAATATATAACCACAATTTTTATCGTGTCACTATTACACCTGTCAATAAATAAAATTATGTATGTGTAAATTTTGCTTTTCGAGAATTCTGTAGATTTCTAATTACAACGGGTTAAAATTATTATTCTTTGTTGCTTATTTATCCCCAAATTTGTTTGAACAAGTAAAAAAGTTAGTTTTTTTAATGTTGTTAGCCAATTGCATATGAATATGCAAAGAAGAGACCAAATCTTGTATTGGTGGCACGAAGAGATATCAGACTTTATGGGATCAGCGAAAATGCTAGACCATTGGGTGCACAAAACGTGTTTATAATGGCTGAAGATGTTGTCAAAGAAGAGGAATGTAGGAGATTCATCAATGAGAGAGTCGATTATTTTGGGCGAGGTAATAAAATCCTCCATTTTATAAAATTAAGGAAATCTAAGGCGGGCGTAGGTATAGGGTCTCCTCTAAGGGGATCCGGGCGTAGCGATTGGGTGTCCTTAGGGGATCCATGTACAGCCATGGGGTTACCCCATTTGACACAAAAAGTACAAAAGGTACAAAAAAAAGTACACATAATTTTGGTTTTAGGGGATCCGGGTATGACCGAGTGGGATACTAATGGATCCGGGTATGGCCAAGTAAGTTAGCATTATTTTTGAAAAGCCTAAAAAAAAGCATTATTTGTGCAATCCATAGATAATCTGCACTATTCTTGCAAAATGCTCTTCGTATTGTGTCCAGTGATGATGAGCAGGTTCCAAGAAAGCCTGCACAACAAATTGAAGAAGAGGCAAAAAGATTCTTCTATGAGCATGAGCTCGGTACTAAAGAAGAACCCGACACTGATCCAGATAGTGATACTCCTTCTTCGTCTCACAGAATTAAAAGGAAAGGTCCTGAACATATTCAGCATTACTAGAATATGGTTGCTGAAAAGACTAGGTACAAGGAGAGAATGAAGGAATTCTTGAAGAATAAAGCATTCCAAGATATAAGGAACATACACTAGTTGAACCTTGATGTCAACAAGGTAAAAGTGCAGTCTAAAGAAGGATCATTTATTGTTACTTGCACTGGGATAATCAGTCCTCCCATGAAGATTTTTCTTCATGACATTCAAAATCTAGGTCTCCAAGACTAGGTCAAGATTATTGGACAGATCAGAGAGCTGCTAACAAGATCATCTGAAGCTCAAGTAATCTTGGATGAGATATGTGATGTTTCTACAACATATTTTAAGAAGGACACTATAGGGCACTGTGTGTAATGACTGAAGCATATATGAAGAATACACAAGAGTGCCTTCATACTTACATGTGTTTTCCAGAAATACCCTATTCCCCTAACCTTGTTTTCCAGGAACAAAAGAGTGTCATGTATCCCACCTCTGGATATATGTATACTTACTCAGAAGACAGGGAATGCTTTATCACTGAAGAAAATCTGCCAAGGCCCATAGCAGTCATCTGGTTGGACTGAAGTGGATGATAACCAAGAAGGAGGATGCTTGGTTTAGAAAGAAGAATGTTGCTGTTCTACACAATAGAAGGGATGACCTCAGGAAGAAAGAAGAGTTCATTCACATAAAACCGGAAATCTTCTATGAGTATGAGTCCATCAATAGAGAATGATGAAGAAGATTCTACTGTTAGATGAAGAAGAAGATTCAGATATCTTCTTATTTTTGTTTGTACTTTTATTTACTTCTCTTTGTATGTTTGTCTTGTTATCATTAGATAGGGGGAGATTGTTAAATGAGAATAAAACAAGAAGCTAATTAACGAGCTAATTGATAAAAACCTCAAATGAATTGATAAGTATCATTAAAATGAGTTGAACGAACAAGATAAAAAAAAGAGTCAGCGAAGGATTATTAAATACGAATTAGCAGGAGAACTAATAACGTGGTTTAAAAGAGAAATTATATGTTCGAGTAGTCTGATAATTAAAATTGATCACGTGGAAAATCGTAAAAGCAAGTAAATGTATACATTATGTGGACTGGTGATAAGTCATTAAACGAGATTTGAGTTTAAATTTATGATATAAGCTTGCATTGAGTTATAAAAACAAGTTATGGATATTTAGGGGGAGTGCATTCGAGTATATGCAAATTGAGTAAGAGGCATGAGTTGCTTACTATCTGATATTTATGGGTGATAAAATACATTTATGTGAATTATGTACTTGTTTGTGACGACTCGTGAGGACACCTCAAAATAATTTCAAAAAGTTCCGAAAAGAATATATATAACTCCCCATGATTATTACTACATTTGACAAAAAAAAAATTTGAAAAACAATTATGATCCACTTTTTTTTGCGGATCATAACAATGATCCATATTTTTTTGTGGACCAAAATTATGATCCATATTTTTTTTGGATCATTTTTTAAATTTTGTTTTTAGATCTACAGGCTGCGATTTTGATAAAAGAATTTTTTTGAAAAATTTTTGTTTTAGATCATTTTAGAATTTTTTTGGAGTTCTCGCAGTCCTCACCGGGAAAAGAGTCCTCACCCGAAATATATTTCTAGTGTAAAATATATAAGTGATCATGTGATAGAGCTGTGCAGGAAAGTTTTTCGACCTTATCAGTTTGCGCCGTTAGAGACGAAAGATTTATATGAGCAACTACGAGAGCCGGAGTTAATACCGATCGAGTAGGTCACCCTGAAGAACTTCCTTTTATTTATAATCTTATCGTTTTTCCCCATTCGAGATATGTGTCGTTGATCTTCTTCCGAGCAATGACTTCTGGGATGAATTCTATTTCATGTTGAGTTATTAAATGCACATATAGTTTCAATAAATAAATTATGAGTTATTTATTTATTGAAACTATATGTGCATTTATTGTATATTAAATGTGAGTAAATGAGTATGTACCCCATTAATTAAACGACTTGAGTGTTATTTAACTTATGTGAAATTAATTATGAGATAAATGTATGTGACGTCTATTTAACAACTAGAGTGTTGTTAATTTATGAGTAATTATTTACAAGTTAGTTAGATATTGTCGTGACATTTTATCCCGAGATTTAGTGGCGAGTATGAGTCTTGGGATGGAGGACCGTAGGCCAAGGCCTCACTAATTATTCTATTCTTAGCCAAGTAGTTTATCGAGGCAAAGGTTCCTTCTCATTTGATCCATGTATTATCCAAGCCTGTGGTCTTTATGTGTCGACCCAAAAGAAAGACGAGAAGCCCGAGTCCCTTTTATATGCGTGGTCCAGCCCAAGAGAATAGAGAGGGCGGGGTTAAAAGCCTTGGAGAACTAGTGTGATAATTATTGTGTCGTTAGGAGAGACGCGTTTTGTGTGTGTGGCCATAATTGCCGTCGATTTCCTCCTCCATCCCAAGTTCAGTCGGCGATTGGATCAGCTCTATTCCTTCGTGAGTAGAAAACAAAGACAACCACTAAATTGAGCATCTCTAACTCTCGTCCTTTTCCAGCGATGGTGTAAGTGATTAATTTCATTTTTCCTTCTAATTCTTTTTATTAGAGGGCCCAACCTAGTTGTCTAGGCTTGAGCCCATTAGGTTTTATTATGATCATTAGGGTTTGCTATTTGCTATATATATGAGACATTGTAATGCTCAATTCAATCAATCAAAATACAATTATCATTTCATTGTTTAACATGGTACCAGAGCTAAGGTTCTAGAGAAAACCGACCGGAGTAAAATCATCCTCCGGTCTCCGGCTAATCGTCGGTGATTCGGAGGGATCCGTTCTTCTTGGTGGTGACCTGTGATGGAATTCGAGCAAACTGTAGTCAAGAACATCTCCATCCCGTGTCCGAGCAAGGAGGAATTCCCAAGCTACTATTCCGTTTGGTTGTTCAGTTTGGGTGGCACACTATTCCCTTTTATTTTTCTTTATTTCGTTTCCCCTTGTCCTCATTTTAATTCTTGTGATTTGTGGCTGCGGACGTGTGGATGAGTAGTGGAGATCGAGCAGAAAGCAAGCTAGCAATCGAACAAGAAAGCGTTGAGGATTGTCGAATCTTTGTTCTTCCGAACCGTGCACCTTTCCACCATATAATTCAGTAGACTCAATTCTTGTTAATATTAGATTCGCTTTCCTTGTTATCGTTTTGATTGTGTCTAACCTTCGACTCCATGTAGGGTTGTGACCGAACCAATAAGGGTTTTCGTTTTTGATTAAATTGTTTGATGATTTTGTTTTGTGGATTGTCGAGTTCTATAGAGTTGTAATTTTGAAAGTTCGTTGGCCGATTCTTAAATTGTTGTGTCCGTATTTCCAAATATTAACCGGGTCTAAGTAAATTGTTTTGGTCTCGTGATTTAACCACCGATTATGTGCCATATGTCATGAATTGCTATTGCTTTGAAATGAGTTTGTTTATTTGATGATGTGCTAAGTGTTGTTATTTAATTTTCATCCTGAATTGAGATATGGATGCTGAGTAACCGAGCTAAGTACCATTTCATTACGTGTTGATCTGTGAACCTGAATTGTTTATGAGTTATATGCATATCAGATGTGCTAATGAGTTACATATCTATTGAGATGATATGTGTTGAGATGAGTTGGTTTGTTTTATATGAGTACATGTTGTATGAGTCAACACGTTAATAAAACTAACCTAATATATATGAGATTTAATTACCGTTCGCTAGAGGCGACAGAGATAGCCAACTCCCCCTGAGTAGCCAAGTACATTATATGACTGTCATCGTGGTACTGCGGGACACCTAGAGGACGGGTGTTGGAAGAGGGTGTGGTGACGAGCGCATGGCGGTGGGCATGTGTTGAGTATCGTCACGAGCCACGGCGAACCTAATGAGAATTAATAAAGGCCTAATAACGAGAAATGAGTAGAGTCTTTTAGGAACATATATGTGGCATGGATTGTTTGTATGTGTTTGTTTGTTTTGATTTTATCCACTCAGCGTGTGGGTGACCCCAAACACTCCCCCCATTTTGCAGGCACTAACAAGGGCAAAGAGAAGGTCAGTGATTGATAAGCTGCGTTTTGGTTTTATGCTTTAGATTTGGAGTTATGTTTGTCGAGTCAAACGATTTTTTAAAACATATTTATTAATCCATATTTAACACTTTTTATTTATTCCGCATTTAAAACCATGAGAGTGTTTATTTTTATTTTAATGAGATGTGACCGTCTATTTACTTGTACTTTTGGGGAAAATGTTTTATTTTACATATTAAAAAAATTTAAATTTAACCTGATTATTTTTGGGATGTTACATGTTGGTATCAGAGCTCTGGCTTGAGAGAATTTAGTTCACAAGGGGTGGATTCCAAATTCAAGTCGAAGCACGAGTTTTAAAAATGAATTTTTCAAAAGTGTTTTTAAAGTGAGTCCAAATCCAAATCGAGAAGCAGCACATCCATGCCGACCTTATGGCGCTAGTCTTTACATAAGAGTTATCTAGTTTATTAACCACGTCGCGAGTGACATCGATTATTAAGAGAATAAAAGAGAATCAACTCGAGATGTGCGTGCACTGTGCGACTATATATTGAACTACTTGTTATGTGGGTGGTGTGAGGATTGGAGACTGTGGAATTTTTGAAACTAGCTCGAAACCATGACAGGGGTAGGTGCAGATAATATAAGAGGGCCCCTATTATTATACGCACAGGACTCATGCCTATGTTTCGAAATTGATTCAAGGAGACCACTCATATAGCATCTAAGTATCATTAAAACCCCTAATTATTATATATATATAATTATTACGTTATACACGAGGAAATAGAGAAGAGAGGGAAAAAAAGAGAAGAATTAAATAAAAGATTATCAATTTGAGTCGATAAAGAGTTATCAAATCGAAACATGTGAGAAGTGTATTGAACTAAATTGAGTAATGATGAATTTTATTAATTGATTGAAAATAATGAGTAAGGATTGACTGAAAGCAATTGAGAATAAATTAATTCCTATTATTGATTAGTTATTAAATTTAGGAAATCGATGAAACGATAATGAATGAGCAATTATCCAAAACCAATTAAAATGAAGAGGTTATTTATACGAGATGGTTGTATTCGATTGAGTAATCGAGAAAATCACCAATAAACAAATTAGACTATATGAAATTAGATTATATGAATCAAAGAGATACCGCTAAATTCAAACTAACAAGGAAGTTATTAACGAATGAGATAATTGAATTACCAAATAAGAGAATCACTACTTCAAGGGTTGGATGAACACAAATTAAAGGGAAAATATGAAATCCTCATATTTATTAATAAATATTAATTTGAACCAGGAGACATAATTTAATAAATAATTGTACCGAATAAATATAATTAATCATTGAGAAAAATATCAATTGAATAACAAATGAGATTTATATTTTATGAGCAAAAGAGAATTAATGACTTGAATTGTTAATTGAGTAATAATAACTTATTAGCGTAAGTGTGTGCAATTTGATATATATAACACGGTGAGAAACTATGAGTGATAATAACAAATGAATTAATGAGGTCATGAGGAGCAATACAAAATGAGTAAAAGGTTTGGGAATTGAAAAAAAATTACGCGAAAGTTTATCGATAATTTTTTTTTACATTTATGTAACTAATAAGAGAAAATTTGCGAGCTCAATTAACTACGAATTATATGAGAGTTTTACTATTGAAAAAAAAATGTTATATGGTAATGAAAATAACAAACAGGATATGAGTAAAGCAAAATGAGAATTTTATACACAAATGTGATCAAGAGAAAAACGTGGATGTGTAACGCAAAATAACAAATTGTGGTGTTAATACATGTAATAAGTTTGACTCATGAGGAGTCATAAAATGAATGATTATTAATGAGAAGTAATTATGACACTATTAAAGAGTGATGAGTTATAATTGAGAAAATCTAATATGGATTTGAGAATCCATGGGAATGTTAACGAGAAAGCTAACACCTAATATGAGCAATGCTCTTTGGTGTGAGAGGGGCGTAAAGAGTATACGTTGGGAACGACTCACACTTGTGCATAAGAGTTGATTATCGAGTAATTAAATGAACTCTTAAAATATGTAACAAAAATGAGAACCAATAAAACGAACTACTGAGTGTTCGTAACGAATTCTATGAGTATAGATGCATGTGATTTGAGAACTTATAAGACTAATTGTGAATAATTAGTTTCCTATGATTGTATAATTATCAAGTTAGAAGAAATTCATGAATTGAGAGAAATGGTGTAAAAGAGAAGTGACAAGTACTATAATTATATAAATCACGAGGAGCTGTGGAACTTGAGTAAGAATAATATTATTAATGAGTCGGTCATGAGAAGATCGTTATAATCAATTACGAGGAAACTTTACGTTGGGACTGAGAAATGTCCGAGCTATAAGAAACTAATGAATCAAGTTAAGTGAATAAATTATTAAAATGAACCAAATGACAAAACTTTATTTATGATCAAATATTAAATTGAAACTAAAGGGAATATCGAGTTAAATTATTAAATTAAATGTCTTCAAACATTATATTTTATTGAGTAATTACTAAACTGATAATAGTTATTAAAATGAGCACACGAGAAAAATATAAATGTATCAAATAATAAAATTTTATTAAAATACTATGAGCTTCTAAATCGA
This sequence comes from Calendula officinalis, assembly GCA_963853835.1. NCBI lineage: Eukaryota > Viridiplantae > Streptophyta > Magnoliopsida > Asterales > Asteraceae > Calendula > Calendula officinalis. The sequence goes on from OY970825.1 coordinate 57,678,608, forward strand.
GAAAGCAATAAAAGTAAAAAGTAACGAGGAAACTTTATGATGGGAATGAGAACTAACTGATTAACCGAATACACGAGAATTAGTTAACAAGTTAATTAATTGAGTAAAGAGAAGACATTTAACGGAGGCATTCAAAATTTAAAATAAAATGAGATTTATAAGTGGATCAAGAGAAAAAATAAATGAGAATAAAGCAAGAAGCTAATTAACGAGCTAAATGATAAAAACATCAAACGAGTTGATAAGTATCATTAAAATGAGTTGAACGAACAAGAATAAAAAAAAGATTCAGTGAAGGATTATTAAATACAAATTATCATGAGAACTAATAATGTGGTTTAAAAGAGAAATTATATGTTCAAGTAGTCTGATAATTAAATTTGATCACGTGGAAAATCGTAAAAGAGAGTAAAAGTATACATTATGTGGACTGGTGATAAGTCATTAAACGAGATTTGAGTTTAAATTGATGATATAAGCTTGCGTTGAGTTAAAATCAAGTTATGGAGATTTGACGGGAGTGCATTCGAGTATATGCAAATTGAGTAAGAGGCATGAGTTGCTTACTATCTGAGATTTATGAGTGATAAAATACATTTATGTGAATTATGTACTTGTTTGTGAATTGTTTGATTGCGGTGTGAACCGCTAAATTAATCATTTTGCTTTAAAACAAACTGATGTCGCATAAAGTAGAGGACCTTGTGATGTCATTCTTCGCGAAGATTGATACTATATATATATATATATATATATATATATATATATATATATATATATATATATATATATATATATATATATATATAGGCGCCAATTCAACGCAGAACCTATTTAAGCTACAGAACCGTAGAACTTTTTTTAGACCAATTAGGATTTAGTAATTTAATTTATAATTATTTAATGGTCCATGGGTACTTTTGACAAAGTACATTCTTATTTTTGGTTTCCTTTTTTATACGTTTCCTAAAATTTAGGAATTAAATCCGGATTTTTAAATATACATATATGTTATACTAGTTTCATAACCCGCCCGATGGGCGGGCTAGTTATAAGAAATATTGTATATAATGATGAAAAAACGTAAGAAATTATATGGTCAACTATTATTAAAATGATTATTAAAGGTTTTGTTGTACATGAATAATCGGTAAAAATAAATCAAAAAAGAAAAAGAAATTTTATTGTGTAAGACGTCTTTTTTCAGTTTGTATAGTTACCATCATGGTCGCAACAAATATTTTTCAAGCATTTGTTTCTCTTTACTCTTGATACATCAACATATAGCTGGTCATGTGAGAATACTGATATTTGGACAAACAAATCAACCCGTGACAATGTTCGCCCATGGTTTTTTTTAATAGTCATTGAAAAACGTACTTAAATAGGAAATTGTCTTCGGCTCAATTTGAAAGGCATAGTTTTGTCGTAAGGACTAATAATCATACGTGGGATAACATAACACTACTACAGATCGGGTTTGTTAGTGCGGACCAATAAATTTATTTATTAGAGTGGTACAATATAACCGCAACAACAAATTCAGTTCGCACTACAAGAGAAAGAACCGCAACAACAATTCAATTTGTTGTTGCGGCCATGATAAACCCGCATTAACAATTCCATTTGTTGTTGCGGCCATGCTAAACCCGTAATAACAATTCCATTTATTGTTGCGGCCATACGTTACCCGCAACAACTACCAAATTTGTTCTTGCGGCCATACTAAACCCGCAACAACAATCTAAATTTTCAGTTTAAATTAATTAATTAGTTGGCAAACAAAAACAAATTTCATAAAGATACAACGATAACATTACATATATGTAACATACTTTTATAAGCCAAACCAAAACAAGGACAACAAAAACCTAAACACAAAGCTAACTAACATCATGTTGATTCACAGAAGAGTAACGTTGAAGATAACTCCAGCACCACGGTTTTTTGTTTCGAGATCAAGCGTGAACATCACATGTTGGTTCGTGCGGATGCCCATCTTCTGTTTGAAGTCGACCATATCACCATTGATAGTCATATGGTCTATAAAACGAACATTGGGCCTCCTTCGATCACTGTGGCGTAGTAAATTGAAAACCATGTATGGGGGACTCATCTCAAGGTTTGACAAAGTACACAAATGACGCTCATTCCAAAGTTGGTGATCCCTAACAAATTTTGCTGGAATAGTCTGATGAAAGAAATGAAAATTAAATTTATACTGCAAATTAATTATAATAGCAAGAAATTAAAAAGAAAAATCATACAATTTTTCTTGTCATGGACGCACACCATTTTACGATGAAGAAATTATTAACGTGATCAACAATATGCAGACTGCTAGAACTCATATTAGAAACTTAAAAGATCGATTAATCTTACTTTGAAAAGTTTTTCTTTGAAACGTTCTTGTAGGTTTAAAAACGCGCGAAACGTTCATTGATATAACAAATTAAAGGAATGAATGAAGTCTGCTTATATATATACTTAAGTTTTGGCGGGATTGGGGATTAGGGTTATGGCGCGCATCACAACTGTACAACCGCATCTCCAAACAAGTGAATAGTCATTTTGATTTCTGCTGCAGCATCATCAAGATTCGCGAGAGAACAAAATCTGCTGCAACATGTGAATCTTGATGATGCAGCACCAGTAAACAATGACTTAATAAACCTTCATATATATGAAAATTAAGTTTGATCCATCAAAATAATGGCACTTATGGTACAATATATAGAGCTGATATTAATTAGTTTTCTTTTAATTTCAAAGAAACTATCATCGCGCATATTATTAGAATCTCAAGAAATATTTGATTCTCCTGCAACATTACCTTATGATGTGGTAAAAATCGAGGAAAAACATTTGTTGTTGCGGTTTCCAGATTTGTTATTACGGTTAAGAGGATAAGTTTAAAAAAGTTGCTGCAACACTAGCTGTAACTTCCATCCAACTTGATGTGTATTTACTCGATGCATTAACTCAATTAAATTCCAAAATATTAATTCAAATTATTCTGAAATGCAGTTACCGCGGTTTCACTGTTGCATTTGTTAGTGCGGTTTTCCGTATTTGTTACCGCGGTTTCACTGTTGCTACGCGCTTGAATTCTAGATGACGGTCAATTTTCCCTCTTCAATTTCGACGCCCTTGGTTATTATATATAGTTAACCAATATTATTCTGAAATGCAATTACTAGAAAACTATTAATCAAAAACCTTTTTTTAATATTAACATCATGAGTTCCCAAAACGAAAATCTTCCACAAGAGATTATTGATATCGAGTCATCTACCGACGATGATATCAACAACTACAGAAGTGAGGATCCTCTAGAGCACAGCCATTACTTTGCTGTGAAATTGACCTCGCAAGTTATACAACGGAGGGAAATTGTATGCATTCTATATTGTGGTTCTTTTTTCTTTCTGTTTATTGTTTATGATGATGAAATATTTTTTTGATTTCTTAATTTCAGACTATACCAGCAAAGCTGGTTCAGGATCTCAAGCTCTTCAACAATGGCACATGTTGTGTCTTCGAGATGGGGGAAATGAGTCAGAGGTTCGTGTTGGTGGATACCTTTCGTAATCGAAAGAAACTAATGGAAGAAAGACCCTATGGCCCGATCACCATTCATGGTGATTTTGACGAGTTGAGAATGAAATGGGGCATCCATTGGAGCCGATGGGTTGTTTTCACCATTGATCTTGAGAAAATGAAGCTCGGAGGCCGAGTTTACATGAAATTAACTTTGTTTTGATTTTTTTTTTTTTGTTGTAAATTTTGTGACTTTTTAATTTCCCTTGTAATTAATCCCTTTTTTTAATATTATCTTAAAGTTTTTTTTGTTAACCATCTATATATCCTCAAAGTCTCCGATAAAATAATTAATTTATCTTCAAATTTATAATGTCAAATTTCAAAATAATTATTTAAAAATATAAATAGATTAATATAAATATTTTAATTTATTAATTTATAGTATTAGCAAATAATGAATGAAATATTTAAACCAGTTTTACTTGTTTCAAGTTATTTATTGTAACGGCTAGAATATATTTGTTATTGCGGGTTTTCTTCCTTTGTTGTTGCGGTTTGCTGTTTTGTTATTGCGGTTTGAGCGCAATAACAAAACAAATCTGATTGTCATCTAATATCCAACTGACATATTTTGAAATAGTTGTCTTTCTTCTTCCTTGAGATCCTGTTTTCGTTCTGCTACTGTTTTTAAGGTAATTTCGTTTTCTTTTTATAATCTCATGCTTTGAAGTAGACTTAGAAATATAAGTATCTTCCAATTAGTTGCCAAAATAGACACATTACATTCATAAAATAGAGAATACAGTAAATTATGCAAACATTGCATATCCTATGAAAACTATGCAAATCCCTATCAAATACAATTTCATTTTCCTTAGCATTAAGTCACGTTCCTCGAGCTTCCTTTCAAGATTGTTCTTCGAGTTTATTAATCCTGGAATGATTTGTTTGGATCTTTCACACATAACAGGATCAAACCACACAAAAATCTACATGTAGAACCCTATAAAAAAGAATATTATACAGTAGTTAATAATTAGTTGAATTCTAAAACATTACACATATGTAACATACTATTATAAGCCAAACCCGCAATAACAATTCCATTTGTTGTTGCGGCCATACGTTACCCGCAACAACTACCAAATTTGTTGTTGCGGCCATGCTAAACCCGCAACAACAATCTAAATTTCCAGTTTAAATTAATTAATTAATTGGCAAACAAAAACAAATTTCATAAAGATACAACGATAACATTACATATATGTCACATACTATTATAAGCCAAACCAAAACAAGGACAACCAAAACCTAACACAAAGCTAACTAACATCATGTTGATTCACAGAAGAGTAACGTTGAAGATAACTCCAGTACCACGGTTTTTTGTTTCGAGATCAAGGGTGAACATCACATGTTGGTTCGTACGGATGCCCATCTTCTGTTTGAAGTCGACCATATCACCATTGATAGTCATATGGTCTATAAAACGAACATTTTGCCTCCTTCGATCACTGTGGCGTAGTAAATTGAAAACCATGTATGGGGGACTCATCTCAAGGTTTGACATAGCACACAAATGACGCTCATTCCAAAGTTGGTGATCCCTAACAAATTTTGCTAGAATAGTCTAATGAAAGAAATGAAAATTAAATTTATACTACAAATTAATTATAATAAAAAGAAATTAAAAAGAAAAATCATACAATTTTTCTTGTCATGGACGCACACCATTTTACGATGAAGAAATTATTAACATGATCACCAATATGCAGACTGCTAGAACTCATATTAGAAACTTAAAAGATCGATTAATCTTACTTTGAAAAGTTTTTCTTTGAAACGTTCTTGTAGGTTTAAAAACGCGCGAAACGTTCTTTGATATAACAAATTAAAGGAATGAATGAAGTCTGCTTATATATATACTTAAGTTTTGGTGGGATTGGGGATTAGGGTTATGGCGCGCATCACAACTGTACAACCGCATCTCCAAACAAGTGAATAGTCATTTTGATTTTTGCTGCAACATCATCAAGATTCGCGAGAGAACAAAATCTGCTGCAACATGTACAATATATAGAGCTGATATTAATTAGTTTTCTTTTAATTTCAAAGAAACTATCATCGCGCATATTATTAGAATCTCAAGAAATATTTGATTCTCCTGCAACATTATCTTATGATGTGGTAAAAATCGAGGAAAAACATTTGTTGTTGCGGTTTCCAGATTTGTTATTACGGTTAAGAGGATAAGTTTAAAAAAGTTGCTGCAACACTAGCTGTAACTTCCATCCAACTTGATGTGTATTTACTCGATGCATTAACTCAATTAAATTCCAAAATATTAATTCAAATTATTCTGAAATGCAGTTACCGCGGTTTCACTGTTGCATTTGTTAGTGCGGTTTTCCGTGTTTGTTACCGCGGTTTCACTGTTGCTACGCGCTTGAATTCTAGATGACGGTCAATATTCCCTCTTCAATTTCGACGCCCTTGGTTATTATATATAGTTAACCAATATTATTCTGAAATGCAATTACTAGAAAACTATTAATCAAAAACCTTTTTTTGTTATTAACATCATGAGTTCCCAAAACGAAAATCTTCCACAAGAGATTATTGATATCGAGTCATCTACCGACGACGATATCAACAACTACAGAAGTGAGGATCCTCTAGAGCACAGCCATTACTTTGCTGTGAAATTGACCTCGCAAGTTATACAACGGAGGGAAATTGTATGCATTCTATATTGTGGTTCTTTTTTCTTTCTGTTTATTGTTTATGATGATGAAATATTTTTTTGATTTCTTAATTTCAGACTATACCAGCAAAGCTGGTTCAGGATCTCAAGCTCTTCAACTATGGCACATGTTGTGTCTTCGAGATGGGGGAAATGAGTCAGAGGTTCGTGTTAGTGGATACCTTTCGTAATTGAAAGAAACTAATGGAAGAAAGACCCTATGGCCCGATCACCATTCATGGTGATTTTGACGAGTTGAGAATGAAATGGGGCATCCATTGGAGCCGATGGGTTGTTTTCACCATTGATCTTGAGAAAATGAAGCTCGGAGGCCGAGTTTACATGAAATTAACTTTGTTTTGATTTTTTTTTTTTGTTGTAAATTTTGTGACTTTTTAATTTCCCTTGTAATTAATCATCCCCTTTTTTTAATATTATCTTAAAGTTTTTTTTGTTAACCATCTATATATCTTCAAAGTCTCCGATAAAATAATTAATTTATCTTCAAATTTATAATGTCAAATTTCAAAATAATTATTTAAAAATATAAATAGATTAATATAAATATTTTAATTTATTAATTTATAGTATTAGCAAATAATGAATGAAATATTTAAACCAGTTTTACTTGTTTCAAGTTATTTATTGTAACGGCTAGAATATATTTGTTATTGCGGGTTTTCTTCCTTTGTTGTTGCGGTTTGCTGTTTTGTTATTGCGGTTTGAGCGCAATAACAAAACAAATCTGATTGTCATCTAATATCCAACTGACATATTTTGAAATAGTTGTCTTTCTTCTTCCTTGAGATCCTGTTTTCGTTCTGCTACTGTTTTTAAGGTAATTTCGTTTTCTTTTTATAATCTCAAGCTTTGAAGTAGACTTAGAAATATAAGTATCTTCCAATTAGTTGCCAAAATAGACACATTACATTCATAAAATAGAGAATACAGTAAATTATGCAAACATTGCATATCCTATGAAAACTATGCAAATCCCTATCAAATACAATTTCATTTTCCTTAGCATTAAGTCACGTTCCTCGAGCTTCCTTTCAAGATTGTTCTTCGAGTTTATTAATCCTGGAATGATTTGTTTGGATATTTCACACATAACAGGATCAAACCACACAAAAATCTACATGTAGAACCCTATAAAAAAGAATATTATACAGTAGTTAATAATTAGTTGAATTCTAAAACATTACACATATGTAACATACTATTATAAGCCAAACCCGCAATAACAATTCCATTTGTTGTTGCGGCCATACGTTACCCGCAACAACTACCAAATTTGTTGTTGCGGCCATGCTAAACCCGCAACAACAATCTAAATTTCCAGTTTAAATTAATTAATTAATTGGCAAACAAAAACAAATTTCATAAAGATACAACGATAACATTACATATATGTCACATACTATTATAAGCCAAACCAAAACAAGGACAACCAAAACCTAACACAAAGCTAACTAACATCATGTTGATTCACAGAAGAGTAACGTTGAAGATAACTCCAGTACCACGGTTTTTTGTTTCGAGATCAAGGGTGAACATCACATGTTGGTTCGTACGGATGCCCATCTTCTGTTTGAAGTCGACCATATCACCATTGATAGTCATATGGTCTATAAAACGAACATTTTGCCTCCTTCGATCACTGTGGCGTAGTAAATTGAAAACCATGTATGGGGGACTCATCTCAAGGTTTGACAAAGCACACAAATGACGCTCATTCCAAAGTTGGTGATCCCTAACAAATTTTGCTAGAATAGTCTAATGAAAGAAATGAAAATTAAATTTATACTACAAATTAATTATAATAAAAAGAAATTAAAAAGAAAAATCATACAATTTTTCTTGTCATGGACGCACACCATTTTACGATGAAGAAATTATTAACATGATCACCAATATGCAGACTGCTAGAACTCATATTAGAAACTTAAAAGATCGATTAATCTTACTTTGAAAAGTTTTTCTTTGAAACGTTCTTGTAGGTTTAAAAACGCGCGAAACGTTCTTTGATATAACAAATTAAAGGAATGAATGAAGTCTGCTTATATATATACTTAAGTTTTGGTGGGATTGGGGATTAGGGTTATGGCGCGCATCACAACTGTACAACCGCATCTCCAAACAAGTGAATAGTCATTTTGATTTTTGCTGCAGCATCATCAAGATTCGCGAGAGAACAAAATCTGCTGCAACATGTACAATATATAGAGCTGATATTAATTAGTTTTCTTTTAATTTCAAAGAAACTATCATCGCGCATATTATTAGAATCTCAAGAAATATTTGATTCTCCTGCAACATTATCTTATGATGTGGTAAAAATCGAGGAAAAACATTTGTTGTTGCGGTTTCCAGATTTGTTATTACGGTTAAGAGGATAAGTTTAAAAAAGTTGCTGCAACACTAGCTGTAACTTCCATCCAACTTGATGTGTATTTACTCGATGCATTAACTCAATTAAATTCCAAAATATTAATTCAAATTATTCTGAAATGCAGTTACCGCGGTTTCACTGTTGCATTTGTTAGTGCGGTTTTCCGTGTTTGTTACCGCGGTTTCACTGTTGCTACGCGCTTGAATTCTAGATGACGGTCAATATTCCCTCTTCAATTTCGACGCCCTTGGTTATTATATATAGTTAACCAATATTATTCTGAAATGCAATTACTAGAAAACTATTAATCAAAAACCTTTTTTTGTTATTAACATCATGAGTTCCCAAAACGAAAATCTTCCACAAGAGATTATTGATATCGAGTCATCTACCGACGACGATATCAACAACTACAGAAGTGAGGATCCTCTAGAGCACAGCCATTACTTTGCTGTGAAATTGACCTCGCAAGTTATACAACGGAGGGAAATTGTATGCATTCTATATTGTGGTTCTTTTTTCTTTCTGTTTATTGTTTATGATGATGAAATATTTTTTTGATTTCTTAATTTCAGACTATACCAGCAAAGCTGGTTCAGGATCTCAAGCTCTTCAACTATGGCACATGTTGTGTCTTCGAGATGGGGGAAATGAGTCAGAGGTTCGTGTTAGTGGATACCTTTCGTAATTGAAAGAAACTAATGGAAGAAAGACCCTATGGCCCGATCACCATTCATGGTGATTTTGACGAGTTGAGAATGAAATGGGGCATCCATTGGAGCCGATGGGTTGTTTTCACCATTGATCTTGAGAAAATGAAGCTCGGAGGCCGAGTTTACATGAAATTAACTTTGTTTTGATTTTTTTTTTGTTGTAAATTTTGTGACTTTTTAATTTCCCTTGTAATTAATCATCCCCTTTTTTTAATATTATCTTAAAGTTTTTTTTGTTAACCATCTATATATCTTCAAAGTCTCCGATAAAATAATTAATTTATCTTCAAATTTATAATGTCAAATTTCAAAATAATTATTTAAAAATATAAATAGATTAATATAAATATTTTAATTTATTAATTTATAGTATTAGCAAATAATGAATGAAATATTTAAACTAGTTTTACTTGTTTCAAGTTATTTATTGTAACGGCTAGAATATATTTGTTATTGCGGGTTTTCTTCCTTTGTTGTTGCGGTTTGCTGTTTGGTTATTGCGGTTTGACCGCAATAACAAAACAAATCTGATTGTCATCTAATATCCAACGGACATATTTTGAAATAGTTGTCTTTCTTCTTCGTTGAGATCCTGTTTTCGTTCTGCTACTGTTTTTAAGGTAATTTCGTTTTTTTTTTTTAATCTCATGCTTTGAAGTAGACTTAGAAATATAAGTATCTTCCAATTAGTTTCCAAAATAGACACATTACATTCATAAAATAGAGAATACAGTAAATTATGCAAACATTGCATATCCTATGAAAACTATGCAAATCCCTATCAAATACAATTTCATTTTCCTTAGCATTAAGTCACGTTCCTCGAGCTTCCTTTCAAGATTGTTCTTCGAGTTTATTAATCCTGGAATGATTTGTTTGGATCTTTCACACATAACAGGATCAAACCACACAAAAAATCTACATGTAGAACCCTATAAAAAAGAATATTATACAGTAGTTAATAATTAGTTGAATTCTAAAACATTACACATATGTAACATACTATTATAAGCCAAACCCGCAATAACAATTCCATTTGTTGTTGCGGCCATACGTTACCCGCAACAACTACCAAATTTGTTGTTGCGGCCATGCTAAACCCGCAACAACAATCTAAATTTCCAGTTTAAATTAATTAATTAATTGGCAAACAAAAACAAATTTCATAAAGATACAACGATAACATTACATATATGTAACATACTATTATAAGCCAAACCAAAACAAGGACAACCAAAACCTAACACAAAGCTAACTAACATCATGTTGATTCACAGAAGAGTAACGTTGAAGATAACTCCAGCACCACGGTTTTTTGTTTCGAGATCAAGGGTGAACATCACATGTTGGTTCGTACGGATGCCCATCTTCTGTTTGAAGTCGACCATATCACCATTGATAGTCATATGGTCTATAAAACGAACATTTTGCCTCCTTCGATCACTGTGGCGTAGTAAATTGAAAACCATGTATGGGGGACTCATCTCAGAGTTTTACAAAGCACACAAATGACGCTCATTCCAAAGTTGGTGATCCCTAACAAATTTTGCTAGAATAGTCTAATGAAAGAAATGAAAATTAAATTTATACTACAAATTAATTATAATAAAAAGAAATTAAAAAGAAAAATCATACAATTTTTCTTGTCATGGACGCACACCATTTTACGATGAAGAAATTATTAACGTGATCACCAATATGCAGACTGCTAGAACTCATATTAGAAACTTAAAAGATCGATTAATCTTACTTCGAAAAGTTTTTCTTTGAAACATTCTTGTAGGTTTAAAAACGCGCGAAACGTTCTTTGATATAACAAATTAAAGGAATGAATGAAGTCTGCTTATATATATACTTAAGTTTTGGTAGGATTGGGGATTAGGGTTATGGCGCGCATCACAACTGTACAACCGCATCTCCAAACAAGTGAATAGTCATTTTGATTTTTGCTGCAGCATCATCAAGATTCGCGAGAGAACAAAATCTGCTGCAACATGTACAATATATAGAGCTGATATTAATTAGTTTTCTTTTAATTTCAAAGAAACTATCATCGCGCATATTATTAGAATCTCAAGAAAAATTTGATTCTCCTGCAACATTACCTTATGATGTGGTAAAAATCGAGGAAAAACATTTGTTGTTGCGGTTTCCAGATTTGTTATTATGGTTAAGAGGATAAGTTTAAAAAAGTGCTGCAACACTAGCTGTAACTTCCATCCAACTTGATGTGTATTTACTCGATGCATTAACTCAATTAAATTCCAAAATATTAATTCAAATTATTCTGAAATGCAGTTACCGCGGTTTCACTGTTGCATTTGTTAGTGCGGTTTTCCATATTTGTTACCGCGGTTTCACTGTTGCTACGCGCTTGAATTCTAGATGACGGTCAATTTTCCTCTTCAATTTCGACGCCCTTGGTTATTATATATAGTTATCCAATATTATTCTGAAATGCAATTACTAGAAAACTATTAATCAAAAACCTTTTTTTGTTATTAACATCATGAGTTCCCAAAACGAAAATCTTCCACAAGAGATTATTGATATCGAGTCATCTACCGACGACGATATCAACAACTACAGAAGTGAGGATCCTCTAGAGCACAGCCATTACTTTGCTGTGAAATTGACCTCGCAAGTTATACAACGGAGGGAAATTGTATGCATTCTATATTGTGGTTCTTTTTTCTTTCTGTTTATTGTTTATGATGATGAAATATTTTTTTGATTTCTTAATTTCAGACTATACCAGCAAAGCTGGTTCAGGATCTCAAGCTCTTCAACTATGGCACATGTTGTGTCTTCGAGATGGGGGAAATGAGTCAGAGGTTCGTGTTAGTGGATACCTTTCGTAATCGAAAGAAACTAATGGAAGAAAGACCCTATGGCCCGATCACCATTCATGGTGATTTTGACGAGTTGAGAATGAAATGGGGCATCCATTGGAGCCGATGGGTTGTTTTCACCATTGATCTTGAGAAAATGAAGCTCGGAGGCCGAGTTTACATGAAATTAACTTTGTTTTGATTTTTTTTTTGTTGTAAATTTTGTGACTTTTTAATTTCCCTTGTAATTAATCATCCCCTTTTTTTAATATTATCTTAAAGTATTTTTTTGTTAACCATCTATATATCTTCAAAGTCTCCGATAAAATAATTAATTTATCTTCAAATTTATAATGTCAAATTTCAAAATAATTATTTAAAAATATAAATAGATTAATATAAATATTTTAATTTATTAATTTATAGTATTAGAAAATAATGAATGAAATATTTAAACCAGTTTTACTTGTTTCAAGTTATTTATTGTAACGGCTAGAATATATTTGTTATTGCGGGTTTTCTTCCTTTGTTGTTGCGGTTTGCTGTTTTGTTATTGCGGTTTGACCGCAATAACAAAACAAATCTGATTGTCATCTAATATCCAACGGACATATTTTGAAATAGTTGTCTTTCTTCTTCGTTGAGATCCTGTTTTCGTTCTGCTACTGTTTTTAAGGTAATTTCATTTTCTTTTTTTAATCTCATGCTTTGAAGTAGACTTAGAAATATATGTATCTTCCAATTAGTTGCCAAAATAGACACATTACATTCATAAAATAGAGAATACAGTAGATTATGCAAACATTGCATATCCTATGAAAACTATGAAAATCCCTATCAAATACAATTTCATTTTCCTTAGCATTAAGTCACGTTCCTCGAGCTTCCTTTCAAGATTTTTCTTCGAGTTTATTAATCCTGGAATGATTTGTTTGGATCTTTCACACATAACAGGATCAAACCACACAAAAAATCTACATGTAGAACCCTATAAAAAAGAATATTATACAATAGTTAATAATTAGTTGAATTCTAAAATGGTTATATATTAAATATCTTCAAATTAAAGGCCTTACCTTTGTTGGACATGTATAAAACCTTCGTCCAGGGTTTCTGGCTGTCCATGAAGTGCGAATCACTGCTAAATTGCCACATGATGAACATAAAACCATCTTGTAGCTAGAAAGATATAATGTGTTCATTTTTTTAAGGTTGATAAATGGCTGAATATGTGACTTACTTATATATCTTTCAATTACCATTTAAATATATAATATTAATTAATTTTTATTGTCGCTTTATTAATTTTTAGATGGAGCATAATTATTGGATGTATCATGTTATACGTTCGTCAGCCGATTATGTCATCGGTGTTGGAAATATTATTCGGTTTGCTGAATCGAATCGCGTTAAGAACGCAAGTCCTTCGATCTTATGTCCTTGCAACGTTTGTAAAAACTCTAAAAGATTCACAAACACCGGTGATATAGAGCACCATTTGTTTCGCCATGGTTTTATGTATAATTACACTTGTTGGTCAAGTCATGGAGAATCACGACTTAATTGTAACACATCTTCGAGCAATGTAGATAGTAGTAGTACTGCATATACAACATTGTGAATGACTCATACCACGATAACGATCAATACACTTCAAATGACCGTTTCGATGAAAGTATTAATGAATTGGATACTAATATGAGTGGTGACGTTGGTGAACAAGATGAATTACATCGCTTATTTGATGAGGCCGAAACACCATTATATAAAGGTTCTAAATTAATGAAACTTGATGTTGTGTTGAAGTTAATTAACTTAAAAATGAAAAACGGATGGAGTGATACAAGTTTCACAACCCTATTAGAGCTTTTACATCATGAGTTGCTTCCGGAAGAAAATGGATTACCAATTTCTACATATCGAGCAAAAAAATTAATGTGTCCAATGGGATTGGAAGAAGAAAGAATACATGCATGTCCCAATAATTGTATGTTGTTTCGGAACGAGTTCACACATTTGCATAATTGTCCTCATTGCAAGGCATCGAGGTATAAACGGAAAAAGGATACAGATGAAGTTGACGCTGATGTGACAAAGAATGGACCACCGGCTAAAATGTTGTGGTATCTTCCTATTATACCAAGACTAAAAAGGTTATATTCAAACGAGAAAGAAGCCAAGTTACTTTGTTGGCATTCAGAAGAACGTGTGATTGACGGGAAAATTAGACATGTTGCGGATTCACCGCAGTGGAGAAACATTGATAAAAGGTTTGTTGAGTTTGGGAAGGAGATCAGAAACATACGGTTTGGGCTTAGTTCGGATGGGATAAATCCTTTCGGTAACATGAGTAGTCGTCATAGTACGTGGCCAATTCTCTTATGCATTTACAATCTCCCACCATGGTTATGCATGAAACGGAAATACATTATGATGTCCTTGTTGATTCAAGGTCCAAAACAACCGGGTAATGATATTGATGTTTATTTATCCCCTTTGATTGATGACTTAAAAACTCTTTGGAGTGATGGTGTAGATGTATACGATGCTTATAGAAAACAACAATTTAAATTGCGGGCCATGGTTTTTTGTACTATCAATGACTTTCCAGCATACGGTAACTTGTCAGGATACAAAACGAAGGGTAAGAAAGCTTGTCCTGTTTGTGAAGATGAGACAAGCTCGGTGTGGTTACCAAATTGTAAAAAAACTGTATACATGGGACATCGAAGATTCCTTACCAAGAGTCACCCGTTTAGGAAGAAGACAATTGAGTTTGACGGAACTGTCGAGGTTAGGACGGTGAAGAAACGATTTGATACATTTTCACGAGTTGAAAATTCATATTGTGTTGGGTAAGAGATTCCGTATTGATAATGATGCCATATGGAAAAAGAAGTCCATATTTTTTCATTTGCCTTACTGGAGACATTTAGATGTTAGACATTGTCTTGATGTTATGCACATAGAAAAAAACGTATGTGAGAGCTTGATAGGCTTATTATTGGATATTAAGTACAAAACTAAAGATGGTATTAAGGTTCGAAATGACATGGTCGAGATGGGAATACGTAAAGATCTTGCTCCCGTACAACGAGGCACTCGTACTTATCTTCCACCCGCATGTTATAATACAACGAAAGAAGAAAAAAAAAGTTATGCCAATGTTTGCACGATATTAAGGTTCCGTCATCTTATTCGGCAAACATTCAAAGATTTGTATCAATGAAAGATTATAAATTGCTTGGGATGAAGTCTCACGATTGTCATGTTTTGATGACACATATGATTCCAATCGCAATTCGTGGAATTTTACAAGATGATATCCGACATACAATCACAAAGCTTTGTTTGTTTTTCAACAATATTCATACGAAAGTTATTGATGTCGAAGATTTGGACAAATGGGAGAAAGACATTTATGTTATCCTTTGTGAACTAGAGATGCACTTTCCACCATCATTTTTTGATATAATGGTTCACCTAATATCTCATATCGTACAAGAGATTAAGGCATGTGGTCCTGTATTTCTACGTTACATGTACCCTTTTGAAAGATACATGGGAATATTGAAAGGTTATGTAAGAAACCGTAATCGACCAGAGGGAAGTATTATTGAAGGGTATACTTCTGAAGAGGTGATTGAGTTCTGCCAAGGTACGTATGTAATATATATGATCAACTATAGCAAAAATTAATTTATTATATATTTTGTTTTTCTTAGGCTATATGGAAGGTGTCAAAAGTGTTGGCGTTCCTAAAAGTCGCCATTCAGGTCGACTTGAAGGAAAGGGAGGAGTAGGTTTTAAGATAATAGTGCCAATGCACGGAGAACTACAAGTTGCTCATTTAGTAATCTTAAAGCACATGACATGCCTCACTCCATATGTTGATGAACATATGGATATGTTAAAGTCGACAAACCCGGGTAAACAACAAGTGTGGTACATAAACAACCAAAACAAGGATTTGGCAAGTTGGTTGAAAGAGAGGGTGACAACAAGTGACGACGTTGATGTCACTGTCAAAAAATTGGGACAAGGTCCAGATGCTAGAGTAAGAACTTACCAAGGATATGATATTAATGGTTATACATTTTACACCAAAGATCAAGATAGAAAAAGTACAGTGCAAAATAGTGGAGTTACAGTAATAGCATCAACAACCGAAATCGATAGGCGTGATCAACATACATTGATAAGCATCGCAAAAGATTCTTATTACGGTGTGATAGAAGAAATTTGGGAATTGCAGTATTCTGATTTCATAATCCCAGTGTTCAAGTGTAAGTGGGTAAATAACCGTACGGGTGTTAAAGTTGACGAATATGGTTTTACACTTGTCGATCTTGAAACTAATGGCTACAAATCCGAGCCATTAGTTCTCGCAACACATGTATCACAAATTTTTTTCGTCAAAGATCCAAGCAAAGCAAAATACCACATTGTGTTGCAAGGTAAAAGACGTATTCTTGGGGTTGATAATGTTGTGGATGAAGAAGAACACGACAACTTCGATGATTTACCACCATTTTCCGTCGGTATCGAACCCGGGAATTTTGAAAACATGAATAGAAGCTCATATGTACGAACTGACGGAGAAGGAACACATATTTAATAACTCGATCTATTATATATTATTGAAAATTAATATTTGTATTATATATGTGTTTTAGTACTATGCAAATTTATAATTAACCTACTGTTTTATTCATGTGTAACATCTTTTAACAATTTGAATTTGTTACTATGCAACGTTCTTGTAACACACAAAAAAATGAAACTCAAAACCGCAACAACAAATTAACAAAACCGCAACAACTAATTCACCCAACCGCAACAACAAAAAAACCGCAATAACTAATGGACATAAACCGCGGTAACAAATAGAATAAAATAACCCGCTAAAACGAAATAAAGACCCGCTAAAACGAAATTGTTTATTCCAAAATTTTCAAATCCCAAAACATAAGTTATCCAAACATCGAATCCTTAATCACTTTTGCACAAAACCTTAATCGACCAAACCCTCCGTTTTCTTCACCAAAATCACTCTGCACTAGTTCACCGGAGTTTGGATTCACCGACGTTTTCTTCACCTTGGATAGTAACCGACATTGCTTTCACCACGTCGTATCCTTAATCACTTTTCCAAAAACCTTAATCACTCTCGTCGACCTAAACCCTAGTTTACCATTACATCGCCGATATTCCTTCACCAAGCTAGGTATTAAAGTATTATGTTAATGATTTCTTGTGTTTGTTATGCATTCGTTCTTAATCATCTTTTGCTGTTAACGTATTATGTTCACGCATTTGTGTCGTAATTCTGCAGAAATGGCCGATAATCAAGAACGTAAGAGACGTAGAGGCGAACGTGGTCCTGGATCTTTTGGGAAGAAATATAGCAAAAATGTATATAAAACTGAATTTGATGAAAATCATATCCCTCTGAGTAAAGAACTGACGTCATGGTTTGGGATGACGGTTCAACATCGTTTCCCGCTAGCAACTGATATGGCAAAATGGACAAAGACATATATGAACAACTATGGCTGGATACCAAGGTATATATTTATTAATTAGAAATATGAAATAGTTATTAAGTGATGATAGCATATAATTTATTTACTCTAAATTGTAGAATATGTGGAATATCGAGAACGATGATGCAAAAGAGTTAATGAGGAAGAAAGCTGTGAAAATTGGTACTAATTTTAAATCTAGGCTTGTTAAACATTTCGTCCTTACAGGTAAGGATGCTTGTGAGAAGTATAAGTTTCTTAAAAGGCATGATTGGGAAGCATTTAAGGCACAAAGAAGCACCCCAGAATTTATGGTATCTCTTAATTATATTATATGTTTAGTATTGTACAATATTTTATTATTAACAACTTGTTAATTTGTGTAGCTAAAAAGGGAGAAAGCACTGGAAAGTAATGCAAAGAGACAATTCAAGGTCCGCGTGGGCCGAAGCGGGTGGACCCATTTTAAAAAAAGTAAAAATGATGAAGTTTGGTCTGAACTTCTACAAAACCATAGTGTTCTTTCGGAGATTCAAAATGAACGGTCTAGGTTGTTTTTGATGGGTTGTGCAATAAAGAATAGTGAAGGAAAGTTTGAACTTCCTAATGAAGCGTTGGACAATTTCCAAGTTTTGGTATACTAAGTTTTATTTAATTGAAGATTTTTATCTTTTTGGTAAACAAATACTTTTTGTAGCTCGCGGAAGAGAAAAAGATGATAGAGGATGGTACTTATGCATTAAATAAAGAGGATCCTTTAATTCGTCTTCTAGGACCCGAGCACGGGGGAAGATCTCGGACCGTATCCGAGGTAATTGGATACACAAAGGTTAAAGGTGGATTGATTAGAAATGTGATCCCGCAAAGTACCCCCACGGTCAACACAAGCCACCATGATTCATGTGGGTCCCGTGGAACGATGGAACACTATCCACCTATTGAGGTAACAATTTAAAAGTTTTGCAGCCTATACTATCCAGCCTTATAATTGTATATGTTTTTATAGGTGTTGTCACCATGTGAGTTGCTAATTAGGGTGGCTGATGCCCATTTAGTCAAAGTTGGTTTTGGACAAGTATGGCCAACTGTTGGATTCCAACTGTTGCATAATAAACCGATTGCCGATGGTTGTGTAAAAGTCCAAGTAGATGCGATCGTGGCAGGAAAGGAGGATTTTCCTGTACATCCTCTCACAAAAACAGATGATGTTCAATTGGTTGAGAATTTGCCATATAATATAGTACAGTGGCCAAGATATGCAGTGAAGGTATATTTTAGTGTTTTTTACATTGTTTGTGAACGTTTTTATCTAACTTTGTAGAAATGTTTTAGCTTATTGGCGATGGGCTTGTCAATTCCCCGGAAAGGGACTTGAGAGAATCCTCTCCATTTGATTTGTCCACAAACAATGTTTATATACCAGAAATGCCTGAAACTTCACCTTCCCTTTAGACCAAGACTTTTATGGGATATGCACAAATGGTTAGTCTTATCATTATCATTATTTTGATCATTATTTTTAAATACTAATATTTTTATCATTACTTATTGTAGTTGCAATCGGTCCCCGCAGCCTAAACCGTCCCCGCAGCCCAACCCATTAACCCAGCCCAAACAGTCCCCGTAGCCCAAAAAGTCAATAAAGCCCAACCCATTATCCCAGCCCAAACCATCACCGAAGCCCAACCCGACAGCCCAGCCCGAACAGTCCCTAAACCCCAAACACCCACCGCAGCCCAAACCGTCACCACACCCCAAACCGTCCCCGCAGCCCAAATCGTCCCCGCAGCCCAAACCGTCCCCGCAGCCCAACCCATTAACCCAGCCCAAACAGTCCCCGTAGCCCAAACAGTCACTAAAGCCCAACCCATTATCCCAGCCCAAACCATCCCCGAAGCCCAACCCGACAGACCAGCCCGAACAGTCCCTAAACCCCAAACACCCACCGCAACCCAAACCGTCACCACACCCCAACCCGAACCCGAACCCGAGGATGTTCCTCCAGATCCTCAGTACGACCAGCATTATGTGATGGTAATGGCCGATGCTCCCCAATTTCTCCCAATATTTGATGCATTCTTCAAATATAACAAATATGGTCTTAGTGTTCCTTCCCCTCCGGGTATGTATCATGAGACATATACAGAAGGCATCCCAGCCACCGAGGTTTTACAATTTGCTCGATTCCATTGGGTTGATATGAGCATGATACATTGTTTGTCAATGTAAGCTTAATATTTTACTATTTGGGTATAATTGTATTTATTAACTTTATGTTGTATATTTAAGGTATTATTATGCAATGGCGGGCAGCAATTCACGATGTGCATCTTTCAATGCACACTATATTACCGATCCAGAATGTCGCACCAACAAGAACCATGTCATCCAACATATCAGGGATGTTTTAAATCATCATCCAAGCAAGTCATACATTCTTGCACCATACTATCAACAGTAGATTTGATTTTCCATAATACACGCAACACTGGATGTTTTAAATCATCATACAAGCAAGTAACTTTGATTAATTGCTTGTGTTTACTTGCAGGCAACACTGGATGCTTTTTATCCTCTGTCCTAAAACGAATATTGCATATATTGTTGATTCTTTAAAGCGTGAATCTGGTCCCGATTACTACACTATTGTAGGAGTAATCAATCATATGTTTCCCCGTAGATTTAAATGGATAAACACAACTGTATGTTTTCAATTTCCATTTTTTACCAATTTATTTAAGATGTATAAAATATTCAATATATTGAAATATTATAGTGCTGGAAACAAGACCAAAGCTGGGAATGTGGTTACATTGTTAGTCG
Organism: Calendula officinalis; assembly: GCA_963853835.1. Taxonomy (NCBI): domain Eukaryota; kingdom Viridiplantae; phylum Streptophyta; class Magnoliopsida; order Asterales; family Asteraceae; genus Calendula; species Calendula officinalis. Next base: position 57,699,178 of record OY970825.1, read on the forward strand.
ACATTTCGAAGAATTTTTACAGACCATACAGTTTAACATCAACCAATCTGTAAGTTTATGTTATAGTTTTAAAATATTACTCATTTAGATGTAAAAATTATTGATATTAATTGTTTTTCATGAGCAGATGTGGAAGACTAATAAAAGTTTTGATGCTTCTATGATTCATGAATACATAGAAAGGTTGTTGCCACTATATCTCGAATGGATGAAGAGGTGCAAGCAAAGTGATGCCACTTATTAAAGGTTAGCAATTAAGCAAGTGTAAATTTTTGAACATATAGTTGTAAATTTTTGAAACACGGTCCATTACAATGATCACAACCTGCAAGTGTACATTTTTTTAACATTAAGTTATTGTGCGATTGTACATTTTAAATATATAAGAGCTAGATTTATATATATATATATATATATATATATATATATATATATATATATATATATATATACTAGCAGGGACCCGCGCAATGCGGCGGCGGGTACCCTGTGATTAAGTTTTTGCAGCGACAAATTAATATTCGATTATAGTACGCATTATCCTTTAAAGCATGTTTAACCATCTTTAGTTGATCAATATTTAAGCCATCCAAATGACAACAATTGACGAAACATCAATTTAGAGATACTATGAAGAATTAAAATGTTGATCTAGAATCAAGTATGTTAACTTCGAACCGATTGGAGCGAAAGTGAAATAGGCGAAAGTTCAAGGGTTAAAAGTCAATAATAGTTATAAGTTGCTTTCACCACAACCACATCGAAACATTAAGATAGTAATCCCAATTTCTATAACCAAACTAAAAACCAAGTGTTTATTGATCCTGCACGTATAGATGCAGCCAGCACATCACCAAGTACCTCGCACCACCAACTCCTTAGCTCCAGACGCTTTTGCCTCATGAAATCGTCTCATTCGTGCCAGTAAAACATGTGAATTCTCAGGGTGGAAATTGTCATTACGACCATACAAGTTTGTTGGCATTGCTGAAATTGCATCCCACTTGTATTGAATCCTATATGCTTCACACATCTTTATACCAGCGATTTTGGCAACTGAATGCATACCACTCATTCTTAAACTCATTCTTAAATCTCATCAGCCTATTGAATCCTATAATTACAGATTATTTTGATAGCCTTTTCCATATAAAAATGTTAATTTAAGAAAAACAAATCAACCAGAAAAAACACAAAGAATAGTAGGAGAAAATACTTTCCACTGCCGATGATGACTCCAAACACTAATGTTTAACTCTCTTGATCCTACAATAAAGCTATATACGGATATCTCTTGTAAAGGGCGGTCTCTCTTCCATCTGTTATAAAAGAAAAATCAAAATTAGGGTTAAATGAATCGTCACATCTTTGAGCCCTAACAATTATGAATTTATGACATGCAATTTCAATTAAAAGTTCAAAATTACAATGTATAAAACACAATTGTGTCTTTTGTTGAATATGTATAATATATACATATAAAATTTAAAGAATTACTATAGATTGGAACTTTAGAACATAAAAGACAATTATACATGTCTGATGGAAAGAATTTAACAAAGTTTATGGCCACTATCTATCTTTTTATTTAACGGCATTATGGCAACTATCTATTCATGTCAATTATTCTCTTCAACAGAATATCTTAAACTTGCTCTCATGATCACTTATGTATATAATTTCATTTATGGCTATTTTTATTTCAAAAGAGAGAAGTTGATCGAATCATCGCCTAATTCTATGTTAACCTAAATTACTCATACAAACTATTCTAACCTAATTACAATTTTGTGTAAAGAAAAAAATAAGGATCCATATTATACCAGATAGCTACACTATAACGTCAACTCCACAGATTTCGATCATCAATTTCCTTTCTGATTTCAAAATGATTCACAAATCATTAGTAAAGACATAATAAATGACTCCAAGAAATCGATTATTGTTTTAGAAAATCACCTTCCAACAGTGGGAAACATTTTGCCATTAGGAACAAGAAACCTATCTCTTGCAATAACACATGACTCCAGCCTTTTCTCATTCACTAACAAAATGCCTGTAACAATTAAAAGATTAGAGCTTTTTTCAAATAATTAAAAAAAGAATTAGAAAAAAAGAAAATATCAGCTTTTTAACTGTACCCCTTGCTAACCTACATGTTGAGATGTCCCACATTGGACAAAATATGAACCGGTAATGTGCTTATAAGGGTCATGGGCTACTCCTCTTACAACCAATTGATTTTAAGATGGAGCCCCATAAACCTGACATGGTATCAGAGCAAGGTTTACCCGTTGTTGGTCAAACGGCCACACGGACCCCACGTAACCCATAAATATCCACGTGTTAGGCGTGAAAAAAAATGACGCCACACGTGAGGGGGCGTGTTGAGATGTCCCACATTGGACAAAATATGAACCGGTAATGTGCTTATAAGGGTCATGGGCTACTCCTCTTACAACCAATTGATTTTAAGATGGAACCTCATAAACCTGACACTACATTTTAATGGCATGTCCTTCAAGAAAAAGATATTCAATATTACAATTAACTTGGGTAGCATGAAAGCCTACTAACCGTAATTCTTTGTCCGAAAATGGGGTTTATAGCAATAAGTTTTTGAGCATATCCAGACATTGTGTTGACCTAATATCTAAGTTACCCCTTGTGAAGCAGATGCGAAAATATAGGTTGAACCTTTTATTCCATGATAAGAATGATACGAGTTGTAGCAGATCCACTTTGATGAATCGCGTTTGATATCGCCATATCTGAATAATTCGTCGAGCAGGTCACTACCGACGCAGGAATTTGTTTAATGGTGCAAGAATTTGGTTTCTGGTGCATGAATTCAGGTTGATCGAGAATTGTAGCTCTGGATGTGTCTCATTACCGATGCAGGTCATTATTCCCAAGAAGCCCTCTAAACTTCCGCAACCCTTGAAATGCCCTTGACAAATTTTTTCGAACTACGAATATAGGATGGATTAAGAGAAGTATAGACAAGTAATTCTTATGGTTCAGCTGGCTATTGTCTATCACGGTTAATCTAAAGGTCTCGTTATCGAATCCTCTCTCAAACATTTTTTAGGCAAAATGCAATATTTTCTATATTTAGCAATTATTTGGCTGAATTTTTAAAATGATATTTAGGGAAAGGTCATAAATGCATTATAGATAGTTGATATATATATATATATATATATATATATATATATATATATATATATATATATATATATATATATATATATATATATATATATATATATATATATATTATATTGTGGAATGATTTTTTTTTTGTTTATTTTGAATATCAAATATGGCGGTTACTTTATCATGTGTGCGAATAACTAATATTGCGGGTATAGCATCTAGTGTAGTGTGCGAAGAACTAATAGCGCGTTGTGTTATTTAATGTTGCGGTTTCTTTCTTATTGCGGTCTCTGTGTTTGATATTGCGGTGTCTCTTTTGTTGCGGTGTTGGCTTTAATATTGCAGTTTCTTTCTTGTTGCGGTCACTGTGTTTGATACTGCGGTTTCTCTTTTGTTGCGGTTTGTTTGTTTGATAGTGCGTAGTTTGTTAGTGTGTTCCTTTCCCCGCAACAACAAATCGTTTCTGTAGTAGTGTAAATTGTTCAAACTTTGTCACGATCTTACAGGAGCATCTACCTTTAACTTCAATATATGATGCGTGACACCTGATATTTTTATAGTATACAAGAATTATGTGGTGTAAAGATCGAGGCTAAACATAGTATCATCAACAATTTCGTGTGTGAGTGTTGATAATAATATGTTTAGATTATAATATTTTTGGATCATAATATTTTTAAATATTGATTATTATAACTTTCCATCATAATAAAATTGGATAATAATAAATTTGGATCGTAACATTTTGTGATCATAACATTTTGTGACCATAATAAATTTAAATTACATTTTTAGATCATAAGATTTGTTTCGTAAAATGTTTGAATCATGACATTTTTTTGTTCGAATTTTTATGTCTATACTCATTTCGTAAAGATTTTAATTTTAAAAACTTTTATTTTCTTAAAATTTTTGTGATTATAATATTTTGTGATCATAATAAATTTAAACTACACTTTTAGATAATAAGATTTTTTTTCGTAAAATGTTTGGACCATGACATTTTTTTTTCAAATTTTTATGACTATACTCATTTCGTAAATAATTTAATTTTAAGAACTTTTATTTTCTTAAAATTTTTGAGATTATAACATTTTGTGATCATAATAAATTTAAATTACATTTTAGATCATTAGATTTTTTTTCGTAAAATGTTTGAACCATTGTTGGGTCACATTTATTGTAACCAATAGTCTAGGGACCATTTTCTATTTAGTCGAAACTTTGGCTAGGTATATATAGTAAGTAGTAACCTAATTTGCATAACCTTTGCCCAAATTGTAGCAGCGCCCATCAATAGCAAAGTGTTCAAATATTCCATCCGTCTTAATCTTCCTATATTATCGCTTCTTTATGCTTAATCTATGTATTAATCATTGAATTCACAATCTACAACCATGACATTTTATTTTCAAATTTTTACGATTATACTCATTTCGTAAAGAATTTAATTTTAAGAACTTTGATTTTCCAAAAATATTTTGTTTAAATATAAAAAACAAAGCTATGGGCGAAAAACGAAGCGAGTGAAGACATGAATATGTTTCCATATAAAGAAGTTAATTGTCTATTATGCCCGTTGAGTCAGCGTCCATGTATCAAAAAAAAAAAAGGAAAATATATTATTTTACAATTATTTTGACCCATTCAATTAAGCACTTTATTATAACAAAAAAAGTGGATAACGTATATATGTACAAATAAAAGTTTCTTAAATATTGAATAGCACACATGCACATTCTACATCTATGTACCAAAAAACTAAATAACATCTATGTACAAACATAGATGTTTCTTTCTAAACTATCCTCTTCATCTTCATCTTTGTAAAGTTTTTACAATCTTTACCGTCTTCATATTCATAACTATCTTTAAGAATCATTACTTAGCACCATGCAAGCTGGAAAACATGAAATACACTCATATCAAACATAATTTTCGATATATACATGCGTGTATGTAGAGTAACATCGATGTATATGGATACGATAACATCGATGTACCATACCTATGCACATCGATGTTACTCTAGACACAAAATATGCAAAAAAAACTTCTGTTGGAAATGGAGGATCAGATACATACACCTAAACGCGTACCCGTTCCGGACAGAAAAGGTACCGAGTACCATATGACTATGATCAGAATCAAAGAAATCATCCTCAACTTGCAAATCTTTTCTCGGTTTTATAAATTTCTCAAAATAATTTCAAAAGTGTTTAATAGTTCAAAACAGTCTTGTATTAACAACAATTATCACAATTAACAAAAAAATAAACGCAATATTATGTGGCAAATTGAATAGGATTTGAGAGATACCTTGTTAAAATCTCAGAAGTTTTTCAAGTTCTCTTAGATACTTTCATATGGAGCAACAATCACACCATTTATGAAGGATTTAATTTTAGGAGGCTGATACACAATAAAGAGAAGCATACATGATCATCAAGTTTGACCATATAATAAGTTTAAATAAAAGACTCTAATATAGAATTATACCTATAAAATTGGAAGGGTTTGTTATCGAAATTACAAAGGAATTTTGATGATTAATGAAATTTTTGGAGATCGTTCTTCAATCACGATATAACAAATTTGTTAAAATTCAATTTTCCAAAGGTGTTTAAAATAACAGTTGAAGATGAAACACTTTATTTTGTTTTCAACACCCACTATACACGATACAAATACAATCCTATCAGCAACACCATTAACAAAACTAATTTAAAAATCTAAATGAAGAATCCTTTTAGAAATATGATACTTACCTTTATTATTTGAACAATCACGATTTGAGAATCGACGGAGACCAAACTTTACCGACGGCATAGATTTGTAGCCAGAAACATAAGATGATGATGAAGATGGACCTCAAGACTCTAGGCTATGTTTTCGATTTAGGGTTTCTCAAATTGAGGGTGAGGGATTTGAGAAAGAGATCGTGGAAAGAGGGTAACATTAAAGAGGAGAGATGGTGGCCGTTTTTAGTGGAGTTTGTTTCTTATTTGTGTCAAAATACATAATTACCCTTTTCATTTAAGTTATTACCAAAATTACAATTTAATTTATTTAAAGAAATGTCATAACAATCTTAACCATTGATCTTGAAATCCAATGGTTTAAATTGAGTTCTACCGGTTCTGTAGCCTTAAGTGGTTCTGATTTTAATTCTACAATATATATATATATACTGTCTATAATACATTTAGGATCTTTCTCGAAATAGGTGGCTAAAATTTTCAGCCAAATACTTGCTATTATGGGAAAGAATTTGAGTTTATTAAAAAACTATCTATAATGCATTTAGGATCTTTCTCGAAATAGGTGGCTGAAATTTTCAGCCAAATACTTGCTATTATGGGAAAGAATTTGAGTTTATTAAAAAAGATTAATACGGGATTCGAATTAAAGACCACCATCTTATAAGCTAACAACTCTAACCACTAAGCTACATAAGAAATTGGTTTCGTGTCATTTGGACACCGTACGAGGAAGTTATGGACGAAACCGGGCCGAGAAGGAAGCCGAAAACTGCAGCCATACTGCAGCACAAAGTTCACGGCGTGAACTTTAGTTCATGATCGTGAACTCCATTCAGGGAATGGTGGTTTTTGGTCGATTGAAGTTCACGCGTGGCTAGCGATCGGGAAACGTTCACGACGGGGGAAGTTCACGGCGCGAACTTCTTCGCGATCGTGAACTCCGTCAAGCAGCATTAAAGTCGGGTTTTGGCTCATTAATGTCATGTGCAAACCCTAGTTTCTCCCTTTGGCGATTTTCGAGCTTGAGGACTGATTTTGGACGATTCCTTCACAAATCCTTGGTAGATTTCACTCCTAGTTGAAGATTAAAGGTATATCTTCACTCTTTGATCTTCGTAGCTTAAGATCTATGGATTTTGATGTATGGGTTTGAAACCCTAGTTCTTGGGGTTTTGGGTATGGTGAAATAAATGAAGTATACACTTAATAGATGGTATTTTAACAAAGGAATCAAGTATATAATTAAGATTTGTAAGAATCTTAAGGGTTGGTTAAACCTAGGGTTTGGTAAATCTCTATAATTGGGGGAAAGTGTTAGCTAATGGTATCTAGCGATAAATAGATACATTATTAGTGATATGTGGTGTTGAACAACTTGTGATTGCTATATTAGGCTTTTGGTGAAGTCTTGGAAGGTTGATCGATTTTGCAAGCAAGAGATTTTGTGTGAAGAACACGGTTGGAGCATTTTATTGCTAAGGTGAGTACGTGTGGACTTTACTGAGTACATAGCCTATGAAATACATTTCTTACTTTTGTCACGGTCTATTTGCTTATTTGTGTAGAAGTATAGTTGTTAGTTAGTTATATTATTGATAGTATTGAACTAACTAGTTTGATGATTGATGTGATAGCCGAGAGCTAGATTGACATAACTGTTGAGTTATGATACGATTGAGATGATGTGATGACGCGGGGGACCCCCGGTCATGAGGTGTGGTTTTAGGGGCGGTTGGGTGGATTCCCATCGACTCATCCACGGTAGTAGTCTTGCTAACTGGAGGTAGTCCAGCGAGTAAGGCATGTATCGGTAGATTGGGCGATTCCCTCTTGCCGGTATCTTGATGCTTATTAATGGCGATGGATTTCGGTCAATAAGTTAATGTGGTTCTAGTTAGTTCAGGGCAACCCGATAACTAGATATGATTACTAGGAAAGCAAGGATTAGAGAGTCACAATAGGGTGACTAGATAGATGGACGAACTACTTGTATGTTTGTTTATATGTTTTATGATTATTATTATTATCGGGTCTAAACCCAAGTAGCTCACGAGACGTTTTTGTCTCACGTACTCCTTGTTGTTTTTGCTATGTACTCAGGTTCGGGATCGAAGGTATAGGTGCGCACGGATAGAGATGCAGAGCCTATAGTAGAAGAACACTAGAACGGATTTAGACTTAGCTTTGGTTTTGATATATTTTGGTAACACCAAACTTATACTCTGATTTTCATACCAAAAGGTTTTTGTAAATCCGTATTTTGGGATAGTTCTCCTCTTTATTAAATGATTATTTTGGCCAAATGTTTTGTATTAAAAATTGAGGTGTTACAACTTGGTATCAGAGCTATAGTTTAAGTGAATTAGGTTGGATGACCATCCTAGTCTTAGTCTGTAGCATTAGGAATATAAGATTCCTTGAGATTATAGGTTGACCTTGAGACTTTATGTTAAGTTTAGAGTTGAACCTAGGGGACCTATGAAAGTTGATATGATTGCGGATATTGAGTCCTATGCGACTAATGGATTCTACATAAGGTACTAAATGTTTAATGTCTTTCGTATAGTCTTGATCGAAAGAAATGGTTGTGACAATCCTCGGAAATCGAATATTATTTATACTCCTCAATGGTAAGCCAACCCCACCTTGTCCAATTGATCATTGATGAAATTCATACTTGAGTTCCGTATTTAATTCAAATAACTTGTTATTGTTAAATACACTAAAAGCCGAACTTGTCGGTGTACCGTAATCCTGACTGTTGGTGACTAAAACTCTTATATATTTTATAAATGAACATTTATTTTAACTTTATTATTAATAATATATAATATGATACAATTTAAGAATGTGCATAAAAGGAAAACGTTAAAATATGGACATCTCCATAACCTTACCCTATTTTATCAAATTGTCTACATCAATCTAACCCTTACCAACTAGTTATTTTATTATTATTGTTTATTCTTTTACAAGCAAATTGAGTGAGGTCCCTAGTATTTTAATATGTATAGTAGGGTAGAAACGGTGGCAGAGAGATGATGACTCAAGAATATTTAAACAAGATAAAATCTAATACATATCCAACACTTTATCTTGATTTGATAGGGCATGATTTTCTTTATTTTTTTATTATGGTGAGAAAGTGATCGATGAGAAGCACCAAAATATAACTAGCATGTTGAGTTGGTCATTTACCACCCAACATATCTCTAAAAACTCCCTCTTATCCTAGAATTTCGGCCAAGCAACAATCATCCATATTTTTAACTTCTAAATAACATATCTCACTCATTTTAGCTCCAAATTGAGTAATTCAAAGCTCCAAATCACCATGAGAACATCCTCTACCATATTCCACCATCAATTCAGCCATTTACAAGCTTGAAAATCACTGGAATTTAAGGAGAAGTGCTGCCCAAATTTCATCTTCACCAATTTTTTTAGTGTAAGTGTTGTTTCTTGGGTTCTATATTTTCCCTTGCTATCATATCTTAACATACTTGTATTTTACTTCATTTCAAGAAGACTTCCAAGAAGATCCATCCATTTTGGTGCCTTGTAGAAGAAGGAGAGTTCATCTAAGTCACAATATACTCATATCTAAAGCATTGTGAGATCCTACATCCTTGTTCAATACATCTTCATATTTTACATATTTATGCTAGTAAATGTTCACTAACTTGAATCATCTAAAAATATGTTAACTACAAGTTTGAAACATTTTTCTAAAGGATAAAACCTTGGACTTGAACATCTTAAAGAACTTAAGAAAACATGAAAACACATGTAACGTATTGTAAGTTGTTTTGAGGCCATGAAAAATACAAGGAAAATACTTATAATATACATGTAAGTTGGAACCAAGAAAAATAAAAGAATATGTACACTACACATTAAAATCATACAATATACATCCAAGAGTAGTTGGAAATTAAATAAGAAGAAGAAAAAGAAAAAGATTACAACACTCAAAATATAATATGCTGACATGGACAAGAAAATAAATTGTACAAGAAATTTCCTTGCTAAATGTTCTCATACGCCCAAGGTCATGAATTCCCATACGCCCAACATCATGAATTGGAGACATAATTACGTTGATATTTCCGTGTCTTTACTTATTTTTGTCAAAAACTAATGTTTTAAATATTATATATATATATATATATATATATATATATATATATATATATATATATATATTTATATATATATATATATATATATATATATATATATATATATATATAATTATTAATTTCACAAAATGTTATATTAAGTTTGGACCTAAAGATTTAGAGTTGAAAAATCAAATGTTTAATAAATTAAAATAGTCATTTTATATACCTAATGTTAAAAAAATGAGGTACTGGATGATATAAATGAAATTGAAATATATGTTTAATAAAGGCGTTTTTTTTTTTGCCTCGAATACTGTAACGGAGCAAAATACATATTTTACTGAGTATGATGACGACATTAGAATATTATGACCAATAAATATACCCTTGAAATACTTATGGAAATACGAATAAGTACAAGTATGAAATAATCATAAACTTTTATTGGCATACTGAAAACTATTATTTTTCGGGTCACCAATAAGTCAGAAACTTATAATGATTTTTAAACCATCTAGTTGAGTGAACAACTAGCATAGATCAATTGGTAAAGCTGTCTACTTATACTTTATTCTCATGTGCTTAGGGCACTAAGAGACGTTTTGGACTTGCATAATTATACTATATTTCATTCGCTAGCTTGTGTGACTCAGGTGAGTTCACAGCCCCATTTTACTATATTTTTACTGTTTTACTTTCGGGGTGAAAAACATATGAAATTATTTATGATTATTTACGATAAAACTATATTTTTGAAAACATGACAACGAATCGTTATGCTCGAACTAGGTTTAGATGTAGTGCATGGAAGTGCGTATATGCCTACATACCATAATCATTAGCTAGTTGTGACTAGGCCCTGGATATGCAAATAGTACTATTGGCTGAGACTTACCCTCCCCCGTATTTAGTTGGTCGCGCTAACTGTCGATGTTTATCGAACCCGTGGAGTGTATATCCAGAAAGTGAAATACGTTTGAAAGTTGTTGTTTTGGTTATGGACTTAGGGTCGACATATTAACTCATAGGCCTTGCAAACCTATTGGGGATCATCGTCATATGTTTTCTACTTTGCGATTTTGATCGTACGTATTGCCAGTGAGGCAACTATATTAAAATGTTTCATCATCGTACAAATTATGTCAAGTTTAATATACGAAAACTTTAAATCATTAATTTATTTTAAAAACCTGTGAATTCACTCAAGATTATTGTTGACGTTTTTAATCTATGTTTTTCAGGTAATTAGCCGGAGAGCTAATTTGCATTCAAGTTTTTGGAAATCGTGTCTACGTAATATAATGCCATGGATTTTGTTGTCAGGAAGGGATTTCATTAGTATTATTTAAATGTTTTGAGTTATATTTTTGAAATCCTGAAATTCGGGAATTTATATTATTTCCCAAACTTATTTGTATCAGTTTTTGTAAACCATGAATGGCATTTAAATATATTTTGGTTTCACGATAATCATATGCTTGTGTTTACCCGTGACGTCCACCCCGTTCTTCCGCAAACCGTTTTGGCGGGGTGTGACAGATGGTGAACACTCGACGAAGTGGGAAAGCCCCGGAAAACCAGGAGGAAGAGATACCTCATGTCGAGAGGGTGGTTGAACAACAAAGTCAACCGTCGATGCATCGAGTGGATGAATCGGAGGTTGGAGCTAATAAGACTCCGGTAACCATGGCGGATCTCCAAACTCTTATTGATCAAATCAAATGGACGGTGGCCGAGGAAGTGCACCGTATTATTGGGCACCGTGAGAGATCGGAGGGAGACCGTGAATCCGAAGCGAGGTCGGATGGGAGAACATGGGGTAGTGGCACCGGGGAGGAGAAGTCCTCCACGGGTGGCCAAAGTGATGCTAGGGCAAAGCCCGAGGTGAAAGAAGGTTGTTCATTTAAATCCTTCATGGCTTGTAAGCCAAATGTGTATACGGGTAGTTCGGACCCAAAATTAACTATGAGGTGGATCCGAGAGACCGAGAGGGTTATCGGTAGTAACAAGTATAAGAAAGCCGATATGGTGACGTATGCGTCACAACTATTGAAAGAAGATGATATGGTTTGGTGGGAAGTGTATGAAACCCTCGGGAGAGAGGTGATTGAGGTGATGTCATGGGATGAATTTACCATGAGGTTGAAATAGAAGTTTTGTCCCGAGAGGGATTTGGAAAAGATGCATGAAAAGTTTGTGACCCTTAAGAAGGGTGATATTTCGTTTGAAGAATACTCGAGAGAGTTCACGAGATTATTCCCGTTTGTTGCTAAAACCTACTCGGATGAGAGGTTGAGGGTGGTCCGGTATGCTAGTGGGTTACCGTGGGATTAATAATTAGAAGTGAAAAGGGCGGGCACACTTGATAAGGCCATTTGTGCCGCCCGAAGTGTAGTGTAGAAGAGGTGAATGAGGTACGGGTTGCCGAGAGGGCCCATGTGGGCGAGAAAAGGAAGGCCGAGAGCGGCTCTAATTCGTTCAAGAAAGGGAAGTTCACTTCGAGCTTCTCTAAACAAGGAAGTGTTGACTCGTGCAAGAAGTGCGGGAAGAATCATACGGGCGGATGCCGAGGAGAGTCTAAGGCTTGCTATAGTTGTGGCAAGATGGGGCATCTAGCCCGGGATTGTAAGGCCAAGTTGTCGGCGGAGGTGGAGTGCTACTCATGCCACGAAAAAGGGCATTATAGCAATGTGTGCCCGAAGAAGGGAACTGAGTCAATGGTGTCCACGGCTCAAAAGAAAGTGGAGCCAGCCAAGGTGAAGGGGCGATCCTTCCAACTTACTCGGGAGGAGGCGAAGGAGGCACACGATGTGGTGTCAGGTACTCTATTCATTAACTCCTTGCCAACTAATATATTATTTGATTCGGGTTCCAATTATTCGTTTGTGTCTTATGAGTTCGGATGTAAGTTGAATGTGTCGTCCGAGATGTTAGATGAAATTTATGAAATAGAGGTAGCCGACGGGAAAACCTCAATGGTTGAAAGTGTTTATAGAAATTATGAAATAGAAATAGACGGTAAAAAGTTTGAGGTTGATTTATTGCCCATGGGGATAAAGGCATTCGATGTAGTTATCGGTATGGATTGGTTGGGGATGCACCAAGCCAAAATATTGTGTGGTAAGAAAATTGTGTCGATCAAGTCACCCGAGAACGAGAAAGTGTACGTGTATGGGAAAAAACGACATCACATGCCTAATGTGATTAGCGCCATTAAGGCGAGGAAAAGTATATCGAAAGGTTGTGCATCGTTTATTGCATATGTATTAGATGGCCGAAAAGAAAAGAAGTCGATGGATAACGTCAAGATTATTCGGGATTTCCCCGAAGTATTTCCCGATGACTTGCCCGGTTTGCCACCGGAGAGACAAGTCAAGTTTAAGATTGATTTAGTTCCGGGGGCGACGCCAATTGCTCGTGCTCCGTATCATTTTGGCTCCCACCGAGATGCGAGAATTGATGACTCAATAAGACTTGTTACATAAAGGTTTATTCGTCCAAGTCGTCACCGTGGGGTGCACCGGTGTTATTTGTCAAGAAGAAAGACGGTTCGATGAGATTGTGTATCGACTACCGAGAGTTGAATAAAGTAACTATTAAGAACCGTTACCCATTGCCGAGAATTGACGACTTATTGAACCAATTACAAGGTGCTAGTTATTTCTCGAAGATTGATTTGAGGTCGGGTTATCACCAAGTTCGGGTGAAAGAAGGAGACACCGAGAAGACGACTTTTCATACACGGCACGATCATTATGAATTCCTATTGATTCCGTTTGGTCTTACAAACGCGCCAGCTATTTTTATGGATTTGATGAACCGAGTTTGCAAACCGTTCCTTGATAAGTTTTTGATAGTGTTCATTGATGATATTTTGATTTATTCGAAAACCGAGGAAGAACACGAGGGTCATTTGAGACTTGTGTTAGATGTGTTGAAACGGGAAAAGTTGTATGCCAAATTCTCCAAGTGTGAATTTTGGTTACGGGAAGTACAATTCTTAGGTCACGTGGTGACATGTGATGGTATTAAACTTGACATGTCCAAGATTGAAGCGGTGTCGAATTGGGAGCCTCCGAGGACTCCTACCGAGGTTAGAAGTTTCCTTGGATTAGCCGGTTTTTACAAGACTTCTTGAGAAATGCGGTTCCACTCACGAAGTTAACGAGAAAAAGTGAGAAGTTTGTGTGGGAGAAGAAGCAAGAAGAGGCGTTTAATTTGTTGAAGGAAAAGTTGTGTAACGCACCAGTTCTTACATTACCGGATGGTATGGAAGATTTTGTAGTTTATAGCGATGCTTCGAATCAAGGGCTCGGTTGTGTGTTGATGCAAAGAGGGAAGGTGATCGCCTATGCCTCGCGACAATTGAAAAATGCGGAATTGAGGTACACGACACACGACTTGGAGTTAGCGGCGATTATATTTGCTTTGAAGTTGTGGAGAATTTATTTGTATGGTACCCGGTGTACATTGTACACGGATCATAAAAGTCTACAATACGTTTTTACTCAAAAGGATCTCAATATGCGACAAAGAAGATGGATCGAGTTGATCGCCGACTATGGTTGTGAGATTGTGTATCATGCGGGAAATGCTAATGTAGTAGCCGACGCCTTGAACCGAAAGGTTTAAGAGAAACCGAACCGAGGAATATTAACACTTATAGAAGTCGTCTCGAGTATTATCGAAAGAATCAAGAATACCCAACGAGAGGTTATGGGAAAATATGAGTTAAGGCAAGAACGGTGAGGAAAGAACCAACATTTTCTTGAAAATGCACAAGGGTTGAAAACCGGTGAGGTCACCTCAAAAAAATTCCAAAAAATTTCGAAAAGAATTATATAACTCCCCATTATTATTACTACATTTGACCAAAAAAAATATTTGAAAAACAAATTATGATCCACTTTTTTTTGTGGATCATAATAAAGATCCATATTTTTATTTTTTTGGATCATTTTTTAAAATTTTTTATTTTTTTTATCTTATATGCTTTGATTTTATTGTTTAAAAAAGAAATTTTTTGCAAAAGGTTTTTTTTTTAATCATTTTTTAGAGTTTTTTTTAGTCCTCGCAGTTTTTACCGGTTTTTGAGTCCTCTCCGGATCCGGACCCTATATATATATATATATATATATATATATATATATATATATATATATAGAAGTGGGATCCTGGGAGGACTTTTTTTTCGGTGAGGACTCGCGAGGACACCTCATAAAAATTTCAAAAAATTCCGAAAAAAATATATATAACCCACCATGATTACTACTACATTTGACAAAAAACAATTTCAAAAAAAAAATAAAATTATGATCCACTTTTTTTAGCGAATCATAACAATGATCCAGATTGTTTTTGTGGATCATTATTATGATCCATATTTTTTTTTGGATCATTTTTGGAATTTTTTTTTTGGATCTTATACATAGCGATTTTAATGTTTAAAAAAGGAATTTTTTGATAAAAGTTTGTTTTGGATCATTTTTAGAGTTTTTTATGGAGTCCTCACAGTCCTCGCGAGGAAAAAAGAGTCCTCACCGGATCCGGACCCTATATATATATATATATATATATATATATATATATATATATATATATATATATATATATATATATATATATATATATATATATATATTGAGAAGCCTGATTTCAAAAAGAACTACGAGAACTTTTTATTAATCAATTTAGACCATTGGATTTCAGATCAACAGTTAAGATTGATTATGTCGTTTTTCTTAATTCAATTTATATTTTTAGTAAGATTTTAATCAAAAGGGTAAATTAGGTATTTTGAAACAAATAATAATAACTGTCATCTTTATCCCTTGATTTACTCAACCCATATTCTCTCTCTTCTAGGTCACGATATCCCCCCTCTCTCCCCCCAAAATGCTAGAAACCACAACCTACCCAACACCTAAAATTATTCATTCCGCCGGAGGAACCACAGGAGACTCGAAGCAAAAGTCGATGATTATGTGTGCAAGATCGTCATCTCTTTCATATATCTCGAATCCTCCATCAACAAAGCTTCATAAAAACTGTAGCGGCGGTGTTGTGCGGCGCTGTAGCGGCAGCGTATGCAGCGGCGGCGATATGGCTTCAAAAAAACTGTATCTCTTCTATTCTCCATTTTATTTCCCCCCTCAATTATCTCTCAGATCTGTTGATATTGGTTATATGGAATTAGGGCTTTTTTGTGCATTATGGAAGTTTTGAGAGAAGTTTGCGATGTATGAAGAAAACCTTCACTATGCATAATAGTTTTTAATTTTCTAAAAGCATAGTAGTCAAGCAGGTTATTCACCAAGATATTTTTTAGTCAAACATAATTTGCATCTCACGAAGTAGTGTTGTTAGTCAAGCAAATTTTTTTATTAACTTATCTTTTTCATTTTATTTTTCTTTATCATATAATTTTGTTTTGGGTATATATGCAGATCTAAATTCGAGGAAATGAGCTCTTGGATAGTTGATTGGATATCAACAAAAAATCAACCATGTTGGCCTTTTGAATTTTGTTTTTTTATCAAGCATATTTAATTATTTTTAACATTTCTTTTTAGTTTGCATAGATGTTCTTAGATTGTATATATGTGTTATTATTAAACATATATGTTTCTTATATTCTGCAATGGGTGGTACAAGCAAATTGACAAATTACACAAAGTGGAGAAAGAAGAAATGTGCATTTTGTGGTCATGTATATAAGGAAGAAAGCCACTTCAGATAGGGACATAATTGCATGCCAACAACCATTGGGATGCATATATGTTATTCCTAGAATACATATATGTGTGTTTTAATTTACTTTTGACTTTTTTTATGATTAAGTTCAACATGTACGTATTGTATTTCCTCTATCAATTTTGTGAATTTTGAATATAAATTTCTATTTGTTAAACATGTTTGTTTTATTTTACATATATGCTCAAGAACCCGCAATATAACACATATGCATAAGCGTAAATATAATTATGAAATTAATGCCGAAAAACATATATGTAGATCTATAAAATAACATGCATGCATAATCGTAGAATATATATTAAACGCAGACCCAATAAATAATATATATTAAATAAAAGTTATCCGAAATTAATGCCCTAGATTGTAGGAAATTTTCAAAAAAATAAACAAATTATTTTTGTAAAATGTCGTAAATACCCCCCATTAATTAATATGAATTAAATAAATTAATATTAATTTACTAAATTATGATTGGTTAATAATAGTTCTCAGAATTCTTTTTGAAATCAGGGTTCTTAATATAATTCGATCATATATATATATATATATATATATATATATATATATATATATATATATATCTGGTGTAAAATATATAAGTGATCATGTGATAGCGCTGTGCGGGAAAATTTTCCCATAAAAAGTTAGTGGTGTCGCCGTGAGAGAGCCGAATATGATTGTGAGTGCAGATTGGACGACCGAGTACCACGCCGAGATCATTTGTCTCCATAAAACAAACCGTAACGAATTTCCAAGTGGAGTTGAATTGGAGATTCAACGCAACGTTAATGGCTAGATGCAACAACTATGTCAGACAATGAGAGCAAGAAGACGCCTTCAGCAGAGTATCGTGGTTATTTGTGCTTATTGTCGACATTTCTTTTTGCGATAAATCGAGATCCTTTAAGAGGATTCCAAATTTCTTCGACCTTATCATTTTGCGCAGTTAGAGACGAAAGATTTATATGAGCAACTACGAGAGCCGGAGTTAATTCTGATCGAGTAGGTCACCCTGAAGAACTTCCTTTTATTTATAATCTTATCGTTTTTCCTCATTCGAGATATGTGTTGTTGATGAGCCTGAGTCTGAGATGCGAGATTGCTACCCTGAGCTTCTTCCGAGCAACGACTTCGGGGACGAATTCTATTTCTAGTGGAGTTGACGTATAACGTCTTAAATTTTATTGTAATTGAATTATTTACTTTCTAATAAATAAAATACGAGTTATTTATTTATTGAGACTATATGTGCATTTACTATATATTAAATGTGAGTAAATAAATATGTGGCCCATTAATTAAATGACTAGAGTGTTATTTAATTTTTGTGAAATTAATTATAAGATTAATGTATGTGGCGTCTATTTAACAACTAGAGTGTTGTTAAATTATGAGTAATTATTTACGAGTTAGTTAGATATTGTCGTGACATTTTTTCATGAGATTTAGTGGCGAGTATGAGCCTTGGGATGGGCGGCCGTAGGCCAAGGCCTCCCTAATTATTCTATTCTTAGCCGAGTAGTTTATCGAGGAAAAGTTTCCTTCTCATTTAATCCGTGTATTAGCCAAGCCTGTGGTCTTTATGTGTCGACCCAAAAGAAAGACGAGAAGCCCGAGTCCCTTTTACCTGCGTGGTCCAGCCCATGAGAATAGAGAATGTTGGAATATGCTTCACGTGCATGACATATAGTTTTATGGCTAGACGTATGTGAGCCTAAAGGGTCACACACTTATACACTAAACACCATGTAATATATATAATATAATTAGGATAATTATATTATTTATATAAACTATAATTATTTGGCTAGTTATGTTTTAGTTAATTGTTAAGTTAAAACATATTAATAACTAATCATAAAGAATCAAAAAGACAAAGAGCTAAGTATCATATCTCATAACTTGTATTATGGATATATATATATATATACATACATACATACATATATATATATATATATATATATATATATATATATATATATATATATATATATATATATATATATATATATATATATATATATATATATATATATATATATATATAGAGTAGGGAGCAAAAAGAAAAAATTAATCCTCCCTCCCCAAAACCCTACGGCCGCACAAAAGAAAGTAGGCGTGGTTTTCGGTTTTTTGCTTCTGAAATATTAGTATGAATTAAACAATGGACTTCGACAAGCTAGTAGTAGTTTCATGTATATCTGTTTTAGTATTTGAATAATGGAACATTGAGCAGTTTTTATTTGAATAAATTGATATATTTGATATGATCGTTTTTTTATGAATATCTACTGTGTTCTATATTTGCATGTTTATATCCTTGAATATTTACTGTGTTTTATATTCTAAATAGTGTATTGTCATATTAATATTCTTTATGAATATC
This sequence comes from Calendula officinalis, assembly GCA_963853835.1. NCBI lineage: Eukaryota > Viridiplantae > Streptophyta > Magnoliopsida > Asterales > Asteraceae > Calendula > Calendula officinalis. The sequence continues at coordinate 57,718,368 of OY970825.1, forward strand.
CAAAACCCTTGAATATTTGCTTAATCCTCGCCATATGGTGGTGACCTGTGATAAAATTCAAGCAAAGTGTAGTCAAGAGCATCTCCATCACGTCGCGAGCAAGGAGGAATTCCCAAGTTGTTGTTCCGTTTGGTTGTTCGGTTTCGGTAGCATCCTATTCCCTTTTATTTTTCTTTATTTCGTTTCCCCTTGTACTCATTTTAATGCTTGTGTTTTGTGGCTGCGGACATGTGGTTGAGGGAGGAGATCGAACAGAAAGCAAGCTACCAATCGAACAAGAAGGCGTTGAGGATTGTCGAATCTGAGTTCTTCCGTTTATTCTTAGATTCGCTTTCCTTGTTATCGTTTTGATTGTGTCTAACCTTCGACTCCATGTAGGGTTGTGACCGAACCAATGAAGGTTCGGGTTTTGATGAAATTGTTTGTTGATTTTGTTTTGTGGATTATCGAGTTCTATAGAGTTGTAATATTGAAAGTTCGTTGGTCGATTCTTAAATTGTTGTGTCCGTTTTTCCAAATATTAATCGGGTCTAAGTAAACTGTTTTGATCTCGAGATTTAACCACTGAATTTGTATAATGTCGGGTTGGGTTGAAACCGTTGTCCTTTTTACTAAACGTTTTGATATATGAAAACCAGAAACCGAACCCGTAGGGTTCTTGGTTTCCTTAAACCGCAAGGAATATAAATAATGAACAAAGTTAATCTTAAACATGTTTCTGAAATTAAAATGAGTCTCGGGACTGTCGGGTGTCTCGGGGATAATCGGGTTGATGCCGGGTTTTAAAACGGGTTTTATAAACATGCTAAATTTTGGGCAGATTATGTTGGCTGAGTTCGGGTCTATTTTCTTTCACTCTTAAAATATGTTTTTGGATTTTTGGCCCGTGTAGGTCTCTAGTATTCTGAGTCCTCTTTCCGTTTCCGCTGATGGGTCGTCGATATGTGTTACTGTTTAAAAATTATGACCATTTTAATATGCTTCTGTCAGAATTTCCACCCGTGCAGCTACTCCGTTTTGTGAGCCTGTGTTGAGGCCCTTAGAGTTCGTTTTTGGGAAGAATCCACTTGAGAGAGTTTTGTAGTATTCGGAGTTTAGTTTCCGTGGTAAAAATTTGGGACAAATCTAATGAACGGTTTGGGAGTTATGGCCGTTCCCGTCAGAGTGCTGAGTGCTGTTAGGTTTCATTGTACTCGATCGACCCATAGGACCGGTCGCCTAGCATACTTGGTTCTAACCTTGCTGACCAAGAACATGAACTTGTTCTTGACCGGTTAAACCAACTAGATGATTTAATCCCTAAAGCGGAAGTGGGATTAAACCTAATCCTTAAACCCTAAAGGATTGGGATGTTGGAAATCTAACTTGATTAACAAGAAAAGAAACCTTGTACGAAAAACTCGAACACACACACATACTTGTGTGTGTTCGTCGACTACTACCAAGAACCCTAGGTTTCTTTGTTCGACTTCAAACAAGAGGGAGAGGAGGAAGAGTGTTCCATGAAACATACCTTAGTTAGTGCTTAAGATAGATCCATTGATGATGAACCCGACGAACGATTCTCTAGATGATCACTTGCAACGAACTTGGATCTTCAAGACTTGAAGAACACGAAGAACGGCCGAAGAACACGAAGAACACAAGCTTGTGTTCTTGGTGTTTCGGTTGATCGAAGGGAAGGGGGAAGCAAGGGATTTCGTGTGATGGTCTAAGGGGTTTTAGGGTTACCCTAAGCCTCTTATTTATATACAAATAAGTTACGCTTAGAACCCTTTAAGTTTAATTAATACTAGATCTTTAATTAAACTTCATTTTAACACTTCCATCCCTTATAGTTTAACTAGTTTATCATTGTTGCACTTAACTATCAAATGTCTAGTATTAATACACTAATAATTTGGTACACATATACACGAATTATATATACTTGTATTTATACTTTTAATAGTTAATTATATAATAACCTTTATATAATTCACACAATAATATTATCCAATTACTATATGATTTAATGACTTTAAATCATATTATGGATAACTTCTAATTAACACGTCGTATATTTAATCAACTAGTAAATGTACAACTACTTGTATTAATTAGTTAGTTAAACTAATCTATCAAGTTAAACTTAACCTAATACTTAACTGATTCATAATGACTATTATAAATCATTCCTCTTCGTAGTATCATTGCATAACTTGTTTGTATTACATGCACTCACCGGTGTGACCCTTAAGTGTTTCGTAGGCATTGATGTATCATCATAGGTTGACTAACTGTGTACATAAATCCTTCAGACTCCCACTTGTGCAAGTTTGTAACCTTTGTCTTAATGATACGAGCTACAGTGGCCTTCTAGATGGCCATGTAGGTAACCAACCCCATAAAAACAACTTATGTAACCCTGGTATAGTTTCGTGAAAAACTCTTAATAGCATCTCCTAGTAAAGAACAATCTGTCTTTACTTCTTGGGTAACGTTGTTAGGCTTATCCCTTACAGCACGATATTTGTGATAACGAATACGAGCATGGTAGAAAATATCAACTCCTGTATTCGAAATCATTTTATGAATTCTTGATTCAAACTGCTGTGATAAACGACAAAGAACAAATCAGTGCGTTTGGGCACGGTCGTGCACTTGTCAGTTTCTCATGCACTCACCGGTGTGACCCTTAAGTGTTTCTAGGCATGGATGTATCATCATAGGTTGATTAACTGTGCACATAAATCCTTCAGACTCCCACTTTTGAAAGTTCGTAACCTTTGTCTTAATGAACGAGCTATAGTGGCCTTCTAGATGGGCATGTAGGTAACCAACCCCATAAAAACAGCTTACGCAACCCAGGTATAGTTTATGAAAAACTCTTTAATAGCGTCTCCTAGTAAAGAACACTTTGTATCTACTTTTTGGGAAAATATGTTAGGCTTATCCCTTGCAGCACGATATTTGTGATAACGAATACGAGCATGGTAGAAAATTTCAACTCCTGTATTCGAAATCATTTTATGACTTCTTGATTCAAACTGTTGTGATAAACGACAAAGAACAAATCAGTTCGTTTGGGCACGGCCGTGCACTTCTCAGTTTCTCATCATGTCAAAGGACCTATAAATATCTCTCCTTAAAAGGAGGTGCAATTACCATCTTGTTATATTTCGATTTAAAATACAACTTCCTTTGTACCCAATATCGCCTCGTATGACAAACATTTTTCTGAATTGTCTAAGATGAACCAAAGCACATTAGTCATTGTATCCTAAACCAAATACCTCAGGCTTAAGGACAATCCTAGTGAACAATACTTTTGAACTTTTCAACCACGAAGTATTGTCACGGTGGTCTACCCAATATTCGTTGAGCCTGCAACAGAATATCACCGATACTTGGTTTACACCAAGCTTGTGTAGCTATCTTCGAAGAACTTCGAATCTACCACCAAATATCGCGATGATGTTAACGTCCCATCGAGGTTCCCACCAAGACGAGTAGTCACGGATTTTGTATCTTTTTGAATAAAGAAACTTTTATTCATGGATATTGTAAAACATACAAAGTCTGAATAGAAATGATACTAACTCATGTATTATTCCTTACTGAACATAGATACTGAATTATTAAACTAAAGACACAAGACGAGTATTTATGAATATTGTTTCTTTTGTCATTGCTAGATATTGTTCATGCAACATTTGGAACATTTTCTAGTCTTGCCTTTTATGTAATTCGGCAAACATAGGAGGATTGGAAATTAAATCCTTATTTTCTTGAATTCATAAAATTCTCCTTGTAACTAAAGCCTCTTTTAGTTACTTGATTTGTAGATATTCTTACTAGTTAAAGAAATTTCCTTAAATGATTATGTTATTCACTGAAGTGTTAACAACCTATTAGATATGCAATAATTAATCACAAGACTTGTGATCACACTATTAGGTTTGCAATAATCTAATTAATGATCATTTATCATTTCTCTTAACTCTTTGGCTTACGACTTGGTAAAACCTTGTTGTTAATGTCTAACTAACTTACTAAATCCATTAATGTCTTTAATGAATTATGTTAGTCTTAGCTCCCACTATCTTTTATGGAACTTAAGCATATCTTAAACTACTACTTTAACCTAGTCAATAACTTGTAGTTTAATCTTTTAATTATTCTATCTATAGTTAAGATCATCCTTTGGATTTGCGAATATCCAACATTCCTGTTAAGGGAATTATGACATTTATTCATTACTGTATCTAACAAGTATAAGACACTTGAAACAATATTTCCAATTCTTAAATATGTTAGTATTCTTTGAAAAACTTTATTTAATGCCAAAGTCATTTCCTTGGATTTCTCAAATATCCATTATTCCTATAAGGGAATTATGACTTGATTAAATATTGTATTTATTACAAGTATAAAAGACTTGCAATAATTTCTTTTAATTCTTAAACACCTTAATATAGTTTGTCTCTTTTAAGAGTTCATTTAATGTCTAAGTCATTTTACTTGGATTATACGAATATCCAATTATTCCTATTAGGGAATAACGACTTCATTAAATCCTTTACTACAAGTATAAAAGACTTGTAATAACACTCTTAAAGTCTATCTTGATTATATCCAGTATAATCATACTATATTAATACTAATACTTTAAAACTTACTATCATAAGTAATAACTATTACTTAAGATGTTTTAACTAAGTTCAATAACCTTTGAACCTTATGCTTCCATAAAACTCTTAAATACTTTCATTAGAAAAACTTTCTAATTACTAGTATCTAAATACCTTGAGCTATCAAGACATTATTCATTCATACAACAATCAAACAAGTATATAACATGAAATATAAGTAAATCAAAACCTTGACTTACAATCTAGTCATAAACCTTGACTAGTGTAATTATCACACATGCACGCAATATAATTCAATCATGGATTCGAAATTTATTAAAACCAAAGAAAGCTTGTTTTAACATAAAATAAAATTATCCAAACAATAAAGTAAAATTGTTTTAACAGAATCCACAAAATACTGAATTATGAAAACTTGGTGCTCGTGGGATCATCACCATCTCATGCCGGTCGTCATCACTTTCCATCTCCTCCCGCAATAAACGATTGCAAGTGTTAGATTACTCGTAATGTACTGTACAAGTATCTTAAATTCATTAAGAAGTCTGGTTGTGTTACCTGAGGAACTTGCGTTTCCTCCACTACCACTTGCACCCTTTGGACAATTCCTTTTCCAATGCCCAGCCTCACCACACTTGAAGCACCGATTCTCGGTCCTCGCAGTGTTAGGCTTCAACTTCTTGACCTTTTTTTTGACACCTTTACCATTTGGCACTCCTTGGTTAGGATAGGTCTTACCCTTTCCTTTGCCACCATGCCCTTCTTCATCTCTATCATCAGTTGTGCGACCCCTTTCAGAATTGGTCTCAATATTCAACTCAACAGCCTTGAGCATGGATTGTAGCTCGGGAATGGAATTATCCATATTACGTTTGTTGTAGTTGGCTACAAAGAACTTGTAGTCATCGGACAATGAGTTGAGTATCACATCAATTGCTAACTACAATGGCATGTGGTGACCAAGTCTAGTAAGGTGATCAACGTGTACCTTCATTCTCATGACGTGTGTGCCTACTGATGCTCCCTTAGCCTTCTTGCAAGAAGCGAACGCCTTACAAGCATAAAATGCTTGTCCTGGTTCGTTTTCTTCATCCTTGGCAGGGGTTTTCCACACGTTTCTTTCTCGGTCAATCCTATCCCTCTCTTGTCTGAGCATGATCTTAAAATCATGCCTCCAATTGAGGAAATTTGACCCAGTTTTTTCTTTCTTTCCTAGAAAGAAACGTCGCGACAGTTTGTTGTGGCTTATCGTTGTGTTTGTTGCTGCCATCTACAGATCAAACCCAGTTTAATTTGTAATCATCAATAAACATTCTCTAAAATATATTATAAACCCATAATTAATATTTTAGGCCTAGGATCCATATATCACACTCTCGCCGCAAGGTTTGGGCACTTCCCGACTAGACATGCTCTTTCTGGTAGGTAACATCCTTACCTATCGTATCAACACTTGACATGATTCCTAGGGGTCGTAGAATCTTTAGACTTATAATTTGTTACAACCTTGTACAATCTAATTGTACATTTCTAAGTCAGTGATAAAGTCTAGTATGTTTATTCTACTCAAGTAATTTTTGGGCCGGGACTCCCGATTATCACCAAAATAGATCAGACCATCTAAGACAGTGCGATGCTCTGCGCCGGGACTCCCGATTCTCACAGAACCTTACGCACCCTAACACTCGCAATGATTTGAATCCATATCTAAGGTTCTTTATCCTTACAATATGAATATCGTTTAACAAGTGAGGTGTTCTATTAGGTGGATAGTACTTCAATCTAAGATTTTCTTGGGTTTGGTTAAGTCTCAAACTAAACTTAAACTTTTATTCCAATCTTAATCCTTGTTTAAAATGTGTGACTTGTGAATTTAGGAATTTTAGAAGACACCTTTTTAAAGCTTAAGAACTTTTCTTTATAACTTATAGTTTCAAGAAATTACACGATTCTATATGCATACCTAAATCGAGGTGTACAAAACGTGGTATTAAGTTTTTGTGAAAAACCTTATCTAGTATAAAACTTACTTGTTTTAGCTTACTTGAAAAACTTTAAACTTATGTTAAGCTTTTAATTCTTTTATGATTCATAAACTTGAAACATAAATCTAGTTTAACACATCTAGTTTTTCATACGTCTAATAACGAAATTAGATATTTGTTTTGACTTATTAGATTCGACCATAACTTATGTCTTAACGACACACTTACAAACTTTTTGATTTTCTTGTGTAGCTTCCACTAGCTCCAGCAACCATGATGGAACTTAAACTATCACAATCACTGATTTATACTTGGTGAAACTAATAAACTTATTATATAAAGACTATATATAATAATTCTTAGTTTGTTTAAATCTTTCTTACATTTAACTTGACCTAGTTAAATAAAGGTTCTTGTTATTTATTCTTGATCATTAATATAGTATATTACATGACTTGTAAAACACTTATATTATACTTGTATAATTATCTAGTTATAATACCTTATAACTTTATACACCTTAATATATAACTTTGTATATTTCTAGTTAACCATATAATTTCAACTTGTACAATTTCTAGTTATAATAGAATCATAACTTTGTACTTTCTAGTTGTTATATGACAACTTTATACAATAACTAGTTATACTATTATATTATTTAAGATCAAAATAAAATTATCCTTTATCTTATCTTGTACCTAATATATACATACATATATTTCATTACTTTATAATAAACTTGTAACATTCTAATAAGAATATTACATCTAATTTATACGTATGTATTTTAACTTAATCTAATTAAAATACGTATAAACTTATTGTATCTATCAAAATTCATTTTTTCTTTAAATTTTAAGTATTTAAAAATTCCGAAATATATATATATATATATATATATATATATATATATATATATATATATATATATATATATATATATAAATACATCTTGTTAATTTTAGAACTTAAAATCAACACTTCCTTTAATCTTATTAATTCCTTAAATGAATTAGATAAACCCTAATCTTGTTCTTGATCAATCAAAACTAGGGTTTTGACTTTCTTGATCAAAAAAATTATTTATTAAAAGATTAATTCCTTTTAATCAATCCTATCTAAACAATAAACTTTGTTTAAATTCTAAGATAGATTATATCCTTTAATAAATTTATTTAACTTTTTAACTTAAACCTTATAGACAATAAAACTTTGTCTAAGTTACTAGGTTTAAAGAACTAGTTTTAATAAATCTATCAAAATAATAATTAAACCTTATTAAACATAAACTTGTTTAATTATCTAGGTTATAGATTATTATTATTCTAACTAATTCTTTTAATTAAACTAAACTAGTTTAATCCTAGAGTACATCTAGGGGTTTCGAAAATTTGCTTAAAGCCTAGGAAACTTTTCTACCAATTAAACTAAGCTAGTTTAACAAACTTGGTGTCCAAGTAACCTCCTTGATTTTGAAATCTTTGAGGGAAAAAGGAAGGGATCCTTTTTGATCAATTAAACCAAAACTTGGTTTAACATACTTGATCTTAGATTTGGAAGATCAACTAATAAGGAAAGAATCCTCTTGATCAAGAACTTCGATGTTCTTGATCCTAGGGTTCTTCCTCTTTTACGAAAATTCTAGGGTTAGGGAAAAGAAGCCTTTTGACCAATTAAACTAAACTAGTTTAATATACTTGATCCTAGGGTTCTTATACTATTTTCGAAAATTCTAGGGTTCTTAGAAACCTATTGACCAATTAAACTAGGCTAGTTTAATATTCTTGGTCCTAGGGTTCTTACCCTTTTCGAAATTTAAGAAGAAGTAGGAAAAACATGGAACAAAAAAAAACTTGTAATTAAAATAAACAAACAAAAGAAACTGTTAATCTAGTTTAGATCTCTAAACCAACGCTCTGATACCACTGAAGGGTTTCATTGTACTCGAACGACCCATAGGACCGACCGCCTAGCATACTTGGTTCTAACCTTGCTGACCAAGAACATGAACTTGTTCTTGACCGGTTAAACCAACTAGCTGATTTAATCCCTAAAGCGGAAGTGGGATTAAACCTAATCCTTAAACCCTAAAGGATTGGGATGTTGGAAATCTAACTTGATTAACAAGAAAAGAAACCTTGTACGAAAAACTCGAACACACACACATACTTGTGTGTGTTCGTCGACTACTACCAAGAACCCTAGGGTTCTTGGTTCTTGGCTTTAAATTTCGGTACCCATATACACGAAATTTAAGACGAAGAATGAACTGGAGAGACAACGAGAAATAGATGAGGATATTTCTTTCGCATTTGGTCTTCATGTTCCCACGTGAATTCAAGACCTCTTTTGGAGTTCCATCTGACTTTGATGATTTTGATCTTGCTTCTTCTTAGCTTTTGATCCTTCCAGTCAAAGATTTCAACTGGTTCCTTAGTTAAATGACGCTTGTCGTCAATGATGATTTCCTCGGCAGAGACAATCAATGACGGGTCGCGTATGCACTTCTTTAGATTGGACACATGAAACGTGTTGTGGATATTACTGAGCTCTTTAGTGAGATGTAGACGATAAGCAACGACACCGATTCTTTCAATGATTTATAACGGTCCAACATATCGAGGACTTAGCTTACCTCTCTTGCCAAAGTGTACATCACCTTTCCAAGGCACTACCTTTAGCAACATGTGGTCACCAACATCGAACTCTAAAGGCTTCCTTCGGTTACCTGCATAACTCTTTTGTCGATCTCTTGCAGCCGTTATGCGGCCTCTAGGTAAAAAGAGATATTACCAAGAAATAAGTATCATTACGTATTATTTAGAAATATTATGAGCATGATGTTTATGTAGAGAGATCTTCTGGATGAGGATTTTTAAAAGTATGATATCTAGATACATATACTAGATTTAAAAATCTATAAGAATAACTACCGAACAGTGAAAATTGAAAATAATTGAATTAATTATATGATGTAACTATCTAATTAATAAAATTGATAATCAGGATTAATGGAGAACTTAATGAACCAAGATTTATCGGGTTAAATGCAATTGTGCAAAAGGTAAATGGTAAGTACTATAATTATATAAAATTGATAATCGGGATTAATGGAGAAATTAATGAACCAAGATTTATCGGGTTAAATGCAATTGTGCAAAAAGGAAATGGTAAGTACTATAATTATATAATTACAATGAGATAATAAGAAATTATTAAAATTTTAATTGATGAGAATTTACTAATGAGTTACAGGAGAAAATATTTAATTAACGGGAAATTAATAGATCGGAGCAATGACAAGAGTTTATTATTGGGTAATATATTTTATTATTTAAAGTTATCAAATAATATACTTTATTATAATTAAATTATTGAATTACAAATAGTTATTGAATCAAGTAAATGAGTAGATATATGGTCAAATAATCAACAGACCTTTTAAGTTGTGTAAAATCAATGAAACAGAATATTAAAGATCGTTAAACTAGATGAATGAGAAACCATCTATTGAAATATTACAGAGAAACCACAAAATATAGTAGAATGAGAACTTATTAAAGCGAATTAAATGACAAGATTGTTAATTTGAGCTAATCAGAGGGTTATCAAAATGAGTAATATACAAACCTAACAGAATAAGGTAACGATAAATTGTTAAAGACAAATTATTTTGAGAACCAATAATGAGGATTGAGAGAGAAATTATCAGTCCAAGTATTATCAGCTAGTAAATCGGAACATACGAGGAGTCATAATAATGAGTAAAATCGGATTTATATCTAATGCTATTACTAGTAATTATTATTCATCTCTGTGTTTAATTCTGAGTTACATTCCTAAGCTATATTTTTGGGTTTACTTCTGAGCTAGAGTTCTTAGTTTACTTTTGAATTATAATTCTGGGCTTATTTCTGAGTCGGATTTATGAGATTTACTTCTGAGATTTTCGTGAGTTATATTTCTAAATAAAACACATGAGTTACTTACTCTATGAGTACACTTTATGTATGCATTATGTAAGTGTTAGGACCGGTTTTGTAATAGTTTTGACCTTTAAGTCCGTTAGTTAACTAGAATAGTGTTAAGATGTAGGATGTATAAATACTTCATTGTTTGACTTAAAATGTAAGCTTTCCCACACTTTACAGAAATACAATATTGAAAGTTGTTCATCCATCTCCATTCTCTCTCAATTACACCTACTAAAACACCAAGAACACACACACAAATTCTTCAATCTCACTCATATCTCAATGAATTAGCTTGATTATAGCTTCATTCGATCTCTCAATTGGTATCAGAGCGAAATCTCTCTGTGAGAAGATCCAAAATCGAGCTAAAATGATCAAGATCTGAGAAAGTTTGAAGAAAAGTTTGTTCGTCAATGAGAAATTTAATGTTGTAAATTGTTTGTCCAAATCGAAGATTTGAACATGGATTAGTGTTTCTCCAGTGTTTCTAAGCATAATACAATCAAAATTCGATTCATTCCATCAACAATCATCTTCAATTTGATGATTTTAGAGAAAAAGTGAAAAAGTTCAAAAGTTGCTGTAAATCGAAGAATCGAAGCTTTTGTTTTATGGATTGAAGAAATTGATCGGATCAAAGTGTTAGCATTTGGATTTCGAACGTCTAGCAAAAAGAATCACTCAAATCGGTGAAGTATTAAGGAAAATCCGATCGGAAAAAGAGAAGAAAAGTTGCGTACTGTGTTCGTTCGTGCTTAGTTTGGCTCAACGAAATCAAGAACAAGTTCGACATCAGATGAACTTCGGCCCGAGGAGTTAAGCCCAGAAGTTCGTCTTTATTACAAGTTCGGCCCGAACTTCACTTTGTTCGGCCCAACCATCTATTGAAGTTCGGCCCTTTTGAACATTGAAGTTCGGCCCATACCAAACTTAATACAAGTTCGGCTATTCACGAACATAAAACAAGTTCCACACCTAGTTCGGCCCAAGTTCTACCCTAGTTCGGCCCAAATTCAAACGTTCTACAAGTTCGACAGTTCTTGATCACCTAGTTCGACACCTAGTTCGGCACTTCCATTTGTTCTTCTTCAGTGTTCGATCATCAAACCCTCAATATCGATCAACATAGTTCGGCCGTCAACAAACAATTTGAACCAAAAATCATTCACAGAAGGATTCTAATCGAAATTCAAACAATTCTAATCAGATTTCATTGAGTTCGGCTCTTCAATTTTGATCAACAACTTCGGCTTATTCAATCAACGATTCCAGAATCAGAATCGTAAAATCCCGACACTGAATTCATCATACAAGATTTGATTTTGTTCGATTTTGTACAATCTTCCACAAGTTCGACTACCTAATTCGGTCTCACAACTTCAAATCTGATTCAACAATTCGATTCCAGAATCAGAATCATTATCGTGAACCCTGAATCAGAATCAGATTTGTTAGTCCCAAGACTAAGTAAATAAGATTTGATGATCGATAGCCAAAAAGAATAAAAAACAGTTGAAGTATGTATCTCAGCTGAAGCAAGTATATACAATAAACGTTCAGTTGAGTACGTACTTAGCTTTATGACACAAGTTAAATCAGCAACTATTAACGAGAGTTCATTCGAAGTCTATGAACAAAGGACAAAGACAAGAAGAAGACTATTCAGCTGATTGTGGAATCAGCTGATAGTCCCTGCTGCAGAAAAAGACTTAAAGGAAATGTTCATTGACACCTTGAATATTTCCCTTTCCCGCTCAAAGAAGAAGAAAACGATGAAGATCTTCTATTTTGGAATAGAAGATAATGTCAGTACATTATCATCGTTTGTCCTTCAAGCATGTAAAGAGAAAGTCAACTATTTCTGTACTTATGTAGTACACCTTTCACTGTGCGTCAGAAAGGGTACCGGAAGTAGTTGACACAAAGTACACTTGGGACAATAACTTGTGCAAGAGCATTTAATGATCCATAGACCTTCTGGAAGTACACCTGACATCTCTGAGATAACTTGCTACAACTGCAACAAGAAGGGACACTATGCTAACGACTGCAAGCAGAAGAAAGCTAGTTCATCATCTTCAAATGGTGAGTCCATTGAAGATAAATACAAAAAGCTACAAGCCTTCACTAAAAAGATTCTAGAAGAAAATAAGGCACTTGAAGGCAAAGCTGCTGACAAGGGTCTTGTAGCTGAAACTCATGATTGGACTGACTCTGGTGACAGCTCATCTGATGACGATGAACAAATGGCCACAATTTGTTTGATGGCTCGTGCTGATGATGATGAAAGCATTACAGCTGATGATGCTAGCTCCTATAAATGGGTCAACATTGTTCATAAAAAGGTAACCTCTCTAATCTCCGCTGAGGCTACTAAAGCTAAAGATATTGTTGATTCCATTATTTGTGACTTGCACTTTATTAATCAGCTGAAAGGTGAATGTTTGGATAAACATAGTGCTATTCTACGTGAAAATGCATTTTTGAAAGAACGTTTAATTGACCACAAAACTTTAAAAGAAGAACTTTCCGAAACAAAATTTATTAACTCGGTTCTTCAACATGATCTAAGTGAAAAAGTTAAAGAACTTGAAGCAATTAAAAAGATTTGTGAATCATGGTCTCGTTCATCCAAACGTGTGAGTGAATGTGTTAACTCACAAATCCCTAGTCAAGTACAAGCTGTACTAGGAGGAGATTTCCTTGCTGCAGCCGCTATACCTGACAACAGTATAGATGATATGTACTACTCGTCGGCTGATGCTTCTGTGCCAGCTGAAGAATTGGTTTTTGGTTCCTTTGTAAGGTCTACCAAAACCTATGCTACCGAGATGTCCTCAGAAAACCCTTCTGAAGCTACTGGTGAAGAGTCATCGACTGACTCGTCTGCCATGATAGTCAGGACACCTACTGTAGTATTTGTTGAACCAAGGAAATCTATCCTGGGTTCAGCACCTGCTGTCTCATCTGCTAAATCTCAGTAGAAGACTAGAAGGACATCCGGAAAGAAAACTGTTCTTTCACCCTCTAAGGGTGAGACTGTTGGAGTTTGTACTCGAGTTGCAAAGAACAAAAGTAATAGTATTCCTAAGAATACTCCAAGTCCTTCTTCAGTTGTGTCTGTGAGACGGCTAAAAGGAAAGGTCAGCAAGCTGACATCACTCGTTCAAACTATGACTATCTCTGATAATCAGAAAATGAAGGGTATTTTGGGTCCAGTTCCCAATCCTATTGCCTCGCCCTCTACTCCACTGCAAAGAAACAGAAAATGCTACAAGTGTGGAGATCGTGGGCACATGGCAAGTGAGTGTCACAGCACATGCCTGAGACCTTCCCCGACTTCAGTATGTGAGCCTACTGAAAAGACAACTTATGTGAGTCCCAGCGGGAAGTCACAAGGACCCACTGAAGTGTGGGTTCCCAAAAAGAACTAACTCTTTTATCTTATGTGCAGGGTGATGAAAGCAAACATGTCTGGTACTTAGACAGTGGTTGCTCGAGACACATGACTGGTTACAAATCCCTGCTGGAAGAGTTTGAAGTTTGTGATGGTCCCTCAATAGTTTTTGGTGATAATGGTAGAAGCTCAACTGAAGGGTATGGAATCATTTCTAATGGATCCGTAAAAATCACAAGAGTTGGTTATGTAAATGGGCTGAAACATAATCTAATCAGCATTAGCCAACTTTGTGATGCAAAGTTCTCAGTGAACTTTAACGAATACAGAGGAACGGTGACGTATAAGAATGGAAAGGTTGTATTAGTTGCTCCAAGAACTAAGAATGTCTACACACTTGACATGAATCCTCAAAATCAAGAAGTCTGTCTATTTTCTAATTCTACTGAAGAGCTGAATTGGTTGTGGCATAAGAGGCTATCTCACCTGAACTTCAAAAACATATCGAAGATGTCTCGAGGTCAGCTGGTGAATGGTCTGCCACAAATCAAATATGAAAAGGATAAGCTTTGTTCAGCCTGTGAACAAGGCAAGCAACATAAAAGCTCCTTCAAATCAAAGCAATGTTTCTCCATCGACAGCTGCCTTCACATGCTCCATATGGACCTTTTTGGCCCTATGAGTACTGAAAGTCTAGGTGGAAAGAAATATACACTTGTTATCGTTGATGAATACTCACGATATACCTGGGTAATATTTCTTCGTCACAAAAGTGATGCGGCTGAAGAGATTATCAAGTTCATCAAAAGGATGGAACTTCTAAATGGGTCTAGAGTCAAGATGCCGAGATCAGACAATGGTACTGAATTCAGGAACAAGACTCTAGAAGACTTTTGTTCAGATGTTGGGATCTCCCAAAACTTCTCAGATGCACGAACCCCTCAACAAAATGGTGTTGCTGAAAGAAGGAACAGAACCCTGATAGAAGCTGCAAGAACAATGCTTGCTGAGTCAAACATGCCTAAGCAATTTTGGGCAGAAGCCGTTAACACAGCTTGTTTTACTCAAACCATGTCTCTCTATGTGAAGAGACACAAGAAGACTTCTTATGAGATTTTTTGTCAGAGGAAACCATTCATAGGTTTCTTTCATGTGTTTGGCTGTGTGTGTTTTGTGTTAAACACACGAGATCAGCTGAGTAAATTTGACTCTAAAGCTGATGAAGCCATTTTCTTGGGATACTCCACTCTATCCAAAGCATATAGAGTTTTCAACAAAAGAAGACAAACATTGGAAGAGTCCATAAATGTTACTTTTGAAGAACACTCAAAAGCCATGAACCCCACCTCTGCAGACTCGTGTGATGCATTTCAGAGATCAGCTGAACCATCTCTTGATGATACAGCGGAAGCATTTTCCGATGCTTTAAATCTCTTTGAGGTTCCCATAAATGAATCAGATGAGACGTACCATGATGCTCCTACATATCTTGTAGATATCGCATCTGTTCAACAAGAAATTCCAACACCTAGAGCATCATCCAAGGCTACTTCTAAGCCACCTCTTCATACTTCAAGAAGATCCGTTCGAAATGAAGTAATTCATCCTGCTGAGCAGTCAGCCGCTCAACAAGGATCTAATTCTACTGAATCTTCCTCTTCTACAACTGCTCCTCAATCTAAGTGGACCTCAGAACATCCAATTGAGTTAATCATTGGAGATCCACAAAAAGGAGTTGTTACAAGTAGTAAAGCATCATGCAATCTCTGCTTATGGTCTTGTTTTCTAGAAACTGAAGACCGAAAAATATTAAAGCTGCTTTAGAAGACTCAAGCTGGATTCAAGCGATGCAGGAAGAACTTAACCAATTCGAGGTCAACAAAGTATGGCAGCTGGTGCCCCCACCATCTGGAAAGACTATAATTGGTACTAAATGGGTATTTAGGAATAAAATGGATGAAGAAGGTGTGGTTATTCGCAACAAAGCTAGACTTGTTGCACAGGGATACAGACAGGAGGAAGGAATCGATTTTGATGAAACATTTGCTCCAGTGGCTAGGCTTGAAGCAATTAGAATATTTCTAGCCTACGCTGCTTACAAAAACTTCACAGTTTTTCAAATGGACGTGAAGAGTGCGTTCCTTAACAGAAAGCTGCAAGAGGAGGTATACGTTAAGCAACCACCAGGGTTCGAGAACCCTAAATATTTAGACTGTGTCTAAATTGGATAAAGCGCTATATGGGTTAAAACAAGCTCCTCATGCATGGTATGATACACTCTCCACGTTCCTCATAGCAAATGATTTCATCAGGGGAAAGATTGATAAAACCTTATTCATTCGCAAAATCAAAGGTGATATCATTCTTGTTCAAATTTATGTGGACGACATAATTTTTGGTGCTACTGATGAAAAACTATGTAGACGCTTTTCTAAACTTATGTCTACAAAGTATGAGATGAGTATGATGGGTGAATTAACTTATTTTCTTGGCTTACAAGTTAGGCAATCTAAAAATGGAATTTTTATAAATCCAGAAAAATATATCAAAGATCTCTTAACGAAATTTGATATGAATTCATCATCATCCATGAAAACACCAATGGCTCCTCCAAATAATCTAGATGCTGACATAACTGGTAAGTCAGTTGATGTCACATTCTATAGAGGAATCATTGGATCATTACTCTATCTCACTGCCAGCAGACCAGATATTATGTTTGCTACTTGCATGTGTGCTAGGTATCAAGCTGATCCTAGAGAATCTCACCTAATAGCTGCAAAAAGAATTTTGAGATACCTTAAGGGTACTCCAAGCCTAGTTCTTTGGTATGCCAAAGACTCCGGGTTTGATCTAATTGGCTATTCAGATTCAGACTTTGCAGGTTGAAAAATGGATAGGAAGAGCACCACTGGAGGATGTCAGCTGCTCGGTGGAAAGCTAGTCAGCTGGACAATCAAGAAACAAAGTACTGTATCTACCTCCACAGCTGAAGCAGAATACGTTGCTGCTGGAAGCTGTTGTGCTCAAGTCCTTTGGATGAAGAATCAGCTTGTTGATTTCGATATGAATTTCTGCAAAGTTCCTATCTATTGCGATAACACAAGTGCTATTTCAATCAACAACAATCCAGTTCTTCATTCTAGAACCAAACATATCGATATAAGGTATCATTTCATTAGAGATCACATTGAACAAGGTGACGTGGAACTCCACTTCATTTCAACAGACCTTCAGCTGGCTGATCTATTCACTAAGCCTTTAGATGAAAAACGTTTCAATTTTTTGATCAGCGAGCTGAGTATGTTGAATGCTTTAGTCAACTGCTGAAGTACTATCAGCAGCTGATAAGACTCACCTTGTTACTTAGTACATTCAGCTGACTAAAACCATTTTGAATTTATCAATCAGCCGAATAAAATCTCTTAAATGATAACTTATCATGTTTTATAAGTTAAAACGTTTGGTTCTCCTAAAAAAAGGGCATCTTCCAACCCTATCCACACGTTCTCTGTGGAAAATATTTCCACTCGAGTGGAAATATTTGGCATTTATGACGGACAAGACACCCTGACCCAGAAACGGCTCCACTACCCTGACACAGAAACGGCTCCACTTTCTCACACTGTCACATCCAACCGCCCTTGCACGATAACCAACGTGTCTATAGTTGGTTTGTAACTATCCAATTATGACCCGGTTTGTATTCAAAACTTTACCCAAACTGACCCATAAATCTCCTATAAATACCCACCTCTCATCTCCACTTTATTCTCATCTCTCCCACAATTCTCTCTCAAAAACCCCCTATTTTCTAACCTTTATCTTTCTTCCTTATCTCTCCCAAATGATGAAGAAAGCTCAGAAGGTTATTCTTACTAGGGCTGCCATTGAGTTCTCTCAGAACTCAAACCTAGTAGCCAACACCTCCCCACCGGATGATCTTGTCGATATTTATCGACCGTTGTGACGTTTGTGCGTCACTGCCCTATCCGTGGTGCCTTTACCAGAGTCACCAAGAGTATCATAGAACTCTTGCGTGATTTCTTGATGACCGCCTCCGAATCTGGAGACGACATTACTGCGCAAGTAGGGAATCATCAAATCACCATTTCTATTGATAATTTCCGAGTTGCTTGCGGATTCGATTATCTACAACCTGGAGAAGAATATTAGCAGACTAAATCTGCTGATGAAGCTAAAGCGAGTCTAATCCGTATCACTGGATACTGATTAGAAAATGAAAAAGATCAGGTGTCGATCTTCAAGAAGTCTCAGCTCACGAGACCGTGGGCCTATTTCTTTACCCACATCATTCAGAGTATAGGCGGCAATTCCGGGTCTCTCAACCAGTGCAACTCCAGCATGCAAGTCTTTGCTGAAGCCCTAGTCACCGGTCAGCGGATCGACTACGGGAGACTGGCGTACGAAGAGGTCAAGACCAAGCTGAAAAGCAAGGGAAATCATATTCCCTATCTTCGCTTTTTCACATAGTGCGTCGCACATGTGATGGTTGAAAAGCTGAAGATAGATTATGAGGACATCCTTGGGGAATCGGTGATGGTCCGTTCCATTTCCAACCTCATCTTCCAGAAGAAGGATGATGAGAAGGCATTTCCCCTCACCTCGTACATGCTGAAGATCATAGATGATCGAGTCAGATCCAAAAGGAATCGAAAGAAGGGCGCAACATCGAAGAAATCTGCCCTACAAGAAGGTAAGTCCTTTCCTCATCTGAAGCGTTTTCCCTCAACTGGGCGTCCATCCTCAGCTGCTGATGGGAAAACCACCACCTCAACAGGGATCTCAATCCTTGAGAATGAGGATTCTGCTGATGCAGATGACTCTCCTCTGGTGGTTTTCAATCCTTGAGAACGAGTTAAGCGACCCTCTAATCGCCCTCCTTCTTCTTCATTCTTTTTATCATCTTCTTCTGCCACCAGTACTTCTATCTTCCCTTTGCTGGAGGTAAGAAGGACTGCTACTATTGGTGCAGAAAATATGATTGCAGATGCTGAACTTGAAAAAGATTCAGCATCTAGAATCAGCGGGGTCCTAGAGAAGATCACTTACGATCAGAGGTTTCATCAGCTTCTGATATTTGTTCTTCTCATTTTCAGATTGGCAGTGTTTCTCAAGGAACTCCACCAATATTCGGAGTTCCTAGTCGAACACTCTCGGCTGTTTCATCTTCCTTCCCTTTCATCCACTCTCTCTCTGCTGATTTCTCAACAAGTCAGCAGACTTCAAAATGGCAATCTCGTTCTTCAGGAGTTAGTGCCGGCTCCACACCTCTGTGTAGATCCTCGACTGATTCATTATCTGTCGTTGTAACACGGGAACAAACTCCACAAGCAACCTCAGTCTCTCAACAGACTGTTGGTGAAGTTTTCGGCTCAATCCAAGCCACCCGTGAGTCAGCTGCACACACACCACCCCCAATTTCTTCATCACTCCCTGAGTCTTCGGCTAATGATAGATTGACTGGAAACCAAGTCAATCTTGAAGCTGACCCTTCTGTTTCCCACGACGTCACCGACTTACACCAGCTAGTGATCAAGGAAACCACCACTACCAATGAAGAGACAACTTTAGACCAAGTTGTTACTGAGGCATTCACCCTAGCTACCAGTGATCACGAAAGTAATCGCCAACTGAGCTGTGAGGCAGCTAACCAACCACCCAGAGGAACTCTTCCTCCAGTCTCCATACCAGTGTCACCGGCTGGTGAGACAGAAGCTCCAGAGATTCAAACAACTTTTCATCTAATGTTTGAATCGACTGATGATTTCATTCAGTCTCATTATTCGTCACCTGACAAAGAACATTCCGAGCTTCAAATTGCTTTGACAACTGATGTCGGCACTTCTGTTACAACCCCAGAAGTTACAGTTGGACCCAACTCACCCCCCGAAGTTTATGAGGAACCTCTAGGAACCATTCTTCCTACCTCGGGAACACCTTCTTCCACAGCTGAGGTTACCCCTCAAGCTGGAGACATGCCGGACCCCTACGTCCAAAGCGTCCAAGTGTCCCATGCTGAATCCAGCAAAGCTGGAGGACGCATTCCCATCAAAGCAGCTGCTGCTCTGATGTCTAGAGTTGTTACATCCTAGATTCGTCCTGGGATGGCCACGCTAAGTAAGCAGATGGACTCCCTTCGCAAGGATGTTCCAAAGAAGTTTGCCCTAACTGCTGAGAATCTCTTTTCCAGCATAACTTCTCTGCACACTGAGGTTCATTCTCAGGCTCCTCAGCTGGCTCTTCTTTCTGATCAGATTCGCATCAACACCAGCGGGTTCATATCTCTTAACGACTATGTGCGTCAAGCATTGAACTCCCTTCGTGATCCTGACAGAGTCGATCAAGACCAACTTCTCTCCAAAGTTCGGGACAGCTTGGCTCTTGCCCACTCAAAGCAAGAGTCTTTGCTGACACTTACTCATAACCATCTCTCCCAGGCTATTGAGGAGTCAGCTTTTGCCGTGTCCACCAGGCTGGAAAAAATGGAGACTGAAGTCAGCTCGCTGACTTCCCAAGTCGCTGGTCGCCAAGGCACCCTTGACCTCATTCTTGCTAAGCTCAATGAGGGTGCCGCTGTTGTCCGTCATGCTTCAGCACCAGAGAGTACCCCTCTTCTTCGGGCACTCTCTGAGGGGGAGAAAGAGGCCACTTCAGCAGGTGAACAACAATGTGAACAAAATAGTTCACAACCTATAGTCACCTCTACTGTTGGAGCCAATACTGAAGACGTTCCAGCAGGTGATAACTCAAGAATTCCACCTATCACCTCTGCTGGAACACAAGAAGAAGAAGTTGTACCCTCAACTGGTTTTGTTAAAATTGTTGATTCTTTTAAATCAGTTGAGGGCCCACAAGTCCAAGCCCCGCAAATCCAAAAACCTCAGCCTATTATACAGGAGATCCCTTATCCTGCTGAGGGGGAGCCTACATCTGTTGCGGTTAAAAACCTCATCCTAGAAGAGGTTGGAAGCGCGGCTGATCTTGATACAGCCATTGCCCTTCAAAGAAAAACTCATGAAGCGATGTATCAAAGAGCTGAAGCCCAAATAGCTGAGAACATTAGGTTGTTCAACAAAGTTCTTTATCAGCGTAGGCAAGAGGCAAAGATCACCAGCGTAAGGGCCTCCAGATGCGATCCCAGCTCTTCTGATGAAATTGTTATAACAAGAGCTGGAGGAGATGTGGTCAAAGAAAAGTTTCCTCTGAATAAGATCAGCTTCGTTCTCAATTACGATGGATGGAAAGAAGCTGAAGTAGCTGCCAGATCTACAAAACCATCGCAGACTATAACACATCTGGAAAACGAGATAAAATTCACAATCTACTCTTTCAAGATTCTATGCGAGACAATCAGGAGACAAGCTCATGAGTTGGTATATCGCATACCTCCTGAATTGTGTGAATCTCAAACAGCTACTGTCGGAGGATCTGCTAGTGAAAGCTCCTCAGCAAGAGGGGAGAAACGTAAGTCCGTTCTCCGCGAGCCCCTTGCTGACTCCAGACCACTGGATATTGGGACATCGATCATATTTGCAAAATGACCTAGACCCAATATCACAAAAGCGATCCCCACGGGAGTTAACTTCTTCCCTAGGCTGATCGTAAAAGAACCATTTCATGGCTTTTGTTATCTGGAGAAGAAGAAGGAGCAGTGCTTTCAGCGAGCAGATGAGTTGGATCTATGTGATGTGGATCAACTTATGATCTATCACAAGCTGATGAGTTCCTCCACTGAAGAGGGAAGAGAAATGAAGAAATTAATAAACTCAACCTTCAACTCACTGTATCGCAATGTCGTTGGATCAGCTATATCCAAGGCATTATAGTTTTTTTTTTTGATTTTCCTTGTAATTTTAATTGCCTTATCAATAGAAAATCAAAAGTTGTGTAATATACTTGTAAAAAATTGTAAAAAGATAAACATATACAAAAGAACCCTAAGGGTCAAAGCACATAAGTATTCAGCTGACTTCATCAGCTGAATCATTACAGGGTTACACTTATACGGCTATTCGATTGCATCAAATAGGGGGACATTGTTAGTCCCAAGAGTAAGTAAATAAGATTTGATGATCGATAGCCAAGAAGAATAAACAACAACTGGAGTATGTATCTCAGCTGAAGCAAGTATATACAATAAACCTTCAGCTGAGTACGTACTTAGCTTTAGGACACAAGTCAAATCAGCAGCTATTAACGAGAGTTCATTCGAAGTCTATGACCAAAGGACAAAGACAAGAAGAAGACTATTCAGCTGATTGTGGAATCAGCTGATAGTACCTGCTACAGAAAAAGACTTAAAGGAATGTTCATTGACACCTTGAATATTTCCCTTTCCCGCTCAAAGAAAAAAGAAAACGATGAAGATCTTCTATTTTGGAATAGAAGATAATGCCAGTACATTATCATCGTTTGTCCCTCAAGCATGTAAAGAGAAAGTCAACTATTTCTGTACTTATGTAGTACACCTTTCACTGTGCGTCAGAAAGGGTACCGGAAGTAATTGACACAAAGTACACTTGGGACAATAACTTGTGCAAGAGCATTTAATGATCCATAGACAAGTCCACATCGACGAATAATATGTTTACACGTCATTAAACTTGGGGACTAAGGAACATGGATATTGGGCTATAAATACAGACGTAAATGCTTGCATTTACAACACCTTTAGAAATCATAAGCACAAGAACATTCTCTGAGAGTTAGTTATTTGTCTAAGTATTAACTTCTCAATAGTTATTACTAAGACATTAATATCAGCTGTTAGTATCAGCTGATATAACTCTCAGCTTACACTCTTCTAGTTTGAGCGGTCTAAAGTGTCATTTCAAGTATAGAGTTTTAGTTAGTTTTGTACTATCTCTTTCCGCAAACTTTGTACTGTATTAAGTTTTTTTAATAAACTCTTAATCATTGAAATCTTGTTGTTCGTTTATCTTATCTTCGTTACTGGGTCATAACGCAAGACGTTTGTGTTGTTGGGAACCAACAAGATTCCAGAATCAGAATTAAACAATTCTAAAATCGTAACAATCAAATATCCAGGATTGTCAAGAACGACCGTCATTTGCGTCTGCTTCAATCGTAATTCGCCGAACTTGGAAATCAAATTAAGCCCAATCCCTTTCTTTTCCTTTAAGCCCAAAGCACAATAGACCTAAATTGGTTTAACTGATCTTCGGTCCATATTCAAAACAGACCCATATTAAATTTGGCCCAATTTCAATACCAGTTCATTTTTAAACCAATTTCAGTTTATAAGCCCAAATACATTAAATCAATTTTTTTAAAAATCATATTTATTTTAAAATCAATATACGATTTTAAAATATTCGGTCAGTTCAAGCTGACACAATATACGATTTTACACTACTTGTACAAATTTTAAATCATTTTCACAATGACTTCAAAAGACGCTCTCTCAATCGGGTCTGATATCAAACCTCCCGTATTATATCGAGGAGAGTATCCACAATGGAAGAAAAGATTTCTTCATTTCATCAGAAACCAGGAGCTGGCTACGGAAATCTAGGAATCCCTCGAACAGGGAAATGCAGTATTTTATGAAGATGTTATTGCTGAACTGGATGTTGTTCCTGTAGTAATCAGTGGTAAACCTCGTCTTACTCCTGATAAATATTCAGCTCCACAAAAACGAAGGGCTAAAGCTGATTTACAAGCATACTCATTTATGCTTCAGAGCTTACCTAATGACATCTACAATAGTTTGGATAGCCTTGAAACTGCTAAAGAGTTGTGGGATGAGATCAGAAAACAAATGGAGGGTACTACATTAGGTAACAAGGCAAACATGGTTACTACCCTGAATTCTTATCAAACATTCAAAGCTATACAAGGAGAAGATCTGGAAAGTACAAATCACATATATTGTACCTTAAGGAATGAACTTCGCAAAAACCATCTGAGAAAAGAAAATTTAGAGCTGAATATCAAATTCATCCATAGTTTGTTACCTGAGTGGGAAACTTTTGGGAATAGCACCATGCAGCACAAAGATCTCAGTCTCATTGATATTCATGAACTCTATGAATATCTGCACCAAAATGAGCCTATGGTTAAAAACATAGTGAAATCCAAACAAGAGACTGATGATACTCTTGCACTGCTAACAAAACAACACAGTCTATATTCTTCAGCAGATAAGATGAAAAAGAGTGTTGAGGCACCAGCGATATCTTCAACAGATGATATGCAAAAAGAACTCGAAGACGTTCTTCAAGCTATGTCACTCATTTCCATGTATGAGAAGAAGTATTATAAAACACCCACCAACAACAACTTGAGATCGTCTTCAAACTTTAAATCAGTTCCATTTGCTTCAGTAACAAACAACACATCAGATAAGCAAACACTTACACCACTGGATCCAACGAAAAAAATGTTATAATTGTGGTTTTCCTGGTCATTACTCTCGAGATTGCAAGAAACCCAAAGTTCGCAATTCTGATTATTTTAAGCGAAAGATGCTAATGGCTAAGCAAATCGAGGCTGGGAAAGTGTTGTTGCCTGAAGATCTCAGTTGGATGGAAGATTCTGAACCCGAATATGAGGAGCATTCAGCAAACTTATGTTTTATGGCAAGAGAAAATGCCGAGGTTGCTGATCGTATCAATGAACTCGACAAGGATGGCAAGGTACACACTTCTCTTCTTTCTAATGAAAGTACTTCCACTGATTCTGATACTTGTTTTGATCAAAACCAGATATCTCAAATAGAATTATTAACTCAACAAATTTTAGTAGAAAAAGATTTAAATGTGGAACTTAAAGAGCGTTTAAATTTTCTGGAAAAACGAAATGAACAAAATGCTCATCTAGGTGATCAACTTGTTCATCATATTCAACAAATTCAAGTTTTGAAACAAGATAATCTGAATTTACAAACAAAAGTATCAGAATTGACGGCAAGGCATGATCACAATCACAAACAATATGCTAAAACATGGTATGAATATCAAAGTACTAAAAATTGTTTGGAACGTAAACAACAAGAATTTGATGAAAATGAAAAACAGTTTAAATCATTAAATTCACAAATCAAAGAATTAACCGAAAATCTTCATGAACAAAACATCATTTCATCAAAAGAAATGCTAAACAAACAAAATATCATAAACACATTTAAGCTTCAAACCATTAAATTGAATTCACATATCAAACATCTTGAGGAATTGATTGTCAAAAGAGGACACACTGATCAAACCATTCATCTTAACAAGCCTAAAGACTTCAAATATTTCAACTCTTGAGAAGGGCTAGGAGCTGACAATCCAGAATACCTTAAGACTGCGTGCAAAATGGCTCCTACATTATATGATTCAAGATACCTACTCAATGGAATCTCACAACGTTTCATTCGAATGACTGACGAGGAAGAAGAAATAGAGAATTTCAACCGAGCCAGAAAGGAGAATGCTCAAATTAGTTTCAATTACACTGAACTAAATAAGTCATATGAAACTAAAAAGGCTCAATTTGAAAATGATGAGTATTTTCCAATAATAACACCTAAAGAATTTGAAATTAAAGGAAATGTTGTACTTCAACAGAAGATAACACCAAAGATTTATGTTCATTCTCTCATTCTTGAAAAGAAAATTTGCCAACTTGAAAATGAAATCGATGAAACTCATAAGGCATTTGACAAAGAAAAATCTGATCTACAAACTAAAATTCATGATTTAGAAGATAAAATTATTGAAATAAAATCTGCTTCAAATCAAAACGTTTCTACTTCGGATGTTTCTCCAAAGCCTACGTCTCTCAATTCTAAGATTTCTTCTCTCAAAATTCCAGTTCTTTTAAGACGAGATCCTAATTCATCTGTTTTAAATTTTTCAGATCGAAATTTAAAATCCACGCTTAAGAAGACAATGCAGGGGAGAGTAAAAGACGTTGAGCAGTCGAAGAAGTCTAGTTCGAGTAAATCTAGTATGCTTAAGTCCACGGAGCTTAAGAAGTCTAGAACTCCTTCGTTTTTAGCATCTTCTTTTTCTAATTCAAATAAATGTAATAACTCAACAACGTTTATTTCTCCTGCTACACGTTATGGTATTGTGTATGATTCTGCAGTTTATCGCCCTGTTAATAATTCTGTTAATGGTGTGAATTTGGTTGTTAAAATAGATAAAAATAGAAACAAAGTTTATTTTGACAGAAAAACTGTCCAACCAATTTCTCAATATGATACACAATATTTTGTAAGGAAAGATGCTCCTTATGGTCGTCGACATGATGTTTTACATAAAAATGGTTCACTCATTCATTCATGCAAAATTTGTTATCCAGAACCCTGCAAATCAATGCTTGCTAAAATTCAAAAACCTCTAACTACACGTTTTTCTCCTCCTTCTTCAAAATCAGTTTATCGTGTAGTTACAACACCTAAATTGTCCACATCAGTCGATTGCAAGGTTTCTACACCTAAATCGTCAAAATCAGTCTATCACGTGGTATCTACACCTAAATCGACAAAATCAGTCTATCGCGTGGTATCTACACCTAAATCAACAAAATCCGTCTATCGCGTGGTATCTACACCTAAATCGTCAAAATCAGTCTATCGAGTTGTGTCTACAACTAAATCATCAAAATCCATGTCTATGACTTCGTCTCCAAATGCATCTAAATTTATTAAATATAAATGGATTCAAAATGAACAATCAAACTGGATTTTAATTTCTCCAGAGAAATCTCTAAAATGGTCTATAAAATTAACAAACAATGAACTGCCTCCTTGCAGTTCTCCAGTTCTCTAAATACATTCTTTCTTAAAATTCTTCAGAAGACATATATTACTAATCGTTTCGGACCCATAACTGATTGGGTACCACATTTTTTATTTGTTTTCTGTAGAATATTTGGTATCTTGATTCTGGTTGTTCCCGACACATGACTGGAAACAAGAAACTATTAACAAATTTTAGAGACAAATATTTGGGAACTGTTAGGTTTGGAAATGACCATCTAGCGGCCATTATGGGTATTGGAGATATTATACGTCACAATTTAATCATTCGAAATGTGACTTATGTTGAAGATCTTGCTCATAATCTTTTCAGTATTGGTCAGTTTTGTGATAAAACATTAGAAGTTAATTTTCGTACAAAGAAATGTGCTGTTCGCACATATGAAGGTGAAGAACTTCTAACCGGATCTCGTGAGACGAATTTATTTACAATTAATTTGGACGATCTGACTCCACTTGACGAAGTGTGTTTAATGTCAACGGCGTCTTCAAATGAATCGTGGTTATGGCATCGTCGTCTTTCTCATCTTAATTTCAAATCAATTAACAAATTGGTTAAAGGTGGTCATGTCGCTGGTCTTCCAGATGTTAAATTTGCTAAAGATCATCTCTGTTCGTCTTGCGAAATGGGCAAAATGACAAAGAAACATCATAAATCCAAACCAGTTCCAAGTACTTCAAAACCGCTTGAATTACTTCATATGGATTTATGTGGCCCAATGAGAGTTCAAACCATGGCTGGTAAATGCTATGTGTTGGTTATTGTTGATGATTATTCACGTTATACATGGGTGTATTTCTTACGAACAAAAGATGAAGCTGCTGAGAACATCATTGCCTTCATCAAGAAAACCCAGACAAACTTGGAACTCAATGTTCATACCATTCGTACTGACAATGGGACTGAATTTAAAAATCAAACTTTAGATTCTTTTCTTGAATCAGTTCGTATTTCTCATCAATTTTCCGCTGCCCGAACACCTCAACAAAATGGGGTTGTTGAACGACGAAATCGTACTTTAGTTGAAGCTGCTCGTACAATGCTTTCTTTTTCAAAACTCCCATTATCTCTTTGGGCTGAAGCCATTAGTACAGCATGTTTCACTCAAAATCGTTCAATCATCAACAAAACCTACAACAAAACTCCATATGAACTAATTAATAACCGAATTCCAAATGTCAAATTCTTTCATATTTTTGGGAGTCGTTGTTTTATTCTGAACGACAAAGACAAATTAAATAAATTTGAAATTAAAGCTAATGAAGGAGTTTTTGTAGGATATTCACGAGAATCTGCATCATTCAGAGTATATAATCGCTCGACACGGACGGTTAGAGAAAGTGTCAATGTTAACTTTGATGAAACTTTTCCAATAGATTCGTTAACTACAAATATTGAAATTCCTCCACCTTCGTCATCGCCTTCCACATCTCGGAATGATTTAGATGTCTTATTTGAAAATTTTTATGATGATTATCATAACATTAGACATACTTTACTTGAGGAGGCTGGTGTTCCATTTCCATCCGTAGCCGATGTTCAATCTATTTCTGTGCCTAAAATACAACATTCAAGCTCAACTGATTCTCCATCTCCTACTTCTGCTGCACCAACTAACAATTTTTCTCCTTCACATTCCGTTTCATCTTTGGATAATCAATCTTAATCGGAAGATTCGTTAGAAACTCAATCTTCACCGGAAGATTCTCCACCTTTGCAACCTCAATCACCTCTGGGGGATTCCCCACTTTCTGGTAATGCTGCAAATTCTTTAGATTCATCTTTAGTTCCAGCACAAACTCCACCTTCTGGTCAAGCTGCTACTTCTTTAGATTTAACATTAGTACCAGTACAACCTCAACCATTGGTGATTGACTTTTCAAAATTTAACGTTAAACGAGTAGATACTCCACCTTCTACATCAACTGTTCAAACTGCGATAATCCCTCATCCTGAATTCACAGATACCTCAAATATAATACCAGGTCAACTTCCACTTCCTCATTCCCTTAAATGGACAAGAGAGCATCCTTTGCATCAAATAATCGGTGATCATGATTCTTCTGTTCAAACCCAACGGGCTACTGCTGAAGAATGTCAATATTCTTCTTTTCAAAGCTCTAATGAACCTAAGAAGGTCAGTGAAGCTCTCTCAGACCCAGATTGGATCCTTGCTATGCAAAAAGAAATCAATCAATTTGAACGTTTAAAAGTCTGGCGTCTGGTTCCAAAACCGCCTGGAAAATCTGTTATTGGTACAAAGCGGATTTTTAAAAATAAAAAGGATGAAAATGGGATAGTAATTCGTAATAAAGCACGACTTGTTTCAAAAGGATATGCACAACAGGAGGGAATTGATTTTGAAGAAACATTTGCTCATGTTGCCCGAATAGAAGCCATTAGTATATTTTTGGCATATGCAGCACATAAGAATTTTACCATTTATCAAATGGATGTGAATTTTACCATTTATCTGATGGATGTTAAAACTGCATTTTTAAATGGCATTCTAAATGAAGAAGTGTTCATTCATCAACCTGAAGGTTTTGTGGATCCAAATTTTCCTAATCATGTGTATATTCTCGACAAAGCTTTGTATGGATTAAAACAAGCTCCTCGAGCGTGGTATGATGTGCTCTTTAAAGTCTTAGTTGATTCTGGTTTTTCAAAAGGAAAAATTGATACAACTCTTTTCATCAAACGCCAAGGAGAAGACATAGTTCTTATTCAAATTTATGTCGATGATATCATCTTTGGTTCTACAAATCCCAAATACTGTAAAAAGTTCTCTGATCTCATGGTTAAACGTTTTGAGATGAGTATGATGGGTGAAATGAACTTCTTTCTTGGTCTTCAAGTTCGCCAATTACCAACCGGGATCTTCATCAATCAATCCAAGTATATCACTGATCTTTTGAAGAAATATCTCATGGATGATTATAAACCAATACCGACGCCGATGTCGCCTGGTTCTAAATTACATGCTGATCCTGATGGCAAACTTGTTGATGTTACAAATTATCGGGGGATGATAGGTTCTTTATTATATCTTACTTCGAGTCGACCAGACATAATGTTCTCTACTTGTATATGTGCTCGGTATCAGGCTGCACCTAAAGAATCACATCTTCAAGCACTCAAACGTATATTTCAGTATCTGAAGGGTACTCGAGATCTTGGTCTCTGGTATCCTAAAGAAACATCTTTTGACTTGACTGCATTCTCTGATGCTGACCATGCTGGTTGTATGCTAGATTGCAAGAGTGCATCTGGAAGTGTCCAATTTCTGGGAGATAAATTGGTGAGTTGGTCTTCACGGAAGCAAAATTGCGTATCTCTATCCACTGCAGAAGCATAATACGTAGCTGCTGCAAGCTGCTTATCCCAGGTAATTTGGATGCAATCACAATTAAAAGATTATTGCTTTTTATACAGCCGTATTCCTTTATATTGTGATTCACGAAGTGCAATTGCATTTTCATGCAATCCTGTTCAACATTCCAAAACTAAACATATTGATCTTCGATATCATTTTATAAAGGATCATGTTGAACAAGGTAATGTGGAATTGTACTTCGTTTCCACTGATTATCAATTAGCTGATTTGTTTACCAAGGCTTTAGACGAAAAACGTTTTAATTTTCTTGTGTCTAAACTTGGTATGCTAAATCTAAAAGCTTAAACCGTTTTATCTTTCACTAAACAATGGCTCTTACATAATTCAGTGTATGACCCGTTTTTAAAAGAAATGGCTTTCAAGTAAATTCGCTTGAAACTCGTTCCTCAATGATTTCATTGGTTGAGGGGGAGCAACTAGCTCTTAATTGGTTGAGGGGAAGAAAATCAATATTCACTTGTTAAGGGGGAGAAAATTGACATTCATTCGTCAAGGGGGAGCATTTTTATGAAACTTCATCGGTAAAGGGGGAGCATACTCCTTGTTAACCCATTTTTATTCATTATTCAAATTTTTCAGAAACTCAATCTCAATATTTTCAAAATTTGTTCAATTGAGTTTCATTATTTTAGTTCAAAAATGTTTTCCTCACTTATATGTTGTCTACGTAGGATACAAATTTTTGTCAAATTCGTCGATCTCTCTACTAGTTTCGATTAGTATTGATTGCATCTGTATATGACATACTTTTGTCTCTTGCGTTGATGACATCATATCCTCAGTTTTGTTTTCAAACTTAAACTCAATATATTTCAACATCTATTTGAGTTTCGTTGTTGTCATACCGTTGGCACAACTTCACACTATATTCAAAATTTTTACTTAAACTCATATGTTACCAATGTAGGATACAAACTGTTGTCAAATTCGTCGATCTCTTTACTACTTTAGTTAGTAAAGATTGCATCTGTTTATGACACCTTTTTGTCTCTTGCATTGTTGACATCAAATTCTGATTTTTTATATTCCTGTGAAACTCAAATTTTTCTACTAAATTCAACATTTTGAGTTTCGTTGTTGCTACAACTTTAGCACAACTCAATCTTAACTGTTATATTTTTTTTACTCAACACCATGTGTTAACTACGTAGGATATAAGTTTTTTTGGCAAATTCGTCGATCTCTTTACTAATCTCATTAGTAAAATTGCATCTGTTTATGTCAAACTCTTTTCTCTTGCGTTGTTGACCTCACTTTCTCATACAGAGTTGACACTCTATGCTCAACATCTGTATATTCCTCACAAAATTTTTACTCATACTTTGTTCACAATGATGTGTTCACAACGTTGGATATAAATTTTGGTCAAATTCGTCGATCTCTTTACTAATCTCATTAGTAAAGATTGCATCTGTTTATGACCAACTTTTTTCTCTTGCGTTGCTGACATAATTTTTCAAATCATTTTTCTGATTTTGCACAATTTTTAAATTTTTCAAATACCTGTTTGTAACACTCAACATAAGTTGTTGTTAAATTCGTCGATCTCTTTACTAATTTCGATTAGTACTGATTGCATCTGTTTATAACAACTTCTTGGATTGATTGTTCTTACCATTTTTCAAACAATTTTTACACACCTTTATCAATGGAGAAATTCTTTTAATTTTTCTCCATATGGTTCAGATTTAATTCTGAATTTTTCATATGATCTCACACACAAAATCGTTTTTGTGCACTGATCTTTGATCCACTTCAAATTGATTTCTTTTAAATCTCAAATCTTTGCTTAACAATGTCTTCAATCATCCTGTCTGACAAATTCGTCGATCTATTTACTGAAGTTCTTCAGTACAGATTGCATCTGTTTATGTCTTCAGGTGATTCTTGACACCGTTATTCTCTATTTTTCAATTATTTTTCTCAAAGATTCTAGAAAATCAATTTTAGATGGATACTTCATGAGTACTACATGATACTGGTTCTCGATTCCGAACTGCACCGTACGACTATCCAATCTTGGCTCTCGTATTATAAAGACATACAATCTCCTCTCTCCGCTTCCACAAAGCATATCTTCATCATTAACATGAAGCTCCTTTTCATGATCCTCATGAGGGGGAGAAATGAGCAAGAATTAAATGTGCAAGAAATGTACAACTTTAAGAAGAACCACAAACATCTCATCAACGAAGAAAATTCATGTCTAATGTACTCAAAATTAGCGGTAGAATCAGATATAGTATATATCAAGAAATTCAGAGGAAGAGAAAGTGATAAACAATGTTTTAAAAAGAATGACAAGTGAAGAAGAAGAAGAAATCGGCATATCTACAGAAATATCTCTCAACAATCTCAACCATTACATTAAAAAAACTCAACCATTTCAACCCGAAACTTAATCGTATAAATCTTTCTGTCCAAACTACAAAACATCCATATCAAATCCAAAATTCCAAATTCCGTAACAACCACATACATTCAAAAGCTTAACCGTTTAAACCATTCTCTCCAAAACTCCATAACATTCATTATCCGTACAAAAGATTAACTGTACAAATCTTTTGTTCCATACAAAATACAAATTATTCACATTCATCCAAATCCTAAAAGTACATTTCATTCTTTCATACATACTAAGCATACATACATACAAATTCAAAACTTTTAACTTTCAGATCATTCTTACCAACTCAAGCACACACATCCAAAATTTTGACTGACAAATCATTCAAAAACATTATCATTATATCCTCATCCTCTACCACAAAATCCAAAAACAACCTCTCCATTATCTGAAAACCCAGTCAAATCCTTTACTTAACTGATATTCCCTTTCCTAAAATGTTCAAATCTTTAGTAAATCAGTTATAGGATTTCCTCACTCAAACAGTATCAACAAAAAACATATTCTCTTTGAGTATCTTAAACTTCCAGATTTCTGAAATGTTTTGTTATTGAAATTCAGAAAAACATTTTCTTGCCAAAGACATATTATGAGAAGAATCTGGAGTCTGAAGACTGGGATGATGTATTAAAGATCAAAAAGGGGGAGATTGTTAGGACAATTATTGTAATTATGTTAGGATCGGTTTTGTAATAGTTTTGACCTTTAAGTCCGTTAGTTAACTAGAATAGTGTTAAGAGGTAGGAGGTATAAATACTTCATTGTTTGACTTACAATGTAAGCTTTCCCACACTTTACAGAAATACAATATTGAAAGTTGTTCATCCATCTCCATTCTCTCTCAATTACAACTACAAAAACACCAAGAACACACACACACATTCTTCAATCTCACTCAAATCTCAATGAATTAGCTTGATTATAGCTTCATTCGATCTCTCAGTAAGTATACTAGATTTCTAAGTGGTAGGTACATTCCGGGTGAATAATGTACATGCTTTTGTGCTATCTGACACTGGGGCTACTCATTCATGTGCTTCTTATGCCTTGGGCAAGGTAGTGTCCTATAGCGTAGAGGACATTCTGAGGCATTATTGATAGAGATTTCTCATGATTTGGTTTTATATGTTTCTAGAGTATATCATGTTTCTCTGACGAAACAGTGCGGGAAGAAATTTCCCATAAAACTTATTGTTATCGTCATGAGAAAGAGTCGAGTGTGATTATGACGATGGGCTGGATGACCGAGTACCACGCCGGGATTATCTGCCTCCACAAACAAATCCATGGCAAACCGCGAAGTGGAGTTGAATAAAAGATTTAACCCAACATTAACCACCAGGAACAGACACCGTGTGCGGCCACGAGGACAATAAGACGTATTCAGTAGGATATCGTGGGTTATTTTGCATATGTATCGACACCATTTTCGAAGATAAACCGAGATCCTTAGATAGCGTTCTAATTTTTAGCCCTTATCGTCTTGCACCGCCAGAGATGGAAGAATTGTTTGAGCAGTTGCAAGAGTCGGAGTTCATTTTGATCGCGCGGGCAGAGGAGCTTCTTTTTTATTCATAGCCTTTTTTGTGCCTCTATATTTGAGGATGGGTGTCGTTCGCGAGCCTGTGTCTGAGATGCGAGATTGCTACCCTGAGCTTCTTCCGAGCGATGACTTCGGGGATGAAGTCTATTTCAAGTGGAGTTGAGTTGTAACGCCCCAGAATTTAATAATTTTATTTTATTAAGTTTTAATTAGTAAAACCTTATTGTACTATTAATTTGGTGATAAATATGTGACGTATTATCTTATGCAATTTTGCGTTCATTAATAATTATGTTGTGATAATTAATTATGTGATGTTTCGTTTATACAAGCTAATTAATCATGCGACGTGGCATTGAGACGTTTTATTATGGCGACGTTAGCCTTTCCCAAGGGTGTTAGATATTATTTTCGTTACTTGTTTAAATCCCGAGAGCATGAGTGTTGAGTCAAGGCCGGTTGTAGGCCAAGGCCGAGACCAGATAGAAAAGTTCTATGTAATTCGAGTAGCTGATTAGATGAGGACCGAAGCCCTTATTTTTTTTTATAAAAGTGTTTTGAATCGGCTCAAGAAGAGAGACCCGAGCCCGAAGGGCCGAAGCCCTTGTTTTTCTTTTTCTTTGGTCCGGCTAGAGGAGGGCCGAAGTTATGGGCTAGATTATTTTGGGCCAAAGTTTGTAGTTTGCGATCACTGACAGATTTAATACCCCAAGTGTCGGCGTTTTCATTCATTCGTACCCTATTTCCCTCTCGTTCGTTTCTTCCAGCCTTGAGCAGCATCTCCACTCGGGATTCTTGTTCTCCCATTGCAGATTAATCGATCGAACCAAGTAACATAAAGTCATCGTTGGTTTTCGTGTCACTTTGTCCAAACTCGGTAGGAACTATTGACTCTTTCCTATTCGTTTTTTTTCACCTCTTAATTCCGATTCAAAATCTGTGTGTGTGTTGTTGTCATCGCATGATCGGGGCTGGATAAGGAAGGTATTCGAGCAAGGGACTACGTACCGTGAGCAATCAGTGGGTTCGAGTGGAGTACAATCTGGTAATGATCTCAATTCGGTTTCCTTGTTTCCTTTTTCCATTCGTTCAAGTTCTAATCATTTATGGCTTGGTGTTCCAGGTTTTGCTTCGGATGGTGAGCTGGTGTGATCGAATTGTTGGAATATGCTTCACGTTCATGACATATAGTTATATAGCTAGACGTATGTTAGCCTAAAGGGTCACACACTTATACATCAAATACCATTTAATATATATATAATATAATTAGGGTAATTATATTATTTATATAAACTATAATTACTTGAGTAGTTACGTTTTAATTAATTGTTAAATTAAAACGTATTAGTGAGTAATAATAAAGAATCAAAAGGACAGAGGGCTAAGTGTCATATCTCATAACTTGTATTATGAAAATATACTTAGATTAAGAAGCAAGAAAAGATTAACCCTAAACCTAATCTCTCGCTCTCCAATCCATCTTACTGCCGCAAAAAACAATACAACAAAAAGGACTTGTGGTTTTTGTTTTTCCTGTTGTCTCGTACGGACAAACCATGAAAAACAAAAGATCTTTTTTTTTTATTTGTGCTTTGGACGTGCAAAAAGAATATATATTCTTTTGGTTTCTTTTTATATTCTTCCTTAAGGGACTAGCATCCCAATTGGTGTTTTTGAAGAGGTGTAGTGTGGACTAGCTTTAGAGGTATCCTACATTGGATATTCAAGTTCCTCATCCCCATTAATCGGTTATTCAAAGCCTTTAAGGGTATGACATTCTTCATCCTAACGCTTTGATTTTCATGCTTAATTATATTGTCAATATGTAGATCCTTGATTGGTGACTTATGTTATATTTCCGCTACGTTTTACTTTGATTAAACCGTAAATCTCTAACAGTGGTATCACGAGTCATCATATTGATGATTTAATTAGCAAGTTTTTTGTAAAAAGTAGCAAAAATTTTAATAAAATTGGGTTAAAAATTTGATTTTTCGGAACCCTAATTGCTACTAGTTTTAAAAACTCAAATTAAAAATTGATCTTGTTAATTGAATTTTTATTGTATTTGGCTTGGTTTTTTATATATTAAATGTTAATTATCCATATGGCAAAACATGTATTTTTGTCATATCCCAAGCTAAAACCTAGTTATATGTTGATTGATTGTGCAAAACCGATGATAACCTAGACCATTTGTGATTGTGTTGAATGCTTGGATTGTTTGGTTGTGTGGAAAAGCCGGGTTTTTGGCAATGTTGTAATTTTTATTTTTTATTTTTATTTTCGTGCCATTTTTTTGGAGCAAATTGTCAATGTAAAAGTAATAGAATAGTGTTATAATTTTACTATAATTAAGGCCCTATTAGCAATTGATCAAAGAACTTGAAGATTATAAATAAGAACAAGAACAAGATGGAGAGAGTTTATAACACTTATGCAAGTGTATTATGAGGTGCACTTTGCTTCTTTACATGATGGGGTATTTATACTACAAAATTTACTATGCTACATTAATTAGTAGACAAGAACATTTATGATAGATTTGGAATTATTGAAAATTGTTTACCCTAGGGTTGAATTATGTTCATGCTAGGATTGAAAATGTGTCCATCCATATATATACTTATATATATTTTATAACACTCCCCCTTGGATGACACTTTTTCAAAACAGAGTTCAACTTTGAAGTACTGCCTCATTAAAAACCTTGCTAAAGAAAAACCAGTGGGATAAAAACTTTAGCGAAGGGAAAAAGAGTGCAGTGTATAGTTGACTCCCCCTCATGTAGACATCTATCACATCTGATGAACATGTCACATTCCAATACTGTGAACATGTTTTCTGAACATTGCAGTAGGGAGTGACTTTGTGAAAAGATCTGCTGAATTATTACTAGATTGGACGTATTTCATTTCGATCTGATTATCCTTTATCAGGTCTTGAGTGTATGAGAAAAATCTTAGGGGTATATGCTTGGTTCTATCAGTCTTTATATATCCTTCTTTCATCTGTGTAACACAAGCTGCATTGTCTTCATGAATCACAGTTGGATTTTTCTCCCCCTCTAGTCCACACGAAGTCAAAATGAGTTTTGTCATCGATCTTAGCCACACACACTCTCTGCTGGCTTCATGAAGTGCGATGACTTCGGCATGATTTGATGATGTCGTGACAAGTGTTTGCT
The DNA here is from genome assembly GCA_963853835.1 of Calendula officinalis. Taxonomy (NCBI): domain Eukaryota; kingdom Viridiplantae; phylum Streptophyta; class Magnoliopsida; order Asterales; family Asteraceae; genus Calendula; species Calendula officinalis. The sequence continues at coordinate 57,755,695 of OY970825.1, forward strand.
TTTGGGAGCGCCATGAAATAGTAGTGCCTCCACTCATGAAAACATATCCTGTTTGAGACCTAGCTTTATGAGGATCAGATAGATAACATGCATCTGTATAACCGACTAGCCCTTGTTTTGAATCATTAGAATAATATAGACCTAAATCAATAGTTCCTCGAAGGTATCGAAAAATATGTTTGATACCATTCCAATGCCTTTTTGTAGGAGCTGAACTAAATCTTGCTAACAAATTAACAGCAAAAGAAATGTCGGGTCTAGTACAATTTGTAAGATACATTAAAGCTCCAATTGCACTGAGATATGGTACTTCTTGACCAAGAACCTCTTCATTTTCTTCACGAGGTCTAAAGGGATCGTTGTCAACGTTAAGTGATCGAACAACCATTGGAGTGCTTAATGGATTCCCTTTGTCCATATTGAAACGTTTCAAAATCTTTTCTGTATAATTTGATTGATGGACAAGTATTCCATTATTCATATGCTCAATTTGTAAACCAAGACAATATTTGGTTTTACCAAGGTCTTTCATTTCAAATTCTTTCTTTAAAAGTATAGTTGTTTCATGAATTTCCTTATGTGTCCCGATAAGGTTCAAGTCATCAACATAGACGGCTATGATTACAAACCCGGATATTGTTTTCTTAATAAAAACACATGGGCAAATACTATTATTGGTATAACCTTTACTTATTAAGTAATCACTTAAACGTTTATACCACATTCGTCCAGATTGCTTCAACCCATACAAGGATCGTTGTAAGTTAATTGAATACATTTCCTTGGGTTTTTCACTTAGTGCTTTTGGCATTTTAAATCCTTCAGGAACTTTCATGTAAATATCACTATCAAGTGATCCATACAAATAAGCTGTGACAACATCCATTAGACGCATTTCTAAATTTTTGGAAACTACCAGGCTTATTAGATATCTAAACGTTATTGCATCCATAACCGGAGAATATGTTTCCTCATAATCAACTCCTGGTCTTTGAGAAAAACCTTGGGCTACAAGTCTAGCTTTATATCTTATAATTTCATCTTTCTCATTTCGTTTTCGTATAAAAACCCATTTATAACCCACAGGTTTCACACTTTCTGGTGTGAGGGCAATGCGTCCAAAAACATTACGTTTATTCAACGAATTTAATTCAGCTTGCATGGCTTCTTTCCATTTATCCCAGTCATGTCTATTCTGACATTCAATGACAGACTTTGGTTCAGGATCATCATTCATAATTTCACATGCAACGACATAAGAAAATATTTCATCAACATTTCCTATTTCATCCCGGTTCCATAATATATTTGTTTGACCATAATTGATGGAAATCTCATTGTTAACATCATTCATTTCCACTAGTGGAGGAGTTTCAATATTTTGTGTTTCTTCAGAAATACTTTCCTTATGATCATTCGCATTTTCTGCATTCTTTCTTTTTCTAGGATTTTTATCCTTGGAACCAATTGGTCTTCCACGCTTTAAGCGTGCTCTAGACTCTTGAGTGACTTTATCACCAGATTTTGAGTTTGTTATTTCAATCCGGGCTGGAGCATTAACAGCCGGTATATGTGATTTTGTCACTCTTTTAGTATCAGTAAATGCATCAGGCAATTTATTTGCAATTTCCTGCAAGTGCATTATTTTTTGAACTTCTTTTTCACATTGGTTAGTTCGAGGATCAAGATATAATAGTGATGGCTCACACCATGATACATTCTTTTCTTTGTTTTTCTTTTCTTCTCCCAATGTTGGAAAGTTTGCCTCATCGAAGTGGCAATCTGCAAAACGTGCTGTAAAAACATCACCTGTTAAAGGTTCAAGATATCTTATGATTGAACTTGTTTCATACCCAACATATATTCCCAACCTTCTTTGAGGTCCCATTTTTGTACGTTGTGGTGGAGCAATAGGAACATATAAAGCACAACCAAAAACTCTAAGGTGGGAGATGTTTGGCTCTTGGCCATAAGCAAGTTGTAAAGGAGAGTATTTATGATATACACTTGGTCTTATACGAATTAATGATGCAGCATGTAAAATAGCATGACCCCAAATAGATACGGGAAGTTTTGTTCTCATTATTAATGGTCTAGCAATTAACTGAAGACGTTTAATCAAAGATTCAGCTAAACCATTTTGTGTGTGTACATGAGCAACTGGGTGTTCAACAACAATTCCTACAGACATACAATAATCATTAAATGCCTGAGACGTAAATTCACCAGCATTATCCAATCTTACTCTTTTTATGGTATGATCAGGAAAATGTGCTCTTAGTTTAATGATTTGTGCAAGAAATTTTGCGAATGCAACATTACGTGTTGATAATAGACAAATATGAGACCATCTACTTGATGCATCTATTAAGACCATAAAGTATCTAAATGGTCCACATTGTGGATGAATCGGTCCACAAATATCTCCATGGATTCTTTCAAGAAACCCGGGGGTTTCCATTTCAATTTTAATAGGTAAAGGTCGTATAATCAACTTACCAAGGGAGCATGATGCACATTGAGTCATTTTACCTTTATAAGGGGCCTTATGATCTTTCAATGGATGCCCATGAGTGTTTTCAATTATCCTCCTCATCATTGTTAAGCCTGGATGCCCTAACCTGTCATGCCATAAGCTAAATATACTAGGATCATGACTATTTACTTTGACTACCATGTGTGACTCTGCCATGTTTATATGTGTGTAGTGTAGACCACATTGAAGCAATGGTAGTTCTTCCAACACATGACTTTTATTAGTAATGTGTAATATTTTCTCATTATGTGCAGTCACACTTTGAGTGTCATATCCATTATGATATATGTCCTTAAAACTTAATAAATTCCTCTTTGATTTAGGAGAAAATAAAGCATTATCTACCAAAACGTGTGTACCATTAGGTAGTATAAAATTAGCTTTTCCTACACCTTCTATCAAGTCCGATGGACCCGATATGGTGTTTTTATTGAAATGCATAGACGAATTACAAAGATGAAAACATAAACATAATTATGATTTAGACATGAGTGATTAAGCTTCATATTACTCCATGTCATTCAAGAAATCAGAAGCATTTAGATCAGTGTTCTCAGATTGATCCACAAAGTTTACTTCTTTCTCCTTTTGCTTAAGTGAAGCTTGATATAGCTTGCAAAAGTGAGAAGGTGTGCGACAAGTACTTTGCCAGTGGCCCGTACTACCACATCTATAACACACATTTTGATTGTTCTGAGAAGCACTTGCTTCAGTATCATGTTTTGTGGTCTTGTTTTGTGGCTGGACTTTGTTACTTGGTGGAGCATGATAAGTATTATTTCTTGGACCACGTCCATATCCACGTCCACGTCCATGACCATAACCACGACCACGACCATAAGGGTGACTTCGACCAAAGTTTTGGTTTCGGCCATTATTATAGTTTTGGCCAAAAGAATGGTTTTGATTAAAACGACCTCGTCCACGGCCACGACCACGTCCCCTTGTATTATTTCGAGGACCAACATTTTCTGCAGCATTGACCTCAGGGAATGCTGCTGATCCTGTGGGACGGGACTCATGATTTTTCATTAAGAGCATATTATTTTGCTCAGCCGTCAGAAGATATTCTTGCAAATCAGAATATTTTGAGAATTTTTGCAATCGCAAATTCTCTTGCAAAGAAACATTTGATGCATGGAATGTGGAGTAAGTTTTCTCCAACTTTTCTTCAATTGTCACAGGATCTCCACAAAATTCAAGTTGTGAACATATCCTGAACAATGCTGAGCTATAATCAGACACTTGTTTAAAATCCTGGAATCTTAGTGATCTCCATTCTTCTCTAGCAAAGGGAAGTAAAACCATTTTCTTATTATCAAATCTTTCTTTAAGAGACTTCCAGAAAATATATGGATCTTCAATGTTTAAGTATTCATTTTTTTAAACTAGCATCAACGTGTTTACGAAGATTGAAAACTGCTTTCCATTTTTCTTGGGAAGAGTAATTATTATTTTCATTTAAGGCATCTAAGATGCCCATTGATGCTAAATATGCTCTCATATCAGTGATCCATGAGTTGTAATTTTTACCAGATGCTTCTAACGCATTAAACTCAATCTTCGCAACGTTTGACATTTTATAACTATATATATTTAGAACAAAACAAGTTAAAAATCAGAATCCATATATATCAATATGTATTGCACAAAATAGAAGTGGGAGAACAATCATCCCATACGTGAACAAGAAAGGATAAAATACATCAGGCGTGAGACTAATTAAGATGCCAAGTACAATAACCATTACAATCATGAAAATTAAAAACGGGTGAATCATTCTTGATCTTGATTTTGAAGATGAGATAAATTATTTTGTGGTATAAAGAAGTGTGGATGATGTGTTTATTTATAGTGTAAAAATATAGCCGTTGTATATTTTATATAATTTTTTTTTACCGTTTATAACCGTTACATATATAGCCGTTATATATATATATATATATATATATATATATATATATATATATATATATATATATATATATATATATATATATATATATATATATATATATATATATATATATATATATATATATAGATATATATATATATATATATAATTTTTTTTAATAAAAAGAATAATCAAGGAAATAAATTACATAGACATATTTGTAAAAATATTAGTGAATTTTAAATAAATTAGTAAATAAAAGAAAGAAAAATAATATGCATAAATAAATGTTAGTATACATAAATGAAAATTAGTATGTATAAATAAATGTTAGATGCGAAAAAATTAAATGTTAGTTTGCATAATTAAAAGTTAGTAAGCATAAGTAAAAGTTAGAATGTAAATGTTAGCATAAGCATAAGTAAAAGTTAGAATACATAAATGTAAATGTTAGTTTGCATAAATTAAAAGAGTTAGTAAACATAAGAATAAAATTAGTACAATAATAAATGTAAGTATGTTAGTAGTCCCAAGATTAGTAGTCCAAATGTCATAATAATGTCCTTGATTAAATGTGTTTGGTTTCATTTAATTAATTATTATATTATAACTTATTGTTATAAGAAATGTTTACCTTAAGTAATTAACTTGATTAAGTAAATGTACGTTGTGATTGAGTTGATCTTCCTTGATTAAGAACTTTCGTGCTGATAACGTGTTATGAATTAACTATAATTAAGGCCCTATTAGCAATTGATCAAAGAACTTGAAGATTATAAATAAGAACAAGAACAAGATGGAGAGAGTTTATAACACTTATGCAAGTGTATTATGAGGTTCACTTTGCTTCTTTACATGATGGGGTATTTATACTACAAAATTTACTATGCTACATTAATTAGTAGACAAGAACATTTATGATAGATTTGGAATTATTGAAAATGGTTTACCCTAGGGTTGAATTATGTTCATGCTAGGATTGAAAATGTGTCCATCCATATATATACTTATATATATTTTATAACAAATAGGTTGTATTTTATTATTTTTTGTATTGTAAATTGTTGACCAAGATTGAAGAAAAATGAAGAAAACAAGAAATTTCCGTCACAGCAGCAGGGGCTGAACGAAAACAGGTTTTCCAGAAGCATACAGACTCCATTTTTGGCGTTTCAAAAGCCTAAAATGCATGCCAAGTCGCGGGCTACAACTTTCCAGAAGGAAGGAAAGACCAACGAGGAATCCTTTAGTGACCTATCGGGATTCAAAGTCTGCTGAAAATTTCTGGCAGATTGCATTTTTTCACAAATTTGGTTTCTACTTGCTCATGAATGTCTTGGAGCAAGTGGGAGCCTATTGGGTTTATGTAGGCTCGCTCGGGTTTATGTTGGCCCGTCCCCTAGTTTGACCCTTCGGTCCGTCGTGTTGACTCACGTGACCGAACTTAGGTTATCATCGGTCGAGGTTTTGCACAAATTGTGCTGCATGTTTTTCTTATATGTTTGTGGTTGTGATAATTTTCTATTTGATACAAATAATAAACAACTAAAATTAGATTTTTTAAACACAAACATTAAAAACATCCAAACAAACATTAATCTAAACTTGTCCTTTGGGATTAATACAATAAGTTTAAATATGATTTGAAACTTAAAAATTCTTTTTAATCATCTATGATTACTAGTTTAATCATCTATGATTATTATTTAATCTAAACTAGTGTTTTGATTAATAAAACAGGTTTAAATATGATTTGAAACTAAACATTAATAATCACTAAAACATTTTTTTACCGCTTAATAAGCACACTTATGAAGTGGTATGAATGAAGTGCATGATTCATTCATATCTTAAATAAATTATATCTTAAAATTTCATATCTAAAATTTAAGTCACGCCGTCCAATTGGTTGAAATCACTTGCTTCTACTTTTAAATTCACGTGAGACGTGGTTTGAATTTAGATCCGAGGTCATTATTATCTATGCGTGAGATCTAGATTTATTTTGACATGAGTTCACATTGGATGACTTAATCGAGTTAACGGTGAGACCTTAACACGAGGTGAAGATGCGACAAACATGCCACTTGACCCTAGATGCTTGTTCACAAGGTCTCATGAAGTCTCATAACTCTAAGAGTTGCACTTGTAATGCAATTGTTGATCGTCACCTACCTATTGGATCTATCATCACTAGCAGATCAACTGACGCGGTGATAGAAGCTCAATAGGATCTTAGCTTTTAATTAAATTAATTGGGTAGTTAATTTTTTGAAAGAACTTATTATTTAAAATACTATATTTTTGAACTTTGTGTGTTATACAGATAACAACAACAAATCAAAACCTAAGTATTTCCACACTAAAATCAGTCTTGAAATCTGAAACTGACTAATATCAACTTTATCGACTAATATCGAACTCTAAGGATTGTCCTTAGAGATGAGAACAAGTTGATACACCTATAAGAGGTCTTACCTGAGGCACCTCGTGCCAATGCTTCTACTGTTGTTCGTTAAGGTTTTACTGAAACGTTTAACGAACACCAAGAAGTCGATACTCCTATACTTGTGAGCATGAACCCCGAGATCCGAAAGAACTTCGAGGAACTCATAGCATATGAAACGATAAGCGAGTTGAAAATGATATTTCAACAACAAGCAGAACATGAATTGTTCAAAATAGTTAAAGCATTCCATGCTTACAAGCAGGGGAGGCCAATCAGTTAGCACTTGCATCTTGAATATGAAATGCTATCTTGATCAAATGGAGCGTCTTGGTTACCCATTTCCACAAGTTCTTGGAATGACCTTGATTCGTACCTCACTATCCAAGGACTATGACCAGGTTGAAAAGAGTTTTAAAAATACATAGCATGGGGAAGACAATTCGTGAATTACATGCTATGGTAAAACTGGTTAAGCAAAGGTTACCCAATACTTTTCTAACAATCAGGGAAGGTAAACCGTAAGCACAAGGCAAGAGTCTAGGTAAGGGTAACCTAGTTTACTTTTCCAAACCTACAATTCCCCCACCTACTAAAAAGGAGCACCCTACAAAGGATATTTCTTGTCATCATTGCGATGAAACCGGCCATTGAAGGAGGATCTGTCATGCCTACTTGGCAGAGTTGATGAAGGAAAAATGTGTTCTGGCTAGCACATTAGGTATCTTCATTATAGAAGTCTATACCTTTATTAATAAATCTTGAGTGTATGACACTAGTTGTGGAACTCACATTTACACAAATGTGCAAGATTAAAAGTAAAGTAGAAAGCTAAGAGAACGGAAGCTGTGATCTAATCCTTCCTAATGCGTTAATTATTGTTTTAAACAATTGTCAATTATGCATTGTTTAGCTTTATCGTTTGTTGAATAATGAGTTATTCAAACTATTATGAATTATGATATTTTGTTTTATAAAAATAACATGTTTTTATAACTATTCCTTGTAATAGTATATTTGAAATTAATATGCATGATCCTAATTCAAACGATAGTTCTATATTCAAATGTAGCACTCATGAATCCAAATTGGTTTGGATTCTACTTACCTAGAACATTTTCATTTTTTCCACATAAACAAGAAACACATTTTTATACTACAACACGACGGGCTTCTTAACAAATGATTATGAATCATTTAAATGCCTATCTTGTATATTATGGAGTGATAACAAGAAAGCTTTTCTCCCATGTTGGCGAAAGAGCTAAAAATCTACTTGGACTCATACATACTGATGTACGTGGCCCTTTTAGAACTAAGACTAGGGAAGGTGCCACCTACTTTTACTGATGATATCATTCGATGTGGTTATGTTTTACTTGATTAAAAATCAACATGAAAGCTTTAATGATATCAGTCGCTATGGTTATTTTTACTTGATTAAACACAAACATGAAATCTTTGAAACATTCAAAGCTTTCTAAAGTAAAGTAGAAAATGAACTCGGCAAGACAACAAATTCTTTCCATCCTGATCAAGGAGGAAAGTACATGAGCCAACATTTTCTGGAACATCGAACACAACGTGAGATTGTCTCACAATTCACTCCTCCATACACTTTCACAATATAATGATGTGTTTAAAAGGCGATATCGGACCCTGCGTGACATGGTTCGATCTACGATGAGTCCTACTACTCTTACACTATCCTTTTGAGGGGCATGCACTGAAGTCTGCTACTCGAATACTTAATATGGTTCCGACCGAAAGGTTAAAATGACACCATATGAAATATTGCGTGGGAAAGTCCCTAATTTGTCTTACTTGAAGATCTGGGGTTTTGAGAATCTCGTGGACCGAGACATACCGAACAAACTTGAGCCCATATCTATCAACTGTATCTTCGTTACTATTTAACTACCCACCTGAGAACAAAATTGTTGTTGCTCGGAATGCTGAGTTTCATGAGAACAGTCTCATTTCACAAAGGAATTGGGAGCACTATAGACTTTGACAAGATTCAAAGAGAAGATGCACAACCTTCTGGTAACACTAGGAATATCATACTGAGGCTGGACATATAGATGTTTGACCACAAGATGATGTTGTTCCCATTCGTAGGTCCGCAAGGACACCTCATGCACCTGAACGATATAGATTTATGTCGAAGCAGAGGAGCACAGTTTCGAGGATCATAATGAACCCCCTAACTATCAAGTTTCATTATCAAATTTTGAATTCGAAAAATGACTTAAAGCTATGAATGCGAAAATGAAATCCATGAGAGACAATCAAGTTTTGAACTTAGTTGGTCTTTCTCAAAACAGTAAGACTGTTGACATGGATGAAAATATACACACCAATAAGCTCTTGTAGTAGCAAAAGGTTACGCTCAATCGTATGGAATTGACAATGATGAAACCTTCTCGCGTGTTACTAAAGACGTTAGGATTCTTATAGCCAAAGTAGTGTACTATGACTATGAGATTTGGTTAATGATGAACTAAAACCCTTTGGGTCACCTAAAACCCAAACTGAGCATGTGTATATATGAAAGCTAGTGGGAGCATTGTCATTTCTCAAATCGTACATGTTGATGACATATCACTCATGTGAAACAATATACCAATGCTACAAGATTAAAATCCTGGCTTGGATTAGATACTACTGGGCCCTCGATGATTTGAATAGATGCTTGTACGACCGTACCCAAAGGTAATCAAGATGGATCTTGATTGGTTTGGTAATTTACTTCAATGTAAAGATCGAGAAACATAATCATTGAAATTTTATATTGACATTAATCATTGTCTAAAATTCAACATGGTATCAGTAATAAAAGGATAACTGATTGAAAAACTTTGAACATGGACTTTTCTGAAACTCACTCATGTACTTCTAGGGGCATTGGCGGGTTGCTAGACTCTAACCTATGCTTGTATAACTACTTGATGTTATGACGTGCACAAGTGGAAGCTGTTGGAATATGCTTCACGTTGATGACATATAGTTATATGGCTAGACGTATATGAGCCTAAAGGGTCACACACTTATACACCAAACACCATTTAATATATATAATATAATTAGGGTAATTATATTATTTATATAAATTATAATTACTTGACTAGTTATGTTTTAATTAATTGTTATGTTAAAACGTATTAGTGAGTAATCATGAAGAATGAAAAGGACAGGTGACTAAGTGTTATATCTCATAACTTGTATTATGGATATATACTTAGATTAAGGAACAAGAAAAGATTAACCCTAACCTCTGCCTCTCTAATCCCTCTTACGGCCGCAAAAAACAATACAACAAAAAGGACTTGTGGTTTTTGTTTTTCCGGTTGTCTCGTACGCACAAACCATGAATAATAAAAGACCTTTTTTTTTTATTTGCGCTTTGGACGTGCAAAAAGAATTTATATTCTTTTGGTTTCTTTTGATATTCTTCCTGAAGGGACTAGCATCCCAATTGGTGTTCTTGAAGAGGTGTAGTGTGGACTAGCTTTAGAGGTATCCTACATTGGATATTCGAGTTCCTCATCCCCATTAATCGGTTATTAAAAGGCTGCAAGGGTATGACATTCTTCATCCTAACTCTTTGATTTTCAAGCTTAATTATGTTGTTAATATGTAGATCCTTAATTCGTCTTGTGTATTATTATTCGTTCAAATTAAATCTGAATTCATGTATAGGGGGCTGCTGTAAAACCGTGGTATTTCCAAAACCCCTCGGGTTTTGATTTTTTGTTGCATAGTTCAGTTTATATCGTAACTCGTATTAGACTAGCTTGATGGTTGTTTTACTGTCAAAATAAATTACTCTTAAAAATTTTCGATAATCGGGTGCAGTTGGTACACCGGGAAGCTGGGGCCGAGCCTCGGGTTGTCTCGGTGGTTTGGGGTTAGCATGGTCATTTTGTTAAAAATCAAGAAATTATGACCGAAGGAGAAACCCAACCCGTACGGTCCTCTTGCAATCAAAATTTTAAAATCATTCTTAAACTATGAAATTAAGATTTTAAAATGTTGGGAATATATTTTGGGGTGCTCGGGGTTATTTGGTAATGGGTTGGGACTCCTAAATCGGGTTTTGATGTCAACACATTTTCTGGCAGATCATGCCCTTCTGTTCGCAGCTGTTTTTGATCTATTTAAGATAACCTTTTGGTTTTTGCCTCTCGTAGGGGTCTAGTTTTCTGAGCTAGCTTTCCATTGCCGCAAACCACTCGTCAAGAGGATCTACGGTTTAAAGATTATGCCTGTTCTAATCTACTGTTGTTAGGAAATTGATCTGTGCAACAAGTCTGTCTTGTGAGGATGTCTTGAGACCCTTAGGGTATTTTTTGGACGGTGACCGCATCACAGTGAATTTTAGTACTTGGAGCCTAGTTTAAGTGGTAAAAATTTGAGGTAAATCTAATAAGCTTTTTAGGAGTTATGGCAGTTCCCGTGAGACTGACGGGTGCTGTCAGATTTTCTAAAACAAGTTCTTGGGTTGGATGTTAGTTCGGGGTTTTATTTTGTGTTCTTAGGATCGTCTAAGGCACAATTTGCTGTGCTTCTGCTTGTTTGAGATTTTTTGAGCTTACATATTCGAGGTGAGTAATCTCATCGAGTATTTAGTTACAACGTTATACATGCATGCATGACTTATATGTTTTATTAGTTGTACCATGTTTGCTATCTGAGTTTGATCAGTTATCTGAGCATCTGAGTATCCGAGCATCTGCTTTTATTTATTATTGATCTGAGACATTGTGCCCGGGTATCTGAGCTCGGTGCACGGTGATTCTGTACTATTACCTGCTAGGGCATCTGAGATAATTATGTTAAAGAGATAAAAAAATTAATAACACACATCTAAGTTTTTGGGATCTCCTCTCGTCTGATTTTAGGCTCTACGCCCGTCTGAGTTTTGGCTTACACGTATCTGAGGTGTCAGGAGGGGCGATCGACCCAAATCACAGAAGCGCGCTATATAAATTTAAAATCTGAGTAATAAAATCTGAGAAATAAATCTGAGTAAATAACTTCGTAGATTCTGATTAGGAGTACACCGATGTGCCGCATGTGTTGTATGCTATGATTGTATTGTAGGAAAACCTTGTAGTATTCACATGGCGGAACTTGAATACCACATTACTGGATCTCAATTATACAATGAGATCACGAGAAAGAGAAGATGATGAACATTACCTTTAGGGTGCGTTTGGTGCAGAGAATGAAATTGCAGAGAAATGATAGTAGAGAATGGAATTGCAGAGAAAGAGAATTAAGCTGGAGAATGAGAATTGACTCTTCCGTTTGATAGCACAGAGACTTCAACGGGGAATTGTAACAGAGAATCAATTCTCTTGTTTGGTACAACAAAAAATCAATAGAGAATTCTACCAACTTTATCACTAGCACACATTTTTCTCTCTCACAACAATCATTATTAAAACACAACAATCATTATTAAACATCTTAATTTGATATCATAATCATAATTCAACATAAAATTACATTCTTCTGCAGTTTATCAAATGGATATCTACTCTCATATTGGTTTTACACTTAACTTGCATATGGAGCTACAAAGTTTTTAAATATCCAATATAATGAAGATAATGATGTTGTAAATGTTGTTGATATGACCATGAGATTGTCAATTAGCAGCAGCCTCAAGTGCAAATGGCATAAATCCAACTATATTGGAGGCACTGCCTGCAGATTTATAATCACAAGATAAACAGCATCCCGAAATAAAGTTTACAATAAATAATAGATTTTTTGGCTTAGAAGTGATTGAACTCCAATTTGAAATTAGCACAAAGAATACAAAATAACAACTTTACACATGTGATAAATATACAAAATTAGGGCATAGAAGAAACTGGCCGATACCTTTGATGAATATGCGATTTGAAGAGGTGTTTGCTGCTTTGACGCTGTCGGACTGAACGAACAGAAAGGATGAATGAATTGTGGACAATGGCAGTCGAAATTGAAATCATAACTTTGACTAACCACCAATGGCAGCAGAACACGTAGGAGAGATCGAGATGAATACCTTGAAGAAATCGAAACCTAAACGAATGAGCTGTGGAGAGGAGACGAACGTACGAAGGTATTCTATGAAGAATCGCCTGTGGAGGTATCGGTTATCATGGGATAAATCTAAACGAAGGAGTAATTACGGGAATGGGCTGAAGTCTCCGTGTGTTTTCTTAATTCTCTACTTTTCAATTCTCATCGTTTCCCATCTAATAGAGAATTAAAAGTAGAGAATAGGAATTGGCATTTCTCCTCTTCCTGCTTTTCTCAATGCAGCCAAACAAAGGAATTGGGTGCTAATTCCATTTCTCACCCTTCATTTCTCTGTACCAAACACACCCTTAGATTGCTAAAGAAGTGATCCACCTCTACTGCACCACCTGGACACGCTGCAAGACCGCGTTTTACCAACAAAGCAACACACAAAGACTTGTGTGTGTGTGTGATGTGTTTGTCGAAGTCGAACAACAAAAGCCGAACACCCCCTTGGGGTTTTGGTTCGTCGGCCGAAGAGAGAAAGAGGGACAGAGGCTAGGGTTTTTGTGGTGTTATGAAAAGTGTAACCTAAAACCCTTACACAAGCCTTCTATTTATAAGGCTAGATGTTACGGTTTAGTCCTTGGAGTTTAATTATGATTAATCTCATAATTAAACTTCCTATTAACACTTTAAACCCTTAGACTTTTACTAGTTATTTAATTAACTATTAATTAAAAGTCCGTTAAATACTTAACCTAATATTTAACCATCCTCAATAATAATTAACTTATTATTATTTATTCTCTTCTTAATAATTAACTTAACTAGTTAATTATTCCACACAACTTACTTTATTCGGTTGTCCATTATTGGGTGTGTAGTGGTGTGACACTTTAGTGTCTTATAACATTGGACACGGTGACACGTGTACTTATATTTGCACATAAATCCTTCAGACTCCCACTTGTGCAAGTTAAGAAACACTTTCTGATCATCGTTGGCCTAAAGCGGTCCCTAGCCAGACATTTAGGATAACCAGGTCATAAGAACTCTTACATCCAGAGATAATATTCATAAATTGAATAACACTAACAGATTTTCCTTTCGCACCACGATATTTCTTAATTTGAGTAATAGACATGGAGCAGGGATCTTGTTCTATATACTCGAATTTTCTCGACTCTGATTTCGACTTTCTGCAGTAACGGATTACCAAATGATCTAATCATTCTCCGAGCGCGGCCACGCATTTCAGTAGTCTTAATCGTCGAGCGGCCATGAAATATCTCTTCTAGTTAAAGAAGGTGCAAATTCCATCTTGACATTTGCGTTATCTTGCCCACGACTTCCGCTGTCTTAGTCAAGTTCCTTATGATCACCCTTTTACGGTGTGACGGTAGATAAATGCTAAAGATCAGAAGTCATCGTGTCTCAAACCAAAACGTCTCAGGTCAGAGGACATCTACTCGAAATTACTCATGCTTGGCTCCATGAAGTAATATCGATCTTTTGGTCACGTCTAATGTTTAGCAAACTCTGTAAACATCTATGAATATTTATTTTAACAACCCTTGTTTCTCTATTCGATAACTATGAAATAGATAAATATTCATAATGGTATTAACTCTTGAATCTAGCTCCCACTAAATTCAAGCAACCACAGACAATTTAGATACTCAAAAACTTTGTGTATCAAGGATAGGTTTAAAACATGTTAAGAATAGACAATGTGAAAATATTACGTAAACCTTTCTATTTCAATCCCACGAAATGTTATTACATAATGTATCGATTTCAAACATGTCTATGAATCTAATCAAAAATACTAGCTACCAATATTTAGGTACTACATGCCTATAGCGTGCGCATGTTTCTCATGCTTTGGTCCAACTAGTGGTTTTGGCAACGGGTCAGCGACGTTGTTATCCGTTGGTATTTTCTTAATTATAATATCACCCTCTATAACATACTCGCGTATGAGGTGATATTTCCTGCGTACATGCCTGGTCTTTTGATGCTCTCTTGGTTCAACAGCTTGCGCTATTGCCCCACTGTTATCACAGAATATTTCGATGGGTCTAGAGATACTGGAAATAACTCTAAGATCCTCGATAAAATTCTTAAGCCACATGGCTTCTTTCCCAGCATCATTTGTGGCAATGTACTCAGCATCTTTAGTCGAATCTGCTATCGTATCTTGTTTTTGACTCTTCCAAGATATAGCTCCTCCATTTAGCGTGAAGACAAATCCCGATTGAGACTTGTAATCATCTCTATCGGTTTGGAAGCTTGCATCTGTGTAACCAGTTACACGCAGTTCTTCCATCGAACCTCCAAAGACCAAGAACATTTTTTTGGTCCTTCTCAAAAACTTGAGAATGTTCTTGACAGCCACCCAATGGGGTTCACCAGGGTTCTTTTGATATCTGCTCGTCAGACTTATGGAGTAAGCAATATCGGGCCTAGTACATAACATGGCATACATGATTGATCCAATTTCCGAAGCATATGGTACCAAACTCATCCTAGCTATTTCCTTGCTTGATGTAGGACTCTGAGCTTTGCTCAGTGTAATGCCATGTGACATCGGAATGATTCCTCTGTTGGAATCACTCATATTGAATCTCTTCAGTACTTTGTCAATGTATGTACTTTGACTAAGTCCAATAAGCCGCCTAGATCTATCCCTATAGATCTTTATACCTAATACAAATGCGGCTTCTCCCAAGTCTTTCATCTGGAAACATTTACCTAACTGGATTTTACTCCAAGCTGGTATATCGTTTCCTATAAGCAGTATGTCATCAACATACAAGACTAGGAAGATTACTATGCTCCCACTGAATTTTTTATAGACACACGCCTCGAACTCACTCTTGACAAAACCAAATTCTTTGATTCTTTTGTCAAAGTGTAAGTTCCAACTTCTAGATGCTTGCTTCAATCCATAAATGGATTTTAGCAATTTACATACTTTATTAGGATTCTTTGAATCAGTAAAACCATCCGGTTGTATAATGAATACGTCCTCATTCAACTCCCCGTTAAGGAAGGCGGTTTTAACATCCATCTGCCATATCTCATAGTCGTAATATGCTGATATGGCCATAAGAATTCTAATAGACTTAAGCATGGCGACTGGCGAGTAGGTTTCAGAATAATCAACACCATGTGTCTGCGTGAAACCCTTCGCGACGAGTCGTTCTTTGTAAGTATGCACCTTTCCATCCATGTCGGTTTTCTTCTTCAAAACCCACTTGCATCCAACAACACGAGACTGTGGTGGCAAGTCTGATAACACCCAAACTTGGTTGTCATACATGGATTTCATCTCTGCTTGCATAGCCTCGAGCCATCTTTCAGGCTCTATGCCATCAGCAGCTTCGCTGTAGGTTAATGGTTCTAGTAGACTTCCATCATCTTCATCGATCATGAATCCAAGATACCGATCTGGTTCTTGGCGTGGTCTACTGGACCAACGCGGATTGCGTGTCTCCTCTTCCTCAGACGGTGGGTCTGGTTGGGGATCAACAATTCTTTGTTGAACCACTGGTTCGACTGAAGTCGTCGGTGGATCTTCGTTCTCTTCAATTTCTTGAAGCTCTATTTCTTTTCTTGGAGTTTCAGTTCCTAGAAACTTCTCCTCCAAGAAGACACCTTTCCGAGCAACAACGACTTTGTTGTCTTCTTGATGATAGCAATAGTATCCTAAGGTTTCCCTTGGATATCCAACGAAGATACACTTATCTGACTTGGGGTTTAGTTTGTCTGTGAAGTTACGTCTAATGTATGCTTCACAACCCCAAATCTTGAGAAAAGATAACTTAGGTTTTCTCCCCGCCTAGTGCTCGAACGGAGTCTTTTCTACTGACTTGGTCGGAACCCTATTCAGTGTGAATGCTGCAGTCTCGAGTGCATGTCCCCAAAATGATAGTGGTAGTGGGGCGCGACACATCATTAAACGTACCATGTCTAACAAGGTGTGACTCCTCCTTTCTGATACGTCATTCATCTGAGGTGTATACGGAGGTGTGAGTTGTGAAACAATCCCACATTCCTTCAAATGATCGTCGAACTCTTGGCTCAAATATTCGCCTCCTCGGTCAGACCGAAGTGACTTAATTTTCTTGCCTAGTTGGTTTTCTACTTCCCTCTGATATTCTTTGAGCTTGTCAAAGCTTTCAGACTTTAGTCTCATAAGAAAGACATAACCATACCTACTGAAGTCGTCAGTAAAGGTAATGAAGTAGCGGTATCCTCCTCTAGCTTCTGGAGTAAAGGGTCCACACACATTTGTGTGTATTATCCCTAACAACTCGCCTGCCCTTTCATTGTAATGATTGAAAGGGTCTTTTGTCATCTTGCCAGATAAACAAGCTTCGCATATTGCATATGATTCCAAATCAAATGGCTTTAGAATTCCATCATCGTGGAGCTTCTTAATGCGAGTCTCGTTTATATGACCTAAACGACAATGCCAAAGATAAGTTTGATTCAAGTTACTCTTGGATCTTTTACTTATATGATAAACGTCCCGTTCTATGTTATTTAGATTTAACGTGTATAGACCATTATGAGAATTTGCGTTAAAATATAAAATGTCATCTTTTAAACACGAAATTGTTTTTCCATAAATCTCATAATAAAAACCATTGTCTATAAGTAAATCAAAAGAAATAACATTTTTAATAAGTCTAGGAACATAATAATAATCTTTAAGTTCCAAAACTCTTCCTGAAGGCAACTTGAGAAGATATGTCCCTACGGCTTCAGCTCCAACCTTGGAACCTTCGCCTACTCGTAGTTCAACATCCCCTCGTCCCAGCCTCATGTTCTTCTTAAATCCCTGCAAATGATTGCAAATGTGATGACCACATCCGGTATCCAATACCCAGGATTCACTAGAAGTAACGAGACAATCAGTCATAAAGATACCTGAATCGCTGACAAAGTCAGCGTCCAACAGCCCCACGTCCGACGTGTGCTCGCAAATATCCTTGCTGCCACAAGTTGGGCAACACAAATCAGCAAAGTCATTCAACCAATCATAGAACTCATCCTGCTGAATCTCGGGGAGAGATTCTTTCTCCAGCCTTTGAACATCGCGTATACACAAGAGATTCTCGTGTAGACCTGCGACACTCAAATCAAAATTCCCGATCATCGTTTGATGTGCTAGTAACTAGGGTGAGACAATCTAATAACCTCCTTATGTTGATAAGGTGGTCACTCAGTGGTTGATCATCTGTCATTTTCGACGAAATGATTTCTTGCAAAATGAACTGCTTGCTATCTTCAGTACTATCTTTAAACGTCTCCTCAAGATACTGGACAAACTCATAGCATGGTTTCTTACGTAGATTATCAGTAAGCTCTGATAATGAAGTAAGAATAAGAATCGACATAACTTGTGATTCATCTGCCAGATACTGATAATAAGCGTCAAGCTTATCATCCTGGGCATCTTGCCCTGGTTGTCCCTTAGGCACCTCGTCTATCACGTACAGTAGATTCTGTGCTTTTAGGAAACTCCTAAAATGCACCCTCCAAACTTTGTAATTTGGACCAGTAAGCTTCCATTTTCCAGTGATGAACTTTCGCGATTCGATCGGTGAATAAAACGGAATTTCTGACAGTACATACATCTATAAGAAAAACAAACAAACGGTTAGTAAGATTAGATAAAATAAATAACTTCTAACATTATTACCTTTTAATAATAATAGTTAGACTAGGACCCATATTTCACGCCCTCTAATGCAAGGTTTGGGCACTTCCCATTAGAGCCACGCTATTTCTGGTAGGTATAGCCATACCGATCGCCTCTAGACTAGAAACGATTCCTAGATCCTCGGGATATCTAGTTGAACAACAAACTTGTACATGTTTTAATCCCTCTAGTGCATTTTGGGCCGGGACTCCCGATTATCACCAAAATAGATCGTACCATCTAAGACAGTGCGATGCCTTGCGCCGGGACTCCCAATTATCACAAGACCCTACGCACCCTAACACTCGCAATGATTTGAATCCACATCTAAGGTTCTTTCTCCTTACAATGTGAATATCGTTGAACAAGTGAGGTGTTCCATTAGATGGGTTGCACTCTGATCTAAGATTTTCTAAAAACGATTTTCCTTTGTTCGAAAAATTAGCCAGTTTTTAATTACTTGGTTTTATAAACTAACTGTTTATAAATTCCACCTTTTAATTTGTTTCATAAAACTTGGTTTATAAACAAACTATTTTCTCTACCATTATTAATTTGAAAAACTTGGTTTTCTAAACAAACTGTTTATAATTACCATCTTATAATTAAATCTTGGTTTCTAAACAAACTGTTTATGATCACCACCTTATTATTTTATGTTATAACAAATAAACGAAAAATAAAATAATACTCACAATTTCAAAAATTACTATGTCATAACCCCAAAGACTTGGTTTTGTGTTTTGTATATTTTTATAAAAAAAACTTTATATAAATTTCCGGGAAAATATAAAATTCCGAAAAATACTAAAATAAACACAATATCATTTCTTTTGGGTTATGTCATTCTAATTAATTAAATTAACTGATAATTTAAATTACCAAATTGATAATTATTAAATTACCCATAAACTGGTTTCTTATTTTCTCCTTAATTTCATAATTATCTTGATCTTAAACTAAACGAATAATAAACGAATAAATAATGAAACTTGTCAAAAAGTAATCTTTTTAACATCCGATTTGATCCTGTGTACCCTATGTGCCCGAAACTGAGCCTTAGGTTAACGAAACTGGATCAATATACACAACGAGGGAAAAACTGGATCGATTAAACGAAGACCGAACCGTGGCTCGGTTCGGTTCGTCCGTTCGGCCCCTTCGTCCGAACCTTGCTCGACCGAAACTCGCTCTTGCTTGGTTCGACCGAAACTACCCTCCTTTTTTTTTATTTAATACCGAAAATTATAATAAAACTAGTAATAACAAACAAATAAATGTGTTATCCTAATACTAAGAATAACACAACTTTCTTTATTTTGTCTAAAGCCTAATTTGTCCATAGATTCACCAAATCTTGGTTAATCAATTACTTGGACCAATTTTTCTAGGGTTTTTACTAGATAAAAAAGAAACCTAATTCTTTTTATCTTGAACCTATTCAATCCAATTGTTCATAAACTTGAACAATGTTCTTGGATCAAACTTACTAGGTTTCTTTCTAAGATAAAAAAAACTTAATAATACATATATATATATATATATATATATATATATATATATATATATATATATATATATATATATATATATATATATATATATATATATATATATATACGAAATTTTGAAAATTACAAGGAGGAAAAAAAAGCCTAATTTCTTTTTATCTAGAACCCTATTCAAACGAATTGTTCATAAACTTGAACAATGTTCTTGGCCGAAAATTCTAGGGTTCTTTTCTAGATGAAAAGAAACTCTATCGAATCTTATTGAGATTAGTAGATCGCTCTGATACCACTGTAGGAAAACCTTGTAGTATTCACATGGCGGAACTTGAATACAACATTACTGGATCTCTACTATACAATGAGATCACGAGAAAGAGAAGATGAACATTATCTTTAGATTGCTAAAGAAGTGATCCACCTCGACTGCACCACCTGGACACGCTCCAAGACCGCGTTGTACCAACAAAGCAACACACAAAGACTTGTGTGTGTGTGATGTGTTCGTCGAAGTCGAACAACAAAAGCCGAACACCCCCTTGGGGTTTTGGTTCGTCGGCCGAAGAGAAAAAGAGGGAGAGAGGCTAGGGTTTTTGTGGTGTTATTAAAAGTGTAACCTAAAACCCTTACACAAGCCTTCTATTTATAAGGCTAGATGTTACGGTTTAGTCCTTGGAGTTTAATTATGATTAATCTCATAATTAAACTTCCTATTAACACTTTAAACCCTTAGACTTTTACTAGTTAATTAATTAACTATTAATTAACTGTCCGTTAAATACTTAACCTAATATTTAACCATCCTCAATAATAATTAACTTATTATTATTTATTCTCTTCTTAATAATTAACTTAACTAGTTAATTATTCCACACAACTTACTTTATTCGGTTGTCCATTATTGGGTGTGTAGTGGCGTGACCCTTTAGTGTCTTATAACATTGGACACAGTGACACGTGTACTTATCTGTGCACATAAATCCTTCATGTATGCATTTTGAGATTACTCACTCAACTTCCCAGCTGACCCAAAGTTTCCCCCATTGTTTCAGCTATCGGCAAAGAAAAAGAGAAGGTGGACGTTTAACCGCTGTATCTTCCTAGAGCTGATGTGGACAACATTTAAAATTAAAAAAACCCTTTATTTTTATTAAACTATTTCCGCATTAAATATTTTTTTATGGCAACATTATTATTGGGATTTAATTACTTAAGTAATTGAGACCCTTTTATTTAAAATCTTTTACTCAAAAAATTTTAAATTTTTGTGAATTTTTCGGTGTTACACAATAAAACAAATGATTGATATAACCTGACTAGTAACGAACTGATTCCAAATCGACACATCACATTGTTGCCCGACCACCAAAGTGACCGAGCCACCTCTCCCTTGTGTCAAAATTTCGTCGAACACCCCTTATTGGGGTGTTATCATCTTTTGAGTTTAAAAATTTTGATCACTTATCTTTATCTTCTTTTTGAACTTAGACTCTATTTTTATCACAATTTGAAATTTCATTTCAATCCTTATCTTAGTTTGATTCAAATTTTGTTCCTATCCAATTCAAAATTGAAACCCTAATCTAGCCACCATATAAAAATCAACCAAGGCTTAAACCCTACCTCTTTCCCTACTTGAAACCGTCAGCCACACCATCATCATCAGGGAATTCGTTTTTCCGCCAAAATCTTGATGTCCAGTTTGTTGTTTGATCCCGTTTATCGCAAGGGTATGATTTTTTGGAACCCTATTCCTTTCTTCGATTCCTATTCGAACCCGTGACCATGGCCTAAGGCATATGGTTTCGGCAACTTGTAATGCCGACCCACGACGTGCATGCATGCATGTCTATGGGTTTTGTGTTGATTCATTTATTATGTTAATTTCTTATTTTCGTTACCATTCGTGAACCCTAGATCTCATGATTTGTATGTATTGTTAACCGTTGAAAGCATTGTTAAAACCTTAGCTTGAATTGTTGTTTGACCCGTTACCGTGACCTGTTTAATGATTGACCCGAAACCAAACCCTAGAAGCAGAAACCTTGCAAGAAACCCTAGTTGGCCCGATTGATTCGTAGATCCATTGGATTGACGCGCAAGCTTTAACGATCCGAGGCTCGTACTCAGCCGAATCGTGACCTAAAACCCGTGAACCCTAATAGGGCCAAGGCCCGTACTTGGCTCATTCAATTTAAATACACCTGCGAAACCATAAATCGTCCCAATTGGACTTTGCAGGCCCATTAAGCCAAATCTAGGCCCATTAAGCCAAATCCAATCTCATTTGTATTTTGGCCCATTAAGCCAAATCTATGCCCATTAAGCCAAATCCAAAGCCATTTCTCTTTTGGCCCATTATTATATCCATTTCAGCCCATTAAGGCAATAACCCTAATTTGTTACGATGTCACAAGACATAAAACATTACTTAAACATCTAACACAAACAAACTTATGGATCCAATATAGTTTGCCTATGTTATTAGCATAAACAAACTTTGAGGAGATTTTTTGAGTTATCGTGTGCTAAGCTTCGCCCAGGTAAACAAACCCATTTCTCTTTTGGCCCATTATTGTTTTATAAACTCTGGGGTGAAAAACATAATATGCTACTATTTTTACTTATGACTGTACATCATCATATCACATTTCATTTCATTTTAACATGACAAAAAATTCTTATGTTAGACTAGGTAAAGTAGTTTCTATTGACCAATAATTATTAACTAGTGTATCTAGACCCTGGATATGCAAATACTACTACTGTCTGACACTCATCCTCCCAACAATTTGATCATTACTTGCGTATCCAAGACATTCGGGAGTGCATATCTAGAAAAGAACGATAACATTTGGAGTTGAAGTGTTGGATGTGTACTTAGGGATTGGTATATATTAGATCCCAACAACACAAACGTGTTGCGTTATGACCGAGTAACGAAGATATGATAAGTGAGCAACAAGGATTCAATGATTAGGAGTTTATTAAAACAACTTAATACAGTACAAAGTTTGCGGAAATAGATAGTACAAAACTAACTAAAACTCTATACTTGAAGTGACACTTTAGACCGCTCAAACTTGAAGAGTATACGCTGAGAGTTATATCAGTTGATACTAACAGCTGATATTAATGCCTTAGTAATAACTATGGAGGAGTTAATACTTAGAAAGATAACTAACTCTCAGAGAATATTCTTGTGCAATGATTTCTAAAGGTGTGTGTAAATGCAAGCATTTACGTCCGTATTTATAGCCCAAGATCCATGTTCCTTAGTCCACAAGTTTGACGACGTGTAAACATATTATTCGTCAATGTGGACTTGTCTATGGATCATTAAATGCTCTTGCACAAGTTATTGTCCCAAGTGTACTTTGTGTCAACTACTTCCGGTACCCTTTCTGACGCACAGTGAAAGGTGTACTACATAAGTACATAAATAGTTGACTTTCTCTTTACATGCTTGAGGGACAAACGATGATAATGTACTGACATTATCTTCTATTCCAAAATAGAAGACCTTCATCGCTTTCTTCTTCTTTGAGCGGGAAAGGGAAATGTTCAAGGTGTCAATGAACATTTCCTTTAAGTCTTTATCTGCATCAGATACTATTAGCTGATTCCACAATCAGCTGAATAGTCTTCTACTTGTCTTTATCCTTTGGTCATAGACTTCGAATGAACTCTCGTTAATAGCTGCTGATTTGACTTGTATCCCAAAGCTAAGTACGTACTCAGCTGAAGGTTTATTGTATATACTTGCTTCAGCTGAGATACATACTTCAGCTGTTATTTATTCTTCTTGGCTATCGATCATCAAATCTTATCTACTTAGTCTTGGGACTAACAATCTCCCCCTATTTGATGCAATTGAATAGCCGTATAAGTGTAACCCTGTAATGATTCAGCTGATGAAGTCATCTGAATACTTATGTGCTTTGACCCTTAGGGTTCTTTTGTATATGTTTATCTTTTTATAATTTTTACAAGTATATTACACAACTTTTGATTTTCTATTAATAAGGCAATTAAAATTACAAGGAAAATAAAAAAAAAAACTATAATGCCTTGGATATAGCTGATCCAATGACATTGCGATACAGTGAGTTGAAGGCTGAGGTTATTAATTTCTTCATTTCTCTTCCCTCTTCAGTGGAGGAACTCAGCAGCTTGTGATAGATCATAAGTTGATCCACATCACATAGATCCAACTCATCTGCTCGCTGAAAGCACTGCTCCTTCTTCTTTTCCAGATAGCAAAAGCCATAAATTGGTTCTTTTACGATTAGCCCAGGGATGAAGTTGACTCCCGCGGGGATGGATTTTGTGATATTGGGTCTTGGTCGTTTTGCAAATATGATCGATGACCCAATATCCAGTGGACTGGAGTCAGCAAGGGGGTCGAGGAGAACGGACTTACGTTTCTCCCCTCTTGCTGAGGAGCTTTCAACAGCAGATCCTCCGACAGCAGCTGTTTGAGATTCACACAATTTAGGAGGTATGCGATATACCAACTCAGGAGCTTGTCTCCTGATTGCATCGCATAGAGTCTTGAAAGAGTAGATTGCGAATTTTATCTCGTTTTCCAGATCTGTTATAATCTGCGATGGTTTTGCAGATCTGGCAGCTGCTTCAGCTTCTTTCCATTCATCGTAGTTGAGAACGAAGCTGATCTTGTTCAGAGGAAACTTTTCATTGACCACATTTCCTCCAGCTCTTGTTATTACAATTTCATCAGAAGTGCTGGGATCGAATCTGGGGGCCCTTACGCTGGTGATCTTTGCCTCTTGCCTACGCCGATAAAGAACTTTGTTGAACAACCTAATGTTCTCATCTCTTTGGGCTACAGCTCTTTGATACAGCTCTTCATGAGTTTTACTTTAAAGGGCAATGGCTATATCAAGATCAGCGGCGGTTCCAACTTCATTTAGGATGAAGTTTTTAACCGCAACAGATGTAGGCTCCCCCTCAGTAGGATAAGGGATCTCCTGTATAATAGGCTGAGGGTTTTGGATTTGCGGGGCTTGGACTTGTGGGCCCTCAACTGATTTAAAGGAATCAACGATTTGAACAAAACCAGTTGAGGGTACAACTTCTTCTTCTTGTGTTCCAGCAGAGGTGATAGGTGGAATTCTTGAGTTATCACCTGCTGGAACGTCTTCAGTATTGGCTCCAACAGCAGAGGTGACTATAGGTTGTGAACTATTTTGTTCACCTTGTTGTTCACCTGCTGAAGTGGCCTCTTTCTCCCCCTCAGAGAGTTCCCGAAGAAGAGGGTACTCTCTGGTGCTGAAGCAGGATGGACAATAGCGGCACCCTCATTGAGCTTAGCAAGAATGAGGTCAAGGGTGCCTTGGAGACCAGCGACTTGGGAAGTCAGCGAGCTAATTTCAGTCTCCATTTTGTCCAACCTGGTGGACACAGCGGAAGCTGATTCCTCAATAGCCTGAGAAAGGTGGCTATGAGTAAGTGTAAACAGAGACTCTTGCTTTGATTGGGCAAGAGCCAGGCTGTCCCGAACTTCGGAGAGAAGTTGGTCTTGGTCGACTCTGTCAGAATCGCGAAGGGAGTTCAACGCTTGACGCACGTAGTCGTTAAGAGATATGAACCCGCTGGTGTTGATGCGAATCTGATCAGAAAGAAGAGCCAGCTGAGGAGCCTGAGAATGAACCTCAGTGTGCAGAGAAGTTATGCTGGAAGAGAGATTCTCAGCAGTTTGGGCAAACTTCTTTGGAACATCCTTGCGAAGGGAGACCATCTGCTTACTCAGCGAGGCCATCCCAGGTCGAATCTGGGATGTAACAACTCTAGACATCAGACCAGCAGCGGCTCTGATGGGAATGCGACCTCCAGCTTTGCTGGATTCAGCATGGGACACTTGGGGGTTGTTTGTTTTTTCACAGAAGATCTTCTAGAGATCTTATGTCTGCGCCGTGCAGAACACGGGCAGAAAAGCCCTTCAGAAGATGTTTGTTTTTTAGAAGCCCGCAGACATTAAATTGTCTGCCCCACATCTTTTCCACACAGACTTGGCCTACTGCTTATTGGATCTTCACGCCTAAAAACAAAACATAACCCCTCCTCCAAAATAACGTGTCTGCTCCAAAAGCCCTAACCCTTCCATCGTCAAAATCCCGTCGTCTCCTCCAAGCCCCGCCTGAGCGTCGCCGGCAACCCTCTGCCTCACCATCGCCGCCTCCTTCACCGCCTCAACCGTCGCCGTCCCCAACCGTCACCGCCCCTAGTGTCGATTTTCTTACCAACTCTGGTATCTTTTCTGGTCTCTTTCTCCAGTCACGATTTTCATATAGAATTAATTTATATGGTATGTGGAAATGGATTCCATCTTATGAATCTCTAAGAATCATTCCAACTCACTGTTAATTTCCTACCAACTCACTGTCGATTTTTATGAATTTTATATGAAATTCATTTATGCATAACGGTTTAGACAAGCTGATTTTATAAGAAATTGATTTGATACATATACATTTGCTATGAATCTGATTTATATGCACCAATTTATCGATTTGTATGTTGAAGATTCGATCTAGACAAGTTGTAGCTGTTATGTTTCTTTTTTTCATAAATGCTTATTAGTTAATTTTAGTTGTAGATGTCTAATTTGTTAGTTGCAAATGTCTAATTTGTATGGATTTTTGGTTTTTAGAAATGGAAAGAAACGTTCTTTGGTCTAGTGAGCAACAAAAATGCTTATTGGAAACTTGCATTGAAAAAGTAAACAATGTGGGTAGAAAATGTTCGAGTTTGCAAAAAGAGTCATGGATCAAGATAGGAAGAGTTCTTAAGGAAAAATTTGGAATGGATTTGACAAAAAAACATATTGTAAACTGCTATGACTATCTTAAAGTCAAATACACGGCTTGGGTATTCTTGAAAAACATAAATGACAATATTTATAATCCTCAAACGAATACGTTTAACTTAACACCCGAGGAGTGGGATGAATATACAAAGGTATATATCTATATATATTTGAACATTTATGTAAAATTTGGTAAATATATTTATACTAGTTTTTCCTACACTTTGTTCAGGTACATCCGAAGGCCGCTTCATTGAGAACTGTCCCGTTGCCTTTTCCCGAGCTTTGTGCAATTCTCTTTGATGAAATTGTTGGGTAGTTGATGCAAAATATGGAATGAGTTATTTTAAATTGTATTTTTATTGCAAGACTTTGTTTTATGGATTGTTTCAATATTGTAAGACGGAGAATATATTAAATTTTGAATTATTTGTGCAATTCTCTTTGATGAAATTTCCGAGTAGGTGCAAAATATTGAATGAGTTATTTTAAAGTGTATTGTTATTGCAAGACTTTGTTGTATATATTATTTCAATGTTGTAAGACGGAAAATTTTCAGATTATATAAGCAGACTGCAGATGTTAAAAAACAAACAACAGTTTTCTTGCAGACTGCAGATCTTTGGTCCACCTCGGAAGCTGCAGCAGTTGGCATATGTGGTCCGCAGACAGCAGATCTTTTTGCTCAGAAAAAACAAACAACACCTTGGACGCTTTGGGGGTAGGGGTCTGACATGTCTCCAGCTTGAGGGGTAACCTCAGCTGTGGGAGTGAGTGTTCCAGAGTTAGGAAGAATGGCTCCTATGGGTTGCTCAGGGACTTTGGAGGGTGAGTTGGGTCCAACTGAAACTTCTAGGGTTATAACAGAGCCGTCATCAGTTGTCAAAACAGTTTGAAGCTCAGAATGTTCTCCGTCAGATGACGAATAGTAAGACTGAATAAGATCATCAGTCGACTCAAACATTAGATGAAAAGCTGTTTGAATCTATGGAGCTTCGGTCTCACCTGCCGGCGATACTAGTATGGAGACTGGAGGAAGAGTTCCTCTGGGTGGTGAGTTAGCTGCCTCACAGCTCGGTTGGCGATTACTTTCGTGATCATTGGCAGCTGGGGTTAGTGCCTCACTAAAAACTTGGTTTAAAGTTGTCTCTTCATTGGCGGTGGTGGTTTCCTTGATCACCTGCTAGTTTAAGCCGGTGACGTCGTAGGAAACAGAAGGGACAACTTCAGGATTGACTTGGTTTCCAGTCAATCTATCATCAGCTGAAGACTCAGGGAGTGATGAAGAAGTTGGGGGTGGTGTGTGTGCAGCTGACTCTCGGGTGGCTTGGGTTGAGCCGAAATCTGAAGGATTTATGTGCACAGATAAGTACACGTGTCACCGTGTCCAATGTTATAAGACACTAAAGGTCACACCACTACACACCCAATAATGGACAACCGAATAAAGTAAGTTGTGTGGAATAATTAACTAGTTAAGTTAATTATAAAGAAGAGGATAAATAATAATAAGTTAATTATTATTGAGGATAGTTAAATATTAGGTTAAGTATTTAACGGACAGTTAATTAATAGTTAATTAATTAACTAGTAAAAGTCCAAGGGTTTAAAGTGTTAATAGGAAGTTTAATTATGAGATTAATCATAATTAAACACCAAGTACTAAACCGTAACATCTAGCCTTATAAATAGAAGGCTTATGTGAGGGTTTAAGGGTTACACTTTTCACATCACCTAAACCCTAAACCTCTCCCTCTCTCTCTCTCTTTCGGCCGTACGAACGAAGGATCTTCGGTTTTTCGGGTTCGAGTTCGACCGAGCTCACACACACACACAAGTCTTTGTGTGTTGCTTTGTTGGTACAACGCGGTCTTGCAGCGTGTCCAGGTGGTGCAGTAGAGGTGGATCACTTCTTTAGCAATCTAAAGGTCATGTTCATCTTCTTCTCTTTCTCGTGATCTCATTGATTAGTAGAGATCCAGTAATGTGGTATTCAAGTTCCGCCATTTGAATACTACAAGGTTTTCCTACAGTGGTATCAGAGCGATCTACTAATCTCAATGAGATTCGATTGAGTTTCTTTTCATCTAGAAAAGAACCCTAGAATTTTCGGCCAAGAATATTGTTCAAGTTTATGAACAATTGGTTTGAATAGGGTTCTAGATAAAAAGAAATTAGGCTTCTTTTTCCTCCTTGTAATTTTCGAAATTTCGTATATATATACATGTATTATTAAGTTTTTTTTATCTTAGAAAGAACCCTAGTAAATTTAATCCAAGAACATTGTTCAAGTTTATGAACAATTGGATTGAATAGGTTTCAAGATAAAAAGAATTAGGTTTCTTTTCTTGTCTAGTAAAAACCCTAGAAAAATTAGTCCAAGATTATAATCAACCAAGATCATGGTAGATTATTGGACAAATTAGGCTTTAGACAAATTAAGAAAAGTTGTGTTATTCTTAGTATTAGAATAACACATTTATTTACTTGTTATTACTAACATTATAATAATTTTCGGTATCAATAAAAAAAATGGGGTTCGGTCGAACCAAGCAAGACCGAGTCTCGGTCGAGCAAGGTTCGGTCGAAGGGGCCGAACGGACGAACCGAACCGAGCCACGATTCGATCTTCGCTTAATCGATCCAGTTTTTCCCTCGTTGTTTATTTGACCCAGTTTCGTTAACCTAAGGCTCAGACTCGGGCACATAGGGTACACGGGATCAAATCGGATGTTAAAAAGTCTAATTTTTGACAAGTTTCATTATTTATTTGTTTATTATAATAATAAGTATTAACATTTAAAATAAACCTAATGATTTTTAAACAGTTAGTTTAAGGTCAAGATAATTATAAAATTAAGGAGGAAATAAGAAACCAGTTTATGGGTAATTTAATAATTATCAGTTTGGTAATTATTAATTATCAGTTTATTTATCTAATTAGAATGACATAACCCAAAAGGATTGATATTGTGTTTATCTTAATATTTTTCCGGAAATTTATATAAAGTTTTTTAAAAAAAATACAAAACACAAAACCAAGTCTTTGGGGTTATGACATAGCAATTTTTCGAAATTGCAAGTATCATTTTATTTTTCGTTTATTTATTATAACATAAAATAATAAGGTGGTGATTATAAACAGTTTGTTTAAAAAACCAAGATTTAATTAAAAGATGGTAATTATAAATAATTTGTTTAGAAAACAAGGTATAGATTAATAAGGTGGTGATTATAAACAGTTTGTTTAGAAAACCAAGTTTTAAAATTAATAATGGTAAAATAAACAGTTTGTTTATAAACCAAGTTTTATGAAACAAATTAAAAGGTGGAATTTATAAACAGTTAGTTTATAAAACCAAGTAATTAAAAACTGGCTAACTTTTCGAACAAAGGAAAATCCTTTTTAGAAAATCTTAGATCAGAGTGCAGCCCATCTAATGGAACACCTCACTTGTTCAACGATATTCACATTGTAAGGAGAAAGAACCTTAGATGTGGATTCAAATCATTGCGAGTGTTAGGGTGCGTAGGGTCTTGTGATAATCGGGAGTCCCGGCGCAAGGCATCGCACTGTCTTAGATGGTAGGATCTATTTTGGTGATAATCGGGAGTCCCGGCCCAAAATGCACTAGAGGGATTAAAACATGTACAAGTTTGTTATTCAACTTGATATCCCGAGGATCTAGGAATCGTTTCTAGTCTAGAGGCGATCGATATGGCTATACCTACCAGAAATAGCGTGGCTCTAATGGGAAGTGCCCAAACCTTGCATTAGAGGGCGTGAAATATGGGTCCTAGTCTAACTATTATTATTAAAAGGTAATGATGTTAGAAGTTATTTATTTTATCTAATCTTACTAACCGTTTGTTTGTTTTTCTTATAGATGTCTGTACTGTCAGAAATTCTGTTTTATTCACCGATCGAATCGTGAAAGTTCATTACTGGAAAATGGAAGCTTACTGGTCCAAACTACAAAGTTTGGAGGGTGCATTCTAGGAGTTACCTAAAAGCACAGAATCTACTGTACGTGATAGACGAGGTGCCCAAGGGACAACCAGAGCAAGATGCCCAGGATGATGTGCTTGACGCTTATTATCAGTATCTGGCAGATGAATCACAAGTTATGTCGATTCTTATTCTTACTTCATTATCAGAGCTTAATGATAATCTACGTAAGAAACCATGCTATGAGTTTGTCCAGTATCTTGAGGAGACGTTTAAAGAGAGTACTGAAGATAGCAAGCAGTTCATTTTGCAAGAAATCATTTCGTCAAAAATGACAGATGATCAACCACTGAGTGACCACCTTATCAACATAAGGAGGTTACTAGATTGTCTCACCCTAGTTACTGGCACATCAAACGAGCATGAACAAGTCTTGTTCTTGTTTGGATCTCTCACTCAGTACTATCAGGACAAGGTAGTACGTATGATCGGGAAATTTGATTTGAGTGTCGCAGGTCTACACGAGAATATCTTGTGTATACGCGATGTTCAAAGGCTGGAGGAAGAATCTCTCCCTGAGATTCAGCAGGATGAGTTCTATGATTGGTTGAATGACTTTGCTGATTTGTGTTGCCCAACTTGTGGCAGCAAGGATATTGTCGGACGTGGGGCTGTTGGACGCTGACTTTGTCACCGATTCAGGTATCTTTATGATTGATTGTCTCGTTACTTCTAGTGAATCCTGGGTATTGGATACCGGATGTGGTCATCACATTTGCAATCATTTGCAGGGATTTAAGAAGAACAGGAGGCTGGGACGAGGGGATGTTGAACTATGAGTAGGCGAAGGTTCCAAGGTTGGAGCTGAAGCCGTAGGGACATATCTTCTCAAGTTGCCTTTAGGAAGAGTTTTGGAACTTAAAGATTGTATTATGTTCCTAGACTTATTAAAAATGTTATTTCATTTGATTTACTTATAGACAGTGGTTTTTATTATGAGTTTTATGGAAAAACAATTTCGTGTTTAAAAGATGACATTTTATATTTTAACGCAAATTCTCATAATGGTCTATACACGTTAAATCTAAATAACATAGAATGAGACATTTGTCATATAAGTAAAAGATCCAAGAGTAACTTGAATCAAACTTATCTTTGGCATTGTCGTTTAGGTCATATAAACGAGACTCGCATTAAGAAGCTCCACGATGATGGAATTCTAGAGCCACTTGATTTGGAATCATATGCAATATGCGAAGCTTGTTTATCTGGCAAGATGACAAAAGACCCTTTCAATCATTACAATGAAAGGGCGGGCGAGTTGTTAGGGATTATACACACAGATGTGTGTGGACCCTTCACTCCAGAAGCTAGAGGAGGATACCGCTACTTCATTACCTTTACTGACGACTTCAGTAGGTATGGTTATGTCTTTCTTATGAGATTAAAATCTGAAAGCTTTGACAAGTTCAAAGAATATCATAGGGAAGTAGAAAACCAACTAGGCAAGAAAATTAAGTCACTTCGGTCTGACCGAGGAGGCGAATATTTGAGCCAAGAGTTCGACGATCATTTGAAGGAATGTGGGGTTGTTTCACAACTCACACCTCCGTATACACCTCAGATGAATGGCGTATCAGAAAGGAGGAATCGCACCTTGTTAGACATGGTACGTTCAATGACGTGTTGCTCGGGAAGGTGTCTTCTTGGAGGAGAAGTTTCTAGGAACTGAAACTCCAAGAAAAGAAATAGAGCTTCAAGAAATTGAAGAGAACGAAGATCCACCGACGACTTCAGTCGAACCAGTAGTTTAACAAAGAATTATTGATCCCCAACCAGACCCACCGGTTGAGGAAGAGGAGACACGCAATCCGCGTAGGTTCAGTAGACCACGCCAAGAACCAGATAGGTATCTTGGATTCATGATCGATGAAGATGATGGAAGTCTACTAGAGCCATTAACATACAGCGAAGCTGCTGACGGCATAGAGTCTGAAAGATGGCTCGAGGCTATGCAAGCAGAGATGCAATCCATGTATGACAACCAAGTTTGGGTGTTATCAGACTTGCCACCACAGTCTCGTGCTGTTGAATTGTTAATTTTAAAGCTTTTTTTTTTTGTACAGAAGTTTTAAGATCAACAATCATATACTCAAAAATCTTAGTTTTTTCATTCACTGAATAAGTTTGAAAGGAACTTACCTTGTACAACTGAGTGGAATCCCAATCAGTATGAACACTCATCCTCTCAGCCTCTTTGATATCCTTTTCAAAGGAGCTCTTCAAATCATCTTCAGTGAAAGCCATAAAGGCTTTATTCTCAATCTCTTCCTCATCATCACTTAAGTCTTCATCCATCCATGCTTCTGAGTAAAGTGCTTGATGAGGTGCTCCATTCCCTTCTGCCCTCTTGCCCTTGCTCCAATTCTTCAGCTTGACATATTTGTCTCTATACCTCTTTGCTCGGTATGCAATCTTGTCATTTTGGTCAGTCTAAGAAGACTTGGTATGACAATTTGCAGCAATATGTCCAGGCTTTCCACACCTATAGCAAAGACATGATCTTGGGTCAGTATTAGAAGAGCTAACACCAAGCCTCTTCTTCTTCAACTGATCCAGCTTCATAGACATAAGAGCCATTTGAGTTTCAAGCTCTTCTGTCTCAGCATCAGCTAGATCAACTTCTGGTTCATCTGGCTCAGTCACACTATAGGCCTGTTGCACAACTAGAGCCATGCCAGTGGAAGACTTGTCAGTTTTCTTCCAGTTGATCAGTCTTGCAGCATTATTCTCCTCATGATTCAACATTAGACCATACAATGTTTGAAGAGTATATGACTCAATATTGTTAGCAGCATTGACAGAGTTTGTCATGTCAAGAAATTGTTGAGGAAGACTATCCAGGAACTTTTGAACAAGCTCTCCTTCCTCTTTCACAATGCCTACACTGATTAAATCATGAATAACAGTATTGAACCTGTTATAGAGAGTGGTGATGTCTTCATTAGGAGTTGAGAAGAAGTTTTCATATTTCCTTCTCATGTTGCTTTTTCTTTGCAACTTCACCTTTGCTGTGCCTTCATAGGTAACTGATAGGCTATCCCACATAGCCTTTGCTGTTGGCAATTTCATAATTGCATTGAGTATTTCTTTGGTAACAGCATTACCAATTACTCCCTTTGCTCTTGAGTCTAGACTGAATAACTGACGGTCAGTATCAGTCCAGGTGTGTTTCAGTTTTGGAACTGTCCTTATACTCTCAGGAGCAGTATCAGTAGCAGCAACGGGTTCCACAGTTTGTGGGATGATAGGACCATCATTTAGCACAGTGAGCATTTCATGATGAATGGATTCGAGATACCACTGAGCTTTTAGCTTCCATTGATGGAAGTCTTTACCATCAAAGATGGGTACTCCCTTTCCAGACATAATTGGTGCAACAATGGTAGACATTTTTGATTTTGGAGTAAGTGAAGGATAAGTGTAAGGAATGGCTGCCAGGGTTATAGATCGACTAAATAAGAGTTTATTTAGCCTGCTCTGATACCAGTTGTTAGGTCACAACAACCCTGGTTTAATGTTAATTGATAGAATATTATACTTAGAGAAATATTAGAGTGATAACACAAGAATATAGTCAATGTATAAATCCACTAAGTGTGGCTTGTTGCGGAATAACAAGACCACTGATCAATTACAAAGATATGAAAGTGTAGAGTGAATTGGTGAGTTCTCCTTTGCAAGATGATCTCTATTTATAATGATATAGAGATCTTACATAATGGGCAAAGGAGTAACCGAAGGACTAAACTAGGCAAATGACTAAGATCAAGGGAATTGATCTTAGTCCGTTACAAAATGTAACTCAGTCCTTCTACTCAGTCCTTGTACTCAGTATCACTATCTGATACTGAGTACTGATACTGAGTTCCAATACTGATCACTCAGTATCAGACCTATACTTAGCTATATTATTCTACATATTAATCAAAGCTAGTCTAGGTTGTTTTGTTATCTTAAGATCCAAAGGGGCAAGGCTTTTTGCCTTAACAGATCAGCACCTTGTCTTCTTTATTTTCTAATTTGTATCCAGTGATACGGATTACACTCGCTTTAGCTTCATCAGCAGATTTAGTCCGCTGATATTCTTCTCCAGGTTGCAGATAATCGAATCCGCAAGCAACTCGGAAATCATCAAGAGAAATGGTGATTTGATGATTCCCTACTTGCACAGTGATGTCGTCTCCAGAGGCGGAGGCGGTCATCCAAAAATCACGCAAGAGTTCGATGATACTCTTGGTGAATCTAGTAAAAGCACCACGGATAGGGAAGTGACGCACAAACGTCACAACCGGTCGATAGATATCGACAGGATCATCCAGTGGGGAAGTGTTGGCTACTAGATTTGAGTTCTGAGAGAATTCAATGGCAGCCCTAGTAAGAGAAACCTTCTGAGCTTTCTTCGCCATTTGGGAGAGAGAAGGAAGAAAGATAAAGGTTAGAAATAGAGGGTTTTTTGAGAGAGAATTGTGATAGAGATAGGGTAAAGTGAAGAGGATAGGTGGTTATTTATAGGGAATTTATGGGTCGGTTTGGGTAAAGTTTTGAATTCAAACCGGGTCATAATTGGATAGTTAAAAACCAACTATAGACACGTTGGTTATCGTGCAAGGGTGGTTGGATGTGACAGTGTGAGAAAGTGGAGCCGTTTCTGTGTCAGGGTGTCTTGTCCCTCATAAATGCCAAATATTTCCACTCGAGTGGAGATATTTGCCACAGAGAACGTGTGGATAGGGTTGAGAGATGCCTTTTTATAGGAGAACCAAATGTTTTAACTTATAAAACATAATAAGTTATCATTTAAGAGATTTTATTCGGCTGACTGATAAATTTAAACGGTTTTAGTCAGCTGAATGTACTAAGTAACAAGGTGAATCTTATTAGGTGCTGATAGTACTTCAGCAGTTGATTCAAGCATTCAACATACCTAGCTCGCTGATCAAATTCGGGCAGTGTGATGGATGGATTAGGACCAGTTGGTGCTGTTTGCCTGGTGCTCCACATGGGCTGCTCTGGTGGTGGATCTGGTGGTGCTTGATCTCCCATATCGTAAATTGGGTTTGTAGGGTTTCACATAACACTGATCGACCACTTGGGTCAACCTCCTAGTATACTTGGTTCGACCATACTGACCAAGAACATGAACTTGTTCTTGACCGGTTAAAACCAACTAGCTGATTCAATCCCTAAAAGTGGAACTGGGATTAAACCTAATCCTTAAACCCTAAAGGATTGGGATGTTGGAGAACTAGATTAGGTTAACAAAAAAGAAACCTTGTTCGAAGAACTCGAACACACATACTTGTGTGTTCGTCGACTACTACCAAGAACCCTAAGGTTCTTGGTTCGACTTCGAACAAGAGGAGAGGAAGAAAGAGTGTTCCATGAATCATAACTTAGGTTAATGCTTAAGATAAATCCACTGATGATGAACACGACGAACGATCCTCTAGATGATCACTTGCTTCGATCTTGGATCTTCGAAACTCGAAGAACACGAAGAACGAACGAAGAACACGAAGAACGAAGAACACCAAGTGATGGTGTTCTTGTTTCGGCCGAAAGGGGTAAAGGGGCAAGGGTTTTTCAGCTTGTGTAGGTGTAACCTAATAAGTGATGCCTAAGCCCTCTATTTATAATAGAGGGACTTTCACTTAGGGCCCTTCTAGTTTAATTAAGATTAATCTCTTAATTAAACTTATCCTTTTACACTTTCATCCCTTATAGTTTAACTAGTTTATTATTGTTGCACTTAACTATCAAATGTCTAGTATTAACACACTATAATTTCGGTACCCATATACACGAAATATATAGACTTGTATTTATACTTTTAATAGTTAATTATATAATAACCTTTATATAATTTACACAATAATATTATCCAATTACTATGTGATTTAATAGCTTTAAATCATATCATGAAAAACCTTTAATTAACACATTGTATATTTACTCGACTAGTAAATGTACAACTACTTGTATTAATTAGTTAGTTAAACTAATCTAGTAATAAGTTAAACTTAACTTAATACTTAACTGATTCATAATGACTATTATGAATCATTCCTCTTCGTAGTATCGTTGCATAACTTGTTCGTGTTACATGTACTCACCGGTGTGACCCTTAAGTGTTTCGTAGGCATGGATGTATCATCATAGGTTGACTGACTGTGCACATAATTCCTTCAGGGTTTTCGATAGATTGAAAGTTGATTGAATCGAGGTATTGCGCTGCTAAAACTGCTCTACGTCTCTGGCGAAGTAGTCTCTCTGGTTCAGAAAACGATGATAACGGGTCTGAATCAGAGCTACGGGTCATACACCTGCAAAACTTAAAGCAAATCGTAAAAACACAACACTTTAACAACTTCAATGAAAACCAGACAAATAATAAAAACGATTAAAATAACTTGTTTAGAAATAAATTTCTAGACAAGGATTGATTATCAAATTAGTTCTAAATTAATAATCTCGCAACTGTTCCCCGGCAGCGGCGCCAAAAACTTGATGTGTATAAACTAGTTATAAAATAAACACCTAAATACGCCTTTCCTAGATTACCACACTCTTAGGCAAGTATGACCTAATCGTGAGTAATATAGTTCATCTAATCATAGCGAATATAAGATGATTAGCACATAGACATACTAAAAATCATCAAACAAACGTAAAGAATTTTAAACATAAACATAATGATAATCAAAAGTGATAGAAAACCAATGTTTAAGCCTTGAAATCTTGATCTTGAGTGCTCCAATGGTATTTTTCGGCTGCCTCTCGTATTAGGTCAAAAGTTTCTTTAATCAGATCTGCAGATTCGCTTCAATATGTGTCAGGTCGCACTAAATCGCGTCGCTAAAGTCAAGATAGCGTCGCTAAGTTTGAATCCCGCCATTTTTCGCTCCGCTATCTTAAAGATAGCGGCGCTATCTTCCCTTTGTGACAGCAAACAGCGACTCATTTTAGTGTTTTGGACTGAAATAGCGACGGAGATAGCGACATAGATAGCGTCGCTATCCATAGATAGCGGCTCTATCTCTAGAATTTCTGCATTTCTTCATTTCTTGTATCATTTTGACCCATTTTTGTTACTTTTTCTTCTATAGCCTGCAAAATACAACGGAAACTACATTTTGAGTGATAACATCATATTTTAATCATTAAACACACATAAAAAGAAGTATATTGGCAGATAAATGTATGTATAAATCTGCCAATATCAGTCCCTATAACAGAAACAAACATTCCTGTTACTACTGATGCCCTAGCAGTAGTAACTACAACAACAACCTCACCTGTAGTAGACTCCTCACAACAGTTGGTGGTATATACAACAGCTACAACACCAGTAGTAACTACCTTGGTTACTACTGAAGATGAAGAAATACCAGATGTTCTTGAACCAGCTGTGATCATCCCAAGGCCTCCAACTCCATAATTAAAGCCACTTATCATACCTGCCATTGATGATAATGTGAATTGGGATGATGTAGATGAATGTGCACTACCTCCTCACCCCAAAATATTAACTGAGGACACATTTCATTTATTTTCTCCATCAATTGTGATCACCCCAGTTATAGACACGAAATATACCCCACTATCAAAGTGTGTGAATGTAGGAAAAGAAAAGTTTGATGATGACTACCCACACAGAGCTTTAGGTCACTTTATGGTAAACAAAATAAATTGTGTCAGACCTGCAAAGCAAGATAAGTGGAAGGTAAAGAGGATGAGGTATCTCAGAAAAGTTGCTAAAACTCAAGCTCTTGAAGATAAAAGAATAGCTGAAGAAGAAAGACTCAAAAATGCAGCAATTCAAGAGATTGAAGAATTCCTGGTAGAAGATCAAGAAGCAGAGTTTGATAAACAGAGAAAGATAGAAGAAGAACATTTGAACTGTCTTGAAGATCTTGTGGCCGAATGTAAAAGAGAAAAGGCTGATTTACCAGATGAGATATTTGAACATAAAACTAAAATGATTGATTATTTAAAGACAAAGGGTCATAGTGCTAAATCTTTTGGCAGAATGAAAATGATGACATTGTAGATAAATATTGTACTGCTAGAAAGAAAGAGATAATAGAAGCTGAAGAAGAATAAGTGAAAGACAAAGGGTTAGTTGACATTGATCCCCAACTAGTGATCACCAAAACACCAATGATTGGTGAATCATCAAAACCTTCTGTTAATAAAAAGAGGAAAGCAATAGAAGCAGAACAAGAACCAAGGAAGAAAATCAAACAAGACATACAAATATTTGATCTTCCAATAGCTCCTCTACAAGATAATCCAGTTATCAACTGGAGAGTTGTTAATGATGTAATAGAAGTAATAAGAGAAGACAAAACAACCCAGAAGTTTAGTGCTTGGAAACCAATGGTTATGTCTTGTACCAGAAGTGACATAATTAAAGTTCTAATTATTGGTAAACCAAGAATGACAAAGAAGTCATGGAGAAACTCAGGTGATGGATACTTAACAGAAATGATAGATGATGCATTCTATCCAGATAACTATCCTGAGAGGTTCACAAGTACAGAAAATGTTTATGCTTGGAATGTACTTCCTACTGTGAACATGTACTTCTTTGAAAAAACAAGTAAAAAGTGTGAACTATATATGTATGAAAGAGAATATCCTCATTCAGAAGAAACTATGTTCCAGATCACCACTGGTTCATTTATGAAACCTCATGATCTTGCAATGTTTCAAGAAAAATACAATTACTTTGTGAAAAGAAACATTAAATACATCATTGCACAGAGGAAACAACAAAACAAACAGACAATAGAAGCTGATCAAAGAAGAGCCAAATTATTAGAAGAAAAGAAGAAGAAAGAACAACAAGAAAAGAAACTTTATTAGTTCAACGTGAATTAATAAGTTTAGGGGGAGATTGTTGGGATATAAGCATTCTACTACTGAGGTTGCAGTTAGTTCTGATGAAGACTTAATGAAGATATACAAGTTAGTACTGATGGGGCAGAAAAGCTAATACACTACTGATCTTGGATATACTACTGATGATTGAGAATACTACTGACGTCTACATTTAGAGCTGATCGTGTACGAGATTCTAGTAAAGTTAGTTTAGAATGCATATCTTTTTGTAATTCAATTGTAATCGTATCCTAGAATAACTAGGTTAAATATTTAGGCTTCAATGACTATTATATATAGTTCCTTACGAATTGTAAACGTACGTGTGTATTGATCGATCATTAATATACATTGAAGCTTTTTGTTATAAACTGTGTTCTTTATAATTCTTATTCGATTACAGTTTATATTGTTCTTAATCAAATAACAAGAGTGTTAATCCGCTATAACTTCTCTTTGTTAGTAGATCTATGATTCAATAACTTGTTTGAGTTATTCGATCCTGACAGAGGTTGTCACTAGGGTGTCCATCGGGTTATCGGGTTGGGTTGACTCTTTGCGCACCCCTAGTTGTCATAATTTTATTCCAAATCCCAAATACTTAGTATTTCCACCCATTTTTTCACTAGTAGGGTACCCTATGCAACTATATTTTGCGGTGGGGTTGCACATTTTTTCTAACAATATGGGTTAGTAATGAGACGAAGAAGATGGCGGTGGAGGGCGGTAGCGAGGTTGGTGTTAGGTGTGGCTTAATGAAAATAAAAAATAATTAGTTGTTCAAGGTTTGACATTTAATTGACAGTAAATAAAAAATATATGATTAATTTTTTTAAAATTCAAAACACCTATTTGATATTATCGAAAAAGTAATAAAATAATTGACAAAGTTAACTCTTTTCGCTAAAATATAATTAGACTTGTAACAACGGGAACTCGTATATTAAAAATGACTTTATGGTTGTATTGTATATCGTTGGTTTTTATTGGAAAAATTATGTTGAAAGTGAATTTTCACCAACTTTGAAATCATGTAATTATATGTATTTTGTTATATATAATTAGTGGTTGATAGCTTTACGTTCATCTTTGTGAGAGCTACTTAGCTACACAACGAGCTAAAAAATGTCCAATTTGGAGTTGTGGTGAATAAGATGTCGACTTTCAAAGTGGAGTGTTTAAAAAAAATCAAACAAACACTATAAAAAAAAACACTTTTTGCGGCGAGCAAAAACGTCGTAAAAAGTCGAAAAATCGGCCCAAAATCCTTTTTGCGGCGACCAATCGCAGCAAAAGGATCGCCGGAACAGCTTCGTAGTAAATGACTTTTTGTGGCGAGGATTTAAGTATTTGCGGCGAGGTATTTTGTGGCGACCATTTGCGACCAGAATTTAACCTTTTGCGGCGAGATTTCCCTGTAATTTTATTTTATTATTATTATTTTTTAATTCTAGTTTATTTGGCAATAAGTTTTAAAATTTGTATCTATAAAACCCCAAGAAACATCAACAAAATCAAATATTTCAAAATTAACCATTTCATATAAAACATCAAGCAAAGTTAACACAATGTTCGTGTTTATGATATGTGCGAACAAATACAAGAGAAAAGATAATAAAAGCTACTAATTAAAAAAAAAACTTCAAGAAGGTTATCTGGACGAGGTAGTGTTGCAAGCCGTGAACCCTGCAATCATCAAAAAAAAAAAAAAATCATAAAAGTGATTAAATTAATATATTAATGCATAAAAAAAAGATATATAAAAGACTGAACAACACTACCTCAATCCATTACAACATATAAACTAAACACATCTTGATCATGTAAGATGCTGCAAGTTACAAAAATGTTAAAAGAAACATATATAAAAGAGAAAAACGCCACACCTTTTTATCAAAGGTCATTCTGAATAGAAGTTCTTGGCCTCCTTTTTGTTGAATTTGCATCCAAAAATGGTTCAAATAATCGAAGCATAACTGCACTAAGATCCACAAACATGCCTGAACTTGCAGAAGATATCGGACCGACCCAATCAAACATGCAAATCTGGTTCAACATAAAAAACAAATTAATAATAATACAAATATCATCAAATCATATAACATTTTAACTCAATTAATACAAAATATAACTCAAGGTAATCAACTAACACCATTAGCTTGAAGAATCATCTCACAATGGCAGTATCCCTTGTAGCAAGAGTCAAGTGCCATGAGATAACATGTTTGTAGCAAGAGTCAAGTGCCATGAGATAACATGTTTGAGACAGGTTTCCATCAACAACCTACAAGATATATTCTTCGCAGATTAGAACCAATTAAAACTACAATATTATCCTATTTTAATAATTTTTTATGCTCAAATTATTTATAAATATATACCGGATATTCACTTGCAAGATCAGGCTTGTAGAAATCATAAGCATGAGATATATGACTTGCCCTGAATTTGCTTTCAAAAGCAATATGAACATCAGGTCCTATCAGAATTGAGTTTTTCAGTGACCAATCGAACTGTCTGATTCATGTTCATTTCAAACAATGATAAATTTATTAGGGGATTCCAAGGTGTACAAATTCATTCAACATGGCATAAACTTGTTTGAAACCTGACTGTGAGTAATTTGTTGGGGCTGTGGCTCTCTTGGGTCCCTGAAACAAGAACATATAGTCCAGATTTAAGTATTTATCAACAGTAATTGAACCTAATTTTTTAATACTTTTGATAAAACAATACAAACTGGTAAGCTTAAATCAATTAATAAGAATATTCTACCAACTCAAATGACATGCATATAATTATATAAACAATATGAACGTATTGTTTAAACCACCTAGCATTGTTAACCTGATGAAACATGATCCAGTAGTAAATGCTCACAATCTTCATCATTCAATGGTACAAATCTACGAAAGAGATTTATAAAAGTCAAATTGAGCTCACAAATATACACACAAATAGGTTTATGTTCAAATGGACTTCTCGGATATATATAATATCAAATCATCCAGACAATACCATACCATACAGAATAATGTCAAATCATCCAAACAATACCATACAGAATCATAATATGCTGCCATTACATAAATTAATCCACCAATTGGCTGCAGTTAGCTTACAAATGTCATTAGCTAATTACTCTGTAACTAACTCTGCTGGCAAGCTGTATATAGTTTGTGATAGAATTTAGTGTTGCAATTCTGTGTAATTGAGTAAATAAAATAGGGAGGCAATAACTCACTCATCAATTTCAGCATATCCCCCGAATAATTTACGTAATTCATCACCACAACCTAATGCCGAAACATTTCTTATGATCAAATACCTATCGCAAATCACGAATCAATAAGTGAATTATTTAGGGCTCGCATAAACAAATACAATAAATTGAGGTTATAATCTGCTCGATCTGCATCTCTCGATTTCTCCTCGTCGCTCGATCGACAGGCTCCACATACGGTGGTGGTGCTTCGGTATTGGTGATGATGTAGGAGAATCGTTTTTCTCCGGTGGTGGTGCTCCATGCTCCGACGATCGTGGTGGCCGTCGATCTGTGGTGGCGGTTTATCTCTTCTCTTCTCGTCTCGCTCGATGGTATCTCTGGCAAACAAGTTTTGTCAAAAAGTGAAATGACTGAACCTTTATTAACCTAGCACGCTTTTTTTCTTTTTTTGCGGCGACGGTTTTGCGGCGACAAGGTAAAAAAAGGGGGGAGTTCAACCCGCCAACTTTTTCACTCTATTTTTTGTCTTTTTGGGCCTTTTGCGGCGAGGGTTGGTCGTCTCAAATATCAACCCGTGGTAAAAACTCATTTTTCTTGTAGTGAAATTATCTTGATAGATAAACAAATCAAATGGCGTTTATAACCAATGAAATGAGAAGTAGGTCAAGCTCATTAATTTTGTTTGTCTTTGTACTGCCAATTGTTGGACAAACGGTTTGTCAAGGCTCGGAATCATGCGCGATTCTTGAACTCGTGTGGGTGTGCTTCTACTTATTTATTAAAGCCAGTATGTTGAAAATTAAAACTGAAAATGTTCCAAATACATTCCATATAGTACATATAAAGATAAAGATAAAAATTAAGATGAAAATTAAGAAAATAATTATGAATTTGGTCAACAGACCTAAAAGTACGATATGATGATACATGTGTATCTATTCTATGTGTTTATAATTAGCCATGCATTTATTTGTTTTATTAAATTTTTTCTTATTTAAAAGCATATTCCTGTTTATAACAACTTTTTTTGAGGTGGTCGAACTTTACTCGTA
This sequence comes from Calendula officinalis, assembly GCA_963853835.1. Taxonomy (NCBI): domain Eukaryota; kingdom Viridiplantae; phylum Streptophyta; class Magnoliopsida; order Asterales; family Asteraceae; genus Calendula; species Calendula officinalis. The sequence goes on from OY970825.1 coordinate 57,799,818, forward strand.
TAATACATTCACGAACATGGGTGAATAGTGCTACTTCCATTGGGTACTTGGCTTGTGTCTTTTTAATACTTGACATGTGGCTTTATTTGGTAAATTGGGCTTCAATTCACTTGTGAGCCGACTAATAATAGGGTGGCCACTATTTTGTAGGTAGCATGGAGTTGGTGTGTGTGAACATCCAAGACTTTAAGAGTTTTTTTGCTCATTGGAAATATTTTGAAACATATGTATTGTTTTTTAATATAAAATAACATCAAAGATAAAATTAGTATATTTATTTAAGAGCTATGCTATCGGAAATATCTTGGTACCTATATTTTTTAATCAAAAACAATCTTATGGGCGATCGTATGAATATCAATAAATACTCTTTTCGGTATCATATAAAAATCCTCACAATATCACGTGGAATAAAAACATACGAGTTGGATGTATTTCCTAAGTAAAACAAATTTACAGAACCATTAAAATACCACATTAAGAGAAGAGGTTAAAAAAAAAATCAAGTGCACATCTTAACCAACCTTTAATAAGATGTGACAATCCTTGTGACCAAAAAATACACAATCACCACCAAATTCTTAGATTCACTAGTTCATGTAATAGACGAGGACTACTTTCTTTTAAAAGCGTATTTATGTTGTAAAGGCTCAGTCAAGTTTATGCTTATGATGTAAACAACCTTACAGTTGTTGTTTGTTTACCTAGCGAGAGATCGAACTCGTTATCTCTAGAAAGTTATTCATGAGTCGTTACCACAGCCACAAAATAGTAAGATGATGATTACAAAATAATAAATAAATAAAAAGAAAACTTAGCACCCTCATATGAAGCATATAAAGTCACATATACTTAACAAAGCTATTTTGATCAAATATATAACTTAACCAAAAAAAAAAAAAAAAAATTAAAGTCACCATCTCTTGTATTTTAGCAAAAAACACTAATTCCCTGAACAAATAAACATATGATTCGTATATATAGTGGGCCCGAGGCACTTTTTTTTTGCTATTTCTGCAGAACCGCCACTCTTTAAATTTGAACAAAGCCTCTATCTTCGCAGACTAAGTAAAGTAACCAAAACGACATTCCATTATACAAACTATTACACAGTATAAAAAATATAAAAAAAGAAAAAGAAAAAGGGAGGTTGTTGCATGCTCTAAAGTTCAACTTCTTGGAGATCATCGTTGGATGAGTGTATTTGGTTTGGCATGAACGATCCACCAAATGGTTTGTTTGATGAAAAGTCTTGATCCACACTTCCGTTCCATGAATGTGTTCTTCGTGACATGGGCTGGTTGACATATGAGGATGATGATGACAATGTGGATGTGGATGTTGATGTTGAATTTCTTCCTTTTGGCATGTCATTCATGGATGCAAATTTAGGCATGCCCACCCGAGGAGGAGTTTGGTCATTGTTGGATGCGGTGTTTTGTTGTACAAAATTATTATTATTATTATTAGGAGCAGTAGCTGTAGTATCAAGTGGTTGTTGTTCAGGGGCAGGTGTGGGAACAAAGAATTTAGGGTTTGGGTTGGTTGAAGGTGGTTTGATGGTAGGGACAGATGGCGATTGGAATAAGTTGCTTGGGTTTCCATTTCCACCACCTTGGTTGAATGTATCAACGTACCTGTCGACACATTTTTATATAATATAAATTTAATTACTTTTTTAATTGTAATAAGGCGGTTATACCTGGCTCGAACACCAGTTCTTCCACGGGCAGAAAATTGGTTAGGTGGAGTTCCTGAAGTTGGGGTGGGGGGCCCACTATCAGTTCTTAAAGCAGAGTTTAAACTATAGTTATTATTTGGTGAATGTGAATGTGAATTTGATGGGAAAGCTGTTGGTGGTGGAGCAAGAGCTGCTTCCTCTGCTGGCGGATCAACACCTTCTTCCACCCACCTTTTCAGATTCTCATCATAATAGAATTTATTCGTGTCCCCCAATTTCGCCTGCAAATGTAATAAATGTGATTAAATCAAATTTATGGAAGATGAATGAACCATCGAATACCTGTTTCTCTTGGCGAGGTTTTAAAACCATGCCAACTGTCTTTTGGAATAAACCGGAACCAAAACTGAAGCGACTGAACCTTGAAGAAGAAGAAGTATTATTATTATTATTCTTTCCAGATGATTTAGTTTGTGAATCTGTTTCATCCTGCCTGGGAGACCGGCCAAAATCAGGTTCTGAAACGCTTCGGTTATGCTGATGCATCATCTTTGGATCATCAATGGATGCAGATGATGATGATGGCATTAATGATGACATCACCATCGTGGATTGACTAGTCAAAACCCTAGCGGCCTTTGGTGGTTGCTGCTGAAAATGATGCTCGTTGGATGTGGATGGGACAGGTGGCGGTAATCCTCCAACCACACGATGTGCCGTGCTATCGATAAGGTTGAGCAGTTTACCAACAATTTTAGCAGGAGCTAAGTTGGTAGAGAAGCCGCCCTATGGATTAAAAAACAAGAATAATTTAATTTTACAAGAGTAATTTAATTTGAGTTCAGACAGTACCTGTTGGTGAGTTTTAATTCTATCCTCCAAGGATGCAACCAACTGTCTCCATGTTTCTACCTCGGGGATTCGTCCAGTTTTTAATGATTTTGTTACTGCTTGACAGTACCTGAAAAGGAAATTTGATTATTATTTTCTCCTATATAAATAAATGATTGATTATAGTTATAGTTACTTTAACGCGTCTGAGAGTCTTCCAACTTCAGCCAACATGTGAGCGTAAACAAGTTTATATGGCTGAAAGGGAAGCAAGGTGAACTGAGAGTTTCCAAGCAGCTTTGAATACTCGTACACCTCTGTCCTCTGTAAGCAATTGATTAAAAGTAATTTGTTTGTATTAATGATTAAATTAAAGTACCTGTATAGCTTGAGGGGAGGCGTATGTACGGGGGTGTTGCCAGTGGTCAGCGCCAATGAGACAGAGTCTGGCAGTGTCTGAATACGCCTCAAAGTTTGCTTCTGCGACTAAGTAGCATATGTGTGCCGCAATTATCTGCATCATGATTTAATAAATTAAAAATTAAAATGGGAATTCAAGGAAAATGAATAGAGCTGCTTACGTTACTTCTTTCCTTCCACAGACAATCTCCAAGATGAATAAGCACCAATTCGTCATCTTTTGTTCTGTTGGCACTGATCACTGCCAGATTGTCTTCCCACTCATCAACCATACTACTTTCACCCTAATTAATAATCCAAACAAATTATTATTATTATTAAGTCACTCATTCGAAAGCACATGCACATGCATATCATATCATATCATCAACTGTAACTGTACCTGTGTACCAAACACATCTGCAGGTTGACCAGCAATAAGCAGGCATAATGTCCTCAAAGGTGACCCTGGTACTAATTGGACAAGAGCCATTTTCTTAACTGTATCCACATAAAACTGCACCAAAATTTAACTCATTTTAATTAAATTTACATACATACATATCTATCTATTCTATTATAATAATAAAATAAGCTTTTTGAAGCCACCATATTCACCCCGTTTTTTTAGTTTCCCGCCCATTAGTGTTTCACCCAGTCAATTAGTTTCCTTTTTTAATTTTGATTTTATTCTCTCACATCTTCCATCGACTTATAAGATATTTTTTATTTAACATGAATGATGTTGTAGAGATTTTAATGGCAGAAACATAAATTTTCTATGTGTGCATTTTTATTTCCTCCGTGTTGGACTCAACACTAAGCCTGATTTACAGTGTTGTAAAAATCGGTCTTGGCGGCCGCCTAGGCGGCGCTTGGCGATCGGCTGCCGAGTGAGAAAACACCTAATCGTTGCAGTTTGAAGGTTTTTGGTCCTTATCGGTCTTTATCGGTCTTTATCGGTCTTTCTCGGCCCTTATCGGTCAAAGTTGACCAAGTCAACAAAGGTAAAAAACGAAAATTTCCCCCTTTTTTAAATAGTTTTAGGGTTAAAAAAAAACAAAATTAACGTCGTATGAACTCCTACGATCGACGACTGCTCTCTTCCTCCGCTCCGACACTCGCTGCTCTCCTCACAGGTATGATTCTCCGATCGATCTCTCACTCTCTCTCTCGTTCAGTCGTTCGTGCGTCCCTCTCTCTCGTCTTGCTGAATTGCAACCTGTCTCTCTCTCTCTCGTCTGTCAATCTGTCACTCGATCCACTAGGGTTACTTCAATCTGTGTTTAATCCTTTAGGGTTACAATTATTGGTGAATGTTGCCTGTTGTAGACTGTTGTAGGTCAGAATTGAAGATTGAAGCTTTGTTTCTTCACTGTTACACTTGTATCAACTTAACTGTTGCTTAACATGTCCAATTTTTGGTGAATGTTGCCTATTTTACTGACTTTAATCGCTAAATCATGTCCAATTTTTCCAGCAGGTTTAGAATTATGGCTGAAGAAGCTGCTGGTGTTGAAGGTTTTAAAAGAAAATCAAAAGATATTGGTTGGGAATATGGTATTTGTAAGGACAAGAGCAACATGGATAGAATAACATGCATCTTGTGTAAAAAATCGATGAGTGGGGGCGTTACTAGAATAAAACAACATATTGCACAAATTACCGGACAAGTAACTCCATGTCCAAAAGCACCCAAAGAGGACCAGTTGAGATGTCGAAACGCGATCAACGAGGGAAATAAAAAAAAAAAAAGATAGTAAAAAGGAACATGATGAAGCCATAAGATTAGTGGCAAGAGATGATATGAATGAACCTATTGATGTGGATGAACTAAATGATTCTTTTTGGACGATGAAAGAACCGAATGCTTTAGGGCCCATGGATAACTTTGCAAACAAACTAGACCCCGAGGTTGCTTTAAAGAAGGGAAAGGGTAAACATGTTGATATTAACAACACTATTCGGAAATACAGAATATGGATGGCGAAGAGATACATTGGTAGGTGGGCTTTTAACCACCAAATTCCTTTTCATGCCTTAGAAGGCGATGACTTCAAAATGTTGTTGGAAGTGGTTGGCCAATTTGGTCCCGGACTTCCACCTCCTACTAGATATGAGTTGAGTGTGCCCATTTTAAAACAAGAGGTTGCAAGAACAAAAGACTTGTTGAAAAGAAACGAAGAAGAATGGAAAGAGGAGGGATGCTCAATTATGACGGATGCTTGGTCCGATAGAAAGAGGAGGAGCATCATGAATTTATGTGTAAATTCAAAGATGGGTACTGTTTTCTTATCTTCCAAAGAATGTTCGAGTGAAGCACATACAAGCGAGCACATATACGAGTATGTGGAAGGATGCATCCAAGAAGTTGGTCCCGAACATGTTGTACAAGTAGTAACCGATAATGCCTCCAATAACATGGGAGCAGCAAAGTTACTAAAAGAGAAAAGACCACGTATTTTTTGGAGTTACTAAAAGAGAAAAGACCACGTATTTTTTGGACATCATGCGCGACACATACGATTAACCTTATGCTTGAAGGTAATTATAGACTTTTAATTATGCATTTAATTTTATACTTTTATTTATTCTTTAAATTATACATATTTATGTTCTTCTAGGTATCGGTGCACTTCCAAGGTTTAAAAAGATCATAGAGCAAGCAAAAAAACTAACCATCTTCATTTATTCTCACCACAAAACGTTGGCTATGATGAGAAGTTTCACCAAAAAAAGGGATATTATTCGACCGGGTGTCACGAGATTTGCTTCCGCGTTCCTAACGTTACAAAGCTTGTCTGAAAAAAAGGACCAATTAAGGCAAATGTTCACTAGTACCGAATGGGAAGAAAGTAGATTTTACGATACCGTTAAAGGGAAAGCCGCATATGCAACTGTGCTAAGTCCGCATTTTGGGGTGGTGTTTCACTTTGTCTAAAGGTGTTTTCCCCGTTGGTTAAAGTCCTTAGAATGGTTGACGCAGATTGGAAGCCGTCAATGGGTTTCGTTTATGGGGAGATAGTAAAAGCAAAAAAAGAAATTATGGATGCGTTGGGTGGGAACGAAAAAGCTTACGGGTCGATCATAAAGTATCATATCCACAAAGATGAAAGGTAGACTTGATTCTAAATTGCATTTGGCGGCTTACCTTTTGAATCCATATTATCACTTCAAGGATCCACAAATCCAACATGATCCCGAAGTATCAGATGGTATTCTTGAATTTTTTGAAACAATACTTAATGGAGACGCAGACTTGCAAATGCACGTGGTAACCAATGAATTGCCAAAGTACAAACGAAAATGTGATAGATTTGGTAACAATCTTGCGGTTAGTGCATGTCAAGTCAATGATGCCAACTTTGATCCGGGTAATGCGGTTTACCATAACTTATTTATGCTATTATTTCTTTTATGAACTTTTGATAATTATTGATTTAATAAAAAAAATTATGTTTAAAAAATGTAGCAAATTGGTGGGGAGTTTTTGGTGGTTCGACTCCACATTTGAAAAGGATTGCTATGAGGATTCTTTCTTTAACGAGTAGTTCATCCGGGTGTGAACGAAATTGGAGCACTTTTGAAGGAGTTAGTAAACTATTTATTAATTTTATAGTTTTCATACAAAATTGACTTCAATTGTTTTAATGTTGTTGTTTTACTTTTAACTTTGCAGATCCACACAAAGAAAAGAAACAAACTTGAAGTAGAGAGGTTGAATAATCTTGTTTATGTGCAATTCAACTCTAATTTAATGGATAAAAACAAAAGGAGGCAAGATAGGAATATGGAAGTGCTTTTGGGGAATGATAGTCACACGGCTCAAGAGTGGCTTGTTGAAATTGAAGAACCATCACAACCTGATGGAGGCGAAGTTGCTCGTGAAGCTCATTGGGAGGCGGTTGGTAGTGCAATGGAGGCCGACGAGTTTTTAGCACCCCGACAAAGTTCTAGAAATACAAGACAACTTGACGAGGATGATTTTGATTCGGGTAGTGAGGAGGTTGAAGAAGTTGAATAAGAGTCGGATGGGGTTGAAATCATGGAAAATTGCGGAAACGACAACTAGAAGATGGTTTTGTTATTTTGTGTTATTGACTAATTTACTTGTTTTTTGTTATAGAGTATACTTATGGTTTTTATTTTGAACATTGCTATTGACTAATTTAGCTATCTTTTGTTAGGATATTACTAATATAGTAATATATAATTTTAAATATAAATTCCCATGTATTTTATGGTATCCGCATAGAAACCGATTAATCGCCGCCGAGACCGATTAATCGCTTGAAGGTGGTCCACCGCCTAGGTACCGCGGAGCGATTTTTACAACATTGCTGATTTAGGCCGAAAATTTTCAGGAAATGGGTAATAATTGATTTATATATAGATGTTTGTTCTATTTTGTTAAAATTGGGAACTATAATTTGGATTTGTTGTTGATTTTGAAGGATATATGGCAAGGGATTGAATTTTCTCAATCTAAACCATAAGCTCGAGTTGATGTTAGTTTTTTAATATTTAATTGATTGTTCTAAAGCTTTAATCTCATCACTTTAGGGATCAGATTATACTATGCATCTTTTTTGGATGCGTTTTAATTTTTTAAATCTTACTTAGGGTTCAACTGGTGTTACATTTAATGATGTGGCATAGATTGAAATAGCAGTCGAAGAGCTCCAAGAGGTAGAACTATACTTCTTTTTTGTCTCTCAGTTAAAAGTTTTTTTCAAAATTGTCAATGATTTCAAACTTAACATATGATTTACCTAATTTATATTCATTATAAGGTATATCATTATATGATTCAGTTGCAGGCAAACAACCACATAATTTAAGAAGTGATTTTATTCTCTTAGATGCAAGTGATGCGATTACACTTAATGAACTTTTGGTTGAAACAAAACATTTAGTAACAAAAATAAAAGTGATTTTAAAGGATACAGTTCAATGGGCTCAAAATCTCAAACCCTACATTGTAATCGTGCATCTATTTTGATTTAGGGTTTGGATCCGTATAAGCTTTTAAATTATTATTTTATTTTTATTTTTCCTGATTAAACAGTTGCAGGCAAACAACCACATAATTTAAAAAGAGAGCTATATAGAATCAATGATTTTGCTGATAATGAGGTAATATACATGTTATAATTGACATTAGTGTAGGTTGATAATTGATAAATGATAATTTTGTATCTTTACTTATAGTCTTGAGTTACATATATGTTATCTAGATGGAAACCGTTCTTCGACATTGTAATGTAATGACTCCTAATGAATATGCAAAGGTTTGGGAATGTGAATATAAATATGATATTAAGGGGGTGTTTGGCAAAACTTATCAAGGGGGCTAATTAGGTTATCAGCTTATTTAAGTTAACAAGCTTTTTAAAATAAAGTGTTTGCAAGAGCTTATTTAAGCTTATTGTAAAATTAGTAAATTACTAAAAGAGACAATGTTTTAATAAGCTCTACTAAATAAGCTTAAGTGTTTGGTTAGTCGAGCTCAAGCTTATATAAAAAAGTGTTTAATTGTTTATACCAGGGGTTAAATAAATAAATAGATAAATAATTTTTAAATAAAAAAATGAAAAAAAAAATTAAAATTTATTTGGGTGTTAAAGGTGAGGGCAAAAGGGTAAAAACTAAAAAAACCTTAAATAAGCTTAAAATCCCTTTCAAAATGGCTTATTTAAAACCCTCTTAATAAGCTTATAAGAGCATCTCCAATGGGAGCTTTTTCAAAAGCTTATTACTATTACAATAAGCTTTTCAATGACTTTTTATCATTGGAATTACAAGCTTTTTTAAAAGCTTTTTGCAATGACTTTTTTTCTACTAACCTTCTAACACACTTTCAATGTTTGTCTTTTTTGATCCCCTATTTTTAATAAGTTTTCATTTTAAACCTATTAACACACTTTCAATGTTTTTTTTAATATTTTGCAATGTAATGTTTTTATCTATTTAAATATTAATGTCAATTATTATAATATTTTTGTATGAAATATTTTTAAAAATATTAAGCTTTATAAGATGTAAAAAAAATTGTCCATTTATAGATAAGGGGTATTAATGAACATTTGAGATAGATAAAGCTAAATTAGAAATATTGTAAAAGAAAAATATTTTGTAAAAGGTTAACCATTGAAGATGTTATTTAGGAATAGCTTTTTGGTTAGTGAAATGTTGATGTGGCAAAAATAATAAGCTTTTATGAGGTTAATCATTGGGGATGCTCTAAGCTAAATCAAACACTTCAAAAATGTATCATTGTTTAAAACGAATTGCTGAAATTGATACTAAAAAAGAGGTGAGTATTTTAGAAAATTGATATATATATATTAATTGAAGATGACCGGTATACGAGTCGACCCCAACACGGAGGTCGAGATCGTCACTCTTGCATTGTAACTTATCTTAACACTTGCATATTGTGTTCAAAAAGTGTTCAGAAATTTATCTTAACGTATCTTATTTGTTTTAAAAAACATTGTTTTTTTTTCATATTATACGGTTTTTGGTAATATTTTATTCAATGTTTTAAGTTGTTTAATTTGTTATTATATGTTTATCATTTTGTTTTTCCATAATCGTATATCCTCATGTTTATACCCGCAATTCACAATTCAGTTCCATAATTTACATTGTAGAAGCATTGTATACTTTATTATCGTAAATGTAACAATCATATAATTAACAAATTATATTTATATTATGTAAAACGTACGTTCAGCTAATTCACGAGCACCCGTGAAACTAGTGAATTTTCACGGTTTATAACCTAGGAGAGAGAGAGAGAGAGAGAGAGAGAGAGAGAGAGAGAGAGAGAGAGAGAGAGAGAGAGAGAGAGAGACCTGGTCTCCAAGTTGGGCTGCAAGGACAAGTGCGGGCCCCCACAATTGACCATCTTGTGCACGAACAAGAGCCTCTTTCTTTCTCCCAGAAACAAGCAGACTTTGGACTTCACCAGCACTTTCCTAAATCATAATATATTATTATATACATACGCATTATTTACAATGAATAAATAAATATATTTAATATGAGTAAAATAAAAATGAATACCCACCCGTGTGTTTGCTTCTGAAGGTACTTGTTGCAAGCAATGGGCATAATTATTGTATTCATTCTTCACTGATGCAAATAGTCTAGCCACAGCTACTTCTGGCCCATCGTTTTCCTACTCAAATTAATATACCCTTTTTACATTCAATTCTATGCCATTCAACTCAATCTTTAAACTTAACAAAGGTACACATGTGTCTGTTGTATAAATTTAATTTGTAAAAATTAATGTTTTTGGAATTAGATTATAAGTAATAAAACTTCATTTGCAAAAATGAGTTTCTACATATTTCAGTTAGACTATATATGTATAACTAATAAAAAAGGTCATTTGTTTTACCTTTAAGGTAGTGTCTGAGCCAAAAGGAGATCTCAATTTTCCATAGTGCTGAGAAGCAATCTTGAGCAAGGAAAAGAGCAATTTTACAACCTTAAAATCAACATCAGTTTGTGTGATTCTGTCATCAATCCATTTGTTCAACTCTTTACTACCAACATTTCCACCAGATAATGGACCGGGAAATGATTGCTGACAAAGTGTTTGAATGTACTCATTTCCAACTTCGGCTAAGTTATGAACAGTTATTGACCCTGAATTTGAATCCTTCAACAACATAAACAAACAAAAAATTAAAATAAAAAATATGAATATATTAAAAAAATAGGGACGTGATTTAGGAGCAAACCTGGCCTCCAAAAGATGCATTTGAACTGTCTTTCATTACAATCAGTTTTCCACCAAAACCAAAAGTAACCAATGCATGAGGAGGCCTTCCAACAGATGACCTTCCTGCACTTTGAAACTGTTGCTGCAATTGATTCTGATTGTTATAACCCTTCATCATCTCACTTTGCTGACTGAATGACTGATTTAAAGGAACAAATGATTGAGACCCAGAAATAGCTGGGAACTCATTATTAAAAGAAGAACCTGTTGTTCCCCCATAATCATAAGACTGTTGTTGATTAACATGAAAATTCGTGCTGTTGTGATTTGCTACTTGTTGGTTGTTTCTAAAGTCCGTTATAGGCGCACTATAATTAGGTTGCCACATAGTTGAATTCTTCTGTTGTTCAGCATTGCTAGAAGAACCATTCCAATTATAATCTTGTGACGGTTCCAACTCACCGTATGTTTTCTGATCACTGCCATAATAAGTATTACTTGACCCAAACCCATTTTGGTTGACCGCAACAACAGTGGATTGTGAATTATAATCATCCAAAGAACGCCATTCTTGGACATTCATATCATAATACCAACCAGGGTAATTGGCATCAAACACCATATGTGAGGGATACACCTTATCACTAGTTTGTGAAACGGATCCCCAATTTGCAATACTTTCAGTTGTGCCTGTTTCTGCTACACCTCCTGCAACAGATTGCTGCAAGTAAGAAACTTCAGCAGAATTTGCACCTCCTTGTGTTCCATTATAACTTTCATCCACTTGATACCATTGTCCAGTGTTTGAATCATATCTCCATCCGGGATAAAGATTCTCCCAGTTTTCACTACTATACGCATCCGTTCCTTGTTCCCCTGTGGTGGCGTGCACCTGATCTGTTTGAAGTTGCTGTGAGTGATCATTATAATTCTTCACCTGCAAGGAATTATTAACTACACTATTTGACTCGCTATCTTCTCGTATTTGGTCAACCGAACCATCTCCAAATTCGTTAAAGAAATCCACTGAATCGGAACCAAAAGCATTCCACTGCACCTCTTTAATTCCTGCAGTAGCTCCAGATCCATGAATCTGATCTTCACTTGCTGTAGAATCCAATGGTTCCTCCAGCTGGATTGCCCCAATATCAGCTTCTTCATTCACACTACCAAATGCAAATGAATGTGAATATGCTAGATGACTTGGTTCTACATCATTACTCTTAGCAGACTCATCTTTGATATCGTTGCTAATTGAAGAACTATCTTCTTCCTCTAAACCTAGTTTCCCCGAATCTTCAATTCCAGTTCCCACATCACTGATACTCAAATCAGCAAAAGCTTTAGCATCATCTGAATCATTATCGTCAACAAATCTGCTCTCCTCTTTTGAAGTTAATGCAGGGAGCTTATAATCGTCATCGTCATCATCGTTGACTAATTTATCAAAAAAATCTTCATCTGTATCCTCCGCCATAAACGGGGGATTTGAAGCCATCTGAAACAGTAAAAAGACCTACCCTAAAACAAAATCAACTGAATCCAAAAACCTCAGCAAAATTCAAGCTAATTACGTTACAGATCCGTAACTCGAACTCTCAAAAACAATTAGCAAAAATCATGAACTGATATGAAGCAGACGAAGAAAACGAAAGATCCGTATAAGATTACACCGATCCAATAACCGGAATCCAATTTGATCCGGAGCAAAATTTTACGTTTCAACACACTTTGAGCTAATCAATCGAAGATGATCGATTAACTAAAAAAAACATTAGACAATTAACTTATAGGATCAAGACGACAATTTGAAGAAATCCAGATACGTATAAAATCTGTAGGTATACACAGAGGGAGAGTATATCTGTATACGTTCGAGAGCGACGAATGACTCAACTACCCACCGCAGCATCTATCTTTGTTTTGAAAAATTACAAAACTAGTCCCTGAAATAGTCAAATTGGTCATAAACTCATGATCCACATATTTTAGTCCAAACTTACTTCATCTGTTTGACCATGTAATCATTAATTTCGCATATTTTCTGATAAATTTTAGTCCGAACTTCATCTGTTTGACCATGTAAACATTAATTTGACATTTTTTTTTTTTTGAAGGAAATAACTATTGAAATAGATCAATATTGTATTTTTGAATATTTAAATAGATCATTATAGATAAGGTTATAACGTACGCTCCTGTGGCATACATTAGGTGCAACAAATGAACATAAACTTTCCATTCAAAGATGTATCATATTTATTGCGTCTTCAAAAATGATAAATATTAAAGTTCATTAATGTTATTCAAAATACTAGCAGGGTACCTGTGCAATGCGGCGACGGGTGATTGGGTTGTTGTTGACTTCGATTACTCCAGGTGTTGCACGTTGAACCACTCAACCAGTGGCGAGTGGAGGAACATGAAGATATCTTGCCAATAAACAGACTTGCTCCAGCAGACTTGCTCCAGCAGAGATGACTGAAGAACAAACTCTACAATCTATGCGTCATCTTCAATCTATAAATGTTGAGGTTGAGAATAACCGCAAGGGCATCACAAGGTTCTGAGGAAGGAGGCGGATACAGTGATTGATCTACCAAGCGATTCCGAAGAATATAAAATAGTGAATGAGGCTTTCACCGAACCACCTCCAGATGACAACTATGACAGTGAAGCATCAGAGGATGAGGAACGAGTGGAGGAGGAATGAGTCCCATTCACTCGAGAAAATTATCATAAATTCTTCTACAATTATGAATCACTGGTTGCCTCCAGAAACAAAGAACCGGAACCACCAACTGCTTCTCCACAACATGATGTACCGGTCTTATCCGATAGCGAAAAGAGGGCGGCGAATAGAGCTAGTAAACGCCGTTTAAAAATCTCCAAAAAGTTCTTATTACAACAAATCAAAATACCATTTGTTGAAGACCTCTTCACTGCTATCTTCCAGGAGACAGAGCTACCGATCATATATCAAGATTTATACAAAGAGGTGATTCTGCCACCACGAGAAAAGAGAATGTACTTTCTCACAATGTGGTATCTTAAGGGCAAAAAAAATCGATACAACAAATCACCAATCAAACAGCTCCTGGAGATAACGACCAACCACTTCTCAGGCTATTACTGGTACACCATCTACAAGATTCGTAGAGAAGACGATCAAGTGTACATCATTGATGAAGGCGACTTCTATATTCTCGAACCTCGAGATACAGAAGTTCTATACAATGAAGTACGAGTACTTCTAGACATCCCACACCCAGTGAAAAATCATGCGAGAAATTTCGCTCATGCTGCTCTGAAGCGATTCATGCTGGTCAAAACTCTTGCTGCTCGAATGGAAGATGTACAAATGGACTTTGAGAGTGGCACATAAAAGGTTCACCTGGCTGCACCATACAGATCACTTCCTTCCGTAATTCAAACTCGGAGAACTGTTATTCTGGGTGAACCTAAGTTGGGACAGACCTACAAAGACGAATTCAATGAAAAACAATTCTGGCGTGCTTCAAAGATCGCCAAGTTCTGTGATGGTACACTTAAACTCCTCAAGAAAGAACTGGAGAAAAAGGGGAGACACTTGAACAGGATTCCCAGCAACCCAGATCACATCTCCTAACGAATTAACATAGATAAACTAATCACTTCCATTGATGAAAGATTAAATTGGCGCGTAGTGATTAGACACTTTGAGGTTCATTAGGGGTACGAGACCAAAGAAAAATGCCCACCTACTCAACTGATGTTCGGAACCCACCGCAATAATTTGGCCAATATCATGGACTACGGTGGCCGGACGAACCAGTTATTCTTAAACGACCAGCGGTGACCCACGTTAAAATTAATTTGCTGGGAGGCATTCCACCTGTCAACCGTGTCAACATTCTGAGGAATGGCTTCTGATCAAAACAGATTCAGAACCCGATCATCAAAAGAAAGCACAATGCTCAATCAACCTTCAATGCAAATACTCTCCTCCAACCCGCCGATGATGTTTAAGGTACGTCCTCAAAACTCTAAACTCTTTTATACCTTTCTTTTGTCGAGGGAGAGAAATATTAATTGTAGGGGAGAATTATTATTTCTAGGGGGATAAAAATATAGAATATCAAAACAAAATACCCAAATCAAAAAGTTTTATGTTTGGTAACATTAATTATAAGTCGTTTTAATATCCGTAAATGATCTCTTTACTAGTTCCCTAGTAAAGATAGCATCTGTTTATTACAAATTCTTTTAATTCTCGTTACTTACTACTTCAAAAGACATACCTTCCCATGGTTTGCCATATCCGGACATACCTTCCCAGGGAAATATTTCTCCCTACTGGTAAATGTGAGGGTATACGTCTAGGGTATGGAACTAGGTGAGTGCAAGGTGATGTGAAAACATGATAAATTTAAGAAAACACACCTTTGAGTGCATCCAAACAGTCAACAAACTGGGAAACCATACAAATAGGTGATCATTCATACGTTGAATGTTTCACTAGACTTTATTGGCCCGGTAAAGCAATTGCACGCCACCACCAATCACTTAAATAACCACTTAAATTCCTCTCAACAGGAATTTGTTTCAAATCATTAGGGGACGTAGCACATAATCTACTGACTGCTCATTCGGAGTCTGTCGGTATTGAATCATAATAACCACCTGCCCCGGGTTAAGTCTCTTTGTATGCACAGTGTGTCTAGTTCTCACCCTCAAGAATCTTCCAATATAGGACACTTGCAATACAAAAAATGGATCTCCGTGAATCTATCGGAACACTCGTAGTGGCATCACAATCTGATGTTTCACGAGGATCGAGTGGAAATCCTGCTAGAGCTAAAATCACGCCAACTCTAAACGCATGTCACACATTTGAATCAACGATTGTGCAAACGATTACCGATTCATACCGTGTGCTAACAGATACTCTATGTGAGTCCGGTGTTACCGATAAAATCCATGTGAAACTCCTAAAATGAAACATCTTTAAAAAGCTGATTAAAATGCACATGAGCGTAATAGACCACTCTCAAATTACTCCTATGATCTGCTATATCCAGCATGATCTTCCCCGGAGCCACCAACAATATAGGAACTAAAAAGTGAAGGTCCTAGGTCTAGGTGAGCAGAATCAAGTATCGTGGGATCTTGATTGGGGTGCGCTGAGGTAAAAATTGAGAGGGCGCATGAAGTATGGGGTGCAAATCAGCTTATCACATGGTAACACCAAAACGAGGGTGTGGTTGAAAATGAAAAAGTGAGTTGAGTGAGGAGTGTGTGTGAAAGGGTTAAAGAAAACGGAATACCCTCCCAAAACCGAACAAAAATCCGGGTAACCACATCTATATCAGACTGCATAAGTTGCTTTCTGATTAAGACATCATGGACCCAGTGATGCAATGCACAACCCCCATGACCACTCAAGTCCAAAAAGCACTTGTTTCAAAATCACGGAGATTACCACATCTACTATCGACATCTCATTTGGAGATTGTTGATATTGAAAAAGAGGACCCACCTCCAGTCCTCACCTTTGTTTGTCCACGTATAGAGTCTAGAACCGAATTAAATTTCTATAGGACACGGACATTCCACCAAGCATATCTTAGTGATATTGCTGGAACATTCATAGTGATACCAAAATTATTTGTATTCCACGATGATTGAATGGAAATCCTACTAGTGCTAACATCAAAGCCAACATTGTACGTAGGTCTCACAGTTTCTGTAATTGTTGTGTTAACAGGCAATCTATGTGATCCTGGGTTACCCTGATAATTTCTGGTGCGAAGATCTGACAATTGTACTCCATTCTTATCAACAACAGTCACTATGTGAGGATCCGATGACTGTACTCCATTCATAATAACAACAGTCAATATATCAGATGAGCGATTCTATGACCGTATTCCAACACTATCAACAATGGTCAGAAAATCCAAAAGAAATCAAAATACCGCACGTCCACGACTTCAACAAATATCAGGAACCGAGGATCATCAACAAATCGACAAAGCCACAACTTCAAGAAAAAGACTTCCGCTGCCGACTGCTCAATCCATGGGTCTACCTATCGTCGATTTACTTGAAGTCTTCTGAGATACTTTCTATTGGTCAAAAAGCCAATTAAAAGTATCATTATCACCAAATTTCAAAAGTTGGAGCTGGTTCTTCAACAAAACTGCGCAACTACTTGTCAATAAGTTCCTGCTTTACAATCAAAGAAGACTTCAAAGATATGCAACCTAGACTATTGTTACAAAGGGGGCGATTGTTAGGTCATAATTATATTGTAAGTAATAGTCTAGGGTGCAAGATTGCCAACATTGTATAGTTGATAGATTAGTTTTAGGATTAGTCTTAGTTTAATTAAGCAATTAAGGACATGGTATATAAACCATAGTGTAAGCCTTAATTGTTAACTTTTGCCATTAATCAAATCTTAACTTCCAAGCAATTGTTCTCCTCCTTCTCTCTACTCTCTCTCTAAAACCCTAACCTCCCTCTTCAAGTTTTATCACCAAAATCATCATCTAGGATCAAGTAATGGATTAGTTGCTTGTTCGATTATGTAACGCCCTAAAAATTAATGTAATTTAATTATTACCTTTTTATTTAAATAAATTATGTGAAATTTATTTAATTGAATCTTATATGTGATATATGCTTTGATGTGTATTTAATTCGAGTAATTTAAATACGTAGTGATTTGATTAATGACAAGGGTGTCATGTATCTTGAGTTAATTGACCATGTGAGTTAATTACTATTAGCAAGGGTGCTAATTAATTGTGTGTGTGACTAATTATGAGATCAATTTATGATACGAGACGTTTTAATGAATAACTAGACCATTATTAAATTCGTGAGAAATTGTCTACGGGATTAACTAAATGTTAGTGTGACGTTTATCAATTTTCCAGGCCGGCCGTTAGGCCAAGGCCTTGAACCCGTTCTCTCTTGATTTCCTTGTATGTTTCTTGTGGTCCAAACCCGATAAAAAAATTGTGTCTTGACAAGGAGTAGTACTGAGCCCACTTGTTTAATATTGTGATCGACCACAAGTGTTGTGATCCCCGAGCATGCATGCTCCCTAGCCCAATTCGTCATGCAAGGAGAATATTGAGCCCGTGAGAGGCACGCAAAGAGGCTGAGATGTGGCCATGATTGTTTTTTTGAAGCCTCGTCTGACTTTCTTCCTTGGGGACTAAGTTCCTTTATTTTTAGTCACAATCTACCTCATAATTGCATACCATAACTGGATTCTCTAGCCCTAATTCTCCCATACGGCTGTGATTTGCAAGCATAACCCAAGCATCTCTTCCATTCAAAATTCTCCCTTTCCTGGTCCCTCATTCGCTGCCGAGAGGAGGTTGGAGCAGCTCCATCCGTTTTCTTTTCCTCTTCTCTAGTTCGAGCGATGGAAGCAAGCAGGTTGATGGTCACGTGAAGAAGTCTCCAATTAATTTGTAGAGGTGCTTGTGCTCACATGGCTTGACGGTGGAGCATGGGGTTATTTAATTTACAATGGAGGTCACCATCCTTTAGCAAGCAGGTCTCATTTAGCAATTGGGTTGAGCAAACTGCCATCATTTGTGTGGTGATCGTGATATTTGGTAGACCTTTAATCTTTGTCTCTCATTCGATTTTTCCTTCTGATTTCTGATTCCCGATTTCTAATTTTGATTGTTTGTGGTTCGGGTTTATGATGTAATCAAGCAGCAAGAATTGTGGGTTGATTCTAGAATCGAGATTACCGGAGCAGAAATTCTGATGTGTAAACCTTGTGGTAACCGATTGCCTCTTTTGTATTCATATTCTTTTTGTTGAAATCGGGTTTTAATCAATTCTGTATTGGTAATCGAGAGCAGGTGTCGAGCAGGTTGTTGTGTTGTTGTGTTCATCGGTTGCAGGTTGAATAAGATGCCTTCGGTATTGATCATTTTCCCGTAACCAAGTAGGAGTGATTTCCGAGCAGATTGAGATCGAACAGACGTGTAGCCAAGTAGATTATCACCGAACAAAATCACATTCGGTAGAACTCCTACCCTATTTCCATTCTGTGTTATTCTTGTTCTTTTCGAATATTGAATCGCTTATGGTTGACCTCGTTTTTATGAAGGGATGTGATCAAACTCAAATGGGGTTCGAGTTGTTGTTATATGGATTGTTATCCGTTTTGTTTGCTCTTCTAGTATCGGGCTTCATGACTTGATTGTCTGTAGTGGTGTCGTCTCGTTGTCGTTGTACTAATTCTCGAGTCTTATTCCAAACTGCTTTGATTCCTTAATCAATTGTCTCGAGTTTGTTTCTAGTCTAACCAGTAATGGTCGTGGGTGCCGGGTCAAGGGTTGGGTCAAAACCTGTTGATAAATGGTCTAAACGATTTGTTGATCGAAAAACCCGGAAACCGAACCTTTAGGTTCTTGGTTTCCTAAACCGAATAACTTTATCAAATAAACTAATAAGGTTTTTGTGAATATGAACTACTGTGATAAAAAGTGATTTTGGGGACGTCAGGTACGTCGGGATTTAACGGAATGATGTCGGGTTATAAAACGGTTTTAAACAACAAGCTGGATTTTTGGCAGAATCTGTGCATTATGTTCGAGTCTGTTTTTGACACACTTAAGATATGTTTTTATACTTTTGGCTCGTGTTGGTCTCTAGTGTTCTGAGTCCTCTTTCCAATGCCGCTGACGGCTCGTTAATCTGATCTACGGTTGGAATGTTATCGCCGTTTTAGTAAACCATCGCAGAACAGCTTTCGGTTCAGCTATTCTGTCTTGTAAGCCTGATTTGAACCTTTTCTGTTTGGATTCAGTTTCCGAGGTCTTCTGTAAAATTGCAGTCCTCTGAGTCATTTAACTACCGTAAAAATTTGATTAATATCTAGTGAGCGGTTTGAGAGTTACAGCCGTTCCCGCGAAAGTGCTGAGTGCTGTTTAGTTTCTACTGAAACAACCTTTGAGTCTAATCCTAACCCGAGCTTCCTTGTACATTGTAGGAGCTTCTAGGACCGGTTAGAGACGCTCTTTAGTACCGAGGATATTTAGGAGCTTACGGTTATTCGAGGTGGGTAATCTCACTATAAACTTGTACTTACTTTCGATTCATGATTTTGTGCTATGTGTTGTGAATTGTCTTGTTGATTGAGCTTGAGTATTGATTGGGTGATTTATTTGAGTTATCTGTGATTTGAGTTATCTGTGATGTGAGTTATCTGGAGCCTGAGTTATCTGAGTTCTGAGTTCTTGAGTTAAAACATTAAACATAATATACTTGAGTTGTCTTGGCACCGAAGAGTACTGGTGCCAGACATTTTGATTCAACACCGAAGAGTACATGTGTTGAGCCTTGAGTTGTGTGAGGCGGGTCGAGGTTGATCTCTCGTCCCAAGTCACACAAGCGCGCTATATAAATTTAAAATCTTAGAAAATAAACTTGAGTAATTGAGAATTGAGTAGAGTCTCTAGGGATCACTTATGTGGCTTGAGTTGTTTGTATTTATTTGTTTATTTTGTTATTATTCACTCAGCGGTGGCTGACCCCAATCACTCCCCCATTTTTCAGGTACTAGTAAGGGCAAAGAGAAGGTCAACGGTTGATGGGCTGCATCTTTATTTATTGGATTTGGAGTTTTTAAAAGTTTGTTTTGAGTCAAACATAATTTTTAACCTTTTTATTTATTTCCGCATTAAAGACCATGAGACGGTTTATATTTTTATCTGAGTTGGGACCTTTTCATTACTTGTACTTGGGGAAATTTTATTAATTAAATGTTTTAAATTTTTTAAAATTTCTCCTGATTTTTGGGTTGTTACAGATTATCTACAGTATATTACAAGTTACGTAAAGTACTAGATTAATGATAAAGGGTTAAATAACATAGGAAATTTAAGAACCTATATTTAACTAAGTCTAAGTTGAATATAAGAATGGTTCAAACAAACTACGATTATTATATATAGCTTTTATACAATAAGATTATTAGTGTTCATCAAGTTTAAACTAGTGATTGTGTTCATGCTCAAATTTCATCATGGTTGTTGGAATTAGTGGGAGCTACACAAGAAAATCGCATGGTTTATAAATGTGTCCCCAGGACATATTTTGAAGAATCTAATAAGTAAATGTTTAATTTTATTATTAAACATAGAAAAACTGGTTATGTTAAATTAGAGTTATGACTTGTGTTTGTAAGTCATAAAGAATTAAAATCTCTATTTTAAAGTTTAACATAGGGTTTAAAGTTTTTCAAGTAAATAAAACAAGTATGTTATATTAAGATAAGGTTTTTCACAAAACCTAGTAATATCTTTTGAACACCTCGTTTTAAGGTATACAAGTAAAATCGAACAAATTTAAAACTTAGAGTTTTAAAGGTAATTTTAGAAAGGCGTCTTGTGGAATTAAGTACACAAATCGCATGTTTTAAAACTAAGGATTAAAAATTGGAATAAGGTTTAAGTTTAGTTTAGACTTAAACAAACCCAAGAAAAATCTTAGATCGAAGTACTATCCATCTAATGGAACACCTCACTTGTTAAACGATATTCATATTGTAAGGATAAAGAACCTTAGATGTGGATTCAAATCATTGTGAGTGTTAGGGTGCGTAAGGTTCTGTGATAATTGGGAGTCCCGGCGCAGAGCATCGCATTGTCTTAGATGATCTGATCTACTTTGGTGATAATCGGGAGTCTCGGCCCAAAAAGTACTTGAGTAGAATAAACATACTAGACTTTATTGCAACTTAGAAATGTATGATTAAAATTGTACAAGGTTGTAATAACTTATAAGTATAAAGATTCTACGACCCCTATGAATCGTGTCAAGTCTTGATACGATCTGTAAGGATGTTACCTACAAGAAACAACATGTCTCGTCCGGAAGTGCCCAACCCTTGCGTCGAGAATGTGATATATGGATCCTAGGCCTAAAATATTAATTATGGGTTTATAATATATTTTAGAGAATGTTTATTGATGATTAGTAATTAAACTAGGTTTGATTTGTAGATGGTAGCAACAACCATAACGACGAGTACCAACAATCTCTCACTTCGCTCGATCCTCGAAAAGGACAAGTTGACTGGGTCAAAATTTCTCAATTGGGAGCGCAATCTTCGTATTGTGCTCAGGCATGAGAGAAAGTGGTATGTCTTGGAGAGAGCAGTACCAAATGTCCCTGCCGCAAATGCCCGAGCTGAAACGAGGCAAGCTTATGATAAGCATGTCAGTGATGCACTCGATGTGATCTGTCTGATGCTCGCCACTATGAGTCCCGAGCTACAAGAGGGACTTATGTATGTGCATGCGTTTGAGATGATGGAACAACTAAGGGATTCATTTCAAGATCAAGCTCGCACTGAGAGGTTTGACATCAATCGAGCTTTCAACTCGTGCAAGATGGTCAAAGGAACACCGGTGAGTGCCCACGTCATGAAAATGAAAGGGCACATGGATCACCTCGCTAGACTTGGTCACCCCATTCCGTTGCAGATGACAACGGACACTATACTCTATTCTTTGTCTGATGACTACAAGCATTTTGTGGTCAACTACAACATGCATAATATGGAGAAATCCATTGCTGAGCTACATTCTATGCTCAAGACAGCTGAGTTGAGTTTGGGATCAAAGTCTAAGGATGTCCTGATCATCGGTAATGGCGGTGGTAATGGGAAGAAGAAGGGAAACATGCATGGTGGGAAAGGTAAGACCAATCCCAGCCAAGCAATGCCAAATGGTAAAGTGTCAAACAAAAAGTAAAGAAGTCGAAGCCTAACACTGCGAGGACCGAGAATCGGTGCTTCAAATGTGGTGAGGCTGGGCATTGGAAAAGAGATTGTCCAAAGGTTGCCGGTGGTGGAGGACTTCTAGTTCTTCAGGTAAAACCACCAAACTTCTAAATCACTTTAAGTTACTTGTAAAGTACGTTACGAGTAATCTAACCCTTGCAATCGTTTATTGCAGGAGGGAATGGAAAGTGATGATGACCGGCATGAGATGAAGATCCCACGAGCACCATTTTTGATTCAATATTTTTCGTATGGATTCAGTAAAACAATTTTCGGTTTTTAAGTTGTTTTGGAACAAATTACAATCTTTATTTTTATGATAAATTTCGGTTTTTAAAGTTTCTTATCACTAAATCCATGGTTGAATTAAATTGTGTGTGCATGTGTGTTGATTATACTAGTCGAAGTTTTATGACTAGATTATATAGTCAAGTATTGACTTAATAATGACCTCATTGTTTATATTTGTTTGATTGTTGTATGAATATCTTAATAGCTCAAATTACTTAGAAAATAGTAATTTGAAAGTTTTTCTAATGAAAGTATTTAAGAGTTTTTATGGAAAGCATAAAGTTCAAGGTACATTGAACTTATTTAAAACATCTTAAGTAATGGTTACTTATGATACTAAGTTTTAAAGCATTAGTATTAATATGGTATGATTATATTGGATATAATCAATATAGACTTTAAAGAGTATTATTACAAGTCTTTCATACTTGTGATAAAGAAATTTAATGCAGTCATAATTCCCTAATATGAATAATTGGATATTCGCAAAATCCAAGGAATGACTTAGACATTAAATGAACTCTTAAAAGGGACAAACTATATTAAAGCATTTAAGAATTAAAAGGTATTATTGCAAGTCTTTTATACTTGTAATAAGTATAGTATTTGATCAAGTCATAATTCCCTAATAGGAATAATGGATATTTGAGAAATCCAAGTAATGACTTTGGCATTAAATGAAGTTCTTAAAAGGATACTAATATACATTTATGAATTGGAAGTATCGTTTCAAGTGTCTTATACTTGTTAGATACATTGATCAATGAAATTCATGATTCCCTAAACAGCAATGTTGGATATTCGCAAATCCAAAGGATGACTTTAATAATTGATTAATTCTTAAAAGGTTAAACTATAAGATTTTGTCTAGGTCAAAGTAATAGTTTAAGTGATGCTTAAATTCCATAAATTTAGTGGGAGCTATGACTAACATATTCATTAGAGGTATTAACGAATATAGCAAGTTAGTAGGATATTAACAACAAGGTTTTACCACGTCGTTTGCCAAAGAGTTAAGAGAATAATGAATTATCATTAATTAGACTATTGCAAACCTAATAGCGTGATCACAAGTCTTTTGATTAATTATTGCATATCTAATAGGTTATTCACACTCCAGTGGATAACATAATCATTTAAGGAAATTTCTTTAACTAGTAACAAGATATCTACAAATCAAGAAATAAAAGAGGCTTTAGTTACAAGGTGAATTTTATGAATTCAAGAAACTAAGGAGTTATTTTGAATACTTCTATGTTTACCGAATTGCATAAAAAGGAAAGACTAGAATATGTTCTAGAATGTTGCAAGAACAAAATCTAGCAAAGACAAAAGTAATAGTGTTTTTCAAATAGTTGTCTTATGTCTTTAGTTTAATAGAAATGACTAGTTTAGTGATAAAGTTACAAGTAAAACTGTAAAATTCATTAAGTAATCAACACGAACGAAAGGAATAAGTAATGATGCAGTAATAATTCTGTATCTATGTCCAGTGAGGAATAATACATGAGTTAGTATCATCGTTATTCAAGACTTTGTGTGTTTTACAATATCCATGAATAAAAGTCTCTTTATTCAAAAGATATAATCCGTGGCTACTCGTCTTGGTGGGAACCTTGATGGGACATTAACGTCATCGCGGTATTTGGTGGAGATTCGAGTTTTCTCGAAGATAGCTACAACAAGTTTATTGTGGACCAAATATCGGTGATATTCTGTTGGAGGCTCGACGAATATTAGATTGACAACCGTGACAATACTTCGTGGTTGAAAAGTACAAAAGTATCGTTCACTATGATTGTCCTTAAGCCTGAGGTATTTGGTTTGGGATACAATGACTAATGTACTTTGGTTCATCTTAGACAAGCCTGAAATATGGTTGTCATACGAGGCCTTACTGGGTATAGATGAATTTGTATTTTGAATCGAAATATACAAGATGGTAATTGCACCTCCTTTTTAGGAGAGATATTTATGGGTCCTTTGACATGGTGAGAAAACTGGTAAGTGCATGGCCATGCCCAAACGAACTGATTTGTTCTTTGTCATTTATCACAACAGTTTAAATCAAGAATTCATGAAATGATTTCGAATACATGAGTTGATATTTTCTACCATGCTCGTATTCGTTATCACAAATATCGTGCTGCAAGGGATGAACCTAACAAAGTTGCCCAAGAAGTAGAGACAGGGTGTTCTTTACTAGGAGACGCTATTAAAGAGTTTTTCGAAACTATACCTGGCTTACATAAGCTGTTAGATGTTATGGGACTTCATGGAACCTTGTAAACAAGCATCTAGGGTCAAGTGGCATGTTCGTCGCATCTTCGCCTCGGGTCAAGGTCTCACCGTTAACTCGATTAAGTCATCCAATGTGAAATCGTGTCAAAATAAATCTAGGTCTGACGCGTAGACAATAATGACCTCGGATATAAATTCAAACCACGTCTCACGTGAATTTAGAAGTAGAAGCAAGTGATTTCAACCAATTGGACGACATGACTTAAATTTTTAGGTATGAAATTTTAAAATAAAATTTATTAAGATATGAATGAATCATGTACTTCATTCATACCACTTCATAAGTCGGTTTAATAAGCGTTAAAACGTTTAACGATTATTAAGTGTGAAGTTATAAATCATATTTAAACTTTATTAATCTTAAAAACAAGTTTAGATTAAAGAATAATCATGTACGGTTAATGGTAATCATCGATGATTAACAAGTAATCACTGATGATTAAAAATTTGGATGTTTTAATGTTTGTGTTTCAAAAGCTTATTTTAGTCGTTATATTTTGTATCAAATAGAAAAATTAATAACAACCACAAACATACAAGTAAAACATGCAACATAATTTGTGCAAAACCTCGACCGATGATTACCTAATTTCGGTCACGTGAGTCATGACGACGAACCGAAGGGTCAAGCTAGGGGACGGTCCAACATTAACCCGAGCGGGCCTACATAAACCCAACGGGATCCCACTTGTCCAAGAGCAAGTAGAACCCAAAATTACCCATAACAGTGAAGTGAAGAATCTGTCCGAAATTTTCTCCCGCGATCAGAGTGAAAATCTCCCTGGAATTCCCGGACTTCTTGACTGATGTAGATCTTAGAGATACGGAAATTTTGACGGTGGTTTTAGGTCCACCGGAGTTCGGGAAGTCCCACAGTTCTGTTTTTCGTGCCGCTGCGCAGGAGGTGCCGAAAATCTTGTTTTTTCTTCAATCTCTTCTTCATTCTTAATCAACAAATTACAAGAAATAAAAGTAATAAAAATACAACTATTCTAATTCATTTACAACTGAAATTTGCCCCTAAAATTGGCACCAAAAATAAAGAAAAAAATTGAAATTACAACAAGAGCCAAACACGGCTTTTCCAAACAACAATCAATCCACACGCAGTCATTCACAACACAAAGTGGGTCTAGGTTTTCATCGGATTTGCACAATCAATCAACATTTGACAAGGTATTGACTTGGGATATGGCAAAAATACATGTTTGCCATATAAAACAATTAACAATTAAATTAAAAATCCAAGCCAAAAATTATAAAAAAAAAATCAATAAACAAGATTAATTTATTATATAGGTTTTTGTAACTAGTAGCAATAAGGTTCCAACAAATCAAATTTTTAACTCAATTTTATTAAAAAATTTGCTACTGTTTACAAAAAACTTGCTAATGAAATCATCAATATGATGACTCGTGATACCACTGTTAGTGATTTACGGTTTAATCAAAGTAAAACGCAGCGGAAATAATAAATAAATCACTAATAACGTGTCTACATATTGACGATATAATTAAGCATAAATATCAAAGAGTTAGGATGAAAATCATACCCTTGAAGCATTTGATTATACCGATCAATGAGGAAGAAGAACTCTAAGAATTCAATGTAGAATTCCTCTAATGGTATCCACATAACACTTGATCAAGAACACCAATTAGGATGCTAGTCCCTTGAAAAAAAATCAGAAGAATATAAATTTCTTTTGTACGTCCAAACTCCAAATGCAAAACCAAATTAAAAGGGAATCTTTTCCTTTTATTTTGTGCGAACGAGAGACCAAAAAAAGACCACACAACTTTTGTTGATCTTTTCTATTCGGCCGTGAGGTGGCAAAATAGGGAGAATTAGGGTTAGTTTACTTGCTCCCTAGTTTAAATATATATTCCCTAATTACAAGTTAGGAGATATGACACTTAGCCTCTTTTGTTTCTTTGTTCTTCTAATTAGCTCACAATTAAATTTCAATATTAACAATTAATATTAAACATAATTAATATAAGCTAGTAACTTATTTTCAATGTTTATCACTCGGTGTTAGAGTGATAACAATAATGTGGCTTAAACCCCATGGAAAATATTTGGCTAGTGTGGCTTTAGGGTTTGTCATGATTTCTTGAATCATGAGAACCAACTTAAAATAAGATGGTCATGTTATAAGCAGTACCAGTGGGTGTCAGTGTGACATCAACCACCATTATCTATTTCTATGTTGAGAAAACTGTAGACTGACAATGATCATTTGTGCTCAGTGTGGGAATTTTGCATAGTAGCAGTGGGCTTACTATGTTGCCCTTAAGAGGATATAGATTTAAAAAAGCGTTTTAGAAATTGGTCAGTATTGTGTTGGTACATGCTAATACTTAGTCTCTATTTTGAAGGCAAAACCAGTTTAAGGTACAAAACCACATAACTTTTTTTTAGACCAATCAGAATTTAGTAATTTAGTTTAATCTATTTAATGGTTCAGGGGTAGTTATGACACTTTACATTTTTTTGTTTTGGTTTCCTTTCCTGTAAATTTCCTAAAAATCAAGATTTAAATTTGAGTTTTTTTTACGGATTTGTGTAAATGTATATTATGGATCTGCATCTATGTATATCTAATTATACACTTATGTATCTAAAAAACATCTATGTTATTTTAAGGTTATTTTATCAAATTCAAAACAAACACTATCATATAACAATGAAAAATACAGAATAACATAAATATACGAAGTAACACTTATGTATCTACAAATAGCGAGTAACGTCAATGCACAAAAAACACATAATAATAAACATGTACAAAACACCACTTATGTACAAAGCAACTTCTTCAATAATGTCTTCTTTAACTTCAATTGGTTCCATAATCTTTGAATCCACCAGCTGTAAATATATTATTACTTTACTTCATACATGAATGTACCATCAATAACCTGCAATATCCACATATGTATCCAAGTTTCAAAGCAGCAATCTAATAAAATAAACAATCTAACGTTTCATTAATATCAAATTCTAAGTTCAAAACCATCAAATATAAGTTTTTTTTCTTCCTAGATTTTATTTCAATGTAAACCTATGTAATCAAACAAAAAAGAAAAAAAGAAATTAAACCCGATATTTCAAATACCTCTTTATCATTAGTAACCTTTAGAACCAATTTACCTTCAAATTGAGTATGCTCACCTAATCATAAGAAAATTTGTGAAACCATCATAATTAACAACAAAAATCAAAGAACTGATGGTTATATCTCAATTCAATAATTGCAAATCAAGAAAACATAATATTTATTGTCAAAATAATACCCTTTTTACGAGCAACTGCAAAGATGGTTTTTGAAAACGTAATCTTCATTTGACGAAGGCGTTTTTTTTACAAAATGGTCAAAAAATACCTTGTTCATCTTCTCTTATCCTTTCTTCTTACCGTTATCAGCCCAAATCATTCAAGTGCCAAAATAACCTTATATTTAAACATAATTTTCGATATATACGTGTATGTATGTAGACTAACATCAATGTGTATAGATATGGTAACATCAATGTATATAAAAATATAGATATTTATAGTGAAAATATCCTTTAGACAAAGCATATTTCAATTACTATGTGGAATACCGAATATAAATAACAATAATTTGCACCTAACAATCACAATCATGTTCTCTATACATAAACAAAAGAAACCCTGGGCTTAATAAAAAAACTCAAACTAATTGGTTATACTACAACTCGATGGCATCTTTCAACAAGGGTAATTTTAATTACACTCCTTAATTACACCAGTAATTTAAAATTATATCAACACTTTACCAATTTAAAATGGACAAAATACGATTCAATTGAAACATGAATGAATTTTATGAACACTGTAAACATATATACTTGATTACGCCCAGTAAAATTCAACATAAAAAGGAGAAATATGAAGCAATATTTGTATATATTCAACATAAAATTAGGTCCTGTAAAATTAAACATAAATATATATTTATATGTTATGCCTTTTAGATTCAACTTAAAGATGATATTTCTAGAGGCAAATTTAGGTATATCAAAATATGAAGCAATAAAAATAAATTCATCAAAAACAGTCAACGAACCTTTAAAATGCTCAATTATGTACTTAATTACGACCCCAAATTCATCATTAGCATGATCGAAATCAACGATAGTAATAATAATATGGACAAAATACGATTTGATTGAAGCATATAACTTCACCGACACCATATGACTATAAATCGGTGTTGTTGTCACCGAGCACCAACACCATACGAGCACCGACTCCAACCAGATATGGATCATTGGTGTTGCTGTCCGAGCAGGAACGTTGGTGTTGTTGTCATCTATATGGTCAAGAGATAGAAGGAGGTATGAGATAATGGGGACTAGGGTTAGTGGAGAGAGAATGAGGAATGAGATAAAGTGGGAAGTGGGGGTGGGGAAGTTATGGTTATTTTCACATACCTTGACACTGAACCAGAGACGATGGTGACAATAGAAGATACCAGACACGCAGGCGGCGACTGAAGATACCAACGGTGGGGGGAGAGTGACCTGAGATGAATGTGAATTTTTGTTAGGGTTTTTATTTTACACTATAAAATGAAACGTGATTTCTATAAATTGGATTGGAGAGAGAACTAAGTTGTAGCCATACCTGAGACTTTCTCGGATTCCCTTCTTCCTTCAACAGAGGTCGGTGCTGGATCATTATTGTGTTGGTTTGATCCTCCAGCACCTTCTGGACATTGTTGTCCTCTTTCTTGAGCCCCTACCAGATTCTGTTGCTCATATTCAACTTCGACATCAAGTGGAACATGTGTTTCCATGAGTGGTTGTGGGTGAGCAATGTGTTCTTTATCTGGTTCTGGAAGGATGGCTGCTTCAGCAATCTGATGTTGCGTTTCCACTGAGGGAGTCTATGTGGGAGTGTTTCATGCAATATTGTATCTGATGATAGTGCTCCAATGATTACTGGACTCAGTCTTCGAGCTTTTCTTCTTAGAATAAGTGGTTGCTCAAATGAGTCAGTATCACTTTCTGATGCAGTACGATGAGCATCATGATCTTGTTGATGTTTTTGATTGTGTTCTTCTTATTGTACTGGTGGAAGTTGAAAATCCACCATTTCAACATCATCATCATTATCATCATCATTATCTTCATCAATATCATTTTCATCATCATCTTCATCATCATGAATTATCTGGGCCTGAGCTATGGCCTACATAGTTTGACTAAGTGGGGTTTCTTCCTCCCTAGGCTGATGAAAGAATATTTTCTCATGAATAGGAGCAAGATCTACTCTTACTCCATCAAAATCATCATATAAATTATCTGGCATGGAGTTTTGGAAGATGAGTGATAGGAAACTGCCAAATGGAACATTTGGGGCTTGGAGTCTGGCTTGAACAAGTGAAGCCAACTCATGAAGATCAGTATTGCATAGTCAATGTGCCTATTGTGTTATATGGGATGTACCAGTTGCATTCCGAAGTCATTGATTTGATCAAGGGCCCCTGATTTATGAGTCATACACCAAATTATGGTTGAAATCATAATTCCCCACATGGGACCAAACTCATGTCTCTTGATAATTCCTGTTGTGCTTTGTCGTCCAAGAAGAGGCAATACTGATCTGACAGTATATCTATCAACGAATTCATCATACTGTACATGTGCAGGAAGTTGAAGTGTTTCTCAGATGATTGCTACTGAGATAAAAGCTCTTTTTTGATCTCTGATGATCCACCCTGCAATCATATCTGCTGAAGCATTTATGCAGTGTACAAAAATTCACACAACATTGATTGAGAAATGGCTTTTGGAAAAGCTTGAAGAGCATGAGAGATTGGGCCATGCCTCAAATATGTAACCATATGTCAGAATTGGGAGCATACCCAACCTTGAGGAATATCGAAATTGGCAGTTATATTTTTCCTCAAAAACTTCGAAAGTTCATCTTTCTAAAAATCCTTTATGGTGCAGCATTCGGTGCGACAAATTGAAAGTTTGCCATGATCTGTGTTTACGAATCAAAAGTATTTTCTTGCAAAGAGAGTAAAATCATTAAACGTGGAAAGAATTTAGAATATATAACTGTAGAAATGAAATTCAAATAAAATAAACGGTTATTTATACTTTAAATGACAATCATTACAGTATTGGGAAGTAAAATCAGTGAAATGACAGTCTTATCCTGTTCCAATGGTAACTTTTTAGAAAGGAAAGTTATCGTTGGGGAGTATGAGATTTTATAACACTTTTAGCAACTCCAGACTTTCCAATACCGATTTAATGTGAGAAAAAAAATTTAAATAATAAAAACATTTAATTTAATCTATAACTTAATAAAAAGTTTAAAAATTTTAAAATTGATGAATCAGACGAGCTATACTGGACTGGTCAGCATTGAGGCAATACTGAATAGTCAGTATCAGAAAAATTTCTAAAAGATTAAGGATTCAACATTCCCAATTAACCTAGTAAATACATAAACCTCTCTTCTGAAAGAGGTTTAGTAAACATATTAGCCAATTGGTCCTCTGTTGGGACATAATCTACCCGAACCTTACCCTTTTCCACATTATCTCTGATAAAGTGGTGTCTGATATCAATGTGCTTGGTTATTGAATGATGGACTGAGTTTTCTGTGATAACAATAGCACTCTTGTTATCACAGTGAATTGGAGTCTTCTTAAAGTCAAACCCATTATCCATGAGTTGGTACTGCATCCATAATAATTGAGGAGAAAAACTTCTTGTAGCCACATATTTCGCTTCCGCAGTGGAAGTCGCTGCTGAATTTTGCTTTTTGGATGACCAACCAACTAGTCTCCCACCAAGGAATTAACATCCTCCACGTGTTCTTTTCCTGTCGAACCTACAACCTGCATAATCAGCATCTGTATACCCTTGAATTTCAAAGTCTAAGTCTTTGGGATACCAAAGACCCATGTTAGGAGTTCCTGAAAGATATCTAGAAATTCTATTAACAGCTTTCAGATGAGATTCTTTTGGATCAGTCTGACATCGAGCACACAAACATGTTGCAAACATGATATCAGACCTGCTAGCTGTTAAATAAGGTAATGAACCAATCATACCTCGGTATATGGATTAACATACTGGTTTACCAGTTTCATCCTTACTTATCTTATCCTGAGTACTCATAGGAGTGTGCATGGAAGATGAATTTTCAAATTTGTATTTCTTCAGCATGTTATGCACATACTTACTTTGGTTTATAGAAGTGCCTTCAGGCTTTTGATCACCTTGTAAACCAAGAAAATAGGTAAGTTCTCCCATCATAATCATTTAATATTGAGTTGACATTATCTTGGCAAACCAATCACACATTGATTTGTTAGTGGAGCCAAAGATAATGTCATCCACATATATCTGAGTGAGTATGATGTCAGACCCGTTTCTTTTTGAAAATAAGGTTTTATCAATTTTACGACGTGTTAACTTATTTTCAATTAATTACTCAGACAGGGTATCATATCAGGCTCTTAGAGCTTGTTTGAGCCTATATAAAGCTTTATCAAGCTTAAAATCATAATTAGGAATTTTAGGATCAACAAAACCTGGGGTTGTTTAACATAAAATTCCTCTTGCTGTTTTCCATTGAGAAAGGCACTCTTGACATCCATTTGGTAGACCTTGAAATTTTAAAAAGCTGCATATGCAAGATACAACCTAATAGCTTTATTCCTGATTACAACTCCATCTTTGTCCATTTTGTTTCTGAACACCCACTTTGTGCCAATGATAGTTTTGCTAATTGGGGGTGGCACTAAGTGTAGGGTCTCATTGTACTCGATCGACACATAGGACCGACCGCCTAGCATGCTTGGTTCGAACGTTGCTGACCAAGAACATGAACTTGTTCTTGACCGGTTAAACCAACTAGCTGATATAATCCCTAAAAGCGGAACTGGGATTAAACCTAATCCTTAAACCCTAAAGGATTGGGATGTTGAAAATCTAGATCAGATTAACAAGAAAGAAACCTTGTACGAAGAACTCGAACACACACAAAGCTTGTGTGGTTCGTTCGACCATCAACCAAAGAACCCTAGGGTTCTTTCGTCGAATTCGTCCAAGAGGGGAGAAGGGAGAAAGATGTTTCCCAAAACATACCTTGTTGTTTACTTAGGATTAGTCCACTGGTGATGAACAAATCGAGCGATCTTCTAGTTGATCTAAGCAATGAACTTGTTCTACAAAATTGAAGAACACAAAGAACGAAGAACACCAAACTTGGGTTCTTGTGTGCGTTCGGCCGAAATTGAGAGAGAGGGGGCAAGGAATTTCGTGAGGTGGTGTAAGGGTGTTTAGGGTTACCCTAAGCCTCTTATTTATATACAAATAAGTAGCGCTTAGAACCCTCTAGTTTAATTAATATTAGATCTTTAATTAAACTTCCTTTTAACACTTTCATCCCTTATAGTTTAACTAGTTTATTATTGTTGCACTTAACTATTAAATGTCTAGTATAATACACTAATAATTCGGTACCCATATACACGAATTATATACTTGTATTTATACTTTTAATAATTATATATTATAACCTTTATATAATTTATACAACAATATTATCCAATTACTATATGATTTAATGGCTTTAAATCATATCATGGATAATCTTTAATTAACACATTGTATATTTACTTAACTAGTAAATGTACAAACACTTGTATTAATTAGTTAGTTAAACTAATCTAGTAATAAGTTAAACTTAACTTAATACTTTACTGATTCATAATGATTATTATGCATCATTCCTCTTCGTAGTATCATTGCTTATATTGCTCGTATTACATGCACTCACCGGTGTGACCCTTAAGTGTTTCGTAGGCATGGATGTATCATCATAGGTTGACTACCTGTGCACATAAATCCTTCAGGCTCCCACTTGTGCAAGTTCGTAACCTTTGTCTTAATGATACGAGCTACAGTGGCCTTCTAGATGGGCATGTAGGTAACCATATGAAAACAGCTTACATAACACAAGTATAGTTTATGAAAAACTCTTTAATAGCGTCTCCTAGTAAAGAACACTCTGTCTCTACTTCTTGGGAAAATATGTTAGGCTTATCGCTTGCAGCACGATATTTGTGACAAAGAATACAAGCATGGTAGAAAATATCAACTGCTGTATTCGAAATCATTTTATGACTTCTTGTTTTAAACTGATGTGATAAATGACAAAGAACAAATCAGTTCGTTTAGGCACGGTCGTGCACTTGTCAGTTTCTCATCATGTGAAAGGACCTAAAATATCTCTCCTAAAAAGGAGGTGCAATTACCATCTTGTTATATTTCGATTTAAAGTACAACTTCCTCTGTACCCAGTATCGCCTCGTATGACAAACATTTTTCAGAATTGTCTAAGACGAACCAAAGCACATTAGTCATTGTATCCTAAACCTAATACCTCAGGCTTAAGGACAATCCTAGTGTACAATACTTTTGAACTTTTCAACCACAAAGTATTGTCACGGTGGTCGATCCAATATTCGTTGAGCCTCCAACAGAATATCACCGATATTTGGTTTACACATAACTTGTGTAGCTATCTTCGAAGAACTTCGAATCTACCACCAAATACCGCGATGACGTTAACGTCCCATCAAGGTTCCCACGAAGACGAGTAGTCACGGATTTTGTATCTTTTTGAATAAAAGGACTTTTATTCATGGATATTATAAAACATACATAGTCTGAATAACAATGATACTAACTCATGTATTATTCCTCACTGGACATAGATACTGAATTATTACTGAATTATTACTGGATCATTACTTATTCCTTTTGTTCGTGTTGATTACTTAATGATTCTTACAATTTTAATTGTAACTTTATCACTAAATCAATCATTTCTATTAAACCAATCTTTTGTCTTTGCTAGATATTGTTCATGCAACATTTAGAACATATTCTAGTCTTGCCTTTTATGTAATTTGGCAAACATATGAGGATTGGAAATTAACTCCTTAGTTTCTTGAATTCATAAAACTATCCTTGTAACTAAAGCCTCTTTTAGTTACTTGATTTGCATATATTCTTACTAGTTAAAGAATTTTCCTTAAATGATTATGTTGTCCACTGAAGTGTTAACAACCTATTAGATATGCAATAATTATTCACACGACTTGTGATCACGCTATTAAGTTTGCAATAATCTAATCAATGAACATTTATTTCTCTTAACTCTTTGGCTAACGACTTGGTAAAACCTTGTTGTTAATGTCTTACTAACTTACTGAATTCATTAACATCTTTAATGAATTACGTTAGTCTTAGCTCCCACTTACTTTTATGGAATTTAAGCATCTCTTAAACTATTTTGACCTAGTCAATAACTTGTAGTTTAATCTTTTAAGAATTCTATCAATAATTAAGATCATCCTTTGGATTTGTGAATATCCAACATTCCTGTTTAGGGAATTATGATCTTTATTGATTACTGTATCTAACAAGTATAAGACACTTGAAACCATACTTCCAATTCTTAAAAACATTAGTACTCTTTTAAGAACTTTATTTAATGCCAAATTCATTTCCTTGGATTTCTTAAATATCCATTATTCCTATAAGGGAATTATGACTTGATTAAATATTGTATTTATTACAAGTATAAAAGACTTGCAATAATACCTTTTAATTCTTAAACACTTTAATATAGTTTGTCTCTTTTAAGAGTTTATTTAATGTCTAAATCATTTTGCTTGGATTATACGAATATCCAATTATTCCTATTAGGGAATTATGACTTCATTAAATCCTTTACTACATGTATAAAAGACTTGTAATAATACTCTTAAAGTCTATCTTGATTTTATCCAATATAATCATACTATATTAATACTAATACTTTAAAACGTACTATCATAAGTAATGACTATGACTTAAGATGTTTTAACTAAGTTCAATAACTTTTAAACCTTATGCTTTCATAAAACTCTTAAATACTTTCATTAGAAAAACTTTCTAATTACTAGTATCTAAGTACCTTGAGCTACCAAGACATTAATCATACAACAATCAAACAAATATAAAACATGAAATATAAGTAAATCAAAAACTTGACTTACAATCTAGTCATATACCTTGACTAGTGTAATTATCAGACATGCACACAACATAATTCAACCATGGATTCGAAATTTATTAAAACCAAAGAAAGCTTGTTTTAACATAAAATAAAATTATCCAAAAAATAAAGTAAAATTGTTTTAACTGAATCCACAAAATACTGAATTATAAAAAAAATCTTGGTGCTCGTGGGATCATCACCATCTCATGTCGGTCGTCATCACTTTCCATCTCCTCCTGCAATAAACGATTGCAAAAGTTAGATTACTCGTAACATACTTTACAAGTATCTTAAAGTGATTAAGAAGTGTGGTTGTGTTACCTGAGGAACTTGCGTTTCCTCCACTACCACTTGCACCCTTTGGACAATTCCTTTTCCAATGCCCAGCCTCACCACACTTGAAGCACCGATTCTCGGTCCTCGCAGTGTTAGGCTTCACCTTCTTGACCTTTTGTTTGACACCTTTACCGTTTGGCACTCCTTGGTTAGAATAGGTTTTACCATTTCCTTTACCACCATGCCCTTTTCTCTTCTTCCCACCGCCATTACTGATCATAAGAACATCCTTAGATTTGGTCCCCAAACTCAACTCAGCTGTCTTGAGCATGGAATGTAACTCAGCAATGGATTTCTCCATATTATGCATGTTGTAGTTGACCACAAAAGACTTGTAGTCATCAGACAACGAGTTGAGTATAGTATTTGTTGCCATTTGCAACGGTATGGGGTGACCAAGTCTAGCAGGGTGATCCATGTGGCCTTTCATTTTCATGGCGTGGGCACTCACCGGCGTTCCTTTGATCATTTTGCAAGAGTTGAAGGCTCAATTGATGTCGAACCTCTCATTGCGAGCTTGCTCTTGAAATGAATCCCTAAGTTGCTGGATCATCTCAAATGCAGGCACATCCATAAGTCCCGCTTGTAACTCAGGACTCATAGTGGCGAGCATTAGACAGCTCACAACGAGTGCATCACTGACATGCTTATCATAAGCTTGCCTCGTTTCAGCTCTAGCATTAACGGCAAGGGCATTTGGTACTGCTCTCTCCAAGACATACCACTTTCTCTCATGCCTGAGAACAATACGAAGATTGCGCTCCCAGTTGAGAAAGTTTGACCTAGTCAACTTGTCTTTCTCGAGGATTGAGCGAAGTGAGAGATTGTTGGTATTTGTTGTCGCGATTGCGTTTGTTGCTGCCATCTACAAATCAAACCCAGTTTAATTAGTAATCATCAATAAACATTCTCTAAAATATATTATAAACCCATAATTAATATTTTAGGCCTAGGATCCATATATCACATTCTCGCCATAAGGTTTGGGTTCCCGACGAGACATGATATTTCTGGTAGGTAACATCCTTACTGATCGTATCAAGACTTGACACGATTCCTAGGGGTCGTATAATCTTTAGACTTATAACTTATTACAACCTTGTACAATCTAATTGTACATTTCTAAGTTAGTAATAAAGTCTAGTATGTTTATTCTACTCAAGTACTTTTTGGGCCGGGACTCCCGATTATCACCAAAGTAGATCAGACCATCTAAGACAGTGCGATGTTCTGCGCCGGGACTCCCGATTATCACAGAACCTTACGCACCCTAACACTCGCAATGATTTGAATCCATATCTAAGGTTCTTTATCCTTACAATATGAATATCGTTTAACAAGTGAGGTGTTCCATTAGGTGGATAGTACTTACATCTAAGATTTTCTTGGGTTTGTTTAAGTCTTAAAACTAAACTTAAACCTTTATTCCAATCTTAATCCTTGTTTAAAAATGTGTGACTTGTGAATTTAGGAATTCTACAAGACACCCTTTTAAAACTTAAGAACTATTCTTTAAAACTTATAGTTTCAAGAATTGCGCGATTTATATGTATACCTAAAACGAGGTGTACAAAACGTTTTACTAGGTTTTGTGATTAACCATATTTTATTAAAACTTACTTGTTTTATTATACTTGAAAAACCTTAAATCTTATGTTAAACTTTTAATTCTTTTATGGTTCATAAACTTGAATCATAAATCTAGTTTAACACACCTAGTTTTTCACACGTTCAATAAAGAAATTAAACGTTTGTTTTGTCTTATTAGATTCGACCAAAACTTATGTCTTAATGACATACGTACAAACTTTGTGATTTTCTTATGTAGATCCCACTAGCTCCAACAACCATGATGGAACCTAAGCTAACACAATCACCAGTTTATACTTGGTGAAACTAATAAACTTATTATATAAAGACTATATATAATAATTCTTAGTTTGTTTAAACCTTTCTTACATTTAACTTGAACTAGTTAAATATAGGTTCATGTTATTTTTACTTGATCATTAATCTAGTATATTACATGTCTTGTAAAACACTTATATTATACTTGTATAATTATCTAGTTATAATAACTTATAACTTTATACATCTTAATATATGATAATATATAACTTTGTATATTTCTAGTTAATCATATAATTTCAACTTGTACAATTTCTAGTTATAAAAGAATCATAACTTTGTACTTTGTACTTTCTAGTTTTTAATTATATGACAACTTTATACAATAACTAGTTATACTATTATATTATTTAAGATCAAAATAACATTATCCTTTTAATTGTTCCATTTTATCTTGTACTTAATATATATACATATATATATATATATTTCATTACTTTATAATAAATTTGTAACATTGTAATAAGAATATTACATCTAATTTATACGTATGTATTTTTAACTTAATCTAATTAAAATACATATAAACTTATTATCTATTAAAATTCATTTTTCTTTTAAGTATTTAAAAATCCC
Organism: Calendula officinalis; assembly: GCA_963853835.1. Taxonomy (NCBI): domain Eukaryota; kingdom Viridiplantae; phylum Streptophyta; class Magnoliopsida; order Asterales; family Asteraceae; genus Calendula; species Calendula officinalis. The sequence continues at coordinate 57,838,792 of OY970825.1, forward strand.
AATATATATATATATATATATATATATATATATATATATATATATATATATATATATATATATATATATATATATATATATATATATATATATAGTGAAGGATTATATTGAGAACCCTGATTTTAAAAAGAACTCTGAGAACTTTTAATTAATCAATTGGGACCATTAGATTTTAAGTTAACGGTTGAGATTACTTATATCATTTTTTAAATAAATTAAATCTTATATTTAGTTAGTTTTAAATGAAAAGGTTAAGATGGTAATTGTGTAAAAGAAAATAATTCAATTAATTTATTAGATCCTAAAAATCCGTGGAAGTTGCTTCTTAAACAACCAACCCTAATTCCTCAAATAAAAGTTGGTTTTTAAAGAAAACATGCGTCCTTATCTGTGCTACAATAGTTCACCAGAAACCGCCGTTCATCATATAAACATCAACAATTTGTGCTACAATCGCTTAATTGTTTCAGATATGTCACTCAAACTTTCCGCCGGTTAATTCTAAACGTTGAAGCTGAGGGTCTTTGCCGGTGCTGATGGTGATTTGATATGTGTCGCATGAAGCTGTGGGTTCATTGATCATGTTTCTGGCGAGACTAGGTGCAAGAACTCAGGATGCGACGGTGGCCGGTTGGGGTTTTTGCCCGTGCTAATGCTGATTCCTAAAATTTTCAGATCTGTATTTTCTAAACATGTAATATATGAATCGATGCGTAGATGGCGATGGCAACCTCAGGTAATTTGTAGTTTAAATATTTCAGATCTGTGATTTGATCGGAAGTCTAATAGTCTATGTGTTTCTATTTTTGCATATTTGTAGAAAAATCACCCATTAAAACATGTATTAAAAAATCAACTTTTAGTGGAAAAATCGACGGTGTTTTAATAAAGATATACTAAATTTAAAAATGGCTAGCGAGTACAAGTTTCTTAATCAAATTACTTGCTGCAATTTTATGGTTAGGGAATATTTTATTTTCAAGTTATTTTTATATCTACTTAAATAGATAATCTTTACGTTTTTTTTAAATTAATACTCTTTCCAACTTTGGTTTATTGTGCTGTTGAAGCTAGTGAAAGTTATGCTAGATTAATGAGTTGCAACATAGAGGATCTCATGCTGATTTTATCCACCAATGATATGGACGAACAATTGACATTGTAGTAGGTACAACTCGATACTGCATCTAAATTTTAGATGGTTATTTTTTATATTGATTAATATCTTGACTTTTTATGTTTTCTTTAGAGCAAGCTGCTGATAGATGCCAATTTTTGTATTTATCAAATACAACTCTAGATAAAGGAAAACTAGAAGATGCAGTTGGCTTTATGACATACGTTTTATTTAGGTTTTTAACTTTGCATATGTGTTTTGTTAATGTTGGATCTGTAAAAATGTTATTCATGCAATTTTTATACATCGATGTTTTTTTGTTACATATATGTTATCGGTAAGCCCACTTCGAGTATAAGGACTGATACATCTATGTTTTCTCAAACACATATGCTCAACTAGTTTCTTACATTGCTTTACAGAAATTACCGAAAAATAACATTAATTACCGCACGACCGCCTCGACATATATGCACAACCTACATTTAACAATAATTAACAAAAAACCATATACGCACAAACGGCACGACAAAAATGATAAAATAACGATAATTTTTTGAAAATAACTCCTAAATTTTTTGAATTTTTCAAAAAAAAAATTATATTTTTTTTGTAAAATGTCCTAAATACCCCTAAATAATTAATACGAATTAATTAAATAAAAAATGAATTACTAAATTTTGATTCGTCAATAAGAGTTCTCAGAGTTCTTTCTGAAATCATGGTTCTCAATATAACTCGACCCTATATATATATATATATATATATATATATATATATATATATATATATATATATATATATATATATATATATATATATATATATATAAATACATCTTGTTAATTTTAGAACTAAAAAATAACACTTCCGTTAATCTTATTAATTTCTCAAGTGAATTAGATAAATCCTAATCTTGTTCTTGATCAATCAAAACTAGGGTTTTGACTTTCTTGATCAAAGACATCATTTATTAAAAGATTAATTCCTTTTAATCAATCCTATCTAAACAATAAACTTTGTTTAAATTCTAAGATAGATTATAACCTTTAATAAATTTATTTAAACTTTTTAATTTAAACCTTATAAACAATAAAACTTTGTTTAAATTACTAGGTTTAAAGAACTAGTCTTTATAAATTTATTAAAATAATAATTAAACCTATTAAACATAAACTTGTTTAATTATCTAGGTTTTAGATTATTATTATTCTAATTAATTCTTTTAATTAAACTAAACTAGTTTAATCCTAATTATATCCAAGGTTTCGAAAATTTCCTTAAAGCCTAGGAAACTTTTCCACCAATTAAACTAGGTTAGTTTAACAAACTTGGTGTCCAAGTAACCTCCTTGATTTCGAAATCTTTGAGGGAAAAAGGAAGGGATCCTTTTTGACCAATTAAACCAAAACTTGGCTTAACATACTTGATCAAAGATTTGGAAGATCAACTAAGAAGGAAAGAATCCTCTTGATCAAGAACTTTGATGTTCTTGATCCTAGGGTTCTTCCAATTTTTCGAAAAATCTTGGGTTAGGAAAAGAAGCCGATCAATTAAACTAAACTAGTTTAATGTTCTTGATCCTAGGGTTCTTATGCTATTTTCGAAAATTACTAGGGTATTAGAAACCTTTTGACCAATTAAACTAAACTAGTTTAATATTCTTGGTCCTAGGGTTCTTACCCTTTTTCGAAATTTAAGAAGAAGAAGGAAAAACATGGAACAAAAAAACTTGTAATTAAAAAAAAACAAACAAAAGAAACTGTTAATCTAGTTTAGATTTCTAAACCAACACTCTGATACCACTGTAGGGTTTCATTGTACTCAATCGACCCATAGGACCAACCGCCTAGCATGCTTGGTTCGAACATTGCTGACCAAGAACATGAACTTGTTCTTGACCGGTTAAACCAACTAGCTGATTTAATCCCTAAAAGCGAAACTGGGATTAAACCTAATCCTTAAACCCTAAAGGATTGGGATGTTGGAAATCTAGATTAGATTAACAAGAAAGAAACCTTGTACGAAGAACTCGAACACGCACAAAGCTTGTGTGGTTCGTTCGACCATCAACCAAAGAACCCTAGGGTTCTTTGGTCGAATTCGAACAAGAGGGGAGAAGGGGGAAAGATGTTTCCCAAAACATACCTTGTTGTTTGCTTAAGATTAGTCCGCTGATGATGAACAAATCGAGCGATCTTCTAGTTGATCTAAGCAATGAACTTGTACTTCAAAACTTGAAGAACACGAAGAACGAAGAACACCAAACTTGGGTTCTTGTGTGTGTTCGGCCGAAATTGAGAAAGAGGGGGCAAGGAATTTCGTGAGGTGGTGTAACGGTGTTTAAGGTTACCCTAAGCCTCTTATCTATATACAAATAAGTTGCACTTAGAACCCTCTAGTTTAATTAATATTAGATCTTTAATTAAACTTCCTTTTAACACTTTCATCCCTTATAGTTTAACTAGTTTATTATTGTTGCACTTAACTATTAAATGTCTAGTATTAATACACTAATAATTCGGTACCCATATACACGAATTATATACTTGTATTTATACTTTTAATAATTAATTATATAATAACCTTTATATAATTTATACAACAATATTATCCAATTACTATATGATTTAATGGCTTTAAATCATATCATGGATAATCTTTAATTAACACATTGTATAATTACTTAACTAGTAAATGTACAAACACTTGTATTAATTAGTTAGTTAAACTAATCTCGTAATAAGTTAAACTTAACTTAATACTTAACTGATTCATAATGACTATTATGAATCATTCCTCTTCGTAGTATCATTGCTTATCTTGCTCGTATTACATGCACTCACCGGTGTGACCCTTAAGTATTTCGCAGACATGGATGTATCATCATAGGTTGACTAATTGTGCACATAAATCCTTCACTAAGTTCCATACTTTGTTTGTTTCAAATTATGTAAGCTCTTCTTGCATAGCTTCTACCCAGTCTTCATCTAGTAAAGCTACATCAGCTTTCTTGGGTTCCATTATAGACATGAAGCTTGAAAAGAAACAAAAATTAGCAGTTGCTTGGGGTTTTAAAAGCGAGTCTTCTTCTTGTTTGAACACCTTCTTCAACAGGACCAATAATACTCGAGTGTGGATGGTCTCTGTGCTCCCTTAGATTGTTTCCTAAGGCATCATTTGAAAAAGTGTCAACAACCTCTTATTGGACTGAGGAGTTGTTAGTCTCATACTGATTTGAATTTTATTCAGTATTAGACAATACATGATGCTGGTTTTCTTCATCTTGCAGATTAATGGTTGGGTCTTGTAGTGGATTTGATGTTTAACTCTCTTCATATGTGGACTTATTAAGATCAAGATTTGAGAACTCAGTATTAAGGTTCTCAGTGTTGGGAACCTCACTATTTGTTGTAGTTTTGCCATACTGAGTTAAATCTTGATCATCATCATTCATATCATGTGAAACCTGATATAGGTGACTCTTGGGATGTTCAGCATTAGAGTGTTCTGGATTACATAAGGTTTCAATACCACTTATGTCATCTTTTGCTGAAGTAGAATGCTCATCCGGATTTTCATAAAAAGTAACATGGATGGATTCTTCAATCACCTTTGTAGATAATACATACGCTCTGAAGACCTTAGAGTGTGGTGAGTAGCCCATCAAAAATGCCTTCATTTGCTTTGGGAGCAAATTTGTTGAGATTTTGCTTAGTACTGAGTACAAAGCATTTACTGCCAAAGATGTGGAAATATTCCACATTAGGAATTCTGCCATGGTATAACTCATAAGGAGTCTTGTGATGTCTCTTGACTACAGTGGCTCTATTCTGTGTACAGCTTTTGCCAAGAAGCTCAGTGCCAGTCCATCATGGCATAAAAAAGTTCTTGCAGCTTCAATCATTATTTTGTTCTTCATTTCTACAACACCATTTTGTTGTGGTCTATAGGCTGCAGAGAAATTTTTAACAATTCCCTTGTCTTCACAGAAACTTGCCAGTACTGAGTTCTTGAATTCAGTACCATGGTCACTTCTAAGTTGTTTGACCTTGGTACCCTTCTGAAGCTCTTCTCTTTTGATGAAAATAATGATTTACGTGGTAGCATCTGATTTGGCCTTCAAGAAGATGACCCAAGTATACCTTAAGTGTTCATCTACTAAGACCAGTGTATAGATCTCTTTTCCCATAGATGGTGTACCGAATGGGCCAAAAAGATCCATATGTATCAAAATAAGAGGTTCATTAATGGAATGGTTGACTTTTGACTTGAATGAACTCTTCTTCTGCTTGTCCATTTCACATACTGAGCATAACTTATCTTTAGAATAAGTAATTGTGGGAAACCCTCTCACCAACTTCTTGACACTAAGTTCATTGATGTTTCTGAAGTTGATGTGAAAATTTTCTTGTGCAACATCCAGTTCAGTTCTGGATTGACTTGGAAAGCAGACACACTCTTAAGATAGGGTCAATTTAAGAAAGATTAACAACACAGCCATCTTTTTTCCTTCTAGCAATAAGAACATGTTTTCCTTTCTCATTATAGATGATGCTTGCAACTTTTCTAAATCTTGCTTCCTTGTCATCATCACACATCTGGCTGACACTGAGCAGATTTTGTTTAGACCCTCCACATAGGAAACCTTTTTAAAGGTGATGTTGCCAACTTTAATCTCCCCATAACCTCTAGTCTTCCCTATCAAATCATCCCCAAATCTGACAGAAGGACTCTTCTCTGGTGAGTAATGCTGAAGTTACTCCATATTGCCAGTCATGTGTCTTGAGCAGCCACTATCAAGGTACCATTTTCTATCACTCTGCACAAGACACAAAATAAGGATTAGTTCTTTTTAGGAACCCATTTGAGAATGGGACCTTTTGGTAGGGGTAAAAGGTTTATTCTTATTAATCTCTCTATTTGGGGGAGTCAGTATCACATTAGGGGAAACTTTAGAGGTTTTCTTTTGTGGCATTGACTATTTTTCCCTCTTTTTCTCTAGTACTGAGTACCTAGGATTCGAGACATTTCTCCAACACTCATCTCCTTTGTGTCCAGTATGATGACATATGTACCATTTTCTATGCATGTTTCCGAACATGTTTTCATAAGGAATTTTTGAAAAACTGTTTCTCTTTTGGTTGATCGGTATTAATCAGTTTTGTAAATTTTTGACTTAAAAACTTAAATTGATCACCAATAGTTTTTAAAAGACTGTTTTTTTTTATCATTTTTATGAATAGGTTTTACTTCCTATTTAACATAATTTTTAGGAAATGAGTCTTTCTTTTTACTTGGTAAAGATGTCTGTTTTTTTTAACACTTCTTGTCTTTACCACTTGAAGACCATGTTGAAGTTGTTTTTTGTTTTGTGTTATTTTTTAAAATAACAACTTTAACAGGTTATTTAGATTCTTCAGTACATGAATAAGATGTTCCCGCAACTTCAGTATCAGATTTTACTTTAGGTTTAAAAGTTATTTCATTTGTCTTATTTTCATAAAATGGAGTAGTATTAAATAACAAATGAAAAGGTGGAACTGCAGAGGTGTCATAATGAGGTTCAATAGGTTCAGTACTGGATTTCTCTTTTTCAATAAATTCAACACTGAGGTCCTGAAGTTCAGTATAACACTTGAAACAGATGGAGGGATCAATAGGTTGAAGTTGGTCTAAAATATTTTATCCTCATCATCTGATTCAGTTTGACACCCAACTTCACCAAAAGTTTTAAATTAAACAAAGTTAAATTGACTCATGTCTGAAAATTCTTCAGATAAATCAACAAAATTGTTTCTATTTTTAACCCGAGGATCAACACCGAGTGCAGCCCTCACATTATCAGGAAATTGTTGATTTTTACACTTGTTAAGTTTTATAGAGGCATTACCCCATGATTTGCACTGATTTTCTGTTAAGGCAAAAAGCCTTACCCCATTAGGATCTTAAGATAACAAGAGAACCTAGACTAGCTTAGATTAGTTTGTAGAATAAATTAGCTAAGTCTTGGTGCAATACTGAGTAGACAATATTGGTCGCTCAGTATTGGAACTCAGTATTGGAACTCAGTATTGGAACCCAATACTGAGTGGAAGGACTGAGTTAAACTTTCCAAGTTTAACTGACCAGATCAAATCCCTTTGATCTCGGTCACTTTTCTTATTCTAGTCCTTCCACTACTCCTTGCCTATCTTGTAAGATCTCTATAACACTATAAATATAGATCACTTGGTAAAGGAGTACTTACTAAGTCACTTTACACGTTCATACTTTGTAATTGATCAGTGGTCTTGTTTTTCCGCAACAAGCCACTCTTAGTGGAATTATACTTAATCACTTTAATTGTCTTAAGCATAATTAATCTATCAATTATATAAGCAATCCAGGGTTGTTGTGACCTAACAACTGGTATCAGAGCAGGCTAAATAAATTCATATTTAGTCGATTTATTACCCTGGCAACCATTCCATATACTTACCCTTCCCAACCCACAAAATCAAAAATGTCTTTCATCATTGCACCAGTTATGACCGGAAAGGGAGTGCCCATCTTCGATGGCAAAGACTTTCATCAGTGGAAGTTGAAAGCACAATGGTATCTTGAATCCATTCATTGTGAAATGATCACTGTGCTGACCGATGGTCCCATTATTCCCCAAACTGTGGAACCCATTGCAGCCACTGATGATGCTCCTGCAGGCAAGAACCATAATAGTCTTGACTCTAGAGCCAAAGGTGTGATTGGTAATGGAGTTACCAAAGAAATACTAACTGTAATCATACAACTACCAACTGGAAAAGCTATGTGGGATAGCTTAACCATCACCTATAAAGGCACAACAAAGGTGAAGTTACAAAGAAAGAGCAACATGAGAAGGAAATACGAAAACTTATTCTCAAATCCTAATGAAGACATCACCTCTCTCTATAACAGGTTCAATACTGTTATCCATGATCTTATCAGTGTTGGGATTGTGAAGGAAGAAGGAGAACTCTGTCAAAAATTTCTGCACAGTCTTCCCCAATAATTCCTTGACATGACAAACTCTGTCAATGCTGCTAACAACATTGAATCATACACTCTTCAAACACTGTATGGTTTGATGTTAAATCATGAGGAGAACAATGCTCCTAGACTGGTCAATTGGAAGAAAACTAACAAGACTTCCACTGACATGGCCTTAGTTGTTCAACAGGCCTATACTGTCAATGAACCTGAAGAGCCAGAGGTTGATCTTGATAATGCTGAGGCAGAGGACCTAGAAACTCAAATGGCTCTCATGTCCATGAAGCTAGATCAGTTGAAAAAGAAGAGGCTGTGTGTTAGCTCTTCCAATATTGACCCAAGATCAGGTCTATGTTATAGGTGTGGAAAGCATGGACACATTGCTGCCAACTGTCATACTAAGTCATTTGAAACTGATCAGAATGATAAGATTGCATACCGAGCTAAATGGTATAGGGACAAGTATGTCAAGTTGAAGAACTGGAGCAAGGACAAGGGTGCAGCAGGAAATGGAGCACCTCATCAGGCATTGTACTCTGAAGCTTGGATGGATGAAGAGCTCGGTGATGAGGAGGAAGAAGTTGAGAACAAAGCCTTTATGGCTTTCACTGAAGAAGATTTGAAGAGCACCTTTGAAAAAGACATCAAAGAGGCTGAGAGGATGAGTGTTCACAGTGATTGGGATTCCACTCAGTTGTACAAGGTGAGTGCCTTTCAAACTTATTCAGTGAATGAAAAAGAAAAAAAATTTGAGTACATGATTGTTGATCTTAAAACTTTATTACCGAAAGAAAAAGCTTTAAAATTAACTATTCTTGAACTTAAAAGGGTAAATAATGAAAACTTAGATAAATTAGCAAAATTTAAAGATTTAGAATTAAACTTTTTAAACTTACAAGATATGAACCAAAGATTAGATGATAAAGCTCATTTACATAAACTTGAAAAAGAAAAATTTGAAAATCTATGTAAATCTTATAAAATTTAATAAATGTCTAAATCAACAATTTCCCGAAAATGTGAGGGAAGCACTTGGTGTTGATCCTCAGTTAAAAAGTAGAAATAATTTTGCTGATTTATTTGAAGAATTTTCAGATATGAATCCAATTCCATTTGTCAAATCTAAAATATTTTGTTAAGTTGGATGTCAAACTGACTCAGATGATGAGGATAAAATTATTTTTGATCAACCTGTTGGTCCCTCAATCTGCTCAAAGTGCTATACTGAACTACAAGAACTCAGTATTGAATTTCTTGAAAAAGAAATTTCTGACACTGAACCCGATGTAGTGCAATATGACACTTCTGCTGTTCCACCATTTGAGTCGTTATTCAATACTACTACTTTTGAAAAACTTAATGGAAATGAATCAACTTCTACACCTATTGTAATAACTGATACTGAAGTTGCAGTAACAGATGATTCATGTATTGATGAACCATAAGAACTTGTTAAAGTTGTCATTTTAAAACATGACAATCAAAAATCAACTTCAACAGGATCTTCAAGAGGCAAAAACAAGAAGTCTAAAAACAATAAGACTTCTTTGCCAAATCAGAAGAAGAAACCGGATCCATCTCCTCCAAAACCTGTTAAAAATAATGATAGACCACCTATTAAAAGTGACAAAAATAGCATTTTAAAATCTATTGGTGATCAGATTAAATATCTAAGCCAAAAATTTGCAAAACTAGAAAATGTTATAGATGCCATCATACTGGTCATAAACGAGATGAATGTTGGACTAATCTCTCAAATCCTAGGTACTCAGTAGTGAAGAAAAAGAGATAAAATAAGTCAGTATCACCAAAGAAAACCTCCAAGGTTTCTCTTGAAGTGATACTAACCTCTCCATCTAAAGAGATTAAGTCTAAACCTGTTTCTCCTACCAAAGGTCCCATTCAAAAATGGGTTCCTAAAAAGAACTAATCCTTATTTTGTGTCTTGTGCAGGGTGATAGAAAATGGTACTTTGATAGTGGATGCTCAAGACACATGACTAGCAGTATGGAATACCTTCTAAATTATACACTAGAGAGGGGTCCTTCTGTCAAGTTTGGGGATGACTCAGTAGGTAAAACAAGAGGATATGGAGTAATCAAAGCAGGCAACATAACTTTTAAAAGAGTTACCTATGTAGAGGGTCTGAAACACAATCTGTTCAGTATTAGCCAGATGTGTGATGATGACAACGAAGCTCGATTCAGGAAGACTGCAGGAATCATCTATAATGAGATGGGGCAACCTATAATCATTGCTCGATGAGAGAAAGATGTCTATGTGGTCAACTTGTTTGAACTAGACCCTACTATCAGAGTTTTCCTGCTCTCTAATGTCAATCCAGAACTGAACTGGATGTGGCACAAGAAACTCTCTCATATCAACTTCAGAAACATCAATGTGCAACACACTATGGAAGGTGCTCAGAATAGAGAACAAGAGGGTGCTGGAGGCTCAAATCAGCATACAAATGATCCAGCACCGAGCTCTGCTGATGGGAGAAGGGAATCTGACAAAGTCTCAGGTATGAATTTCTATAAATCAGTTAAACTTATATATATATATATATATATATATATATATATATATATATATATATATATATATATATATATATATATATATATATATATTCCCCCATACAGACTAAGTTTTGGCCTGTACGACCTCAATACTGACCAAAGTCTCAATCGAACTTTCAAATATATATCGTTTTATGGCCAACATAGTTAGCCCACTGCTACTATGCAACATTCATACACTGAGCACTCAATTGATCACTGTCAGTCTACAGTTGTCTCAACATTTAAACATACAATGGTGGTTGATGTCACATTGACACCCACTGGAGCTGCTTGAATCATGCCGAACTTAGTTTTGAGCTGGATCACTTGATTTAAGAAATGATCACAAAACCTTAAGCCACAATAGCCAAATATTTTTCCATGGGGTTTTAACCACATTTCTATTATCACTCTAATACCGAGTGATAAACATTGAAAATAAAAGAAGCATATCCCATGCTTCAATTTCCCAACCCTAAACCTTTTCAAAAAATATGACTTATCCTACACTGAGCTACTAAAATTCAGACTCACTTTTTACTGAAAATTTCTTACACATGCTTTGCACAAGTTCACAGTATTTCGTCATGAACCAGATGAAATACAGACTTCCAAAATTCTGTTTAAATGATTATAGAGTTAAACAACAACACAGTTCTATTTGATAAGCCTTTCATTACTAACCAGTTTTCCATTTTTGTTTCTTTAGCACCATCTGTGCAAGGTAATCCACTATCACAAGTTCAAGAAGAACAAGTGTCTCTGCACATATTCATGCAGTAGATCCTGGCCATGCAGAACACACAAAATACAATTCTGGCCAGTATGGACACAATGAGTAGTGAAATTGACTCCCTAAAATAGTCAGTTGCACTACTCCAACAACAACATCAACCTCCACTGGCTTCACCCTCTCAACACATTGGAGACAATGGAGATGAAGGTGGAGATGATACTGAACCAAAGAAATCACCCTCCAATGCAGATCCGGAGGGTGATACTGATGCTGCTATTGAACCTATGCCATCTCCAACAAATGAAGATCAAAAAGGAGACATAGGTGGTGATACTGAACCTCTTCCTTCCCATCCAATGATAATAATAAGGGGGGAAGAGACAAAGAGAAGATGAGGTTGATCAACCTGAGCCATCTGCTCAGGGGGAGAAAAGAAGAAAATTAAATGAAGATCAACATCTACAACAACAACAAAAACCATCTCAGCAACTTACTGAACCACTTCGGTTCCAGTATGAAAGAAGAAGACAAAGAGGGAGGTCAGTCCTGGAGCAACTTGAAGAACATCATTCTGAGCCATCTGCTTAGGGGGAGACTGATATAGATACTGACCAATCTGAAACTCACACTGAGCCACCTGCAGAGACCGATCCTGATCAACCTACGATTCAAATTGAGCCCCATGCTGAGGTTGTTAATAACCTGTAGAAAGTGGTTTACAGGCCTTTTATCTGGCCTATTGCTGATGATGAAGATGAAGAACCAAATCCAATGCCAACTCAAAATTTTCTAAATTATGAAGGGTTTCATTCGACTGATCGACCACTTGGGTCAACCTCCTAGTATGCTTGGTTCGAAGATAATGGTAAGAACATGAAGGTGTTCTTGACTGGTTAAAACCAACTAGCTGATTTAATCCCTAAAATCGGAACTGGGATTAAACCTAATCCTTAAACCCTAAAGGATTGGGATGTTGGAAATCTAGATTAGATTAACAAGAAAGAAACCTTGTACGGAGAACTCGAACACACACAAAGCTTGTGTGGTTCGTTCGACCATCAACCAAAGAACCCTAGGGTTCTTTGGTCAAATTTGTCCAAGAGGGGAGAAGGGAGAAAAGGGTTTCCCAAAACATACCTTGTTGCTTGCTTAAGATAGTCCACTGATGATGAACAAATCGAGCGACCTTCTAGTTGATGTAAGCAATTAACTTGTTCTTTGAAACTCGAAGAACACGAAGAACGCGAAGAACGAATGAAGAACACAAGCTTTTTTTCTTCCTTGATCTCGGCCAAATGGAGGAGGGAGGAGGCTAGGGATTTTCATGTGATGTGGTGTAACCAAATAAGGGAGCCTTAAGCCTTCTATATATAATAGAAGGACTTTCACTTAGGGCCCTTCTAGTTTAATTGGGATTAATCTCTTAATTAAACTTATCTCTTACTCTTTAAACCCTTATAAATTTACTAGTTATTATTGTCACACTTAATTATCAAATGTGTTAGTATTATACACTTATATATTTCGGTACCCATATACACGAAATATATATACTTGTGTTTTATATCTTTAACAATTAATTAGACAATAATATTATCCAATCACTATATGATTTAATAGCTTTAAATCATATCATGGATAATCTTTAATTAACACATTGTATATTTACTCAACTGATAAATCAACAAATGCTTGTATTAATTAGTTAGTTAAACTAATCCAGTAATAAGTTAAACTTAACTTAATACTTAACTGATTCATAATGGCTATTATGAATCATTCCTCGTCGTAGTTTCATTTCATATCTTGCTCGTATTACATGCACTCACCGGTGTGACCCTTAAGTGTTTCATACGCATGGATGTGTCATCATAGGTTGACTAACTGTGCACATAATTCCAACAGACTCCCACTTGTGCAAGTTCGTAACCTTTATCTTAATGACACGAGCTACAGTGGCCTTCTAGATGGGCATGTGAAGGGTTTTACATAACCTGATCAACCCATTGGGTCAACCACCTAATGCTCGGTTCGAACCATACTGACCAGAACATGATGGTGTTCTTGAGCGGTTAAAACCAACTAGCTGATTTAATCCCTAAAAGCGGAAGTGGGATTAAACCTAATCCTTAAACCCTAAAGGATTCGGATGTTGGAAATCTAGATTAGATTAACAAGAAAGAAACCTTGTACGAAGAACTCGAACACACACATAGCTTGTGTGTGTCTTCGACCATCAACCAAGAACCCTAGGTCGAATTCGAACAAGAGGGGAGATGAGAAAGAGTGTTCCATGAATCATGCCTTAGTTTAGCTTAAGATAGTCCACTGATGATGAACACGACGAGCGATCCTCTAGATGATCACTTTCAATGATCCTTGATCTTCGAAACTCCAAGAACACGAAGAAAGAACGAAGAACACGAAGAACACAAGCTTGTGTTCTTGTGTTGGGTTCGGACGATCGAAGGGAGAGGGGGAGAGGGGATTTTCGTGTAAGGTGTATCAATAAATAAGGGTTACCCTAAGCCTCTTATTTATACATCAATAAGTTACGCTTAGAAACCTTAAGTTTAATTAAAATTAGATCTTTACTTAAACTTACCTTTTAACACTTCCAACCCTTATAGTTTAACTAGTTTATTATTCTTGCACTTAACTATTAAATATCCAGCATTAATACACTAATATAATTCGGCATATACATACACGAATTATACTTGTATTTATACTTTTAATAACTAATTATATAATAACCTTTATATAATTTATACGACAATATTATCCAATTACTTATATGATTTAATAGCTTTAAATCATATCATGGATAATATTTAATTAACACATTGTATATTTACTCGACTAGTAAATGTACAAGTACTTGTATTAATTAGTTAGTTAAACTAATCTAGTAATAAGTTAAACTTATCTTATTACTTAACTGATTCATAATGACTATTATGAATCATTCCTCTTCATAGTATCATTGCATATCTTGCTCGTATTACATGCACTCACCGGTGTGACCCTTAAGTGTTTTGTAGGCATGGATGTATAGTCATATGTTGACTAACTGTGCACATAATTCCTCAGACGAGAGTTTGTTGTAGTTTCTCGTTGTTGTTGTTGCTACCATCTACAAATGAAACCCAGTTTAATTAGTAATCATCAATAAACATATATCACATTCTCGACGCAGGGTTTGGGCACTTCCCGACGAGACATGCTGTTTCTGGTAGGTAACATCCTTACCGATCGTATCAAGTCTTGACACGATTCCTAGGGGTCGTAGAATCTTTAGACTTATAACTTATTACAACCTTGTACAATATAATTGTACATTTCTAAGTTAGTAATAAAGTTTAGTATGTTTATTCTATTCAAGTTCTTTTTGGGCCGGGACTCCCGATTATCACCAAAGTAGATCAAACCATCTAAGACAGTGCGATGTTCTGCGCCGGGACTCCCGATTGTGACAGAACCTTACGCACCCTAACACTCGCAATGATTTAAATCCATATCTAAGGTTCTTTATCCTTACAATATGAATATCGTTGATCAAGTGAGGTGTTCCATTAGGTGGATAGTACTTAGATCTAAGATTTTCTTGGGTTTGTTTATGTCTTAAACTAAACTTAAACTTTTATTCCAGTCTTAATCCTTGTTTAAAATGTGTGACTTGTGAATTCAAGACACCTTTTTAAATCTTAAGAACTTTTTTATTAAAACTTATAGATTCAAAAGTTGCGAGATTTATATGTATACCTAAAACGAGGTGTACAAAATGTTATACTAGGTTTTGTGAAAAACCTTATTTATAATAAAACTTACTTGTTTTATCCTACTTTAAAAAAATTTTAAAACTTATATTAAACTTTTAATTCTTTTATTATTCATAAACTTGAATCATAAATCTAGTTTAACACACCTTGTTTTTCACTTGTTTAAAAATAGAATTAAACATTTGTTTGACTTATTAGATTTGACCAAAACTTATGTGTTAGTGACACATTTATAAACTTTGTGACTTTCTTGTGTAGCTCCCACTAGCTCTGACAACCATGATGGAACTTAAGCAAACACAATCACCGGTCTATATTTCGTGAAACTAATAAACTTATTATATAAGGACTATATATAATCATTCTTAGTTTGTTTAAATTTAACTTGAACTAGTTAAATATAGGTTATATAGTTCTCTTGTTATTTATTCCTTGATCATTAATCTAGTATCTTACATGATTTGTAAAATACTTAGTTGTATAATTATCTAGTTATAATAACTTATAAGTTTATACACCTTATAATAATAATAATATATAACTTTTTACATTTCTAGTTTATAATATAATTTTGACTTGTACAATTTCTAGTTATAAGGAAATTATAACTTTGTACTTTCTAGTCTCAATTATATAATGACTTATACAATAACTAGTTATATTATTATCCTTTAAGATCAAAAATAACATTACCCTTTTTAATGTTCCATTTAATCTAGAATTTAATATATATCTATATTTCATTATTTTAAAATAAACTTATAACATTCTTAATAAGAATATTACATCTAGTTGATACATATGTATCTTAACTTAATTTAATTAAAATACGTATAAAGAAGATAAAATTTATTTTTCCTTTTGAATATTTAAAAATTCTGAAATTTTACATATATATATATATAGATATAAATACATCTTGTTAATTTTAGAACTTAAAAATTAACACTTCTTTTAATCCTTATTAATTTCCTTTTATTAAATAGTTAAACCCTAATCTTGTTCTTGATCAATCAAAACTAGGGTTTTGACTTACTTGATAAAAAACATTGTTTATTAAAAGATTAATTCTAATCAATCCTATCTAAACAATAAACTTCGTCTAAATTCTAAGATGGATTATGACCTTAACAAAAATTATTTAAACTTTTTAATGCAAACCTTATAGAAAATTAAAACTTTGTCTATGTTTCAAGGTTTAAAGAACTAGTTTCAATAAATCTACTAAAATGATAATTAAACCTATTAAACATGAACTTGCTTAATTATCTAGGCTTTAGATTATTATCTTAATTAATTCTTTTAACCAATTAAACTAAACTAGTTTAATGCTCTTGGTCCTAGATTACTTCTAGGGTTTCGAAAAATACCTTAAACCTAGGAAACTTTTCCACCAATTAAACTAAGTTAGTTTAATCAAACTTGGTGTCCAAGCATCCTCCTAATTGTCGAAATCTAGGGAAGAAAAGGAAGGAATCCTTTTTGACCAATTAAACCAAAAACTTGGTTTAACATACTTGGTCCTAGCTTTTGAAGATCAAGTAATAAGGAAAGAATCCTCTTGATCAAAAACATTGACATTCTTGATCCTAGGGTTCTAGTAAATTTCGAACATACTAGGGTTAGGGAAAGAAGCCTTTTGACCAATTAAACTAAACTAGTTTAATGTTCTTGGTCCTAGGGTTCTTTATGATTTTCGAAAAACACTAGGGTTAGAATCCTTATGACCAATTAAACTAAACTACTTTAACATTCTTGATCTAGGGTTCTTACCCTTTTTTTTCGAAAAACATAAGGAACCAAAAGAAAAAGGAACCAAAAAGTAAATAGAAAAACTTGAAATTAAACAAACAGACTTTGTTAATGTAGTTTAGATTTCTAAACCAATGCTCTGATACCACTGAAGGGATTCACATAACCTGATCAACCCATTGGGTCGACCACCTAGTGCTTGGTTCGAACCATACTGACCATGAACATAATGGTGTTCTTGACCGATTAAAACCAACTAGCTGATTTAATCCCTACAAGCGGAAGTGGGCTTAAACCTAATCCTTAAACCCTAAAGGATTGGGATGTTGGAAATCTAGATTAGATTAACAAGAAAGAAACCTTGTACGAAGAACTCGAACACACACATAGCTTGTGTGTGTTCGTCGACCATCAACCAAGAACCCTAGGGTTCTTGGTCGAATTCAAACAAGAGGGGAGTGGAGAAAGAGTGTTCCATGAATCATACCTTAGTTTAGCATAATATAGTCTAGATGATCACTTGCAACGATCCTTGATCTTCGAAACTCGAAGAACACGAAGAACGAATGAAGAACACGAAGAACACAAGCTTGTGTTCTTGTGTTGGGTTCAGCCGATCAAAGGGAGAAGGGGAGAGGGGATTTTCGTATAAGGTGTATCAATCAATAAGGGTTACCCTAAGCCTCTTATTTATACATAAATAAGTTACACTTAGAACCCTTAAGTTTAATTAATATTAGATCTTTAACTAAACTTTCATTTTAACACTTCCATCCCTTTTAGTTTAACTAGTTTATTATCGTTGCACTTAACTATTAAATATCTAGCATTAATACAATAATATAATTCGGCATATACATACATGAATTATACTTGTATTTATACTTTTAATAATTAATTATATAATAACCTTTATATAATTTATACAACAATATTATCCAATTACTTATATGATTTAATAGCTTTAAATCATATCATGGATAATCTTTAATTAACACATTGTATATTTACTCAACTAGTAAATGTACAAGTACTTGTATTAATTAGTTAGTTAAACTAATCTAGTAATAAGTTAAACTTAATTTAATACTTAACTGATTCATAATAATTATTATGAATCATTCCTCTTCGTAGTATCATTGCATATCTTGCTCGTATTACATGCACTCACCGGTGTGACCCTGAAGTGTTTCGTAGGCATGGAGGTATCATCATAGGTTGACTAACTGTGCACATAATTCCAACAAATTGTGCACTGGATATGGCAAAAACTGAAAGCTCTTCATCATCATCCTCTGATGATGAAGAGCCAGAAGAACCTCAAGAGTATCTGGTTACTAGAATAAGAAGACCATCCACAAGAAGAATGCCAAATGTGGTCCTCACTTCTTCTGGATCAAGTGAGGAACCTGCCCCATTGATCACTAGACCAAGAAGACCTGTCCAAACTATGGATAGTGATGATGAGCAGGTTCCAAGAAAGTCTAATCAACAACTTGTTGAAGAACAAGATAAATTTCTATATGAACAAGAGTTGGGGGTTAAAGAAGAACCAGATACTGAACTAGATACTGATACTCCTGGTCCATCTCACAGAATTACAAGAAAGGGTCCGGACTATATTCAACATTACTGGAATATGGTTGCAGCACAGACTCAGTATAAGGAGAACAGGAGGAAGTTCTTGAAGAACAAGGCATTTCCAAATGTGAGGTGTTTACACTGGTTAAACCTTGATGTTAATAAGGTGAAAGTGCAGTCAAAAGAAGGAAGAATTATAATCACCTACACTGGCCTAATCAGTCGCCCCATGAAGATCTTTCTTTATGATATTCTGAATATTGGTCTTCAAGACTGGGTCAAGATCATAAGACTGATCAAAGAGCTACCAACCAGATCAATATTTTCTCAGATAGTCTTGGATGAAATTTGTGCAGTTTCTGCAGTATGTTATGAAAAGGGCATTCTCCATGAAGTGGAGTATAGGGCACTCAGTGTGATGACTGGATCTTATTCAACTAACAGACCAGAGTGCCTTCATACATAGAAATTTTTCCAGAAGTACCTTGTTCCTCCTAACCTCATTTTTCAGGATCAGGAGAGTGTCATATATCCTCTTCTGGATATATGTATACTGACTCAAAGGATAGAGAATGCTTTAATTCTGAAGTAGATCTGCCCAAGGCCCATATCAGTCATCTGGTTCGACTGAAATGGATGATAACCAAGAAGGAGGACTCTTGGTTGAAAAAGAAGATTGTTGTTGTGCTTAATAATAGAAGGGATGAACTGAGAAAGAGAGAAGAGTTCATCCACATCAAGCAAGAAGTCTTCTATGAGCGAGAATCCATCAACAGCAGATGAAGATGAAGATTCAGCTGTTTAGATGAAGAAGAAGACTCTGCAGTCTTCTTATTTATTTTTGTCTTGTTTTGCTTTATTCCTTCTCTTTGTAATATTGTCATGTTATCATTAGATAGGGGGGGATTGTTAAGGCAAAAAGCCTTACCCCATTAGGATCTTAAGATAACAAGACAGCCTGGACAAGGTTAGATTAGTTTGTAGAATAAATTAGCTAAGTCTTGGTACAATACTGAGTAGACAGTATTGGTCGCTCAATATTGGAACTCAGTATTGGAACCCAATACTGAGTGGAAGGACTGAGTTAAACTTTCCAAATTTAACTGACCAGATCAAATCCCTTTGATCTCGGTCACTTTCCTTATTCTAGTCCTTCCACTACTCCTCGCCTATCTTGTAAGATCTCTATAACACTATAAATTGAGATCACATGGCAAAGGAGTACTTACTAATTCACTTTACACGTTCATACTTTGTAATTGATCAGCGGTCTTGTTTTTCCGCAACAAGCCACACTTAGTGGAATTATACATTTGACTCTAATACTGTGGTAATCACTTTAGTTGTCTTAAGCATAATTAATTTATCAATTATATAAGCAATCCAGGGTTGTGTGACCTAACATTTTCAAAATTTTCCTTTTCAAGTTTGTGCAAATGAGCTTTATCAGCTAACCTTTGGTTTATTTCCTGTAAATTTAAAAAATCTAATTCTAAGTCTTTTAATTTTGCTAATTTATCTAAATTTTCATTATTTACCTTTTCAAGTTCTAAAATTGTTAGTTTTAAGGCTTTTTCTTTTGGTACTAAAGTTTTAAGTTCAACAATCATACACTAAAAAATATTTTCTTTCTCATTAACTGAATAAGTTTGAAAGGCACTCATGTTGACAACTGAGTAGAATCCCAATCACTATGGACACTCATCCTCTCAACTTCTTTGAGATCTCTCTCAAAGGTGCTCTTCAAATCTTCTTCAGTAAAAGCCATAAAGACTTTGTTCTCCACTTCTTCCTCATCATCACTCAGTTCTTCATCCATCCAGGTTTCTGAGTAGAGTGCCTGATGAGGTGCTCCATTCCTGCTGGACCCTTACCCTTGATCTAGTTCTTCAACTTCACATATTTATCCCTATACCGTTTAGCTCGGTATTAAATCTTGTCATTCTGATCAGTTTCAAAAGACTTTGAATGACAATTGGCAGCAATGTGACCAGGCTTTTCCACACCTGTAGGAAAGACCAAATCTTGGGTCAGTATTGGAAGAGCTAATACCAAGCCTCTTTTTCCTCAACTAATCCAGCTTCATAGACATAAGAACTATTTGGGTTTCCAGCTCTTCTGCCTCAGCGTTGTCATTATCAACTTCTGGCTCATCTGGTTCAGTGACAGTATAGGCCAGTTTCACTGAGTAGCCGTTTTGACAATTAAGGCCATGCCAGTGGAAGTCTTGTTAGTCTTCTTCCAGGTGAGCAGTCTAGCAGCATTATTCTCTTCATGATTCAACATTAAGCCATAAAGAGTTTGAAGAGTGTATGTCTCAATGTTGTTAGCAGAATTGACAAAATTTGTCATGTCTAGGAATTGTTGAGGAAGACTGTCCAGAAATTTTTGACAGAGTTCTCCCTCTTCCTTTTCAATGCCAACACTGATAAGATCATGAAAAACAATATTGAAACTGTTGTACAGAGAGGTGATGTCTTCATTTTGATTTGAGAAGAAATTTTCATATTTTCTTCTCATGTTGCTCTTTCTCTGTAACTTCACCTTTGCAGAGCCTTCGTAGGCGATCATGAATCTATCCCACATAGCTTTAGCAGTAGGTAACTGCGTAATGGCAGTCAGTATCTCTTTGGTAACCGTATTATGAATTGCACCCTTGACTCTTAATTCTAGACTGTATAGAAGACGATTAGTGTCAGTCCAAGTATGCTTCAATTTTGGAATGGTTCTTGTGGTACCATATGATTTAATTTCTTTAAATCATATTATGAATAATCTATAATTTACACATCGTCATTTTACTCAACTAGTAAATGTACAAATACTTGTATTAATTAGTTGGTTAAACTAATCTAGTAATAAGTAAAACTTAACTTAATATTTATTGAATCATAATGACTATTATAAATCATTCCTTCTCCAAGTATCATAGCATAAGTTACTTGTATTATATGCATTCACCGGTGTCACCCTTAAGTGTTTCGTAGGCATGGACTTGTCACCATAGGTTGACTAACTGTGCACATAATTCCAACAATATTACCCTAACCATCTAGTTAGGATGTCATATCAAATTATAACAAGAAAGTAAAGAGATGTACTAGCACTTGAAAGTCAACCTAGTAAAAAGCCAATTTCTACTTTATATTCCCAACTAACTAAACTTAAAAGAACTAATGAACTAACTACTTAGCATCATATGAACTAAATGAGTTTTAAAATGGAGAACTAAAGAAAAAATAAATTATTAAAATAATCAAGTCTCCATCTTTATTCTTTCCATTGGATTTGACCCTCATACTCCTTCAAATGTGTCTTTCTCTGTATTCACCTAACCTACAAGATCTTTCCCCCATTCTTGTTTCCTTTGTCAGCAAAAGAGTCCCATATGTGTACTGTAAACCTAACATCATCCATGCCTAAGACAAAACGTTTTGGGTATTATCCCTATCTCTATTTTGTTAAAAACCCCCCCATATCATTCAATTGTATACCTCACCCGAAAATTCTCTATAAAGAAAACCACCACCTTGTGACCACCACTTCAGCAAAGCCAATAGCTCGGGCGTACTCAGAACCCTCCTCACTCGATCATATCTTAGAACTCGATCGGTACAAACAAAGTTCTACTTTTTTCTTTATTGTTTGCATCATTCATTTGGGAGTTATAGTTTTTGAGATTTAGTGTGTGGGTGTGAATGTTGCGTTTTGTTCCTGGGTTATCTCTCTGTCGGCCACAGAAGTCCTCCTCATGGACCTCGTCGCCAGCAGAATACACACCAACGTTGGTGTGTGTTTCATCTGGTGTTGTGATTTTCGTTCCGGTGTGTTTTTATGAGTTTCGTATGTGAGGTTATGGGCATGTGTCATCATCCCCGAAACTGTTTCTCATTTTTGGCAGCCTCATTTTTCGGCAAACTAGGTTTTCTGGCGAGGCATATTCCTGCCGTACCGACAAAAGTTTTGCTTTCTAAGCCTTTTTTCCTGGACATACTCGCTCTTTGATCCATATCCGGCAACACCAACACACAAGTGGGTGTTGTTTATGTTTTATCAGAGTGGGTTTTTCTTCCCTCTCCGACCTGTTTCCGCCGCTGGCCATGGCCCTTGGCCAGCAACAATTATAAATGTCACACCCCGCCAAAAAATGAGTTTTACGTCACTCAAAATGTTTCGCGGAAGAACGGAAGTGTAACGTTCATGATTACATTGCAAAAACTAAGTTAATAAACAACCACGCAAATAACATTAATGAAAATGAGTTATATCCTAAAATTGGAAAGTTTCAAAAAATAGTAGTTTCCTAAAATAGTAAGTTTTGAAAATGAAAATGAAATGATTGATCGTAAACTAAAATGTTTTCTTCATGGGTCACAACAATATACTGCTCATATCCTTCAAAGTCTTACTGAGTTCCTAAGTCACCTGAAAAACATAAGTAAAAAGGTCAACAAATAATGTTGAGTGAATCCACATGGTTTGAGTATTTTGTTTCGAAAAAATAATTGTATTGCTACTAAATGTTTGTAAAGAAGACGGTTTTATGACTGATTTGAGTCATATTCAATACTGTCATGTTTTGGTAAAATAAGTATGAAAATATAAAATATTGTCTGACACTCTACGATTAATACTTTTAAGATATAAAATGTGTTGAAAATGTTTGTTGTATTTTGACATCGCATGACTGTTAACCCCAAAATGTAGCTAGTCTGTTGAGTTAATATACTGTTAGTCCCAAGACTAAGTAAATAAGATTTGATGATCGATAGCCAAGAAGAATAAATAACAGTTGAAGTATGTATCTCAGCTGAAGCAAGTATATACAATAAACCTTCAGCTGAGTACGTACTTAGCTTTAGGATACAAGTCAAATCAGCAGCTATTAACGAGAGTTCATTCAAAGTATGTATGCTGCAGATAAAGACTTAAAGGAAATGTTCATTGACACCTTGAACATTTCCCTTTCCCTCTCAAAGAAGAAGAAAACGATGAAGATCTTCTATTTTGGAATAGAAGATAATGTCAGTAAATTATCATCGTTTGTCCCTCAAGCATGTAAGGAGAAAGTCAACTATTTATGTACTTATGTAGTACACCTTTCACTGTGCGTCAGAAAGGTACCAGAAGTAGTTGACACAAAGTACACTTGGGACAATAACTTGTGCAAGAGCATTTAATGATCCATAGACAAGTCCACATCGACGAATAATATGTTTACACGTCGTCAAACTTGTGGACTAAGGAACATGGATCTTGGGCTATAAATATAGACGTAAATGCTTGCATTTACACACACCTTTAGAAACAATAGCACAAGAACATTCTCTGAGAGTTAGTTATTTGTCTAAGTATTAACTCCTCCATAGTTATTACTAAGGCATTAATATCAGCTGTTAGTATCAGCTGATATAACTCTCAGCGTATACTCTTCTAGTTTGAGTGGTCTAAAGTGTCATTTCAAGTATAGAGTTTTAGTTAGTTTTGTACTATCTATTTCCGCAAACTTTGTACTGTATTAAGTTGTTTTTATAAACTCTTAATCATTGAAACCTTGTTGCTTACTTATCATATCTTCGTTACTCGGTCATAACGCAACACGTTTGTGTTGTTGGGATCCAACAACTGGTATCAGAGCAAGTGTCAAAATTGTCTTCCATCAATTTTGAGCATCTGTTATGGCTGAACCTACATCATCAGATCTTCCATCATCTGGAAAACCTCCCAAATTCACTTAGACCAACTACCCCATGTGGAAAACCCGTATGTTGTCCCATATGGTTACTTATCACCCAAAACTCCAAGATAACATCACGATAGGAAAATATGTTCCCAAAACCCTCATTCCTGGTACTTCTGAAATACCAGAACACTATGTGGTGAAGTCTGAGGATCAGTGGACAGACGCTGAAAAACGTCTTGTTCATCTTGAGAACAAGGGTCGAGATATGCTTTTTCAAGTAGTTGCTGATGAACTGTATCACAATATTCAGTTTTGTGACTCAGTTAAAGAGATGTGGGAACGGTTGGCTGAAGTTTATGAAGGCACATCTGTTGTGCATGAACATAACAAAAACATGCTCATACATGATTATGAACTGTTTAAATCGTTTTAACATTCTGTTAAACGAGCTGAAGTCTCATGGGGTTGATAAGGATGATATGTCCAAAATGTGTAAGTTATGGCAGCCTTACCTTCTAAATGGGCTACCATCATAACTTGCATGAGTACATCTCCTACTCTGAAAGATTATACTCTTTCATCTCTCTATGATATGTTTTTAAGCCATGAGAGAACTGTACTCAACAAATTTCAACCTTCAAAGGACTCTAAAGTGAGTTCCGCTGGATCTTCGACTGCTCTTGTGTCCTTACACAAGCCTAGCAGAATCGAATATCCACCATCAGATGATGAAGCTGACAACACTTCAGCTGTTGGTTTGTTCAACATGCCTGAAGTCAGCATTGAAGAAGTTGATGAAAACGAAGACAACGATGCCCTTATATCTGAGCTGGCCTTACTTGTTAAAAATAGAAAATTCTTGAAAAACAAGTCCGGCTCCTCAACTAGAGGCTCGAGTAGCAGATCTATCTCATCGGCTGTTTCTTCTAGACCTTCTGGAAGTACACCTGACATCTCTGAGATAACTTGCTACAACTGCAACAAGAAGGGACACTATGCTAATGACTGCAAGCAGAAGAAAGCTAGTTCATCATCTTCCACTGGTGAGTCCATTGAAGATAAATACAAAAAGCTACAAGCCTTCACTAAAAAGATTCTAGAAGAAAATAAGGCACTTGAAGGTAAAGCTGCTGACAAGGGTCTTGTAGCTGAAACTCATGATTGGGATGACTCTGGTGACAGCTCATCTGATGACGATGAACAAATGGCCACAATTTGTTTGATGGCTCGTGCTGATGATGATGAAAGCATTACAGCTGATGATGCTAACCTCTCTAATCTCCGCTGAGGCTACTAAAGCTAAAGATATTGTTGATTCCATTATTTGTGACTTGCACTTTATTAATCAGCTGAAAGGTGAATGTTTGGATAAACATAGTGCTATTCTACGTGAACATGCATTTTTGAAAGAACGTTTAATTGACCACAAAACTTTAAAAAAAGAACTTTCTGAAACAAAATTTATTAACTCGGTTCTTCAACATGATCTAAGTGAAAAAGTTAAAGAACTTGAAGCAATTAAAAAGATTTGTGAATCATGGTCTCGTTCATCCAAACGTGTGAGTGAATGTGTTAACTCACAAATCCCTAGTCAAGTACAAGCTGTACTAGGAGGAGATTTCCTTGCTGCAGCCGCTGTACCTGACAACAGTACAGATGATCTGTACTACTCGTCGGCTGATGCTTCTGTGCCAGCTGAAGAATTGGTTTTTGGTTCCTTTGTAAGGTCTACCAAAACCTATGCTACCGAGATGTCCTCAGAAAACCCTTCTGAAGCTACTGGTGATGAGTCATCGATTGACTCCTCTGCCATGAGAGTCAGGACACCTACTGTAGTATTTGTTGAACCAAGGAAATCTATCCTGGGTTCAGCACCTGCTGTCTCATCTGCTAAATCTCAGCAGAAGACTAGAAGGACATCAGGAAAGAAAACTATTCTTACACCCTCTAAGGGTGAGACTGTTGGAGTTCGTACTCGAGCTGCAAAGAACAAAGGTAATAGTATTCCTAAGAATACTCCAAGTCCTTCTTCAGCTGTGTCTGTGAGACGGCTGAAAGGAAAGGTCAGCAAGCTGACATCACTCGTTCAAACTATGACTATCTCTGATAATCAGAAAATGAAGGGTATTTTGGGTCCAGTTCCCAATCCTATTGCCTCGCCCTCTACTCCACTGCAAAGAAACATAAAATGCTACAAGTGTGGAGATCGTGGGCACATGGCAAGTGAGTGTGACAGCACATGCCTGAGACCTTCCCCGACTTCAGTATGTGAGCCTACTGAAAAGACAACTTCTGTGAGTCCCAGCGGGAAGTCACAAGGACCCACCGAAGTGTGGGTTCCCAAAAAGAACTAACTCTTTTATCTTATGTGCAGGGTGATGAAAGCAAACATGTCTGGTACTTCGACAGTGGTCGCTCGAGACACATGACTGGTTACAAATCCCTGCTGGAAGAGTTTGAAGATGTGATGGTCCCTCAGTAGTTTTTGGTGATAATGGTAGAGGCTCAACTGAAGGGTATGGAACCATTTCTAATGGATCCGTAAAAATCACAAGAGTTGGTTATGTAAATGGGCTGAAACAAAATCTAATCAGCATTAGCCAACTTTGTGATGCAAAGTTCTTTGTGAACTTTAATGAATACAGAGGAACGGTGACGGATAAGAGTGTAAAGGTAGTATTAGTTGCTCCAAGAACTAAGAATGTCTATACACTTGACATGAATCCTCAAAACCAAGAAGTCTGTCTATTCTCTCATTCTACTGAAGAGCTGAATTGGTTGTGGCATAAGAGACAATCTCACCTGAACTTCAAAAATATATCGAAGCTGGCTCGAGGTCAGCTGGTGAATGGTCTGCCACAAATCAAATATGAAAAGGATAAGCTTTGTTCAGCCTGTGAACAAGGCAAGCAACATAAAAGCTCCTTAAAATCAAAGCAATGTCTCCATCGACAGCTGCCTTCACATGCTCCATATGGACCTTTTTGGCCCTATGAGTACTTAAAGTCTAGGTGGAAAGAAATATACACTTGTTATCGTTGATGAATATTCACGATATACTTGGGTAATATTTCTTCGTCACAAAAGTGATGCAGCTGAAGAGATTATCAAGTTCATCAAAAGGATGGAACTTCTAAATGGGTCTAGAGTCAAGATGCTGAGATCAGACAATGGTACTGAATTCAGGAACAAGACGTTAGAAGATTTCTGTTCAGATGTTGGGATCTCCCAAAACTTCTCAGCTGCAAGAACACCTCAACAAAATGGTGTTGCTGAAAGAAGGAACAGAACCCTAATAGAAGTTGCACGAACAATGCTTGCTGAGTCAAACATGCCTAAGCAGTTTTGGGCAGAAGCTGTTAACACAGCGTGTTTCACTCAAAACAGGTCTCTCTATGTGAAGAGACACAAGAAGACTTCTTATGATATTTTTCGTCAGAGGAAACCATTCATAGGTTTCTTTCATGTGTTTGGCTGTGTGTGTTTTGTGTTAAACACACGAGATCAGCTGAGTAAATTTGACTCTAAAGCTGATGAAGCCATTTTCTTGGGATACTCCACTCTAGATTTTTCAACAAAAGAAGACAAACATTGGAAGAGTCCATAAATGTTAGATTTGAAGAACACTCAAAAGCTATGAACCCCACCCCTGCAGACTCATCTGATGCATTTCAGAGATCAGCTGAACAATCTCCTAATGATACAGCTGAAGCATTTTCTGATGCTTTAAATCTCTTTGAGGTTCCCATAAATGAATTAGATGAGACGTTCCATGATGCTCCTACATATCTTGTAGATATCGCAGCTGTTCAACAAGAGACTCCAACAGCTAGAGCATCATCCAAGGCTATTTCTAAGCCACCTCTTCATACTTCACGAAGATCTGTTCAAAATGAAGTAATTCATCTTGCTGAGCAGTCAGCCGCTCAACAAGGATCTAATTCTGCTAAATCTTCCTCTTCTACAGCAGCTCCTCAATCCAAGTGGACCTCAGAACATCCAATTGAGTTAATCATTGGAGATCCACAACAAGGAGTTGTAACAAGAAGTAAAGCATCATGAAATCTGTGCTTATGGTCTTGTTTTCTAGCAACTGAAGAACCAAAGAATATTAAAGCTGCTTTAGAAGACTCTAACTGGATTCAAGCGATGCAGGAAGAACTTAACCAATTCGAGGTCAACAA
Source organism: Calendula officinalis (assembly GCA_963853835.1). Lineage (NCBI taxonomy): Eukaryota > Viridiplantae > Streptophyta > Magnoliopsida > Asterales > Asteraceae > Calendula > Calendula officinalis. The sequence goes on from OY970825.1 coordinate 57,867,199, forward strand.
AGTATGGCAGCTGGTGCCCCCACCAACTGGAAAGACTATAATTTGTACTAAATGGGTATTTAGGAATAAAATGGATGAAGAAGGTGTGGTTATTCGCAACAAAGCTAGACTGGTTGCACAAGGATACAGACAAGAGGAAAGAATCGATTTTGATGGAACATTTGCTCTAGTGGCTAGGCTTGAGGCAATCAGAATATTTCTAGCCTACGCTGCTTACAAAAACTTCACAGTTTTTCAAATGGACGTGAAGAGTGCATTCCTGAACGGAAAGCTGCAAGAGGAGGTATACGTTAAGCAACCACCAGGGTTCGAGAATCCTAAATATTTAGACTATGTGTTTAAATTGGATAAAGTGATGTATGGGTTAAAACAAGCTCCTCGTGCATGGTATGATACACTCTCCACGTTCCTCATAGCAAATGATTTCACCAGGGGAAAGATTGATAAAACCTTATTCATTCGCAAAATCAAAGGTGATATCATTCTTGTTCAAATTTATGTGGACGACATAATTTTTGGTGCTACTGATGAAAAACTTTGTAGACGTTTTTCTAAACTTATGTCTACAAAGTATGAGATGAGTATGATGGGTGAATTAACTTATTTTCTTGGCTTACAAGTTAAGCAATCTAAAAATGGAATTTTTATAAATCAAGAAAAGTATATCAAAGATCTTTTAACGAAATTTGATATGAATTCATCATCATCCATGAAAACACCAATAGCTCCTCCAAACAATCTAGATGCCGACATAACTGGTAAGTCAGTTGATGTCACATTCTATAGAGGAATCATTGGATCATTACTCTATCTCACCGCCAGCAGACCAGATATTATGTTTGCTATTTGCATGTGTGCTAGGTATGAAGCTGATCCTAGAGAATCTCACTTAATAGCCGCAAAAAGAATTTTGAGGTACCTTAAGGGTACTCCAAGCCTAGGTCTTTGGTATGCCAAAGACTTAGGGTTTGATCTAATTGGCTATTAAGATTCAGACTTCGCAAGTTGCAAAATGGATAGAAAGAGCACCACTGGTGGATGTCAGCTCCTTGGTGGAAAGCTAGTCAGCTGGACAAGCAAGAAACAAAGTACTGTCTCTACCTCTACAGCTGAAGCATACTACGTTGCTGTTGGAAACTGTTGTGCTCAAGTCCTTCGGATGAAGAATTAGCTTGTTGATTTCGATAAGAACTTCTGCAAAGTTCCTATCTATTGTGATAACATGAGTGCTATTGCAATCAGCAACAACCCAGTTCTCCATTCTAGAACCAAACATATCGATATAAGGTATCATTTTATTAGAGATCACATTGAACAAGGTGACGTGGAACTCCACTTCATTTCTACAGACGTTCAGCTGGCTGATCTATTCACTAAGCCTTTAGATGAAAAATGATTCAATTTTTTGAATAATATCAATTTCGAGATTAAAGGGCAATTCATTAGTATGGTGCGGGATCTGAGTTTTGACGGAAGATTATGCAATTAACAACAACCAACAGGTATTTGAGCATAAATTAGATAAAATAACCAGTTGTTTACATGCTATACAGGTTGGATGTGATATATGCAAAGGGCAACATCTCACAAAAGAATGTCAGCAGCATCAACCGATGATGTCTGCAGAAGAAGAGTTGAATCATCAACAATGGATACCGAGGAAATTATCAGGGCGGAAATTAGGGGTACAACAACAATAATGAGGGGTACAATAACAACAGAGGTTATAACAATAATAACCAAAACAATAATTATCCCCCGAGAAACTCGAACCCCCTGGTTGCCAACGTGATAATCAAACCAATCAACCACCTCGAGAGAATGCTGCAGGTCAAGGGCAAAAGTCCATGGAAATTATGCTCGAAAAGTATATGGAAAAACAAGACAAGAAAGCTGAAGAACAAGATCAAATAATCAGAAATCAGCAGGCAGCAATTCAAAGTTTAGAGAGAAACCTGGGCAAGATGGCTGAAATTTTACAAGAACGTCCTCAAGGAAGTTTACCACCCCGTACACAAGATAATCCTAAACGATGATTCGAGAATATTAAAGCTATCACCACTCGGAGTGGTAAAACGGTAAGTTCACCTGTATTAAATACTGATGAAAATTCTTTTGATACACAGGTTAATGAGGAAACTCCGGTTGGGGAAGATGAGAGGGCTATGCAGAAGGTTGAAATTCCAACCAAGCCAGAAAAGGCAAAACCAAAGGAGATGCACAGGTCCACCAAAACAGATGCAACAAACTCCTACACACCGAAGGTCCCCTTTCCTCAACGTTTGAGTAAAGAAAAACTTAAGGAAAAATATGGTAAGTTTGTTGAGATGATTAAACAGGTGCGCAATGACGTTCCTTTGGTTGACATGTTAGCAGGGATGCCAAATTACGGGAAATTCATCAAGGACTTGGTCTCAAGCAAGGAGCAAACGGAGGAGGTGTCCTCAGCAATATTAAGCGAGGAATGCTCAGTTATCCTCCAGCCAAACATACCTCCAAAGAAGGGTGATCCAGGGAGTTTTATAATCCCTTGTCTCATAGATAATTTACCGCCATGTAAGGCACTAGTTGATTTAGGAGCTAGCATCAGCTTAATGCCTTTGTCCGTGTTCCTTAAATTAGGAATAACAGACCTTAGGCCGACTAGGATGCGTGTTAGATTAGCAGACCTATCGCTTAAATACCCCGTGGGCATAGCAGAAAACGTTCTAGTTAAGGTCGATAGGTTCATATTTCCCACTGATTTTGTTATCCTAGACATCCCGGAAGAACCAAATGTCCCTCTCATCTTAGAGAGACCCTTTCTGAACACTGCCAGTGCCATAATCTTGGTTGCTGAACAACAACTTAGTCTAGGTGTCGGGAATGACCGAGTCACTTTCTCCATTGAGAAAGCGATGAAGCATACCTCTGCCTCCGATGACACGTGCAATTTCATCAACATCATCGATGTATGCATGGAGGAGGAAATTACCTCATTTCTTAACCTAGATTGCGATGAAATCACTACCTATGGTGATGTCACTCTAGACTCTCCCGAATCCATCCAAGATCTCTCAGATCTCGAGGAACTTCTTCACCTTGATGAAGAGGATTCGGAAGAAAATGAAGTAATTTTTGAAAAATTCGACCCGAACCAAAAAACTTCGAATTAAAACATCTTTTGAGGACCCTCCATCTCTCGAGCTTAAGCCATTGCCCGACCATCTAGAGTATGCATTCCTTCAAGGGGAATCTGACTTGCCTGTCATTATCCCTTCTACTCTAGCTCTTGCTGAAAAAGAAAAATTAATAAAAATTTTAAAAACTCATAAAAAGGCTCTAGCGTGGAAAACCGCAAATATTCCGGGTATAAACCCTTCTTTTTGTACTCATAAAATTTTAATGGAAGAAAACTTTAAACCTAGTGTGCAAAGACAAAGGCGATTAAATCCAAACATAAAAGAAGTCGTGAAGAAGTAAGTTCTTAAACTGCTTGATGTAGGGCTCATCTATCCCATTACTGATATTCCTTGGGTGAGTCCGGTCCAAGTGGTTCCGAAAAAGGGGGGGAATGACAGTTGTGCGTAAAGATAAGAACGAACTCGTTCCTACTCGTACTGTCATGGGATGGCGAGTCTGCGTCGATTACCGCAGACTAAACGAAGCCACTCGAAAGGATCACTTTCCTTTACCCTTCATCGATCAGATGTTGGAGAGATTGGCCGGAAACAACTTCTATTGTTTCTTGTACGGTTTCTCCAGCTACTTTCAAATCCCGATCGATCCCCAAGATTAGGAAAAGACCACCTTCACGTGCCCCTTCGGTACATTCGCGTATCGAAGGATGCCTTTCGGGTTATGCAACGCTCCTGCAACATTTCAGCGATGCATGACCGCGATTTTCCAAGACATGATCGAGGACTTTATGGAAGTCTTCATGGACGATTTCTCAGTATTCGGAGACTCCTTCGAGTCATGTCTTTCTAGCTTAGAGCGGGTTCTTATTAGGTGCGAGGAATCAAATCTCGTGCTTAACTGGGAAAAGTGTCATTTCATGGTGCGCGAAGGCATCGTGTTAGGTCACAAAATTTCTGCGAAGGGGATCGAGGTCAATAAATCAAAAATCGATGTCATTTCTAAATTACCTCCCCTTTCAAATGTTAAATCTGTGAGAAGTTTTTTAGGTTATGCGGGATTCTATCATCGGTTCATCAAGGATTTTTCTAAGATAACCCGACCCATGACTCATCTTCTCGAAAAGGATACACCTTTCGTGTTCTCTCCCGAATGTGTGGAAGCCTTCACTCTTTTAAAGAATCGGCTCACAGAAGCTCCTATCATGGTATCTCCCAATTGGGAGTTACCATTCGAACTCATGTGAGATGCTAGTGATTTCGCACTCGGTGCAGTTTTGGGTCAGCGTATAAACAATCATTTCCAACCCAAATATCACGCGAGCCGAACACTCACCGGTGCTCAGGCGAATTATACCACAACTGAAAAGGAACTCCTTGCAGTGGTTTTCGCCTTTGACAAATTGCGTCTGTATCTTGTTTTATCCAAAACAATTGTCTACACGGATCACTCAGCATTAAAGTATCTTTTCGCCAAGCAAGATGCAAAACCGTGGCTCATTCGTTGGATTCTTCTCCTACAAGAATTCGACATTGAGATAAAAGAAAAAAAAGGCGCGGAAAATCTTGCGGCAGATCATCTATCCCGGTTAGAGAACCATCGCCTTGAAGAGTGCAATGAAGACGGGATTCATGATACATTTCCCGATGAATTTATCGAAGCGGTCAATGCTTTACAAGACACCAACAATCCGTGGTTCGCTGATTTTGCAAATTATTTAGCGGCGGGTGTTCTTGTTAAAGGAATGACCCATCAACAAAAATGAAAATTGTTTTCTGATCTTAATCACTACCATTGGGATGCTCCACATCTTTTCCGGGTCGGTCCTGATTTGAAGTATAGGCGGTGTGTTTCCGGTGATGAAGCTCATGACATTCTCAACAAATGTCATAAAGGCCCCACCGGTGGACATTTCGGTCCAAACTACATCGCCCGGAAAGTTCTTGATGCGGGTTTCTATTGGCCAACGATCTTCAAAGATGCACAAGAATTGGTCAAAACTTGTGATGCATGCCAACGAACCGGAAGCATCTCCAAACGGGATGAAATGCCACAACATGGCATCCAAGTTTGTGAGGTCTTCGACATTTGGGGCATTGACTTCATGGGTCCGTTTCCGAGCTCCCAAGGTAATAAATATATTCTCGTTGCTGTTGATTACGTCTCCAAATGGGCTGAGGCAAAAGCTCTTCCAACTAACGATGCCCGAGTCGTAATCAATTTTCTTAAATCTCTTTTCTGCCGGTTCGGTTGCCCGAGGGCGCTGATTAGTGATCATGGCACACATTTTGCTAACCATCTTATGGAGAAATCTCTCCAACGATACGGTGTCCACCATCGTTTCTCGACCGCATATCATCCACAAACTAGTGGTCAAGTCGAGAATACTAATCGGGCCTTAAAAAGAATTCTCGAGAAAACCATCGAGAAAACCATCGAGAAAACCATCGAGAAAAATCCCAAGTTGTGGTCTCAACGACTTGAAGATGCTCTTTGGGCATTCCGTACCGCTTACAAAACTCCTATCGGATGATTTACGGGAAAGCATGTCACCTTCCATTCGAGATCGAACACAAAGCCTATTGGGCTATCAAAGAATGTGACATGAGCATCGTTCCCGTCGGGACCGAACGTAATCATCAACTCAATCTTCTCGATGAACACCGCTTTGAAGCGTATGAAAATTCGCGAATCTACAAAGAGAGAAGCAAGTATTTGGACGATAGGAAACTGAAACCTCGTAAATGCTTCCAACCGGGTGACAAAACCCATCGGGATACGTAGACCTCGTTACCAAAAACGGTCACTTTAGTGTTAATGGCCATTGCTTGAAGCTTTACCATGAAGACGAAAATGAAGGCGTGACCGAGACGGAGGAGGTGCATTTCGCCACGATGGGCGAAAAGAAGTAAAAGAGCAACACCGAGTCAAGCTCTAGACTCGTAAATCCATGAAGCGCTTCTCGGGAGGCAACCCGTGTTTAGTTGTTTTTCCCTTTCCATTCGGCGTGTAAAAAAAAATTAAAAAAAAAAATCTCGAGATAGTAGCTATCTTTGATACCGGCGCTATCTACCGAATCCGGAACCAAACAACGGACCAAAATAGAGTTTGGCCTTAAGATAGCGTTTCGCTAACTCGCTGAGTTGACTCACCCAACTGGGTCCGCTATATTTCACGGCGCGATCTCGGAGATAGCGACGCTATCTCCGGCGGGTATAAAACCTTCGTCCCTCTTCCTTATGTGCAGATCGTGAAACCCCAACACCCCCTTACGCAGAATTCGGCGAATCCCAGCCCTAAAACCCCAAAAATCAGCTGATTCCTTCCGATTTCTTCCATCAGTCTTGGATTCCATGGCTACTAAGGTTTTGTTTATGCATCTTTTCTTCATAAAATCCATGTTTTAGGGTGCAAATCTTTGATTTTTGTGGGTTTTTCATGTTAGGTCTGAAATTTCCGAAATTTTGTGCAATGCTTCTGATTTCTCCATGTTTAGTTGTAGATTCAAGCCATAGTTTGTTAGTTAGTAAGTTTGTAGCAAAACCCTAGTACAAATTTTGAATTTTTAGGGCTTGATTTCACTTTTTAGGGAGGAAACCTATGAACTAGGGCATGTTCTTATCAAAAATACGAAAATTGCCTATGTTTTTCTTGTTAGATTATCTATATTGTGTTAATGAGTTCAATTTTGATAAATAATAGACATACTTGTTAAATTTTCACATTGTGGTCAAAATTTTGCAAGTGAGTTCAAGTTTTTGACATATACATTACAAACATGCACAAATATCAGAATTTTATTTTTCAACAATTATTATTAGTGTTGCATAATTTCACACTTAGTTTAACAACTAAGTGTGTGTAAGGAAAATTGGTATTACTTTTTATTTTTTTTACATAGTTTCACACTTAGTTTAACAACTAAGTGCGGGTATGGGAAGTTGGGATTTAAATGTGAAAATTTTATCAATTCCTTATTTATTTTTTTATTTTTTTTCTGTTAAATAACACTTCTAATGATTAATCTTTTCTATTTGTGATTCACAGAGAAAGACAAGGGCTTCAACTAAGGCTTCAACATCATCTTCTGCGCGACCAGCATCCTCGTCATCATCATCTTCTGCGGATGATGAAGACTTATTACATAGGGATGGTTTTCCATTGGTCCTCAAAAATGCGAATCATCACGCATTTGAGGAATTTTACAACATTAGAATCGAAAGCGTCCGAATACGCCTCAAGGAGAGGCGAAATGATATCATGCACAACGAAACGCATGTGGGCCGAACTCCGGTTGGGACTTACTCCGATCTTTAGGCAAGGAAGAAGCCATATGTCGTACTTGATTCGCGAAGTTCGCGGGGACAATGATAATGTGGTGTTTACATGTAATGCTTGGGAGGTTGCCTTAATGATGCGAGAACCGGTGTACCCCGAATTAGTCCTCGAATTCTTTTCGATCTATCACCTGGATTTCACGAAAGCTCATAATGAACCCGAATCCATCTCCATCCATTATCGGGTAGCCAACCATTGGATTAAGTGTTCATTGGTACAATTTGCTATCAATTTGGGCCTCTACACCGTGGAACAAACAAAGAGCCCACATTTTATCCCTTATCTAAACCGGGGAGCATATCAAGAAGCCCGGAATGTTGACCGAATTTGGGAAGAACTCGGGGTAGGAATGTTTGACCCGAGAGCATCAAAGAGCAAGCACATCCGAAACAGTGAACATAGATACTTATATCGGATGATCTCAAATACCATTCGGCAACGAAACAACGGGACAAAAAAGATGACTATGTATGGCGTTTGGCTACTGCACCAGTTGGTGAACCGGGACCGATTTACTAACATTCCACTTATTATTGCTTCCTTTTTGAATGGCCCAGCACAGGGACACAAGAAAAAAAGTGGCTTCACGGGAGGCCAATACATTACACGTTTGGCCAAAGTAGCGGCAACGTTGACACCGCGGGTGACAAGGACATTGACAAAGAAAAAAATGGGATTTTTAGATTTTTATCAACTGTCGGGAATGGGGGTACTTAGAGAGGCGATTCCCGGGTTGGAAGAAGGCCGATATGCGTGGGAGGATAACCCGTCAACTCAAACTAGGGGAAGAGTTGCACAACCGCAACAACCGCAACAAACAAGGCAAGAAAGAAGGCGACGGCAACAACCACAATTACCAGAAGACATAGAGATGGGCGATTTTGAGCCACCAGTTATCGATCATGGTCACGGGCACCCCGGAGCATCTGGCTCCGGATCTGGTCCATCATCATCTGACCCATACCAGTCTTTATATGCTAATGTTCATGCTTTGCAGGTAGACATGGCAGGGTTGAGGACCTATTTTAGCGGGATGCGGCAAGACATGACGGGGCTGAGGAATGATTTTGGTGGGATGTGGACATACATGGATGGTATGAACTTGCAACTTCAAAGGAATTACTATCAGGCCGAAAGGGCCCAGTCATACCATCATTGGCAAGCTCCCGCGGCACCAGCCGAGGCTCAAGACCCAATGCCCTACTGGGACCCGACTTTACCAGCTCCTCCGCACTTCTCGACATATGATGCCTGGTTTCAGCAATATGACCCGACGTCGCCCCGCGACGGACGTGATCATTGAGCTTCATGTTTGGTGTCTAGACTATCTTCGATTTGGTTGTACTTTTGGATTATTTTCTTTTAGCAGCACTTTTGTACCTTTGTCTTTTGGTTTATGTTTTGTTTGAACTATGTCATCATTTTATGCTAGTGTTTGCTTTAGTTATGTTTTGATAGAATGTGATGAGCTGTGGAACTGGACGGAAATGCTCGGAAAATGGATCGTGCATTTGGATGATAAAAATACTTGGCACACAAAAATCAAAATACCCTCAGGGAGTACCATTCCCTTTTGCCTTTTTATTTTTGGTTTTTTTTTTGTTTCATTAAGGGCATTGAGGGCAATGCAACGTTTTAAGTGTGGGCATGGGGAGTGGTATCCACCACTTGTTATAGTCTTAGTAAATCATCTAAAAAACAAACAAACCAGTTTAATCAGAATTTTTTTAGACACATCTAACCCTTAGAAAACAATTTTTGGACAATAGAGTTCACTTTAAAGAGCAAAATTTTTCCTAGCTTTTATGTGTCAATTTTTGTGGCTTTTCGCCGATCTAATGAACTTTTTAACTCGCTAATTAAACCACTTCCTAATTTGGAAAATTTGAAATGTCTTGTAAACCGATAAAAATTGTCTTTTAGAAAACTAAGATTAGCAAAGCTAGCTCCAGATGACATTAGGTTGGACTAAGAGCCTTTAGTTTACGTGAATAAATTGCTAAATAATAAATATAAAAGAAAAATTTGAGAATCGGTGAGAATATTCAACCGGCCTTGTGTCTCCGGACGAGTACGCCCGAGGGGTCCTTTAAACCTAGCATTCCAAGGTCAACTGATCTGGACATGTTGGTCGAAAGTCTGCTACGCGGATTCACAATGTAAGCTGAGGTTCAAATCGATTCTTGAATAATTACCTAATTAAATATTTAAAAGAACATTCATCCGTCCTTGTGTCTCCGGACGAGTACGCCCGAGAGGTCCTTTAAACCTAACATTCTAAGGTCAACTGATCTGGACATGTTGGTCGAAAGTCCGCTACGCGGATTCCCAATGTAAGCTGAGGTTCTTTCTACTAAACCATAAATAAATAAAGTTAGCGAACATGCAAAGCATGTGTAAAAAGAAATAAAGCAAAGCATGTGAAAAATGAATAAATAAACATGCAAAGCATGAAGAAATAAAGCAAATAAGCTTTGAAATGAATAAATAAACTAATTTTTCTTCTTTTAACCTAACTAGTTGGGTAATTTTCATAAAGATGGTGTTTATAGGTTATGCGAGAATGGATGAGGATCTAAGTTAAAAGTAGTATAATTAGCATAGTTAAAAATTTGATTAGATTTGTGAAAAGTTAGCTAAATTCCTTACACAAACTTGGGCATAAAATATAGTGGAAAATTTTAACTGCTAAATGGACTAGGTCCTGAAAATTGTTATGTTTCTATGAATAAATTGAGATGAAGTGTCGCATTATATTTTTATCTATCTGATTGAATAATTTTAATGATGATTTGCTGAGGACAATCAAAGTTCAAGTGTGGGCATGTTGATATTGGCATATTTATACATACATTTATCTGCCAATATACTTCTTTTTATGTGTGTTTAATGATTAAAATATGATGTTATCACCCAAAATGTAGTTTCCGTTGTATTTTGGAGGCTATAGAAGAAAAAGTAACAAAAACGGGTCAAAACGATACAAGAAATGAAGAAATACAGAAATTCTAGAGATAGAGCCGCTATCTATGGATAGCGACGCTATCTAAGTCGCTATCTCCGTCGCTATTTCAGTCCAAAACGCTAAAATGAGTCACTGTTTGCTGTCACAAAGGGAAGATAACGCCGCTGTCTTTAGGATAGCGAAGCGAAAAATGGCGGGATTCAAACTTAGCGACGCTATCTTGACTTTAGCGATGCGATTTAGTGCGATCTGACACATATTTAAGCGAATCTGCAGATCTGATTGAAGAAACTTTTGACCTAATATGAGAGGCAGCCGAAAAGTACCATTGGAGCACTCAAGATCAAGATTTCAAGGCTTAAACATTGGTTTTCTATGACTTTTGATTATCATTATGTTTATGTTTACAATTCTTTACGTTTGTTTGATGATTTTTAGCATGTCTATGTGCTAATCATCTTATATTCGCTATGATTAAATGAAGTTAGGGTTTTAGGTTTGGATATTCTTAGGATTTGATGATGAATGTTCGAATACTTGTGTTTTAATAAAGAACCTTTTTGTTAAACCTTTAATTTTGCATTATTAAATCTGTTTATTGCTTGATTGACTAAATATTGACAACATTGAATTGATCTAGTAATTCCCTTGACTTTTCATAGATTTTGACCTAGTCAGCAACTCACTAGAAATAGGGGTCCGAGATTTGATACCAATAACTTAGGTGAACCTTAAAGTCTGATCTTTAGAGAAGAAATTCCTAGGATTAGAAGGTCTCGGAAAGCCGGACCTAGTTAGAAATAACAAGCAGAAGTGTGAATTTAAATAGGGTTCTTGAGAAGAAATTCCTATAGATCATATTAGATCCATTGTAAGGTTTTGAGAGAAATCTAGTTCCTTAAACTCCTGGAACATGAATTAAATCGGTACTTCAAAACCAAACCTAAACCTAGATGGATTCAGATCATAGTGAATATATTTCTTAATATTGAAACACTTCCTCGTCGTTTTCAGTCGATTATTTACTTTAAACAACCAATTTTGGTTTTATTATTCAGTTTGCAAATTAAAATGTTCCACATGAAAACCCTTTTTAATCATTTGTTCAGTTTAATTAATTAGTTTTATTTTACACAATCAACTTAATTGTTCCCTTTGGAGATGAATATACCCGAATTTACTTACCTGAACTATATTACTCACGATTAGGTCATACTTGCCTAAGAGTGTGGTAATCTAGGAAAGGCGTATTTAGGTGTTTATTTTATAACTAGTTTATACACATCAGGGACATTTACTACTGGTGTTGTGTCTTCATCAATAGCATCAATTGTAACAACCTCTTGTACTTTAGCAATATCCATGGGTTCAGTAGTTTCAATGACCTCAGTAGTAACTGGAGACTGTATTTGCTCTGCTGTTGGAGATTGATTTGCAGACACAAAGACATCTTCATCCATACTCCTTACTCCTCTGTACAGGTCTTCACCAAAACTTTGACCTGTTTAACCATGAGCTTCTTTAAGATTTAGGAGGGAGACTGCTACTGCTGCAATTGAGTGATCAATCATTCCTTGTATTTGATCCTTCTCCCCTTAGTGATCTCAACTTGTTGAGCCTCACTATCTGCAATCTTCCTTTGTAATTTTCTGATGAGAGTTGATTGCCTTTGAAGCCATAATCGAACCTCTTATGTCTTCTGTTCAATGTGTTGCTATAATGCTTCATGTAGCTCATGGTCTTTCATTGAGAGTTTAGTAGTTCCAGGCAATGTTGTACAGTGGTTTTAAGGTTTTCCTTCCTATCCGTCAATTTAGTTGGTTTAATGCTGCCCTCTCTCCTTCTAGGTGGATCATTGGGCTTGTTTGGTACATTGGCTTTAAAGTTTTCCATCCTATCCGTCAATTTAGTTTGTTTCAAGCTACCCTCATCACTGCTTGGTGATGAAATGGGTTGTTTTGATACTCTCTTCTTCCTAGAAGAAGCAAAAGTATCTCCCCTTGTGGTTTCTTGGCACCGGGGTCCTTTAAGTGTTGCCTCAAACGATGAGTCATTTCTTTAAGTTACCGAGGTCTGGGTCCTAATTATGTTCTCACTAGCCTGTGCACCCACCTTTGGGGCATCAGTAGTGAGAGCCCTTTCCTTATGCCCTCTCTCCTCCTTGGAGAACAACTCTATGAGTCTGGGGTGTGACTCAGTGGGTCCCCTGGTGTCCTTTAAGGAAGTTTTCTTCCTTTTATATGTTGTAGAGATTTGTTTGGTTTTAGGTTGGTCTACCTCAGAGTGAAGAGTAGCACTCTGAGGTTTATCTGCATGTACCTGGGACACATTCATGACATTTGTTTGTGTGGGTGATTGAGTGGTCTTTTGGGATTGTGTTTGGGTTGATTTTGGTGATGGAGTGGGTTGGGGTTCAATTGGGTGAGTTGAACCTTCTCCAGTTGGAGGATGATCATAGATCATGTTTGCAAAAAGTGGAGTTTCTTTACCAGAAAAATTGAACTTTTTGTTCATGTTTGAGAAAACCTTTTTATTGAGTTCTGGTATTGGAAAAATGTTTGGAGTTTTAATGCGATCAGGAATCTCACAATCAAAAATGTGGGCAAGGAATCTTGGATGCATTAAAAATTTTGAGACTGAAAGGTTTCCAAGCATCCCTTCAAAAATCAATTTTAGAAAAATTGAACACTTGATCTGTGCTCAGACATACAACAGCAGATGTTATTGATTTGTTGAACTCATTCCAAGTGCTCTTTTTAGGTGACATACAATGTTGAATTGTATGTACCAAGTATTTCCATTGAGGAGAGAGAAGACCTTTCTGAAATGTTTGAATATCTGTTCTTCCCTCATACCCCATTTTTAAAACATTTTCTATTAAAATTTCTTTAGATAAAAGAGAAATACTTGACTCGTCATTGAGTTGAAGATGATTTCTGATGGATTGTTCTGAAATTGTAATAGGCTTTCCATCAATTTCATATTTGATTTTCACTGTGCCCTATTCTTCTATCTTTTCTGCCTTCTCCCAAAATTGAACAATGTGTTGAACACAAATTTTAGGTTGTACAGTCAAGGCAAAGCGTATAGGAGAGTTTTTCAAGAACATGACTATTGGTCTGAAGCTTCTTGTTCCATCTGAATTTCTCAGAAATGCTAACATATTGTGAAATTCTGAGTACATAAGATCGGTTTCAACAGCCAAAGGTTTCTTCATTGCCATTGTTAGGATTTTGATTTTGAAGTGTCACAGAAAATAGTTGATTTTGGAAGTGGATTGATTTGTTAATGGTTCAGAATTTTGATCGTTTTTGAAGAGATTAGGGTTTGTCGTAGGGTTTATCAGATTGATGATTGGATAATGCTAAACTAATCTCATTCAGCTATTTATATTTTTCGAATTAACCTGCAAAAGGACCGAAATACCCTTCGAATCATAACCCAACGGCTATTTTCATGGGGGTTAGTATGGTAATATGTTGTATTTTACAGATAACGGTCGATCAGTAGTAACTAAGTATCAGTAATAGAAACGTCAGTAGTAGATGTTGTTTTATACTTAACCTAATTCTAAGAAGAACCCTATCAATACTAAATTATAAGTGCAACTCATAGTCAGTAATAATGAATAACCAGTAGTAAAACATACTTTTAAATATAGATATTGTACAAAAAAAAAAAAACTTTACATATGATTTTAATAGTGAAATTAATTTATTAAAATCATTCCAATATTGCTAACCAAAAAACTAAATCTTCCTACATCAAATGCTTTTGTAAAAAGGTCGGCTAATTGATTGTCAGTATGAATTTTCCCTACTTTAATTAATTTCTTTTCATTACAATCCCTTATAAAATGAAATTTTATTTCAGTGTGTTTGGTTTTTGAGTGTTTTACTGGATTATTCACAATAGTAACAGCACTTTGATTATCAATGAAAATGGGAGTTTTAAGAATAGATATACCAAAATCATGGAGTTGATTCTGAATCCATAGAACTTGAGCACAGCAAGTCGATGCAGATACAAACTCTGCTTCAGCAGTTGATGTTGACACATTTGTTTGTTTCTTGCATTGCCATGACACCAATCTTGATCCAAAGAATTGACATCCACCAGTAGTAGATTTTCTATCTTGACATTCACCACCATAGTCACTATCTGTGTAGGCTATGAGTTCAAATGGTGAGTCATGTGGATACAAAAGACCAAGAGAGGGTTTTCCCTTCAAGTAACTGAAGATTCTTTTGACCGCTTGCAAATGTAGCTCCTTAGGTCTTGCTTGATACCTTGCACATACACAAACACTATACATAATGTCAGGTCTTGATGCAGTTAAATACATTAAAGAACCTATCATTGATCTATATAGATGTTCATCTACATCCTCCCCCTCACATTCAGGATGTAGGTGTTTGTGTGTTTCCATTGGTGTGTTTGCACTTTTGCAGTCTTTCATTGCAAAATTTTCCAAGATGTCTCTAACATATTTTGATTGACTAATCAAAATACCATCTGATCTTTGATTGATTTGGAGTCCAAGAAAGAAGTTCATTGGACCCATTTAGCTCCTCTTGAATTTGATCTGCATTAATTCTTCAAACTCTTTGCACAGTTGATCATTTGTTGAACCAAAGATAATATCGTCCACATATATCTGGACCATTAGTATACCATCTTTGACTTTTCTTGTGAACAGAGTTTATTCAATTGCACCTCTTTTGATGTTGTTCTTCAATAAGTATGATGATAATGTATCATACCAAGCTCTTGGTGCCTGATGAAGGCCATATAGAGCTTTGTCTAATTTGTACACATAGTCATCATGTTCAGGATCTTCAAATCCTGGAGGTTGACAAACATAGACTTCTTCAGTTTTCCCATAAAGGAATGCACTTTTCACATCCATTTTATAGACTTCAATTTTCTTGAATGAAGCATATGCCAGAAATATCCTTATTGCTTCAATTCTTGCAACAGGTGCATATACATCATCATAGTCTATTCCTTCTTCTTGAGTGTATCCTTGGGCTACAAGTCTTGCTTTGTTTTTTATCACTATACCTCTTTCATCTTTCTTGTTTCTGAAGATCCATCTTGTTCCAATGGGTCTTTTTCCTTTTGGTAGAGGTACAAGTGTCCATACAGCTTGTAATTTGAATTGGAGAAGTTCTTCTTGCATTGCTATAATCCAATTTGAATCTTTCATTGCTTGTTGAACCTTTTTAGGTTCCTCCTGTGACAGAAAACATTCATACATACATTCATTAAGGATTAGACTTAAATTACACATGTTTGTAATTAATGATGATTTGAATTTGCTTATTGTCTGCATATTTGAGTTGACATCACTTAGGACTAGGTCCAAAGGATGGTTGTTTTCAGTTCTAGTGCTGGGAACTTTGTCAACAAGTATTTGACTATCAAGGTTTGACTCATTGGATTCAAGGATTTGAGCATCTGTCCATGTTTCTTCTTGATTTTCTGGATTTTGTGGAGATTCTTCATTGCTACTGGTATCAGTAGTAACATGATTTTCATTTAATTCAGGTGGTTCATTGGTAGTACTGACATCATTATTGTTTGCTTCATCATCATTTGTTTGAGTTTCTGAGTTACTACTATGATCAGTAGTGTCTTGTGAGTTTGAGTTGTTACTGGTATCAATATTGCTAGGGTTGTCTGAGTTACTACTATCCTCAGTATTAACTGTGGGATCAGTATCAACTAGGATATATTTCATTACGTCTTGACTACCATTGAATGATGATGATCCTCCTTTTGACTTTGATTGTTTGAATCTCCTGCATTACAATCATAATTAACATCAAAGGATTTGGTTAGATTATCAATGTTGAATAACAATTTTGGAACATTTCCTTGGTCATTCATTAGGTTTTCTTTAAAGGATACATTTACACTTTCTTCAATGATCCTTAGCCTTTTGTTGAACACTCTGTATGTTTTGCTTTGAGTCGAGTATCCTACAAAGATCCCATCATCTGATTTGCAGGCAAACTTACCAATTTGTTCTCTTGTAACTAAAAAAATGTACAAGGGCAACCAAATTATTTTAGAAAACTTATTGAAGGTTTTCTTTTATTAAAAAGTTCATAAGGTGTTTTCAAATGAGGCTTAACTATTAATACTCTGTTTTGAACATAACAAGTAGTATTAACAGCTTCAGCCCAAAAAGTTATTGGTAATTTTGAATCTGCAAGCATGGATCTGGCTGCTTCAATGATTGTTCTATTTCTTCTTTCAGCTACACCATTTGGTTGTGGAGTTCCTGGTGAGCTGTACTGCCTGTAAATACCCTTAAGATCACAATAAGTAATTAAATTAGCATTTTTAAACTCTGTGCCATTATCACATCTAATGGCTTTCACTTTGAGATCTCTTGTATTTTCTAGTTTGACTATCAGATTCTTTATGATCTCACTTGTTTCATCTTTGGTCCTAAGAAAGAAAACCCAAGTATATCTAGAAAAATCATCAGTAATAACAAGACAATATTGTTTCTTTCCAATACTCATTACATTTGTAGGTCCAAATAGGTCCATATGTAAGAGCTGCAAAGGGTTAGAAATAGAGTTAATAGCTTTGGTCTTATGAGAAGTCTTGTGTTGCTTACCTTTCAGGCATGCAACACAGTGATGATCACACATAAATTCTTTTTGTGGTAATCCAACTACTAAATTCTTTTTGACTAAATTATTCATATTTTTAAAATTTGTGTGACACATCCTCCTATGCCAGAGTTCTGATTCATTTGTGTTTGCCTTAGATATAAAACAGTTGATCTCATTTGAAGAAATGAGTTCTCCCCCTATATCCAGGCAATACACATTGTTTCTCCTTGGTGTTCTTAAACCAACAAATTTTTCATTTAAAATAAAATCAGGAGAAAGAATGATGCACTCTGTATCTGTAATGAGAATTTTGTTCTTTTTATCACATACTTGTGAGACACTAACAAGATTATACTTAAGCTCAGCAACATAAAATACATCATCAAAAGTAATCTTACCATTTGATACTGTACCTTTACCTGTAATCCTACCACCTCTTGGATTTTCACCAAAAGTAACATATCCACCTTCAAAGGACTTGAAATCTCTAACAATTTGAAGATTTCCAGTCATGTGCCTAGAGCATCCACTATCAATGTGCCATGTTCTTCCTTCTTCAGGGATCTGAATGCTCTGCACATTAAGTAAATGGATTAGTTAATTTTGGGAACCCAAGCTTGTTTTGTCTTGGGTTCATCCTTTGAAGAATAAGATTTATGAATTTTATGAGCTTTGAATGCAGGTTTGGTTTTCATTTATTGTTTATTACTGTTGTTTTGTTTTACTACTGACCTAGGTTTATACCCATAGTTTTTGGCTTTTGAGTATTTTACTACTGATGGACCAGTAGTATTTGGGTAAAATGAGTTTTTAGCATAGTCATTAGTATGTTGGTAATTGTATCCGACAACATTGTAATTAGGGTTTTTACCAGTAGTAAATCTGGAGTAGTTCCTACTGACGTTTGAAAATTTTGAATATCTTGGAAAATTGATTTTTCTTTCCATTATTTTTGAAATAATTGCATCTGTTTGGACTTCCATGTCTAATATTTTGCACAAACCTTTGTGCAGTTCTTCCAAATTTAGGGACTTCAACATGTGGATTTTTAATTTCCTTAGCTTCTGTAGTTTGTTTTAATTCCAATTCTTTTAATTTTTCTTTGTTTTCTTTGAATTCCTTAAATTCTTTGCAGTTAATTGGATTGAAGTAACAATCCTTTGCTAAGTGGTTAACTTTGTTGCAAATTAAACATGTTAATTTTGTTGATTTAGCATTTTCAGGCATTCTTTGTTCTTCTAATTGGTTTAAATTTCTTTGATTTCCCCTTCTTAAAATAGTTGGTATGTTTTCTGAATTATATTTAGGGGATTCAGTTTGACTTTGTGTGGTATGAAAACTTGTATCAGTTGAATTAATTGTTTGATCATCATCAGATGATCATTACTGGTTTTAGTTTGACATTCTAATTTTAATTCATTTAAAATTATTTCCGAGCTTGACTTAAGAGGAGGAATAAAATTAGTTGGAGGTAGAACTGCATGATACCCAACCCCATGAACAACTTTCTCAGTGGTTTGATTACTGGTTAATTCATCAATTATTTTAGAACTTCTTTCAAACTTTTTAATAGTTAATTTATTTTGTTCTAATTCCAATTGGCATTCTTCTAATTTAATTAGAGTTTCTTTTAATTTTAACTCAACATATTCTTTATCATAAGTTGTTTGTAATAATTCATCTTTTATCTTTTGATCTGTTATTTTATAGATTTTGATATGATTTTCAAGATCAGCTATACAACCATTAAATTCAATTCTTCTATTTCTATTTAAAATCTTCTCATCAAGAGTTTCTTTGTTAAGCTTTTCTAATTCTTTATATGCTTTAATGCATTCAGGAATGCAGGATTTAGAATGTACCTCATTTGTAGAATCAGTGAAGGCCATAAGAGCTTGGTTTTGAGCATGTTCCTCCGCTTGAAAGCTCCAGTCATAACCTTGACCCTCTTGAAACACTAATGCAGTTGAGTTTGAAGTGCTGTTTTTGTTATAATTTGATCTTTGATCTTTGCTAGGACATTCTCTAGCAAAGTGACCAAGATTATTGCAGTTGTAGCATTTGACTTTGGTTTTGTCAAATCCAGGACGATCACCTTTGTTGTAGGTCAGATTTTTTCTGCTAGTTCTTTTGAGAAATCTTTTAGTTCTTAAACTCAGCATTGCCATCTGCCATTTGAAGTCCATGACTAGTAAAGAAGGATTCTCTTGCTACATCTTCAATGTCTACATTCTTTCCAGTTGCAGCATCCTGACCTATTCCTGTATTAGACACAAAAGCAGCATTGTTTGAAGGTAAACTAGGAGTTTTATGACTTACCTCATATTCAAACACTCTTAGTTCATTGTACAGTTCATCTAGCTCTTTCTCTTCCAATGCATCTCCTTGTCTATAAATAACAGTATACATAGACCATTCTTCACCAAGAGATCTGAGGAACTTTCTGTTGACATCATCATTATCTGGTATAACTTCAACCTGATTGAGTTCACCAATAAGTTTATTGAGTCGATCAAAAACTTGTGACAATGATTCATTCTTCTGTCCTTTGAAATTTTTAAAGTCTTGCTTCAAAACAGACTTCATGTTCCTTTTAGTGCTTTTGGTGCCAACAAACCTTTTCTCCAATGCCTGCCACAGCTTCTTGGCATCATCATATTCAACAAATAAATGTTGATAGTCATTGGGAATAGCAAGCAAAAGAGTGCCTAAGGCTTTTAGTTCGATTCCCTTGTCCTTCTTTTCTTTTTCACTCTTGAGTTTGTCAGATTCGGTTGATGAGCTTGTGATTTGAGTCTGAATGGTTTTGTTGCCTTCAAGAACAACTTCCCACATGGAATAATCAGTAATAAGCATATATTGCTTGATTCTGTTTTTCCACATCCCAAAGTTGTTGGGAGTGAGAATTGGAATTTTGTTTGCCTGTGTGCTTTGATTGCTATCAGACATGATTAACAATTTCTGTTTCGAAAGTATGAAACTTTTTGATATTCTTAATTCGTATATCTAGAACCTTAATGCTCTGATACCACATGTCAGGATCAAATAACTCAAACAAGTTATTGAATCACAGATCTACTAACAAAGAGAAGTTATAGCGGATTAACACTCTTGTTATTTGATTAAGAACAATGTAAAGTGTAATCGAATAAGAATTATAAAGAACACAGTTTATCATAAAAAGCTTTAATGTATATTTATGATCGATCAATACACACGTACGTTTACAATTCGTAAGGAACTATATATAATAGTCCTTGAAGACTAAATTACAAAAAGATATGCATTCTAAACTAACTCTACTAGAATCTCGTACACAATCAGCTCTAAATATAGACGTCAGTAGTATTCTCAATCATCAGTAGTATATCCAAGATCAGTGGTGTATTAGCTTTTCTGCCCCATCAGTACTAACTTGTATATCTTCATTAACTCTTCATCAGTACTAACTGCAGCCTCAGTAGTAGAATGATTATATCCCAACAACATCGATAACGGGTCACTTGCCTTGCATCGATTACCTGTGCACGTGTTCGTAAAACATTTCGTTAATAATAATAAAATGTAATTAATATTATTACTCTATCACAAGCTATTCACGTCATTGAGATTTAACGATTTTTCGGTAGAGTTCGCGGCTTAGCGCATTGGTTCCACGTAAACATAAACTATTGTCTATACAATCAAAAATACCAATATTATAATTTTACATTACATTATATCCTAACCAAAGTAAATAATATAAAATTAAAGTATGAACCTCTAATTGCCCAAAATACATATTAGTACTCTGAAATTGGCTAACCATGTGTTCTACTACCATGAATTATTAAAGGTACATTATACTACCCTAAACTTGGCAACTCGGTTAATTTTAGGTGTGACTCACTTAATGTAACGACCCGAAATTTTGTATCGAATAAACTATGTAAAAATATAATAAATAAGGATAAATCATTTAAAACCCGCGGGAATTGGTTTCGTGTCATTTGGACATCGTTTGTTATGTGTAATCTATCGTTTAAGCCAAAACAAGGGTTGTTGAAAAAGTTGACGACCAAGTTCACGCCGGGAAATTTAGTTCACGGAGCGAACTTTTGTACGCCGGGAACTTTAGTTCACGGCGCGAACTTTTGTTCACGACCATGAACTATCGACAAAGATTTTGGGTTTCTGATGGGAGGAGTTCACGACGAGTTCACGACACGAGAAACACGCGTGCCAAGAGTTCCCGGCGCGAACTTTAAAAGTTCACGTCGCGAACTTTCCTGAAACACAATAAAATCGGAATTTCAACCATTTATGCTCATTTTTCAACCTTAGAACTCTCTCTAGAGTGTGTGTGCATATTTTGAGTGCAAAGGAAGTGTGGGAGCCGATTTTCACATCAATATTGTGGATTCTTGATCCTAGTTGAAGATTAAAGGTAAATCTTTACTCGTTGTTGGTTGTAAGTCTTGGATTCAAGAGGGGAAAGCTTGAATCTCAAACGCTAGTTTTCGGGTTTTATCTTATTGATCAAATGAACGTTATTTAACTTAGATCTAAAACATTTTTACAAGGAAAATGTATTTATAACATGGATTTAAAGTAATCTTGAGATTTATGAAATTAAGGTTTCGTAAGTTAACAAAAATTGGGGAAATGGTACTAGAAGCTATCTAGTGGTAAGAAATGTAGTTAATGATGGTGATTGATGTTAAATCTTGTGCTGATTTATATATTAATGCTTGGATTAAAGAATTTAAGGCTTTCAAGTCTTGAGAAGTGACATTTGTGTTCAAGAGACACAAATTGGATTAAGCATGGCTAAGGTGAGTACATGTGAACTTTAAAAACTGAGTACATAGCGGTAACAGAGTATAGGGTCGAGTTATATTGAGAACCATGATTTCAAAAAGAACTCTCAGAACTCTAGTTAACCAATCAGAATTTAGTAAATTGATTTTGATTAATTTTATTCATATTAATTATTCAGGGGTAATTATGACATTTGGTCCAAAAAATTTGTTTCCTTTTTTTAAAAATTCCTAAAATATAGGAATTGTTTTCGAAGAATTTTTTTTTTTTTGGCATTTTTGTCAAGCCGGTTGTGCATATATGTTTTTTTGTTTTTTCAAATAGAGTTACATGTTGGTTGTGCATATAAGTCGAGACGGTTTTGCATATATGTTATTTTGCGGGTTTTCGTATATATTGAACATACATGTAATATAAAACAAAGAAGTTTAACAAACGAAATCTGTATCTAAATTTTACAAAATTGATAGAACAGATACATACATGTTGAACTTATTCATACAAAACATATATGTATTTAAACAATAACATATATGCATCGTAATGGGAGCTGGCATACAATTGTGTCTTCTTTTGAAGCAACTTTCTTTTTCATATATATACTCTAACACAAAATACTCATTTTTTTTTCACTTTATAACTTGTCAATTTTCCTTTTCCACCCACTGCAACACATAAAAAAATATGTTTTAGGATGTATTCAGCTGTGTAAACACAAACAAAATTTGCTTAAAATATAGAAGAATAATAACACGAAAACCATAAGTACGATGGGAATGCAAATTACGATGGGAAAATTGAAGAAATTACGACTATAAATAGCGAAGAATTGTCATAAATCGTTGAAGAAGACTGGTTCATGACCGGTTACCAAGGAGTAGGAATTGAAGGGTGAATTGAGACGCCGGTTGGATGGATTGGAGCTCTGGTGATGGTGCCAAGACTGTAATACACGAATCCACTTACAATTAAGAACTTTTTTTATGGCAACTGACCGATTGGAGCTCGAGCGTTGGTGGCGCTGCAAAGCAAAATCAAGGGAAAGACGAAGACGATGAAGATTAGGCAGAAACCCTAATTTAGGGTTGTGATGAAGAGAGGGAAACATTGATATATGGAGAGAGGTGAGAGAATGTGATATTTTTCAGGAGTGGGAATGGTTTATCCTATTTTCTTTTTATTTTTTTACAGGCATAATTACTAATATACCCTTTTTAATTAATTCTTACTAATCATATGATTATTATTATTTACAAAAATACCATAAAAGATCTTAACCATTAATCTTAAATTCAATGGTCTAGATTAGTTAATTAAAAGTTCTCAGAGTTCCTTTTAAAATAAGGGTTCTTAATATAATCCTTCACTATATCTATAGAAAATCATTGTTAATTAAAAAGAATATAGGGAATTGTTTATAGCCCTTAGATTAAGACTTGAAGGGATCAGACGAAAGGGATTCCAAAATCGCACATTCATAAATTAGGGAGGGGATTTGGAAGAAAAATTAATTTGGAAGGGTAGTATTGTAAAATACTCTATCTCTCACCTAAGCAACATTCACGTTTCTGATTCTCTCGAAAGGAACGATCTCAAAATTGCTAGGGTTCATCTGATTCTCTCTCAGAATCCACTCGATTCTCTAATTGGCTAGGGCTCTTCTGTAAACGCAACTCAATCGCCGGTTGTTAAGGCAAAAAGCCTTGCCCCTTTGGATCTTAAGATAACAAAACAACCTAGACTAGCTTTGATTAATATGTAGAATAATATAGCTAAGTTTAGGTCTGATACTGAGTGATCAGTATTAGAACTCAGTATCAGTACTCAGTATCAGATAGTGATACTGAGTACAAGGACTGAGTAGAAGGACTGAGTGATACTCAGTATAGTAACGGACTAAGATCAAATCCCTTGATCTTAGTCATTTCCCTTACTTAGTCCTTCGGTTACTCCTTTGCTCATCATGTAAGATCTCTATAACATTATAAATAGAGATCATCTTGCAAAGGAGTACTTACCAATTCACTTTACACTTTCATATCTTTGTAATTGATTAGTGGTCTTGTTATTCCGCAACAAGCCACACTTAGTGGATTTATACATTGACTATATTCTTGTGTTATCACACTAATATTTCTCTAAGTACAATATTCTATCAATTAACACTATAAACCAGGGCTGTTGTGACCTAACAACTGGTATCAGAGCAGGCTAAATAAACTCTTATTTAGTCGATCTATAACCCTGGCAGCCATCCCTTATACTTATCCTTCTCATACTCCAAAATCAAAAATGTCCACCATTGTTGCACCAGTTATGTCTGGAAAGGGAGTACCCGTCTTTGATGGAAAAGACTTCCATCAATGGAAGCTAAAAGCTCAGTGGTATCTTGAATCCATTCATCATGAAATGCTCACTGTGCTAAATGATGGTCCTATCATCCCACAAACTGTGGAACCCGTTGCTGCTACTGATACTGCTCCTGAGAGCATAAGGACAGTTCCAAAACTGAAACACACCTGGACTGATACTGACCGTCAGTTATTCAGTCTAGACTCAAGAGCAAAGGGAGTGATTGGTAATGCTGTTACCAAAGAAATACTTAATGCAATTATGAAATTGCCAACAGCAAAGGCTATGTGGGATAGCCTATCAGTCACCTATGAAGGCACAGCAAAGGTGAAGTTGCAAAGAAAAAGCAACATGAGAAGGAAATATGAAAACTTCTTCTCAACTCCAAATGAAGACATCACCACTCTCTATAACAGGTTCAATACTGTTATTCATGATTTAATCAGTGTAGGCATTGTGAAAGAGGAAGGAGAGCTTGTTCAAAAGTTCCTGGATAGTCTTCCTCAACAATTTCTTGACATGACAAACTCTGTCAATGCTGCTAACAACATTGAGTCATACACTCTTCAAACTTTGTATGGTCTAATGTTGAATCATGAGGAGAATAATGCTGCAAGACTGGTCAACTGGAAGAAAACTGACAAAGCTTCCACTGGCGTGGCTCTAGTTGTGCAACAGGTCTATACTGTGACTGAGCCAGATGAACCAGAAGTTGATCTAGCTGATGCTGAGGCAGAAGAGCTTGAAACTCAAATGGCTCTTATGTCTATGAAGTTGGATCAGTTGAAGAAGAAGAGGCTTGGTGTTAGCTCTTCTAATACTGACCCAAGATCAGGTCTGTGCTATAGGTGTGGAAAGGCTGGACATATTGCTGCAAATTGTCATACCAAGTCTTCTGAGACTGACCAAAATGACAAGATTGCATACCGAGCTAAAAGGTATAGAGACAAATATGTCAAGCTGAAGAATTGGAGCAAGGGCAAGAGGGCAGAAGGGAATGGAGCACCTCATCAAGCACTTAAGTGATGATGAGGAAGAGATTGAGAATAAAGCCTTTATGGCTTTCACTGAAGATGAATTGAAGAGCTCTTTTGAAAAGGATATCAAAGAGGCTGAGAGGATGAGTGTTCATACTGATCGGGATTCCACTCAGTTGTACAAGGTAAGTTCCTTTCAAACTTATTCAGTGAATGAAAAGACTAAGATTTTTGAGTATATGATTGTTGATCTTAAAACTTATGTACAAAAAGAAAAAGCTTTAAAATTAACAATTCAAGAACTTGAAAGGGTAAATAATGACAACTTAGATAAACTAGCAAAGTATAAAGATTTAGAATTAAACTTTTCAGATTTAAAAGACATTAACCAAAGATTAGCTGATAAAGCTCATTTACACAAACTTGAAAAAGAGAAATTTGAAAAACAGTGTAAATCTTGGGGAAATGCTTCAATAAAATTAAATAAATGTTTAAATCAACAATTTCCAGAAAATGTGAGGGCTGCACTTGGTGTTGATCCTCAATTTAAAAATAGGAACAATTTTGCTGATTTATTTGATGAGTTTTCTACTATAAACCCTGTTAATTTTGTAAAAGCTAAAACTTTATGTGAAGTTGGATGTCAAACTGAGTCAGATGATGAGGAAAATGAAATTCTAGAAAAACCTATTGGTCCCTCCATCTGCTCAAAGTGCTATACTGAGCTACAAGAACCCAGTATTGAATTTTCTATAAAAGAAATTTCTGATACTGAGCTCCCAATAGTTCAGTATGACACCTCTGCTGTTCCACCTTTTGAATTATTATTTAATACAACAACTTTTGAATTATATAATAATAATAATAAGACAACTTCTATCTCCAATTTTTCATCTAATACAGAAGTTGCAGGAACAGAAACATCACATACTGAGAAATCTAAAGAACCTGTTAAAGTTGTTTCTTCAAAACATTATAAACAAAAAACAACTTTAACTAGGTCCTTAGTTGGCAGAGACCAGAAGTCTACCACTAATAATATTAGAAAGACTTCTCTGTCAAATAAAAAGAAGCAACCAGATCCACCACCCTTTAAACCAGTAAAACAAAATGTTAAAACACCTACTAAAAATGAAAAAATTAATATTTTAAAAACACTTGGTGATCAGGTAAAATCTTTAAGTAAACAATTTGCAAAACTTGTTCATACTGACCTACCAAAAGTGAAACATTTTTCTAAAATACCTTATGAAAATATGTTTAGAAATAGACCTAGAAAATGTTATAGGTGTCATCATACTGGTCACAAGGGAGATGAATGCTGGACTGATCTCTCAAGTCCTAGGTACTCAGTACCAAAGAAAAGGAGAGAAACTAAGTCAGTATCACCAAAGAAAACTTCTAAAGTTTCCCCCAATGTGATACCGACCTCTCCATATAAAGAGATCAAGTCAAAATATGTTTATCCCACCAAAGGTCCCATTCAAAAATGGGTTCCTAAAAAGAACTAACTATTATTTCGTGTCTTGTGCAGGGTGACAGAAAATGGTATTTAGATAGTGGCTACTCAAGACACATGACAGGCAGTATGGAATACCTTCTCAATTATACTCCAGAGAAGGGTCCTTCTGTTAAATTTGGAGATGACTCGGTGGGAAAGACAAGAGGTTATGGTGTGATCAAGGCAGGCAACATAACTTTTAAAAGAGTTGCCTATGTAGAGGGTCTAAAACACAATCTGCTCAGTATCAGCCAGATGTGTGATGATGAAAATGAAGCTCGATTCAGGAAGGTTGCAGGAATCATCTACAATGATAAAGGCCAGCCTGTACTCATTGCTAGAAGAGAAAAAGACGTATATGTGGTCAACCTATCTGAAATAGATCCAACTATTCGAGTTTGCCTGCTTTCTAAAGTCAAGCCAGAATTGCATTGGCTATGGCACAAGAAACTCTCTCACATCAACTTTAGAAATATCAACGAGCTCAGTATGAAGAAACTGGTGAGAGGGCTGCCCACAATTACTTATTCAAAAGATAAGTTATGCTCAGCATGTGAAATGGGCAAGCAGAAGAAGAGTTCATTCAAGTCCAAAGTCAATCATTCCATTAATGAACCTCTTACTATGATACATATGGATCTTTTTGGCCCCATCAGCACACCATCTTTGGCCAAAAAGATCTATACTCTAGTCTTGGTTGATGAATTTTCATGATATACTTGGGTCATCTTCCTCAAGACTAAGTCAGATGCAACAACAGAAATCATTGCCTTTATAAAAAGAGAGGAACTTCAAAAAGGCAACAAGGTCAAGAAACTTAGAAGTGACCATGGTACTGAGTTTAAGAACTCAGTATTAGCTGATTTCTGTGAAGAAAAAGGAATCATCCAAAACTTCTCTGCAGCTTACACACCACAACAAAATGGTGTTGTAGAAAGAAAAAATAGAACACTGATTGAAGCTGCAAGAACTTTATTATGCCATGTTGGACTGGCACTGAGTTTCTGGGCTGAAGCTGTAAACTGTGCAAACTTCACTCAGAATAGAGCCACTATAGTCCAAAGACATCTGCAGACTCCATATGAGTTATACAATGGCAATATTCCTAATGTGGAATATTTCCACATCTTTGGGAGTAAATGCTTTGTACTCAGTACAAAACAAAATCTCAACAAATTTGCTCCCAAAGCAAATGAAGGTGAGTTCATGGGCTACTCTCCACACTCTAAAGCTTTCAGAGTGTATATCATCTCAACCAAGATGATTGTAGAATCCATTCATGTCACATTCGATGAAGATCAGAATGAGCATTCTACCTCAGCAAGTGAAGACATAAGTGGCATAGATATTCTATGCAATCCAGAACACTCCATTGCTGAACAGCCTAAGTTTCATCCACACTTTATTCCTAATAAGTTTAATGAAAATGATCAAGTTCAAACTCAGTATCACTCAAATGAGACTAATACTGAGGTTCCCATAACAGAGGACCTCCATACTGAGTTTCCAAATAATGATCTGAACCACTTTATCTATGAAGAAAGTGAAACATCCAACACTTCACAAGAATCCACATCAACTCTGCAAAATGAAGATGAACAGCAACCTGCACTGTCTAATACTGATCAGAATTCCACTCAGTATCAGACAGACAACACACCAAATCAACAAGATATTGTTGATCCTATTTCAAATGCTCCCTTAGGAAATAATTTAAGGGAACACAGAGACCATCCACACTCAAACATTATTGGTCCTATTGAAGAAGGTGTCCAAACAAGAAGAAAATTAGAATTTCCAACCCAAGCAACTGCAAACTTTTGTTTCTTCTCAAGTTTTCTATCTACCATTGAACCAAAGAAAGCTGATGAAGCTTTATTAGATGAAGATTGGGTAGAGGCTATGCAAGAAGAGCTCACAGAGTTTGAAAGAAACAAAGTTTGGAACTTAGTACCACCTCCTACTGGCAAAACTATTATTGGTACTAAGTGGGTGTTCAGAAACAAGATGGACAAGGATGGTGTTGTCATCAGAAACAAAGCAAGGTTAGTTACTCAAGGTTACAGGCAAGAAGAAGGCATTGACTATGATGAAACTTTTGCACCAGTTGCAAGAATTGAAGCTATTAGGTTGTATCTTGCATATGCAGCCTTTAAGAATTTCAAAGTTTATCAGATGGATGTCAAAAGTGCTTTTCTAAATGGAAAACTACAAGAAGAAGTTTATGTTAAACAACCTCCAGGTTTTGTTGATTCCAAATTTCCTAATTATGTTTTCAAGCTTGATAAAGCTCTATATGGGCTCAAACAAGCTCCAAGAGCCTGGTATGACACCCTGTCTGAGTACCTTATTGAAAATAAATTTACAAGAGGTAAAATTGATAAAACATTATTTTCAAAAAGGAAAGGTTCTGACATCTTACTCATTCAGATATATGTAGATGATATTATCTTTGGTTCAACTGACAAGTCAATGTGTGACTGGTTTGCTAAGATAATGTCAACTCAGTATCAGATGAGTATGATGGGAGAACTTACTTATTTTCTTGGTTTACAAGTTGAACAAAAGCCTGATGGCACTTTTATAAATCAAAGTAAGTATGTGCATGACATGTTAAAGAAATACAAATTTGAAAATTTATCTTCCATGCACACTCCTATGGGTACTCAGGATAAGATAAGTAAGGATGAAACTGGTAAACCAGTATGTCAATCCACATACCGAGGTATGATTGGTTCCTTACTTTACTTAACTGCTAGTAGGCCTGATATCATGTTTGCCACATGTTTGTGTGCTCGGTATCAGGCTGATCCTAAAGAATCACACATGAAAGCAGTTAAGCGCATCTTTAGATATCTTACAGGTACTCCTAACCTGGGTCTTTGGTATCCCAAAGACTCAAACTTTGACCTTGAAGGGTACACAGATGCAGATTTTGCAGGTTGTAGATTGGACAGAAAGAGCACAAGTGGAGGATGTCAATTCCTAGGTGGAAGACTAGTTGGCTGGTCATCCAAGAAGCAAAATTCGGTAGCAACTTCCACAGCAGAAGCAGAATATGTTGATGCAGGAAGTTGTTGTGCTCAATTATTATGGATGCAGTATCAACTCTTAGACTATGGGTTCAACTTTCATAAGACTCCCATTCATTGTGATAACAAGAGTGCTATTGCTATCACAGAGAACCCAGTCTATCACTCTAAAACCAAGCACATTGATATCAGACACCACTTTATTCGAGATAATGTGGAAAAAGGTAAGGTTGAGGTAGATTATGTACCAACTGATCAACAATTGGCCGATGTGTTTACTAAACCTCTCCCTGAGGAAAGGTTTATGTATTTACTAGGCCGATTAGGTATGTTAAATCCTTAATTTTCCTTATTTTTCTTTAAAACTGAATGCTCAGTATCACTTCTGCTGATACTGACCACTCAGTATCACTAGTCTGATATCATGAAAATTTAAAATTTTTATTTTTTTTAATTAATTTCAAGAGTAAATTAATTGTTTTTATATTTTTTTTTAATTTTTTTTTAATTATTTTTTTTACTCAGTATTGGGTTATGACGGCTCTTACACCGAGCTTAATCCTCATACTGCTCAACGGTAACCTTTCTTAATAGGAAAGTTACCGTTGGGAGAGGATAAGGCAGTCAAATCAGCCGTTTTTACTTCCCAATACCTTAATTACCTTTAAATAACCGTTTTTTTTTACCTTCAAATATTTTTCAACAGTTATTTCATTCTTTCATCTAAAATTCTCTCTGCGATTAACGATTTCACTCTTTCTTAGCAAGCACAAACACTTAAATCAAAATCACAGATGGCAAATTACACTTTCGTCACTCCAGAAGTTGAATCGGAAATCAAATTCCGAAACGATGAACTGCCCAGGTTTGCAAGGAACAACATAACAGTAAACTTCAATATTCCTCAAGCCTGGGCATGCCAAGAATTCACAAACATCGTGAAGTTTCTGAAGAATTGCCCAATTGCTCGTGCTCTGACCTTGTCTCCTCGAGCAATTTACCCAGAAATGCTATGCGAATTTTGGTACTCTGCTCAACTCGATTCTCCAGATATGATTGCTGGGTGGGTAATTAGAGATCAAAGAAGGGCATTTGTTTCTACTGCCATCATTCGTGAAGCACTCAGGCTTCCTGCCCAAGCTCAGTATGACCCATTCGTTGATAGATCAGAGGCACGCTCAGTCTTACCATTTTTGGGTCGAAGAGGAACAACGGGCACAATCAAAAGAAATGAATTTGGTCCTATGTGCGGTATTCTCATTACAACAATAATTCGGTGTATGACCCACAAGACGGGAGCTTTGGACCAAATAAATGAATTTGGGATGCAAATAGTACATGCCTTGTACTATGGAAGAAACATTGATTATGCACGGCTCATTTTCAATGAATTATCTGCTCTGGTTCGGGCTAACACAAGGGAATGCAATGTCCCTTTCTGCATATTTTTATCACTCATCTTTCAACACTCAATGCCCACACATATTTATGATGAGTTTCACAGTCCAAGGGTTGATCTTCCTCCTCTTAGTGAGAAGATTTTCTTTTACAGGCCAAGAGAAGGAGAACCTCTTCTAAGTCCTCCTATGTGGGCCATTGTTCAAGAACACATAAATGATGAAGAAGACATGTCTGATACTGAGTCAGACAATGATGATGATGATGATGATAATGATAATAGTGGTAATGGCGCACAGGCCGGTCCAGAAATTGAGATGCATGATGTTCAACAAGTTCAAGAACCTACTCAACAACATATCTCTCCATCTGCACAGGATTTTGATGCTCCTCATATTGAAACAGCTTTTGATACTGAGTCCTCCGAAGACACACCACTGGTCCTTCAAAGAAGAAGAAGGAATCTGTCTCCTATCATTATGGGAAACTTATCATCTGAGGAGGTGCAGCCTGCAAATGTTCCATCATTAACTGCATCTCTTCAAGCCCAAAGTCTTGTTGCAGCCACCGCTGACCTTCCAGGTCCAGAACTAGTTTCAACTGCTCAACCAATTGAGGAACCTCATGTTCCTCTTGATGTGGAGATTCAATATGAGCAAACTACACTGGAAGGTGCTCAGCAAGAAACACAAGTCGATATTGAAGATGTTGGTGCTGCACATCAACAAACACATGATCCTGCACCGACCTCTGCAGATGCTAGAAGGGAATCTGACAGAGTCTCAGGTATGAATTTCTAAAAAGCCCTTAAACTTATATATATATATATATATATATATATATATTTCATTCCCAAATAGAGACTAAGTATTGGCCAGTACCAACTCAATACTGACCAAAGTCTCACACGATCTTTCAAATATATATCCTTTTATGGCCAACATAGCTAGCCCACTGCTGCTATGCAAAATTCATATACTGAGCACACAATTGATCATTGTCAGTCTACAGCTGTCTCAACATTTAAAGAGACAATGGTGGTTGATGTCACACTGACACCCACTGGTGCTGCTTGAATCATGTCCAACTTATTTTTGAGTTGGATAGCATGATTCAAGAAATGATCACAAACCCTTAAGCCACAAAATCCAAAATTTTCCATGGGGTTTAGCCACATTACTGTTATCACTCTAATACCGAGTGATAAACATTGAAAATAACAAGAAGCACATCCCAGGCTTCGAATACCGAAACCCAAATATTTAAATTTACACTGAGCTACTTAAATTTACACACTCACTTTTACTAAAATCTTCTTACGCATGCTATGCACAAGTCCACAATATTTCATCATAAACCAGATGAAATACAGACTTCACAAACTCAGTTTATATGATTATAGAATTAAACAACACCACAATTCTATTTGATAAACCTTTCTTTCTAACCAGTTTTCTATTTTTGTTTCTTTAGCACCATCTGTGCAGGGCATTCAGGCATCTCAGGCTGCAGCAGACCAAGTGACTCTGCAAGCAATCATGCAGCACATTCTGGCCATCCAACAAACTCAAAATATAATACTAGCCAGAATGGACAAGATGAGTGGTGATATTGACTCAATAAAACAGTCATTCACTCCTTCAACAACCACATCAGCCTCCACCAATTCCACCATTCTCCCATGGTGACCACAATGAAGAAGGAGAAGGAGAAGGAGGTGCTGGTGATACTGATGCTGCAACTGAGCCCATGCCCTCCCCTACTCTTGAACAACCTGAAGGGGATATGGGTGGTGATACTGATCCTTTTCCCTCCTCATCAAATGATAACAAAAATGGGGAGAAGAGACAAAGAGATACTGAGGTTGATCAAACTGAGCCATCTGCTCAGGGGGAGAAAAGAAGAAGATTAAATGAAGATCAACCTCCACCACAAGAACAACAACATCAGCAAAGCCCTCATACTGAGCCACTTCGAATTCAGTATGAGAGAAGAAGACATAGAACTAGGTCAGCATTACAAGTTCAAAACCCACTTGAGCCATCTACTCAGGGGGAGACTCACACTGACCAACCACAGCAAGCTTATAATGAGCCACCTGTTCTAGAAGAAAACAACTTGCAAATTGTGGTTTATAGGCCTTTTGTGTGGCCCATTGCTGATGATGAAGATGAAGAACATCAATGGCATCAGAAGAATTTTTAAACTTTGCACTGGATGAAGCAAATAAAGAAACCTCTTCATCATCATTCTCAGATGATGAAGTGCATACAAGAAAACCTATCTCACCTCAACCTGAAGGACCTTCTAGAATTCCTAGAAGACCAATAACCAGAAGAATGACAAATGTGGTTATGTCCTCAGAATCTAGTGAAGAACAAGATCCAACTCCTCTGATCTCAAGACCTAGGAGATCTGCTCAGTTTACTGAGGAAAAGAGTGAAGCTGAGGATGAGATTGAGGCCCAAAAATTCTTCCCTGTTAAGGAAGAACCTGAATCTGAGTCTGAAGATGTTCCAAGAAGATCTCATACTGTAAGAAGAACTGGAGATGAATTACTTGAACAGTATTGGAACATTGTGGCACAAAGAACAAGATATAGGGAAACAAGGATGGGTATGCTGAGGAATAAAGCATTTCCAAGTGTAAGAGACATATACTGGCTAAATGAATTTGTCAACAAAATAAAAGTCAAAACAGTTGATAGATCAATTGTTGCAACTTGCACTGGGCCAGTCAGTCCTCCAATGAAGTTTTTCCTCCATGACATCCAAAATATGGGACTTCAAGATTGGATAAAGATTGCTAGACTGATAAAGGAGATGCCCTCAAGATCCTCTGAAGCCCAAGTGATGATGGATGAAATCTGGGTTGTATCTGCCATATGCTATGAAAAAGGAATTCTTTATGCAGCAGAATACAGGGCACTCAGTGTGATGACTGAAGCTATGAAAAATAACAAACCTGAGTGCC
This sequence comes from Calendula officinalis, assembly GCA_963853835.1. Classification (NCBI taxonomy): domain Eukaryota; kingdom Viridiplantae; phylum Streptophyta; class Magnoliopsida; order Asterales; family Asteraceae; genus Calendula; species Calendula officinalis. Next base: position 57,901,284 of record OY970825.1, read on the forward strand.
TTAATACTTTCAGAATAATTCCTACATATACTGTTCCCTCTAACCTTATCTTACATGATCAAAAGAGTACCATATATCCCACATCTGGATATATGTATACTGACTCAGATGACAGGGAGTGCTTCATTACTGAAGCATATTTGGCAACAGCTCCTATCAGCCATTTGGTGGGCCTTAAATGGATGATAACCAAGAAAGAAGATGCTTGGTTTAGAAAGAAGATAGTTGCTGTACTAAACAACAGGCAAGATGAACTGAAGAAAAGAGAAGAGTTCATCCATGTGAAGAAAGAAGTCTTCTACGAGTTTGAGTCGATCAACAAAGACTAAAGAAGAAGACTCTGCAGCCTGTAGCTTATTTTGTTTAGTTTCTCTTTGTAATTGTTTTGTTATCATTAGATAGGGGGAGATTGTTAGGGCAAAAAGCCTTGCCCCTTTGGATCTTAAGATAACAAAACAACCTAGACTAGCTTTGATTAATATGTAGAATAATATAGCTAAGTTTAGGTCTGATACTGAGTGATCAGTATTGGAACTCAATATCAGTACTCAGTATCAGATAGTGATACTGAGTACAAGGACTAGGTAGAAGGACTGAGTGATACTCAGTATAGTAACGGACTAAGATCAAATCCCTTGATCTTAGTCATTTCCCTTACTTAGTCCTTCGGTTACTCCTTTGCTCATCATGTAAGATCTCTATAACATTATAAATAGAGATCATCTTGCAAAGGAGTACTTACCAATTCACTTTACACTTTCATATCTTTGTAATTGATCAGTGGTCTTGTTATTCCGCAACAAGCCACACTTAGTGGATTTATACATTGACTATATTCTTGTGTTATCACACTAATATTTCTCTAAGTACAATATTCTATCAATTAACACTATAAACCAGGGCTGTTGTGACCTAACACCGGTGTTCTTCTATCAATCGACACAATTTAAGTTTCTGTAAACGCGACTCTATCGACGGTGCGTTCTCAAAAACGAAGGCTTTCAGTTAGGGGTTTCAGTCGAGGCTTTCAATCGGACAATATAGGGGTTTCAGTCAAGGAGTTCCAATCGAGGATTCTAAAAGGTAACTTATCAAAAGTTGCTTATAGATTAATTCATGTTTTTATGTTTGAGTTGAAGCTACATTATGACGAACACAATTCTGGTTTATATTTTGGTTTTGGTAAGTAGCTTCTTATTTGTTTGTTATTACACATTTGTGCTTCATGTTGTTTAAATCAGTATGTAAAAACTATTTCATATGTGATTTACATCATATAATCAGTTGATGTAACAAATGATATGTGTAATGACCATAATTTTACGTTTGCATTTTCGTATTATTAATTTGAGATTTATACAAATTAAGTTATTTATGTTAGAATATGTTTATCGTCGTATTATATTGAGTGTTTGACTATTTGGGACTCGAAATAATCGAAAACGGGTCAAGCTTGGTTAGAAACAAGTTTGGAGATCAAATGATTGGCCTAGACATGCAGCCCTCCCGGTGGGAGCTCGATGGGAGGAAGGAACAGGGAATTTAGAGGTTCGGTGGGAGGATTTATGTGTTGGGATCTCGATGGGAGCTCGATGGGACAATGCACGGGCGTGCATATAAGCGAGTCTGCGTAACCTCGCGATGGGAGCTCGATGGGAGCTCGATGGAAGCCATGTCTGGAATATATAAAAAGTCGATTTTTAGGGTTTTCTCATTCTCTTCAGCCCCACTAAGTGTGCAGCCGATTTCTAGAGAGAGAGTGGACGATTTTGGTGTCTTGGAGCTTAGATCTTCACCATCTTAAGGGATCTAAACATTAAAGGTAAGATTTCTTGATTGTTGATGTTATCTAGTTAGTTTATAAACTTGATTTGGGGGAAATGGTGATTTTGAAAGGGGTTTATGTTGGAATCTTGATAAGAATGGGTAATGGTGAGTGTAAAACACTCCAAGAGAGTATGAGAACCTTGTGTTCTTGCTAGATCTGTGATTTGTTGGGTTAATCATGAACTAGGGTTTTGAGATTTACACCAAGTTTGGGGAACTTGGTGGTTAAGGGTATTATGATGGTTTAATTGGTGTCTAGTTGTAGATGATAACTAGAAATATGTTGATTGTGTTGATAGATTGGAAGAACTTACAAGTTGGAGATATCCCAAGGATGGAAGCAAGGATTCGTGTTGATAAACACGATTTGGATTTAGCTATTGCTAAGGTGAGTACATGAGACTTTTACTGGGTACATAGCAAATGATTTTGAAAACTATGATGTTTATGAGCCATTATTAATAAATGTTTTTAATAAAGATATGATTGAAAAAGGTAAGAAAATGCAAATACTAGACTATTTAAGTATGTCTAAATGACTAATGATTTTGAAAGAGATTATGATAATAAAAAGTGATTAATAACTCTTTATTAATATGATGTATGATTAAGAAATATGATTAAGAAATATGATATTTAGTTTATTAATAATATGTATTAATAAAGCTAATGACAATGATCTTTAAGTATCAAGTATTGATTAGTATGTTATACTAATAAGAGTAGTGATTGATTTGCTAGGAGAATAAGTATAAAGTGACTAGTAATAGATATGTATTCTAGTCAAAGAGAAGTTAAAGTAATATGATTTTGATAAATGATAAATATGTTTTATTTAGTAAAGGACTTGATAAAGTCAATATTGAAATTGAATAAGTAATGAGAATAATATGATAATTAGAATAGATGTATTCTAATTTTGTGTTTGAGTATGACTTATATGGGAATAGACCCGTATTTGATGATTTTAATATGTGTTGAGAAAAGGATCTGGATCATAGATAACCCACACAAGTTTGGGGAGTTAGTGACGCCTACTTGGGGCGGTACCACCATGCGCAAGGGTAGTGTGTCAAGAAATAGATAACCCGGAAAGCGGGGGAGTTTCAGATAACCCGGAAATCGGGGGAGCAATAGATAACCCGGAAACGGGGGAGTTTACCTAAATAACCCACATCGGGGGAGTTTGCTTTAAAGAGGTCCGTAGCGTATGTGATAAAGTATGTGTAAGCACAGATTAGCTTACAAGTATGTGATTTTGATGAGAGTAAGCTTATGGTTAGCTTACTAGTATATATGTATAATAATGATAAGATCACGAGTTAATAAGTAATAAATGAATAAAGAAAAGTAATGAATATGACTTTTATTATATTTGAGAATGGGTTGAAAACCCATGTATCTCACGAGACTATTTTGTCTCACGTACTAATTTGTTTTTGGCTATGTACTCAGGTTCGAGATTGAAGGATTAGAAGGTCGCGATAGAGGTGGCCTAGAGATGTTTTAGTTCGGGAGCTTATAGGTAGATCTAGTTATCCTATGGTTATGATTATCTTTTGTAATAACTCTGATAAACTTTAAAAAGGTTTTTTTTGAACCAATTTTTAGATATTGGACTTTGTAATATTTTTATTTAAAAATATGAGTTAAAAGGTGTTTTAAAAAATTGAGGTGTTACAATATGTGACATGAGTATCTATTAAAGTTTATTAATCCAAAACATACTAGCATTTGCATTTTCAAATGATAATACATTTATGTACACTACATAATGTAGAAATGCATTTGCATTTTCAAATGAGTATGCATTTAATGTTTAGTGATCCAAAATGCTAATATGCTTCCTAAAATGCAGGTAACAGCTACAAGACATATAAAACATCAAAAACACGAAATTTAACAAGATTGAAAACAATGCAAGTTAAGGTTTGTAGTGATCCTAAAAGAAAAAATAAAACAAACAAATATGATTACGAAGTTTCTTGGGTCAAAACAGTAAGGAGAAACAATGTAGACGAAATTCAAGAATGTAATCATTGATGTTGCTATAATTTATAGAAATCATGTTGATTTGTATTTTGGGTATTTAAAATTATTTTAAAAAATTTTGAAAAGTTGAAACTGATTTGTAGAAGGAAAATGGGTTTAAGGTTTATGTATATATTTATGTTATGCAGATGTAACAAAAAAAAAGGAAGCTAAAGGTAGTACAGAAGGAAGCAATAAAGAAGATAACAGGAAAGGAAAAGGAAATAAAAAAGTAGAACAAACTAGAAATGAAGAAGCAAACGGAAGGTATAAATCTATCTCTATGCATTTTCATTTTATGTGTGTATGAAATATGAAGTTAAAAACAAGTCTGATTTGTGTGTAACAATATGAACTATAAAATTAAAAAAGTATATGTATTCGCATTTTCATTCCTGATTGTAGAAAGTAATGGAACTGCAGGCAAAAGGTGAATATGCAACTGCAGGCAGAGGTGAAAATGCAACTGCAGAATGAGGTGAAAATGCAAATGCAGCTATAAGTGAAAATGCAGACGCAGAAAGGGTTGAAAATGCATAGGGGAGAGAAGAATAAATGGTTGAAAATGCAGAGGGGAGAGAAGAGGCAAACAAGAAAAATAAAGTTGAAGCTGAAAAAATATCGCTGATAGACCAAAAAGAAAAGTGAAACCACCAGTCATCCTGAAATCGCCGTACAAAGGAAGAAAGGGCTAAACTAGCGGAATTTGCTAGAAGTAAGAATTATAAATAGACTACATATGAATCCGTAAAAGTTGGATGTCGGTCTAACCAAATAATAGGTTTTTATCATATGGATTGTTGGTTGGTTGTTTTTTTAATCATATGGATTGTTGTAGTTAAGTTGTTGGTTGATTTTCTGATCATATGGATTGTTGAATTTAGGTGGTTGATTATTTTTTAGGTGGTCAAATTTGTTTTCGAGGTTGGTTGTTTTTGCAAAGTTATTGATGGTTGGTTGGTTTTTGGATTGATGTATAGTCGTTCTAGAAGTAATGTAAATTGTTATTTGTTTATGATTTTGTTTGAATTGAAAAGGTAGACAGAAATAAAAATTAGATAAAATTAAAAAGCAATTACAAGATTGAAATGCAAATGCAAATACTGGAATTTGAAACATAACCGGTAACTAAAAGTTTCCAGGAATACATATAATGATTAATGCAAACACAATTATAAAAATGCAAATGCAACTGGTTACATTTGAAACATAAACAGTAACTAAAATTTAAGAGACTATGTGTAATAAAAATGCAAATGCAACCGGAAGTATGAAAATGCAAATGCAAATGCAACTAACAATATTTAAAACAGATCAAAAATGTAGAATTTGAAGCAAACCCAACATTTAAGAGTTCAAAAATAACTAGATATAATGAAAAAGATAATGTCAAAGTAACTACATTTGGTAAGATATAATGAAATAGCAGTGTCGAAATGACGCAAAAAACTCAACAAGTGTTGAACTTGAATTCATCAATTGGTTAAACATATAATTCTCCGACTCGGATGTTGATGAAGTATGCATCAAACCAGAAAACTCCAAGTCACTAAAATATGTTGCAATCCAAAAGTGTCTTAACCGAAACATGTCAGAGAGGCAATTATTATCTTCAAGATAACTCAACAATGGTGGCACGCCAAAGCAAATACAAAAACTCAAGTTCCAACTTGTCAGTCCATACAATTCTACATAATTTTGGTTTAAAACCGGAATTACGTACAACAAAACCTATATAAAAAAGAAATAATTAAAATCAAAACACTTGAAAATCTTAAAATGCACGAAAATAAATAATAAAGGATACCTTTTCAGTAACTTTCTCCATTATATGCCACATACATAGTCGATGTCTCGACATGGTAAAGCAAGGGGTCAATAGCGATTTTCATCGTTGGATCCTGATCAGTTAATACCAACTTATGCTGAGAATGATAAGCTTTAATAACAGCATTGCATAACGACTTGTAGGAGACAACATTCTCTTTGCTCAACATAGCAGCACCAAATACAACATATTTTTTTATGGATGTCTGTTCCAGTAAATGGTATAAAAACCATGTCATATCTATAAAAAGAATGTAAATGATAGAAGAAAAATACACAGGAATATGAAAATGCAAATGCACATGAATATGAAATTGCAAAAGTATATAAAAATGCATAACTTAATTATTAGTCCTATATGTAGCATCAAAAGACACAACATCCCCAAATGCACAATAATTGGTCGGCTGCCTAAGAAAACCCAGTAAACCTATTATGAACATCAATAAAGTAATCGAATGAAAAATCACTAACAAATTGTTTCCTCTTGTTAAGAAATCGAATAGTAACAAATCTTAAGAGTAACAAATCCACCATTGCTTAATGAGAGAGCATATTGGGTAGATTTAATTGGCGCAAAGCTACCTATAATAGCATACTCTCTATAGAAATTCCAAGCATCGCCTAAAGAATCAAATTTCATACCGTTAACGACTCTTTTAGAATTAGGAATATTAGGAACCCAATACTTATCACCAAGAGCAGATATTTTTTTCAAAACCAATGCGAAGAGATGCTGAAACATGATCAAAATCTATAAAAAAACAAAATAAATAAACATTAAAGAACTAGAAACTTCTAAAAATAACTACATAAATGAAAATGCAACAGGAAGTATAAAAATGCAAATGATAGTACTTCAAAAAGTTATTTAAAGTTTAAGGGAACAACTAGGTGTAATGGGTGCAGATGCAAGTTTGAAAATGCAAATGCAAGAACCAGTACTCAAAACACTTGGTTAAAAGTTAAGAATATAACTATATATAATGAAAATGTAAATGCAATTGCAAGTATCAAAATGCAAATGTTTGTATTTGAACAGGTGTTTAAAATTTTAGAAATAACTATGTATAATGAAGATGATAACGAAAATGCAACTGTAGTTATGAAAATAAAGAATTTTGTATCCTAATGTTGTTAAATTCTAAAGATCTATTGAAAATGCAACTGCAACTATAAACATCTTCACCTATTTTAAAATAAGTAAACGAGATACACATAAATTAAAATGCAAATGAACAGTGATTCATCATCTTCACCAATTTCAAAATCACACATTCATCATATTGACCAATTAAACATGAAGCAATAAATTAAACATTCAATTAAACGATGTATCATACACAAACACAACATATTAAACAGTCAATTTAACATTATTGAAGTATAAAAAACATTATTGAGTTCAACAAGTTACCATCCGTATGAAGATCTGGATCAAACTGGATATTAGATTCGGTAGCCAATTGTCACACCCCGCCAAAAATGAGTTTTACTTCATTTAAAATGTTTTGCGGAAGAACGGAGATGTAACGTTCATGATTATATAGCAAAAATTAAGTAAACAAACAACCACGTAAATAACATAATGAAAATGGTTTACCTTCTAAAAATGGAAAGTTTCCAAAAATAGTAGTTACTAAAAATAGTAAGTTTTGAAAATGAAGTGATTGTTCGTAAACTTAAATGTTCATTCATGGCTCATGACAATCCACTGCTCATATCCTCCAGTCTCACTGTGCACCTAATCTCTCCTGGAAAACATAAATATGAAAGGGTCAACAATAATGTTGAGTGAATCCACAAGGTTAATGTTTATGGTAAAAGTAAAGTGTTTGCTACTCAAAGTGTTTGTTGTGAACATAAGTTTATGACTGAAAAAGTATAAGGTTCAACACTCATATGATATGAGAAGTAAGTATGAAAAGTGAAGTGTAATTGTAGAAGATCTACAATTACTAGTTTTGTTTATGAAAACGTGTTGAACAAGTTGTTATGTTTGACATCGCATGACCGTTATCCCTAACAGGTAGCTAGTCTATTGAGTAATATACCAACCCATAAGTCCACAATCAACACTTCAACTCCAGTATGTTATCGTTCTTTTATGGATATACACTCCCGAAAGATGTCTTGGATAAACCAAGTAGTGATCAAATAATGTTGGGAGGATGAGTGTCAGCCAATAGTACTATCTGCATATCCATGGTCTAGATCCACTAGTTAATGATTGTTGGCACCTTAGTCCGGTATAATAATTGTTTGTCATGCCAACGCGATAATGAAAATGTATAGATGTTGTTGTACAGTCATAGTAAAACAGTAGCATTTGTTTATGTTTTCCACCCCAAAGTTTATAAAGTAAAAGTAGTAAAGGGGTCTGTGGACTCACCTGGGCAAAGCTTAGCTCTCGATAAACCTCAAAGAATCTCTTCGAAGAATCCTAGCGCCTAAACGCGATAATAATCTAATCAACACTAAGCTAACGCACAAGCGTACTAATAATAAATTGTATAAGTTTGTGTTATGTTTTGTGACATCGTATGAATTAGGGTTATTGGGCTTTAATGGACCGAAATGAAATGAAATGAAATGAAATGGGCTTCGAAATGAAATGAATTGGGCCGAAATGAAAGAAACTGGCTAATGGGCCACGATATGGGCCTCTTAATGGGCTACGGCCAAAAGGATATTGGGCCTCGGGTTTGGACCTGATTTGGACCGAATATGGGCTCAGACCAAAGGGCTTTTGGGTCGGATTGGGCTCAAGTATATGGGCTTGGCCCAATTAGGGTTTAAGGATCAAATGGGCCGAATGGGCTAAATCGGGTTGGGCCAAGTTCGAGCCTTGGCCCGATCAATATTTCAGGCCAACATGGGTCAACTCAGTCCACTCAGTCAACTCAGTGGGTCACCGAGTCAACTCAGCGAGTTAGGGTTCAAGATCCGGTTCAATGTTAGGTTTTTCGGCTAGGGTTTTCGGTTTAGGGTTTTGACCGGTTTTTAGGTCAAAAACGAGGCAAACGAATTCCAAAAATTATGCAATTCTAGGTTTTGTGTGGTTTTTCATTGTGATTAACGTGTCAAAATTTGGGATTAAAAGGGTTCGTTTACTATCAAAACAAGTAATAAATCAATACGAACGATACCGAAAACAGAAACGATTAAACACACGAATGCATCCATGGTTAACGATACATCCATGGTTCGAATCAGTGGTGATACCAAGACCACTTGGCCTTCGGCCATGGTCTTGGTTTTGTAAGCATAAAACTGAAATTAAGAGTAACAAGTAGGGATTTTCGGTATACCTTTGCGATTTAACGAACGTAACTTCGAACGAACAAGGGTTTGTGACTGCTTGGGACGAATTCGAACTCGGGATCATTGGTTGGGGAGGTGCTTGGACGAAATTGATGAAAAGGAACAACAGGGTTGGGGTGTGGTGTTATTTATAGGGCAGAAACTAGGGTTTTCGAATTGGTATCGGATAAGGGTTCAGAAAAGATAAGGCTCATATTTAAATTTCGAGATAATGATAACATTTATGAATTTAAAAGTGTGATATTACCCTAGAAAGAAGCTTGGACGAAATTTAGGAGGCCAAAAAGAGGGTTCGGCCACTAGGTGGTCAGGACAACGATTGATGTGTCGGTTTTGGAATAAAGTTCGTTACGAGTCACGTTTGGTTAATTATTTTGATTTATTGTTTAAATAATACATAAATGTTATTTCTAGAAATGTTTTTAAGAAATGAAGTCACCTCAAGTGAAATGAAATGTTGTGTTGACTATATATATATATATATATATATATATATATATATATATATATATATATATATATATATATATATATATATATATATATATGATGTATGGTGAAATGTTAAATGTTTGGTGACCTAGTTATGTGTTTGGATTCCAAAAGTAAAATGAAACGAAATGAGGAAAGTTTCTAAAAATAGAAACTTTCTAAATACTAAAATGATATGAAACGAGGAAAGTTTCTAAAAATAGAAACTTTCTAAATATGGAAAATAAGAAATGAAAAATAGTAACATACCCAAAATGTCGAGTTGTCACACCAATAAAACAAATTTTTGAGATATTGAGTTAATACATAAATGTCATGAAGAAATTAAAATATGAAACTACAATTACTCCTTGATTAAGGCACCTGGTTAAAATCTACATATGCGTAAATGGTTCAAATTGGATGGAAACAAATGAAGAAATTAAGGAATGAGTTCCATTGAGAATTAATATATTGAGTGAGAATGCGAGAATAGATCTCATCTGTTGATTAGGGCGGATTTGGGGCTCACGGCCCGGCAAAATCTGCCGCGCGGCACGAGGGGGGCACATGTGCCCTGTTTAATCATCGATGATTAATGTATAATCATCGATGATTACCCCATGATTATAAAAATTCTCACATTCTCACCATTTTTCCAATTCTCAAAGGAACCCTCCCATATATATATATATATATATATATATATATATATATATATATATATATATATATATATATATATATATATATATATATATATATATATATATATATATATATATATATATATATATATATATATATATATATATATATATATATATATATATATAGGGGCGAGCTATTTACAGAACCCATTTTTTGCGTAGAACCAATCAGAACTCATCTAAAATATTAGAATTTAGTAAAAAAATATGCAAAACAATAACATTTAACCCAAATCAAACATATACTTTAAGAAAAGCATCAAAAATACTGAAAAATATATATGTTCAAATAATGCAAAAGTAACACTTATGTATATATACATGAAAACATACATGCACAAAAACATATATGTTTTCGTGCATGAATAGCATACATGCATGGGGGTCCCTCGTTAAATCACTTCATGTATCTTCCATGATCATTTCATTTTGAAATTCAATGGTTTAGATTGAGTTCTGCGAGTTTTGTAGCATAAAACGGGTTTTGTAACTAGCCCTTCACTATATATATATATATATATATATATATATATATATAGGGGAGGGTTCATGCGAGAAGTGATTTTTTTGCGAGAAATGCGAGAACTAATCTAGGCCACTCATTTATTTTTTTATTTATTTTTAATATATAAGGGTATGATTGTCTTTTTAACTTCTTTTTAATTTTGTCAATTAAATCAATAAATTATTTGGACTTTTTAATTTCTTTTTAATATATTTAGTTAATAAGAAGTTGTCTTCACCGGTGTTCATCAACAAATTGCCTAATTTCGCCGGAAAACTAGTGCTTGGAACCGCCATTGTTGCCTGGAAACTGTATAGATTCGCCGTGTTCACCGCTGAACAACCCAAATCATGAATCGAATAACAAAATCTGGAGGAATAAACCGTATAAGTTCACTGGTGAACAACATACAATGATGAACATATCACTGGTTAACAAACCTTCACGAGTGAACAATTGTTGTTCATCATTGTTTATCATTTGGTTGTACAAATATTGATACTATTTTAATATATAATCAAAACGTATGGACAAATATTAATACGGTTCATCATTGCATTCAAACACTTAAAATATAGTAAAGAAATATTAAAACCGTTCATCATTGCATTCAAAGTTTCAAACACATTAAAATAAAGTAAATAGACAAATATTGATTCTGATTAAGTAAAGAAGTAAATAATCACATGCCAATGTCGATGTAGTCAATTGGTAAGCTAGAGAATAAGCTCTCAATACCGGAAAAGAATCTCCGGCAATAAATTTTGAAAACCATCCGTTCATCAATACTACGAAGATTTGTAAACAGGAATTACAAAAAGGAGTTCATCAGATCTACCGCAACAGTTTTTAGAAAACCATCCGCCTGAGCCGCCTTTGCCGGAAAACGGAAACAGAAGTCTAGATCTGGCCATTATCATCTTCTGTTTCAATAAACCACCACCATTTTGATTCTGCTCAAAACCAGAAGCTAAATTTGGCCATTGATCAAATGAACGGAAACAATCGAACAAAAAAAGCCGATGATGATGGTTAAGAATGAAGAACATAAATCGATTCCTTTACATCGCCGGAAAACATAAAATTTTGGCGGTGGAGCGGGCGTCTGCACCGGTTGGTTCAACGCAGATCTGAACAGTGGTTGTGATGGCGGCGGCGGTGCGTGTGATGTGTCGCGATTCACTACCGCCTCTTTCACCATCACTGTATATTTTTTTTCTCCAATAACATCTATGCGGCGACGATTGATCCGAACAAATCCAACAAAAAATGGAGGCGTTGAACATGATGATGATGGAAAAAGAAGGAGATTCCATGGCAATTTGTGGTGAGTTTGAAATGTGAGGCGTGAAAATGAGAGATTTGAGGGAAGAGGTTTGATTTTTGGGAAGTTATAATGTTTACCAAATATAATAAAATGTCTTTTTCCCCTTTTACCCTTTTAACTCTTATTATTTAACCCCTAGTGTTATCTTAATTACAAATAGGTCATCGTAAATTCTAGCCATTGATCTCATAATCTAATGGCCATAAAGTGTTCTCGCATTTCTCGCAAAAAAATCACTTCTCGCATGAACCTTCACCTATATATATATATATATATATATATATATATATATATATATATATATATATATATATATATATATATATATATAATATTCGTGATTATTTATATATTATTGTCGGGTCTAACACCAATGCATCCCACGAGACAATTTTATCTTACGTACGATATTTGTTTGTAATGCTATGTATTCGGGTTCAGGAGCTAAGGATTAGGGTGTGTATGCTAGTGAAGACGCACAGGTTTAAAGTAGAGATAGCAAGGTGGATTTACGTTTGGATTTGGTTAGGATATATATTTTGTAACACCAACTATTGACTTTTATTTAATACCAAAGGTTTTTTTAAATTTATATTTTTGGGACAATACTCTAAATGTTTTAAAAAGGAAAGAATTTTGCGGAAATATTTTGTATCAAAAATCGAGGTGTTAGACTTAAACATCACATGTCTCTCCAATCTCTCTGAATCTATTAGAATTTGACGGCATGTACATGTGACTGATTGGAACCAAAATTTTGAAAAGAGTAGCAAGCAAAATTGGAACAAAAAATTGTGATAGATTGCATATTTCACTCATTATTTACATACACAAAATTATGAACATTCTAAATTGCATTCAAACAAGAAAACAGATAGTACAGTCACCTGAATTCACCTAAATTCAGAACACATCAAAAAACGGAACACATCCTTTGTTTAATTATACACATGACGGATTCTAAAGAAGCAAAATATAAGTTTATGATTAGTGAATGATTGACCAACGAAGAAACTTACATTCCTACAATTTTCGTTGTATGTGAGAAATCTTACCCGTGTTCTCTTTAATTCGATTGTTTCATCTCCTAATTCCACTTCATTTAAACTCTCAACATCAGAATTATCAAGATAAGTTTCTTTAGCACCTTGGAAATTTTCTTCTCTTTCATCACCATGCTGTGATGCATTATGTCGGTCACTGGTTGTAGCTTTTCCTTTTATTTCATTTAGCAATGTATAATGCTCTTTTATTACTTTTATACCATCCGCAACTTCAATATCCGGATCCGTTATTGCATCGAGTTCAACTTCCAAATTCTTTTCAATTGTATTTTCTTGTCCTGAACTATTCTCATCTACCTCACACCACCCGCGGATCTTCCTCATACCTATAATCACGTTGTCGCTCGTTCCTACCTAGGGTTTGGTGAATGCCGATTTTTGTCGCTCGTTCGTATGAGGGTTTTGATGAATGTTGACTCGGAAGCTAGGGTTTTCTTATTAAGGTGATTATTTAGGTCGTCAAATTCAACTCGGTCATGGAGATTGGAGAGGCATGTGAATGATGTTTTAAGTAAGTCAAAGGCCCAAAATTAACCGAGTTAACAAGTTCATGGTAGTATAGTGTACCTTTAATAATTCAAAAAGTTCATGGTAGTATAATGAGAAATGATATTTAGTCCTACTATTTAGACCTACTCATAGGCCTACCCACTTGATAGGATAACATATGTATTCAACTAATTCTCTCTCCTAATATTATCCCTTAATTTTGGCACGTGTCTTCATCCAATGAGTAGGCCTATGAGGCCTAAATACCATTAGTGTAGTATAATACCTAGTTAGCCAAGTACTAAGTTCAAGGTACTAATATGTATTTTGGCCAAGGGCCTTTAGTTAATTAGATACACTAGGCCAAATTTGGTCTTTCGTCACACATGCTCCGATTGGAATGGCCACACATCGATATATTTGTGTGGCTAAAGGTCCGAAAGTAAATTTTATGTTATTAGTTAGACAGATATGAACCCTAATTGTGTGACCATTTTGGAAATATTGCCACATCTTCGAACATTTATGTGGCTAAAGGTACCTGATACATTTACGTCGATTATTTAGCCACACATGAATTGCGGGGTGTGAAAAATATATCGTAAGTTTGAAGCATTAGTCACGATATAAATATAAAAAGTGACAAATCTTTGTCGCACAATTGCACAGTGTGACCAAATGACATATATGGTAACATGAAGTAATCGTTTATGTGTCTAAGGGCTTGTTTTTTTTTTCTCCATTAAGTGATGTCTGGATAAAGTGTCTGTATGGATATATGTTGTCTGTCTGGAGATAAAGTCTTGTTTGATTTTTATGCTGAATAAACGCTCTGAATAAAATAAATTACCTTTTTAACCTTATGCAGAGAATAGATACTTAATAAAACTGATTGTTTGATAAACTCAATATAAAATAAAAATTATGAATTATATAACTAAAAGAAAATATTTATAAGAATAATAATAATATAAACTTATTTAATTATATCAATATAAACGTTATTGATAATCTAAAATGTCAAAAAACAAAAACCAAAAATATTACACATATTGTAACTCATTAGTATTATGGTTTACCCATATTTATGTGTATTAAGACCATGACTCTTGGCTTGCATCTTTGGCCTATATAAGGAAGCTACATGTACATTTCTTTCTAAGATGATTGTAACACAAACACAATGATATGAATGAGAAGACTCTATTGGTTGAGCTAATTGGTTTACGACACGTTATCAGCACTTTGCTCAAAGTCGGAAGCATCAATTTCGTTGACATTGAATTCTACACTCCTTAGTATGTATCTCAATCTCTACTCGTTTCTTTCATCCTTGTTTGTCCTTCAAGAAGTATCAAAAACAAAAAAAAATGTTGAGATCATTCTTCCTACAAATCCCAAAAATAAGTTTTTTTTTCATTTCCATCCCTAAATATTAAATGGAGAAATACACTCTGGTGTATCTTTTTTTTTCTTCAATTGTTATGAGAAACTACAATGTGTTTTTCTCGTACATAAATATAATAAGTTAAACAACTATTTTTTATTCAATAAACAAACGTTGTATATGTTGGTATACCGTATATTGGAAGTGTTCGAGAAGAAATTACATATTTGAAATTACAAATTGGTTAACAACTTTTGACTTCTTAATGGAAATGTTTTTATGTATTATTATGGTTGTCAGGGGTGTCTTTGAGTAGGTGCAACAGGTGCAGCCGCACAGGGCCTCTATTTCGGAAGGGGCCCAATTTTTTATATACATACGATGTATAATCTTAAAGTTTTAAGTCAACTTAATAAGTTAACATGAAAAAAGATTCAAAAGTCCAATTTTTTTTAATATATCTTGTATTTAAGGGCCCATTTTTTTACATTCGCACAAGGCCTTCGAAATCTCGGAGACGCCCCTGATGGTTGCATGTGATTTTATTATCATTAAAATGAAGTAGAATTATTAGAATTCTTAAAAGTTAACCGATGACCAGATATATGTTAAGTTAGATCATTACAATGAGTATTTAATATTTCTTCATTTTTTTACTACTTTTTCTTAAGATGTAAAAATGAATTTTATGATCATATTCAATAAACTTTTCTATTAATGGGATAGAAAGAAAGAAAAAAAAAGAAAGAAACGGATATGAATAATTGTATTTCTTTGTTGAAAAAATATATATTTTTGGACTAATACTCATCGGCATGTAATGATTATTTTAAACTTTCTTTTATGTTTAAAAGTTGTATTTTTTTAAAAAGTAATGAACTTTTATGTTTAAAAATTGGTTATTTGTAAATCTTATGAGCATTGTATGACACTAAGTGAAAAGTTATGAACCATCCCCAAATAGGCTCACCTATTCTTAATATGATGTCTAGGAAATATTGGCGGTTTTTCTGACTCCTAATGATGGGTGGTTCCGATACGCACAAGCGCTGTCTACCCTTATCGTCTTTCCTGGTTGTATTCGAATATAGCTGCCGAAAAGGGTTGACTAAATAATATTTCCCCCGAATGTGGTTATATACATATGATGAATTGGTGTCTATCAATCGACCTGTCGTTCGATAAATGAGAACCATTCACGCTTGTGTTTTTCGAACCTGTTGATTCGACACACAATTTATGCTCATTCAAACCATAAACATTTAAACTTATCATTTTATATGATAATTAAATCCAATATTTCTCCTCCCGTTGTAGGAATGTATCCAAACAAACATGAATTCTTTGAGTTCACCGATTTAGTGGCTCAAATGGAATAATAGAGCTATTGTTCAGGACCTGGATTATGTTTTCTTTGGATTATGCTTTCACATTTGAATAATGGTAATCTTTTGGATTATGGTTTGTTTACATTGATTGTGTTTTCTTGTAATAATTTAAAGTTTATTTTCCTTAAGAAATTAGTCTATACGTGTGACCGACTTTAAATTATTTTTTTTTACTTTGAGGCATGCATATTGGGTAAGTTGATTGTCTGGTTGAACGTGGTATCTAGATACACATTCATAAAACATAAGAATTATTTTATCAATATTACGCCTCAAAGTAACTTCATTGACAACCATTTCGGGCCTGTCGACCCTTTGGTTTTGGTAAAGCTCAATATATGTTGTCAAATGGTAATGTTTTAACCATATATGAAGCCTTATATTGTCCAAGTTCAAGTCGTAACTTGTTGAGTTTTTAAGGATATTCGAGAAAACATGTTTTCATCTCGAAACTGATCGAGAAAATGGTATTGAATACCTTTACATTACCTCCGATCAATACGACCAAAAGCGTACATTGGAGAAATTGAGATGTTTGTCAAATGGTTTGTGCCTCAGTATGATCTAAACCACTGAAAGCAATCTAATTATTCGTCGATCCCCTTTTGATGAGGGAACTTATATGTTATGGCATGACCGGCTGGGACACCCGGGTCAAAATACGATGTTTTAATCTATGAATGCATCCTATGTACATCTGGATATAATTTCGTGCTTAATCCGAAAAGCTTATGCCAAATAGCTCGATTATAAAGTCACATCTCAAACCACTTTATGTATAATCTACAAAAGTGATATCCTGTTTTCTTGAGAGAATTCATGGGGATATTTGTGGACTTTTCCAACGAACATGCGGACCATTTAAAAATTTCATGATATTGGTTGATGAATCAACAAATATTGTCAAACGTAACTTTGGTGTCCACAACAAAATGTAGCATATCCTTAACTCTTAGCCCTGATCATTAATTTGAGGGTTCATCATCCGGATTATCCGATAAAGTCAAGTAGACTTGATAATGCCATGGAGTTTACATCGAACACGATCGACAATTATTGCACGACATTGAGTTTTGATATTGAACAGCGTGTTGTGTACGTTCATTTAAAATTGCTCTTGGAGAAGCATTTATTTAACGAATATAAATAATTCTCAAAACTTTGGTTATGCGCACCAAACTTTCAGTGTTTGCATGTGGTTATGCGATATTACACACGGCTGCATTGGTCCGTCTGAGGCACATGGCTACCCAACCATTTTCAGCGTACCAGCTGGTAACTGGACATTAGCCTGATGTCTCACATAAACGCGTGTTTGGGTGCTTGGTCAATGTTCCAATTGAACTTCCAAAGCGTTCGAAATTTGGACCTCAGAAACGACAGGGAATATGTGTTGATTATTAATCCCCATCCATCGTACTCTATTTAGAGCCCTTGACAGGCGATCTCTTTAACGCTATACATGCGGATTGTGATATTGATGAGACAATCTTCCCGTCGTTAGGGGGAGATTTGCACGTTAACGTTGATAAGGAACGACGTGAAAGAACGTGGCATGTACCCAATTTGTCTCATATGGATCCCCCGACTGCACATAGTGATAAGGATGTGTAAAGAATTCTAAGTCTACAAAATGTTGCTAATCAGCTACCAGACGCATTTAATGACTTACAAATGTTACGAGATCAAATATAATTGCTGCAAATGTGCCTGAAAGGATAAACGTCCCAGTGAGACGCCATGTTTCGTTTGAACATGTTGCATCGGTCGAACCCACCATGCAAAGGATGCTACCATTGGTTGTCCAGTCCGAAGCAAAATGAGACTGGCATCGATGATTTGTTCATATACGCAGTGGCCACTGACATTATGAACAATGATGACATGGAACCAAGTACTATTTTTGTGTACAATGGACTGGTCTTTATGGAAATGCACAATCCAGGTAAAATTGGATTCCTTACTGAAAGGATGAGTGTTTGGACCTGTTGCTCCAACACCACCTAATGTTAAACCAACTGATTATAAATCGGTATTCGTAAGGAAGCGTAATGAGAATAATGAGATTGTATGACACATAGCTCGCCTTGTGGCGCTAGGCTTCTCTCAAACGCCCTGGTATTGATTACAAGGAGATGTATTCTCTCGTAAGGGATGTTATAACGTTCCACTACTTAGTCAGTTTAGTAGTTTCCGAAAAATTGAATATGCAGCTTATGAATGTGGTCACAACCCATCTCTATGGGGATCATGACATATAGATACACATGAAAGTCCCTGATGGACTCAAGTTGCCTGAATCAAGTAGTTCCAGACCACGGAACACGTTCTCGATATGACTGAGACAGTCACTTCTTGAATTAAAATCCAGACGGATGTGGTATAACCGTCTAAGTGAGTACTTAATCAGACTGGGATATTTGAATATTAAGATATGCTCATGCGTGTTTATAAAGATATCCACTTCAGGATATGTTATTATCGCAGTCTATGTAGATCATTTGAATCTCATAGGATCCTCGACAGAGTTGTTTGAAACTGCTGAAATCCTGAAGAAGGGATTCGAGATGAAAGATCATGGGAAAACACGGCATTGGCTTGGCTTGCAGATCGAGCACCGTGAAGATGGGGGTTTTCCTCCATCAAGAGAATTACACCCTAAATGTGTTAAGACGCTTTAGTTTCCATGACATAAAACCTCCATCTACTCCTATGGTCATTCATTCTCTAGACATTAAAAGGGACCAATTCCATCCAAATGAGGATGATGATGAGATATTGATCCATGTGTGTTCATATCTGGGTGCAATAAGCGCAATATTGTACTTGTCCCAATGTACTAGACTAGACATCTTGTTTGTTGTGATATGCCTGACTAGGCATAACAATGCGCCAACACGCCACCATTGAAATGGTATTAAAGACACATTATGTTACTTTAAAGGTAGTACGCATATGAGCTTATTCTATCCCTACGTGTCATCGAGTGGATTAAGTGTGTTTGATACTCGAGATAACGCAACCCTTATCGGCTATGCCGATGCATTTTACTTATCAAACTTGCATAAGGGATGTTCCCAATCTGGTTATGTCTTTACCATAGGGAATGCGGCGATATCCTAGAGGTCTTGTAAATGGACTCTAGTTGATACTTCGACAAATCACTCTGAACTACTCGCGCTCATTGAGGTGACTAGAGAGTGTGTATGGATTTGTGATGTAAGAGGCCATATTCGAAGTAACTGTGGTTTGGCTTATGATCCCAATTAACCAGTTGCCATACATGAAGATAACACCATTGTTATCGATTGAGTGAAACATGGTTATCTCAAAGGGGATAACACTAAACACATGTCGCCGAAATTGTTCTTTACACATGAACAACAAGCACTTCAAATGATTGAAGTGAAACATATTGGATTAGATAAGAATCATGCAAACTTGTTCACCAAGTCACTGCCAAAGTATTCTTTCCAAAACATTTCAAAGCTATTTGACATAGGATAGTCTTTGAGCTACCTAAATGACATATACCATGCACCCAGTTGTGTTGCGAATAATGATTGCATCCTGATGTACGTCTTGCACCCTGTTGAGTGCATATAATGATTGCATCCGGACGTATGCCTTGCACCCTGTTGAGTGCATATAAAGATTGCATCCTGACGTATGCTTTGCACCCTATTGAGTGAGAATAATAATTGCATCCTGACGTATGCTTTGCACCCTGTTGAGTGCATGTGAGGGGGAGCATCCTAATGAATGCTTGTGTACTCTTTTTCCTTTAGTTCAAGGGTTTTGTCCCATTGGGTTTACCTTGACAAAGTTTTTTTTAATGAGACACTAACAGTACCTCATTCACACTAAGAATTGTTGAATTCAGGGGGAGTATCCAGTTGAATACTTATTAACCAGTGTGCACTCTTTTGTCCTTCGTTAGAGTTTTTGTCCCACTGGGTTTTCTCTAAACAAGGTTTTAATGAGGCACACCATATATGGTTCTTTTCATCGCTCAAGACATCCAGATCGTACTATTTTGTCCTTCGACCATAGTTTTTTTCCCAAGGGGTTTTCTCTAACAAGGTTTTAACGAGACGAATGGTTCATGGATTGTCTAAAGATACAAGGCGAAGCTCAAGAAATCCATATCGTACTCTTTTGTCCTTCGAATGGAGTTTTTGTCCCAAAGGGTTTTCTTCGACAAGGTTTTTAACGAGGCGAATATCTTATGGATTGTCTGAAGATACGAGACGAAGTACATGTAAAGTTCAACATAAATCTAAGCAACCAAGGGGGAGTATTGTAACTCATTAGTCTTATGGTTTGCCCATATTTATGTGTATTAAGACCATGACTTTTGGCTTGCATCTTTGGCCTATATAAGGAAGCTACATGTACATTTCTTTCTAAGATGATTGTAACACAAACATAATGATATGAATGAGAATACTCTATTGGTTGAGCTAATTGGTTTACGACAACACATATAATTTTCGTTATTGTTAACAATTAAATTGTAAGCCTAGAAAATACAAATAAATTTATTTTATACATAAAAGCTTAAAAATATGAGCAGTTACATATACATGGAATTCAAAAAAGTGAAAAACGTAAGTGGTTTCATGGGGTGGTTGAAGGGCAAATATGGAAAAAATGATGACTTAATGGGGATAACTTCAACCTCATGCTTTTTACGTTCAACCCTCCCTTTTAGGTTAAGCCAAAAACAAACATGATTATAGCAACCATATGAATTGTTAAATATTCTCTATAGTCACGTTGTTAAATATTCATGTGGCTAATATCCAAATGAAAAAAAATGTGCAATCGATTATTATTTAATTTGATATTAGTCACATTGAGTGTGTGAGGATGATAAATTTTCTACTAAAATTGAAGTTTTCAAAATAATACTGTTTTAAAATGTTTTAAAATAATAAAGTTTTATTATTGGTTTTCAAATGAATCGATAGTGTTTTTAAAGTAAATAGTTGGTCAATCGGGATGGACATTTGATTATAGAAGTTGGTCAATTGGGATAGACATTTGATTAAAGAAGTTGGTTAATCAGGATGGATGTTTGATCAAAATGAGTGCATGTTCAGTATCTCGTACTGGAACAAAATAATGGGAAGATCTCAACATGGAAGGAGATCAAGCATAATGGATGGAGTAAAATGCCGAAGGAGACATCGCTAAAGTGAACCAACATAACAAAAGCATTCTTATGAAGTAAAATGCCTAGTAAGACATCGGTGGAGTGTACCAACATAACAAAAGAACACAGATGGAGTAAAACGACTAACAAGGAGACAAGACATCAGTAGAGTGAATCAAATGAAAGACGGTGGAATGAACCAAAAATGAAGCTCAACTGAAAGACACGAACAAATGACTTGATATTTCAGGGGAAGTGTTGGAATTATTAAATATCAATTATCAAATCATTTGTATTAGTATTTTTTTTGTATAACTTAGGGTATAAAACTTAGCTTATAATGTTATTCATCGCACTTTTCATAGGAATCAAATTCCTGAATTGTAAACATTCCGAATTGTAAAGTTGAGAATCAATAAAAGTATTTTTGTTCTTGTTTCCTGTTTTATTACTTCGCAGTAGTACTTACGGAGAAGCGGTTCTCCACCAATCGATCAACACCGGAGATTGAAACCTCTGATTTATAACAAAACACTGCGGTGCGAAAGGTTACGAAAACTTCCGTAACTCACAAACCGTAACTCGGATTGACGAGCGATTGGCAGCCACCGTTAGCTAACTCAGAGGATTACAAATCTCTGTGAGACGGTCCTTCTCTAAAACCAACGCTAAGACCCTCAGAAACGGGTCGCAAGACGCCGGACAGAATCTGCCAGCAACGATCATAACAATTCATGAATCAAACGACACCAAAACCCGACATCTTTGTCCCGAATATCAAACATGATACCTGAGACTATCGATTCCGGGTTCTTCGAGTCTTGGCTCGGGATAGAATCAATAAATTATAAGAACAAGAGATAAAAGATGTACACTACGAATCCAAAACATGATAAAGCGAAGAAACCACCACCAAATCAAAACCCGATCGACACCTTCGACTACAACTGCAGACCAACAACTTTAGGAGCTGGATGATCGACTAGAAAACTGGAAATTAATCATCCACTAAAAAACTGGAAAGAATCTTCAACGACTGCTAGGGTTGGTGTGGTCGAAATTCTTCAATAGAGGAGGAAGAGATTGTATTTTGTACCTTCCATATATCATCTCTACCCTAAAAAAAACTCTTCTCAAACTCCACCACGGGCCACCCCTTGGGCTCCTCTTTGGCCCGACAAGTGAACGCAAACCCGACCCGATACATAATTGACTGGGTTATACCCGAAACTCGTATACGCTCGCTAATTAATTAAAACGTATAATTAGTACTCAAATGATTAATTATTAACTAATTAAATTACATAAATCATTTTCCTACTAATTAAGGGGGTGTTTGGGATTGCTTATTGAAAATAGATTATTTGTTTTGAAAATGAATAATCAGATAATCAGCAGTCACAAAACGTGATTCTGAAAATTAGTGTTTGGATTTGATTATGTTGTTTGAAATCGCAATAATCAGATAATCTGTTTTTTAGTGTTTGGCAAACCTGATTATTTGTTTAGTTAATAGGTAATATTCAAAACTCCATTTTCAAAACGCAAATAAGTAGCTACCAACCTACTTTTTCAAAACTCCATTTTGAGAGCTCTAAAACGCAAATAAGTGATTATTTCAGACCTTTTGCCAAACACTAGTTTTAGATTATTTGCGTTTTTAAAACGCAATAAGCGGATAATCTACTTCAAAACGCAATCACAAACACCCTCTAAAATTAACTAATTTAAATGCTCTAAATTCCGAGGCATTAGAGTTAATGGTTTTTTGTCTTCAATTTGGGTGTGTGTGTTTAAGTTGTGGATGTTGGTGGGTGTTCTAACGGAGAAAAATGTAAATATATTAGTACAAATTTTAAAGCACAAGGTACTAGTAATTGGGTAAAATGACACAAATGGCCTCACTTGTTTGGCATGTGAGATTAGTTAACGGACTAATTTAGACAGAAGAGCAAAATCGAGGGAAAATTGTAACATCCTAAAAATAAAGGGAAATGTAAAACTTTTTAACAAATAAAATAAAACATTTTCCCCAAAAGTACAAATAAACAAATGGTCTCATCCCATTAAAAATAAAAATAAATCATCTCATGGTTTTAAATGCGGAATAAATAAAAGGATTTAAATGCGGAATAATAAGTATGTTTTTAAAAATCGTTTGACTCGACAAACATAACTCCAAATCAAAAACATAAAACCGACGCGCGGCTCATCAACCATTGGCCTTTTCTTTACCCTTGCTAGTACCTGCAAAATGTGGGGGAGTATTTGGGGTCAGCCACCGCTGAGTGAATAATAACAAAATAAACAAATAGATACAAACAACTCAAGCCACATAAGTGATCCCTAAGACTCTACTCAATTCTCGATTATTAGGCCTTTATTAAATTTTCATTAGGTTCGCCAATGCCGTGACGATCTCAATGCCGCCTCTGCCGCGCCTCGCCACAACACCCCCATCCAACACCCTCTGGTGTCCCGCAGTACCACGCTGACAGTCGTGAGTTGTACTCGGCTTAACTCTGAGAATAGTTGGCTATTTATTAATCTCAAATATAGTTAGTTAGTTTTATTACGTGTTCACTCCACAACATGTACTCAAATAAAAACTAAAAAATCAAACACATAGCATATCTCAAATTCGTGTCAACTCATAATCAAATCTCAAGTACTCAAATAAATCACCCAATCAAAACTCAACTCAATCAACAACAATTCACGACATATAGCACATAATCATGAATCGAAAATAAATACAAATTTATAGTGAGATTACCCACCTCGAATAGACGTATGCTTCTAAATATCCTTAGCACCAAAGAGCGTCTCTAATCAGGTCCTAAAACGTCCTACATAGCACAAGGAAGATCGGGTTAGGATTAGACTCAAAGGTAGTTTCATCAGAAACTTAACAGCACTCAGCACTCTCACGGAAACGGATATAACTCTCAAACCGATCACTAGATTTTACACACATTTTTACAGTGGTTAAATGACTCAGAGGACTACAATTCGTCAGAAGACTTCGGAACTCGAATCTGAATAGAAGGGGTTCAAAACAGACCCACAAGACAGAATAGCTGAACCAAAAATTATTCCGCGCTGGTTTACAAAAACAACGATATCTTTCAAATCACAAATCGGATTAACGAGACGTCAGCGCCAACGGAAAGAAGACTCAGAAAACTAGAGACCAGCTCGGGCCAAAATTCCAAAAACATAATTTAATTGTGACAAAAAAATATCCGAACATGACCATTAGAATCTTCCCAAAATTTAGCATTTCGTTTTTAAAACCCGTTTTGAATCCCAATACAAACCCGCATAATTACATACTATTATAAGACCACTCATCAAACCGAGACCCTATAGGGGTTCGGTAGTCACAAAATCCCAACACAATTTCCTCGCCCGGAACGGTGTCCTCGATCAAAAACAGATTACAAAACCGAAAAGAAAATCAGCACAGCGACATCTTACGGAAATGACCATAACTCACCGACCATAATTCGGATTAACGAGCGGTCAGTGGCCACGGTTTCCTGACTCGACGAACAACAAATTTCCAGAAGACACGAAGCTCAGAATCAGTCCCGAAAGTGTTCGAGATAATCGCAGAATACAGAAAACAGAATCAGGCGAACAGCAACGCGACACCTTACGGATATAACCATAACTCACCGAACATAATTCGGATTAGCGAACCGTCAGCGGCCACGGTTCACTGACTCGACGAACCACAAATGTCTAGAGGACACCGAGCCCGGAATAAGTCCTGAAGAGGGTCGAAAAGCAACCACAACCCTGCGAAATAAACCTGCCAGAATCCAATAAAACAACAATGTAACAAACGACTCAAAATCCCGACACCGCCAACCGAATGTCTATCCCGAAACCCAGAAATTACGGGTTCAAGGATTCTTCGAGCTTGGCTCGGTTCAAACAGTACTAAAGAACTAATGAAAAAGGGATAGAAAGGCATACCCTACAAATCAAAACGTGACGAAACACGAACACCCGAAAGAATACAATAACAATTAATAAAAAAAAAACGAAAAGGGGAAAATCACTAACAACTTGCACCTCACTGCTTGATCGGAATTGCTGGGGTGATTGAACACCAAAAGTTGATATTAGGCTGAGATGCAAAACGTCCTTAGCCACACACAAAAAGAAAGAAAGAAAAACAAATACCTTCTTTCTTTTATTTAGATTGACCGACAAGGCAAAAATTTCAAGATCTTCAAATGCCGGTGTAGTATTTGCTTGCTCAAACCAAAGCCATCCCAATCACCAATATCTCCCACGTGACATGCTTAAAACATTTAGATCATCCTTTTGCTCCGCTTCTCCGCTCAAAACAATTCCTAGACGTCTGGGGGTAAACGTCGCAACAACTAATAAGGGGCAAGGGATTTTTAGGGGTTTAATTATCTAGCTAAGACTCTAAGATGCGGTTTGTTTTTTGACAAAAAGTCTTCCTGGGGTCTTTTGTCTTCGCGGCGCAGATGGCGGGTAGAAAAGGCATTCAGAAGATGTTTGTTTTTTAGAAGCTCGCAGACATAAAAATGTCTGCCCCACATCTTTTCCATACAGACTTTGACTAGTGCTTCTTGGGTCTGCAGACTTAAAAATAAAACATATCTTCTTCTCCTAAAAAGAACGTCTGTCTGCTCCAAATACCCTAACACCTTCCATCTTCGAAATCCCGTCGTCTCCTCAACAGCTTCGCCTCACCGTCGCCGGCAACACTCCGCCCCACCGTCGCCGCCTCCGTCTACCCCTCAACCGTCGCCGGTTTCGTCCAACTCAACCGTTGCCATCGCCGTCACCGTCTCTGTCGAAGATCTCCGCCTAGCGTCAATCTTCTACCAAATCAGGTATCTTTTCTCGTATCATTCCCCAGTCACCATCGATTTTCATATGGAATTGATTTATATGGTGTGTGAAAAATGGATTTCATCTTATGAATCTCAAAGAACTCACTGTCGATTTTTATGGATTTCATATGGAACTGATTTATGCATAAATTTGATATAAATAAATATGATATGAATCTGATTTATATGCACAAATTTGTCAATTTTATGAATTATTTCATGGTTAAAATTGAATAATTTTGTTAAATTCTCCTCACGGTTTTTGTTGACATGTGAAGTTTTTGTTTGATGAACCTCTGTTATAATTTTCCCATCATAGCATAACCAAGATAATTGGTGTCAATTTTGAAGTTAAAGAATGACTAGTTTGACTTGTTATGCAGAATATGAGTTTATTCTGCAAACGGTTATAAATGGTTATAATTCATTATATGTTAAACTCGTTATGCATAATTTGGTTATGCATATGGTTTTTTAGTATGTATATGGTTTTTTGGTATGCATAATTTGGTTACTAATTTAAACTGAATATTTAAATTTGATATGTATATGGTTTTTTGGTTTTTAGAAATGGAAAGAAAAGTTCTTTGGTCTAGTGAGCAACAAAGATGCTTATTGAAAACTTGCATTGAAGAAGTAAATAATGTGGGTAGAAAAGGTTCGAGTTTGCAAAAAGAGTCATGGATCAAGATAGGAAGAGTTCTTAAAGGAAAAATTTGGAAAGGATTTGAAAGTGTATTGTTATTGCAAGATTTTGTTGTAAAGTGTATTGTTATTGCAAGACTTTGTTGTATGTATTATTTCAATGTTGTAAGATGGAGTGTAACACCCTAAAATTTACAAGATTTTAAAAACTTTTGTGTGCAAGATTATAATCGAAAAGGTCCCATAAATAATCCCCAAAATAATTGTTTGATATAGAAATGTATTTAATGCGGAAAAGTCTTAAATAAAATTCGGAGTTTTAAAATAATAAAAACGTTTCACATCAGCACTCAGAAGTAGTACAGCAGTCAACCGTCCACCTTCTCTTTTCCTTTGCTAGTAACTGAAAATGGGAGGGGGATTTTGGGTCAGCGGGGAAGCTGAGTGAATAAACTCAAAATGTAAACAACTACAACATACAATACATGAGGGCACACAAGTGAACTCCTACTCATTTGCTACTCAGTTAATTTCTCAGTTTTCGTATCTTTTAAATTTATATAGCGCGCTTGTGCAAATCGAGTCGAGAGATCAACCTCGCCTCTCCTTGCACTAAAATGCCACTCAGGCTACCACACAGAAATGCCACTCAGGCCACCACACAGATTACCACTCAGATTTATTAATTATTTTTATGTTTTCAACTCATAACATAAACCACACAGATAACCCTGTCACATAGTAGCACAAAATGACTCGGTACCGGCTCAGATACTCGGCACCTCTGTCTCAGATCAGTGGTATGTAAAAACAGTCACTCAGTTACTCGGATAACAGATCAACACATAGAAAGTAAAAACAGATCAAAACAGTTAACCACATAAGTCATACACGTATCGTTATAACTGAATACACGGTGAGAATACTCACCTCGATAAGCTAGCCTCTAAATTAATCCATGAATGGATTACATACTTCCTCAATGCAATTTAGAGCCTAAAACAATTACATAAAACATATATCACAATTTTGTCATCAACAACATAAACTCAATTTCCGAGTCTCCCGACAAAGTTCACTAAAATGGTCATATCTCTCAAACCATAAGTCCAATGGACTCCCAATTTTACTCTTCAGAAACTAGAATCCGATCCTGACAATTAACTGTGAGACGATCCATCTCCAAATCTGACCCTAAGGGTCCCAAAAACGACTTACAAAACAGGTCAGGTGCACAGCTACATATCACTGCGGCAGCATACGGTTTTAACCATAACTTCCAAACCATAAGCTCGTTTAACGAGTGGTCGGTCAATTCGAAAAGCTAACTCAGAGGGATACAAATCTCTGTGAGACGACCCTGACCTAATTCGTCCTCTAAGATACATAAAAACAGCCCACAATATCGCTGTAACAATTTGCCAGAAACTAAAAACGTAACCAATAACAATTCAACGTAAAACCCGACACCGACACCCGAACATCTACATAGATGTACAGAATTCTCGGGTACCTGATTTCTTCGAGCATGGCTCGGAATTGGACTCAAGAATATGAAAATAATATAGGAAAGGAAAATGGTTACGAATTATACCCTAACGAACGATTTGAGAAATGCTGACTATTCCCGAATTACAAGCCACAAAACGCCTTAGCTACGGACCCTTCTCTTGAGGTTGACATTTGAGTTGTAAAGGCAAAACCCAGCCACGTGCACCATCAAAAGCACTCAGGCAGCTCCAAATGAAAATACTTATATGGACCGCTAAATAAATAATCCTCAAAACATATAATTGTTTAAATTTCAGCCAAGTGAAGCCTTTGTTTTTTTTTTTTTTTTTTGACAATTACACAGCCACAAAAGAATTTCAGATTAATTGCTACTGATTTGATCACCTTGCTTGTCGGTCATCAACCTACCCCACACATACATATTTTTTTGTTGTATTTCTTTGGCCATCCTTGATACTCTCGCCACCGTTTCCAATTCACCAAATAATTAAAATCTTCTCACTGACAACATACGTGGTTGCTATCTTCTTTTGCTTCTGATCGTTGATTAAAACTTACGAGAAAGAACACTCACTCCGACGACGGCTGGTTCTCTTTCTAGGTGATAAACGGCCAAGGTTTTTTAGCTTAAGAGGGATTAAAGATTTATTTAAACGTACCATACATTAGATGACCAAGCCCACAAGCCCGACTTAGCTCGGCCCTTGGCCTATGGCCGGCCCGACTCAAAAGAATATACCCAACACTCACAATTAACTAATCGGTCCAAACCCGAGACGAACTATGTAATTACCTTTAATAATATACAAACGTCTACTAAATAATAAAGTGACCAAATAATTAAACGTCTAAATAATTATGCCTAATTACGTATATAACGTCTGATAAAAAACGAACCGACTAAATAATACGAAACGTCTAATATTAACTATTTAAAATGTATAATTCATTTTTTTTACTAACTAAAACTAGTTAATTAAATAACCTAAATTTCAGGGCGTTACAACTCAACTCCACTTGAATCAGACTTCGTCCCCGAAGTCAACGGTCAGAAGAAGCTTAGGGTAGCGATCTCGCATCCCAGAATCAGGCTCGTCAAAGACACACGTCCTCAAATGGGGAGACACGAGAAAATTATGAATAAAAAAAAACTCTTCAGGGTGACCTACTCGACCAAGATGAACTCCAGCTCTCGCAACTGCTCCTTAATATCTCACATCTCTGGCGACGCGAGACGACAAGGCTGAAATCAGAATACTCTTTAAGAATCTCGGTTTATCGTCTAAAATGGTGTCGATAACATGCACGAAATAACCAATGTTACTCTGCTGAAGATGTCTTCTTTCTCTCGCAGCCGAACACGGTGTCTGCACCCAGCAGTTAACGCCGCGTTGAATCTCTGGTTCAACTCCACTTGGATTTTGCTACGGATTTGTTAAAGATTATGGGGGAATTCTCCCCGCACAATTCAATCAAATGACCACTTATACATTTTAGCAACATGAAAAAAAAAAATCTTATTACGGGCAATCTCTTTCGATAATGGCTCAGAACGGTCCTCTACTCTATGGCACAATGGTTTATTAAGGTATAAGAAGCAATTAAATGGTTTACACCGCTATCAACTAATACAAAACAGGAAAATTATTCACCAGGAATATACAAATCACACAGAATTCTCATATACTCTGGTATATAACTCAGAAGACTAACTCAGAAATAACTCAAAACATATCTCATGAGTATAACTCAGAAATCTGACTCACAAATCTGACTCAGAAATAAACTCGGAAATATAACTCAGATAACAAACTCAGAAATCTTAACTCATAAGCAAACCCAAAAATCTAACTCAGAAAAACACAAATATATCTCAAAATAACTCATAAAGTAATAATATTTACTAGCAATAGCATTAGATATAAATCGCACTTTTACTCATTCTTATGACTACTCGCGTGTTCCAATTTACTAGCTCATAATACTTGGACTGATAATATCTCTCTCAACCGCGTTATTGGTTCTCAAAATAACTCTTCTTTAACATTATATTGTTACCTTACTCTATTTGCATATTACTCATTTTGATAACCCTTTAATTAGCTCA
Source organism: Calendula officinalis (assembly GCA_963853835.1). NCBI lineage: Eukaryota > Viridiplantae > Streptophyta > Magnoliopsida > Asterales > Asteraceae > Calendula > Calendula officinalis. The sequence goes on from OY970825.1 coordinate 57,931,936, forward strand.
AATTAACAATGTTGTCATTTCAATTCTCTTTAATATGTTCCCATTCTACCACATTTAGTGGTTTCTCGATAATATTTTAATAGATGTTTTGTCATTCATCTAGTTTAACGATCCATAATAGTCTGCTTCGCTGATTTTACACAATTTAAAGTGTCTCTTGATTATTTTGACCATATATTTACTCATTAAATTCATGTTACCCACTAAAATTCCAATTAAATTTCTTAGTTTTATTTTAATGATCTCTCATTACTCAATTTACGAATCAATTCCTTAATTTATATCTTCTCATCTTTCAGAAAATCTCGTTAATTCAATAAAAATCATGTTGTTTAATTCGCTTATTGTATTCCCCACTTACTTGATTCAATAACTATTTCTTAATTCAATAATTTAATAATAATAAAGTATATTATTTTGAAATTTTAAATAATGGAATATATTACTCATCCAATAAGTTCATTTTAATAATTCTTCTTAACCAAATTTAATAATTACTTATAAATAAACTCTTCTCATTGCTCCGATCTGTCAACTTCCCATTAATTAAAACTATCTTTTCTTTATCTCATTAGTAAATTCTCATTAATTAAATTTTTATAATTTCTCATTATCTCATTATAATTATATAATTATAGTACTTACCATTTCTCTTTTGCACAATTGCATTTACCCTGATAAATCTTGGTTAATTAATTTCTCCATTAATCTTGATTATCAATTTTATATACTCGGTAGTTACACCATAAAATTAATTTAAATATTCTCAATTTGCTCTATTCGGTAGTTACTCTTATAATTTTTCAAATCAAGTAACTGTATCTAAATTTCATACTTTTAAAAATCCTCATCTAGAAGACCTCTCTGCATAAGCATCATGCTCATAATATTTTTAAATAATATTTTAATGATACTCATTTCGTGGTAATTTCCCTTTTTACCCCTTCTCAACTCCACTTGGAGAAAACTCGTCCTCGAGTTTGGCACTAAAATTCTCTATCATGATAACAGAAACAACATACACTCACATAAGCAATTAATATGCATAAAATAAATTCACAATAGCAAGCATTGGTCCATCGTTCCACTCAAAATCTCCCCATAACCAACCAAAAGTCCTGTGTGTACGGTAATAGGGGCCCTCTATTACTTTTGACACCTACTTTTGTTTGGCCACGAGTCAATCCCAAAGTTTACAACTTCCCACAAAAAAATCCACCAACACATCACACTCAAGAAAAAGTAAAGTTTATTTTCAATATGTGATAAATACAGATATGCACTCAGCTGTGGGTACTCAAAATCTCATAAATATTACTCAGAAAATCATGCGTATATTTTGTCTCATACGCGAATTACGGATAACTCAGATTCATAGAAATATTTCCACTTTGTTACTTTCACAATACGAATCTCGTTTTGTCTTCGACTTTTAGTTTTCTAATTTATCATTTATCATGAATAACATTTACACTTTCTCTAAATTTTATCCGACTTATTGTCGTCTCGAGCGGCACTTAATACTTTCTAGTTCAATATTCTCGGTTAAGTAGCTTCTCATTTAACTTGATTTGGTTACATCTCTTTCAACAAAACTCATGATAATAATTTCCCATTATTTTGCTTTAAATAAATACTCTATCAGCTAAACTAAAAAAAACATTCTGATTAATTTGACTAAGCAAATTCTCGATTAATTAGTCTAATAAGCTTATATAGCTCGATTATTATCTCAGCATTAACTCAATACTCAATAATCTCACACTGAACTTGTTATTCACATGAAGTTTTGCACTCAGCAATTTAAACCACTTACTCAAAATGTTTTCTCATTTTACTTTAATTTAATGGTTTCTAAATATTAATTTGTTGACTTTCCAACCTGAAATCTTCTCAATTATTACAACTCATGACTCATGGTATTCACGAATTTTTAATTCTCATATAGTAAGTTTAATTCAATAACTTATCTTATAATCCTGTTCAATAATTCCCTTTTAGCTCGGGTATATAATTCTCGTTAACTCGACTTGATTGCTTCTCATTAACCTACTTTATTAATTATTGTTAAACTCGCTTCAATAAATACCCTTTTTAAAATAAATTAAATTTTCTAATATATTTTTGACGTAACTATTTCTCATTCATCAATTTTAGCAGTCATACACAAATTTTAATTATATCTCTTTAATTAAATTCTTCAGTTTGACGTATTCAAGATTCCTTATCTTTTTATGAAAACATTTTTCTTTTACCTATATAAAGATTTCATCGCTAATTCTAGTAAGATTTATCATCAATCCCAATCGGTACATCTACTGTTAATTTGATTAGGTATTCATTTATTTAACTCGTTTTAATAACTTCTCATTAAGTATACTCATATTTACTATCTTACAAACGCACTTCTCAATTATTTAAATCAATATTTTCTCCTTTAGCTTCAATGTATTTATTTCTCATTTTCTTGAATTAATAATTTTTGCTCACTCAACTTGATAAACACTCATAAAAATATTCTTAATCAAATTTGATTTAATAATCTCTGGTTAACTCGTTTCAATAACTCCGTCTATTACGTGTTTTCTCCAAAATGAAGACTTTTAATATTTTCCCTTTTTTAAAAAAAAAAATTATTACTCCTCTTTAATATTAATAACTTCCTCATTTCCCATTTACTCAAAGTATGTTTCTCATTGAATAATTTATGGATTTTAAATCATAAATTGATATCCATTAATTACACTTTGGTTAAAAAATTTCAGATTACATTAACTTTATTAGGTGTTCCTCTAAGTTGGAAACTTTTATTATTTTCTCAATGAAATTTATAATTTCACATTTCTCCAGTATATTTTTTTTTGTATATAAATATATAAAACTCTGAGAATTAAAATCAAAATTATGATCAAATTAAGCTCTAAATTATACCAGAATTATAGAATCTCGTAATAGTATATCCATATACATATATGTTTAGCCATACCATTCACTGGTAACTCTCTCAGGAAATAAACCAAAAATTCTCAGAATACGCTACGCGTCAATACTCAAAATATAGCAAAATCTCAAATGAATAATACTCCTAAATATTACCGGCAGTAGGAAGCGAGAGGTCGACGTGACATGCTGTATGTTTAATATGGAAGCTTTTCTCAGAAAAATATTTTACTTTTTTTTTCGTTTTAAAAACTCGATACTCAAACTTGAGTTTGAATTCGCCCCTTGCGAAACCAAATCCCTCAAGTCAGAGCTCTGATACCAACTTGTAACACCCTAAAATTTACAAGATTTTAAAAAAATTTGGGTGCAAGATTATAATCGAAAAGGTCCCATAAATAATCCCCAAAATAATTGTTTGATATAAAAATGTATTTAATGCGGAAAAGTCTTAAATAAAATTCGGAGTTTTAAAATAATAAAAACGTTTCACATCAGCACTCAGAAATAGTACAGCAGTCAACCGTCCACCTTCTCTTTTCCTTTGCTAGTACCTGAAAATGGGAGGGAGATTTTGGGTCCGCGGGGAAGCTGAGTGAATAAACTCAAAATGTAGAAAACTACAACATACAATACATGAGGGCACACAAGTGAACTCCTACTCATTTGCTACTCAGTTAATTTCTCAGTTTCCGTATCTTTTAAATTTATATAGCGCGCTTGTGCAAATCGAGTCGAGAGATCAACCTCGCCTCTCCTTGCACTAAAATGCCACTCAGGCTACCACACAGAAATGCCACTCAGGCCACCACACAGATTACCACTCAGATTTATTAATTATTTTTATGTTTTCAACTCATAACATAAACCACACAGATAACCCTGTCACATACTAGCACAAAATGACTCGGTACCGGCTCAGATACTCGGCACCTCTGTCTCAGATCAGTGGTATGTAAAAACAGTCACTCAGTTACTCGGATAACAGATCAACACATAGAAAGTAAAAACAGATCAAAACAGTTAACCACATAAGTCATGCACGTATCGTTATAACTGAATACACGGTGAGAATACTCACCTCGATAAGCTAGCCTCCAAATTAATCCATGAATGGATTACATACTTCCTCAATGCAATTTAGAGCCTAAAACAATTACATAAAACATATATCACAATTTTGTCATCAACAACATAAACTCAATTTCCGAGTCTCCCGACAAAGTTCACTAAAATGGTCATATCTCTCAAACCATAAGTCCAATGGACTCCCAATTTTACTCTTCAGAAACTAGAATCCGATCCTGACAATTAACTGTGAGACGATCCATCTCCAAATCTGACCCTAAGGGTCCCAAAAACGACTTACAAAACAGGTCAGGTGCACAGCTACATATCACTGCGGCAGCATACGGTTTTAACCATAACTTCCAAACCATAAGCTCGTTTAACGAGTGGTCGGTCAATTCGAAAAGCTAACTCAGAGGGATACAAATCTCTGTGAGACGACCCTGACCTAATTCGTCCTCTAAGATACATAAAAACAGCCCACAATATCGCTGTAACAATTTGCCAGAAACTAAAAACGTAACCAATAACAATTCAACGTAAAACCCGACACCGACACCCGAACATCTACATAGATGTACAGAATTCTCGGGTACCTGATTTCTTCGAGCATGGCTCGGAATTGGACTCAAGAATATGAAAATAATATAGGAAAGGAAAATGGTTACGAATTATACCCTAACGAACGATTTGAGAAATGCTGACTATTCCCGAATTACAAGCCACAAAACGCCTTAGCTACGGACCCTTCTCTTGAGGTTGACATTTGAGTTGTAAAGGCAAAACCCAGCCACGTGCACCATCAAAAGCACTCAGGCAGCTCCAAATGAAAATACTTATATGGACCGCTAAATAAATAATCCTCAAAACATATAATTGTTTAAATTTCAGCCAAGTGAAGCCTTTGTTTTTTTTTTACAATTACACAGCCACAAAAGAATTTCAGGTTAATTGCTACTGATTTGATCACCTTGCTTGTCGGTCATCAACCTACCCCACACATACATATTTTTTTGTTGTATTTCTTTGGCCATCCTTGATACTCTCGCCACCGTTTCCAATTCACCAAATAATTAAAATCTTCTCACTGACAACATACGTGGTTGCTATATTCTTTTGCTTCTGAGCGTTGATTAAAACTTACGAGAAAGAACACTCACTCCGGCGACGGCTGGTTCTCTTTCTAGGTGATAAACGGCCAAGGTTTTTTAGCTTAAGAGGGATTAAAGATTTATTTAAACGTACCATACATTAGATGACCAAGCCCACAAGCCCGACTTAGCTCGGCCCTTGGCCTATGGCCGGCCCGACTCAAAAGAATATACCCAACACTCACAATTAACTAATCGGTCCAAACCCGAGACGAACTATGTAATTACCTTTAATAATATACAAACGTCTACTAAATAATAAAGTGACCAAATAATTAAACGTCTAAATAATTAAGCCTAATTACGTATATAACGTCTGATAAAAAACGAACCGACTAAATAATACGAAACGTCTAATATTAACTATTTAAAAAGTATAATTCATTTTTTTTACTAACTAAAACTAGTTAATTAAATAACCTAAATTTCAGGGCGTTACATGGAGAATATTTTAAATTTCAGATTATACAAGCAGTGTGCATATGTTAAAAAATACAAGCAGTGTCCACCTCAGAAGTTTCAGCATTTGGCAGATGTGGTCCGCAGACAGCAGATCTTTTTGCTCAGAAAAAACAAACAGCACCTAAGAGCATCCCCAGTTGTTAACTTATTATTTTTGTCACATCAACATTTAACTAACCAAAAAGCTATTCCTAAATAACATCTCCAATGGTTAACCTTTTACAAAAGATCTTTCTTTTACAATATTTTTAATTTAGTTTTATCTATCTCAAATGTTTCATAAATACCCCTTATATATAAATTGACAAAAAAAATTTACATCTTATAAAGCTTAATATTTTTAATAATACTTCATACAAAAATATTACTTCCTCCGTATCAAAATAAGTGACACAAATTGGCTTACACGTTTTTTAAAGTAAAAGATTAAAGTAGAGGTTAAAATAGATTAAAGTACATATTTAGTGGAGAATGGGTCTCACTTTTCTTGAATAAAGTGATATTAATGAGTTTTAAAAGTAAAAGTAAGGGTATAAGGGTAATTTGACTTTATTAGAGTGGATAGTTAGTGGGTATGAGTCCCACTATTTTTACCAAATAAGGAAGGTTTTCAAAGTGTGTCACTTATTTTGATACACCCCAAAATGGAAAGTGTGTCACTTATTTTGATACGGAGGAAGTATAATAATTAAATAGATAAAAACATTACATTGCAAATACTAAAAAAAAAAAAAAAAACATTGAAAGTGTGTTAGTAGGTTTAAAATGAAAATTTATTAAAAATAGGGGACCAAAAAAGACAAGCATTGAATGTATGTTAAAAGGTTAGTAGAAAAAAAGTCATTGCAAAAACCATTTAAAAAAACTTCTAATTCCAATGGTAAAAAGTCACTCAAAAGCTTATTGTAATAGTAATAAGCTTTTGAAAAAACTCTCATTGAAGATGCTCTAATGGACCCTAAATTCTTATTAGGCCTAAAGCCCGAAACTAATGAACACACGCCAACAAAGATTAAACTTCGCCTTGGCCTTCGGCCAGCCCGACACAAAAGAATAACTCGATCTCTCTCTCTTTTTAGCCGACACACTAACAATTAAGTCAGGTTATAACCCGACACACAAAAAAAACTCGTGAAATAAATAACGTCTAAAACTCGCGAGACAAATAATTTAATTGCAAACGTCTAATTAATAATTATGAAAATGTCTAATTACCGGTCATCTAAATAGTACGAACCGTCTAACTACAAGTCGTTTATATAATATAAAATTAATTATAAATCAAATAAATACAATTAAAATAATATTATTTAATTGATACAAATGTCGGGGCGTTACAAAAATGAAGAGAACCAGGACAAAAAATCGAAATTGAATGTTTAATCGGATAATTTGGATAACCACAGAGACAATTTCAGTATTTTACTCTTATTTTAATTACGTAACAATATATAAATATAAACCCCTTTAGAGGATGAAGCATATTGCCAATTCATGTATATTAAAATCGGGTCATCAGTTCAATACGATGCTCTAATGGACCCTAAATTCTTATTAGGCCTAAAGCCCGAAACTAATGAACACACGCCAACAAAGATTAAACTTCGCCTTGGCCTTCGGCCAGCCCGACACAAAAGAATAACTCGATCTCTCTCTCTTTTTAGCCGACACACTAACAATTAAGTCAGGTTATAACCCGACACACAAAAAAAACTCGTGAAATAAATAACGTCTAAAACTCGCGAGACAAATAATTTAATTGCAAACGTCTAATTAATAATTATGAAAATGTCTAATTACCGGTCATCTAAATAGTACGAACCGTCTAACTACAAGTCGTTTATATAATATAAAATTAATTATAAATCAAATAAATACAATTAAAATAATATTATTTAATTGATACAAATGTCGGGGCGTTACAAAAATGAAGAGAACCAGGACAAAAAATCGAAATTGAATGTTTAATCGGATAATTTGGATAACCACAGAGACAATTTCAGTATTTTACTCTTATTTTAATTACGTAACAATATATAAATATAAACCCCTTTAGAGGATGAAGCATATTGCCAATTCATGTATATTAAAATCGGGTCATCAGTTCAATACGATTTCGAAAACATTGGAAAATAGTCATTTTCAAGGGTTGCCACACAAGTCCACATTAACAAATTATAAGTCGACACATGGATGATTTAACAAGACATAAACATGCTTCTTTTCATTACTTTCATTTATTACTTCATAATACTCCCTCCGTCCCTAAATAAAGTTCTCATTTCTCTTGGCACAACTTTTTAGGAGATAGTTAGTGGTTGGTATTATTTTTGATTAAAATGTAAGGTTTGATTGGAGAGAGAAAGTGTTTTAGGAGATAGTTAGTGGTGAAAGTATTGACAATAATATTATTATATTAAGTAGGCCCCTTAAGTTTGAGAAATGGGAACTTTATTTAGGAATAAAATTTGAAGGAGAAATGAGAACTTTATTTAAGGACGGAGGGAGTATTGTGCAAGAGGTGACACCAGATGGTGTTAGTCATCCAGCTGTTAACTCTCTAAAGTGTGAGCCTTGTGAGTCTAATAGTGAACCAAAGTGTCATCTCAAAGTATATGGTTTTAGTAGAGTTTGTACTCACTATCAGTGGCGGTTCCAGAGGGTGGGCAGGATGGGTATCTACCCATCCTAAAAGTTTTTCGATTAGTATAATTTTTTTATATATCAACTCATTTTTTGCTTATGCTTATAATGTATGAGCGATAACTAGTTCACCTCGTGTATTAGCTTAGTGGTTAACTCATATATGTTAAACATATAACATTAAGTTCAAGTCCCTTTCATATGCATATATTTTTTTTTAAAAAAATCCTTATTTATTTTTTAATGTTCTTTTGCTGTATTTTCCACTAAAATTTTCTTTTCTTTTAACTAATTTACCTTCTTTTTCTCATATTTTATAAATGTTATGTTTGCAATGTATTTGATTTCATATGTATTTTAACTAGTGACATATTAGTCCACATCATTCATATATAAACACTTTAAAGAATTTCATCAACGTTATAAATAAAATTATGATTAGATTGATTTAATTGTTGAATTAACTAACAAACGAATTTTGATTTTGAGTGATTTAATATATAATTAGATTTTCTTCAAACTAAAATTTGATTTTGTTTACGATTTAACTTTAAAAAAATATCACTTAAGAACCAGACTTCCACTCTAAAATTTCGCCCACCTTTAAAAATTTCCCTGGTACCGCCACAGCTCACTATATTATATAAATCTCTATTGTATTAGGTCGTTTAATTTAATAAACACTTAATCAATGAAAACTCCTTGTTCCTTTGCGTTCATTGTTTTTCATATATTTATACTTTGTCATAACGCAATACATTAGTGTAGTTAGGATCCAACACAGTGCAATAATTTACAAAGGGGTATTATGTAGCTGACAATATTATCCTGAATGGGCGACTATGTGAAGTCGTTTAAATGCCTAATCGAAGAAAAGAACATGAAGTTCAAGCGACACCAAGAGAATATTGAACTTGCATTTGGTGTGCTTCGAGATCTTTGGTTAATCATTAAAATCTTAGCACGACCATATAACATAAACAAAATATGACGAATTGTGTGCGCTTGTGTGATTTTGTACAACATGATCACCAAGGATAACAATCGCGCAATGTGTGAACTTGAAGAAGGCTATATGACTAACCCCTCAAATCTCTCAGAACGCTTGTGAATTGAAATGGTCGTTTAAAAGCCTGATCCAAGAAAAGAACATGAAGTTCAAACGACACTAAGAGAATATTGAACTTGCATTTGGTGTGCTTCGAGGTCTTTGGTTAATCATTAAAATCTCAGCACGGCCATATAACATAAACAAAATATGACGAATTGTGTGCGCTTGTGTGATTTTGTTCAACATGATCACCAAGGATAACAATCGCGCAATGTGTGAACTTGAAGAAGGCTATATGACTAACCCCTCAAATCTCTGAGAACGCTTGTGAACTGAAATGGTTGAAACACAAATGCGTATTAACAAGGTATTACGCGATGATAGGATGCACTATCAACTTCACATACCTTTAATCGAACATATTTAGAACTCTCAGCGAACTATCGTCAACGTTAATGTAACTTTTTTTTATGAGTGTAAATTTTTTTATGAGTGTAAATTTTTTTTTAACGAATATAACATCTATTTATGTAGTTAATATAATGTTTTATTTTTATAAATATGCAGTATTTTTTTAATAATTTTAATTAATTGTAAAAAAAAAACTAAAATAATTAAGTAAGTAAATAGGTGTTGATGCCCGAGTATGTCTTTTTGATCCATTATTAATTTCATTTTCTCAGAATTGACGATGCCCAAAGTCGGATACAAAACCCTAACTTCAATTCTATCTGCAATTTCACAATTGACATTAATGGATACGTCAAAATTCAACGATTCCCAACGCCAAGAACTCGAACAACTAGGAAAACAATTTCTGGAACACCAACAAAAGCAACAGCAAGAATCCGCCGTTCAACAACAACCACCACCGGCGTACGATCCAACTCAGCTTCATAAACCATACGGTCCATCCTATTATTACAATTACAATTACTATCACCACGATGCATCACAACAACAGTACGATACTTCTTATTACGAAAATTATCATTCAAACGCCTATCAACAGCAACAACATGAAGGATCCGGATCATTAGGGCAGGTGCAGGATCCGTATGTTCCGCCAGGAATTAATCCGGCTGCTGTGACGGCCTTGTCGCAGCTGACGCAATTTGCCATGGGCGGAGGACAGTATGGTCAGGGGCATTTTCGTCCTCCGGTATGTTGGTTGCTATCTTCAACTTTAGCAATTATCTCATTTGAAAAAAATTGATTTTAAAGGTGAAACTTTCCGTTATTCTGTTTGGTTACCTTGATTCAGAATTGATTAATTTGGGCATTGTCCCTTTCTAGGGAATTTGGAAATGAATTTATGTAACCACATTGTTAGAGCATCTCCAACCATAAACTCTATCCAAACCACTATATCTCTATATTTTGTGGGCCCATTAACTCTAAACCAAACTTCAACTCCAATCATAAACTCTATCCATCCCTTTAAAACTAGTGGGACCCATAACAATTATATTTTTACTTAATTTATTTTACATTACAAAAGAAATACATTAATTTAAATGACATAAATTAAAAACATAATAACTAAAATACACTAATTTTCTGAATTAGAATATTCGTCCCACAAATGATTGATTAATGCATTTTTAAGCTCAAAATGTTTGTTTTTATCCTTTATCTTTTTATATCGGGCAAGAAATGCTTCAAAACCATCATTGTTATCATTCACCATATCAACTCCCATATCTGGCACTTCAACTCGTTCTACAATCCTTGCATTAATATCTCATTCATCTTCAATGATCATATTATGCATAATGATACATGAAGTCATTATATCATGTAATATCTCCTTATTCCATAACCTTGCAGGTCCTGTAACGATTGCAAATCTAATGTATTTTAAAGTTTATGTATTTAAGTGTATGTTAAGTTATGTTTATGTATAATGTATTTTAAAGTTTATGTATTAATTTAAGTTTTTGGAAGTTCAATTACAAAAGAACTCAATTGGATGGATTGTTGGTTGGCAAGAGTAGAAGCTTTTATTAAAAGGAATGAAAATCAATTAAATAGAAAAAATATTAGATAATTAAAAAGAAATGGTGGGGTCCATTGATAGAGTGGGCATTTCTCTCACTTCAAATATAGAGTGAGCTTTTCTCTCACTCTATATTTAGAGTGGAAGATAGAGGTGGATTGGAGGAGGAAAAACTTCAAACTTAGAGATAGAGGGGAAGATAGAGGTTGGTTGGAGATGCTCTTAAGGAGAATAGCCAAAGTTAAAGTAGGTACATTTATAAGTGACATTGTGAAATTTGTGATGCTGCTAAGTGCATTGCAGAAGTCTTGTTCCTAATTTATGTTGAATTGACACTCTTAGATGATATATACTTCCTCCTTTTTGAAATAGGTGATACACATTCCATTTTTCGCACTTCCAAAATAAGTGATACATTTTGATATGTACCTTATATGGTAAAAGATTGGGCCCACACCTACTAACTATCTCCTTTAATATAGTAAAATAACATCTTTGCCCTTACTTTTACTTTTAAACATCATTAACCTCACTTTATTCAAAACGATGTGTAGATGTATATTATATACATATACATATATATTATATGTATATGTATATGTATATGTTGAAGTTACCTTGCTTTCTGTTGAAGTCACAACTGTTTTGCAGAGAGGTCATGTCTACAGGGGCGGTGGTAGACAGGGTGTAAGAGGGCGGGGTCGTGGAAGGGGCAGGGCGGGCAGGCATGGCCCACCTCCTGAATCTTCTTCAGCCGCTGCCCAACAACCTGCCCAAATTGCACGGTGTGAATTATGTCAGGTTGACTGCACTAGCAAAGAAATCCTCCAGCAACACAATAACGGTAAACGCCACAAAAAAAACCTCCAAAAGTTGCAAGATATCAAACCTACACACCAACCCGCTGCCCAAACACCAAAAGACGAAAATACCCTTGTCCAGGAAACCAAAGTAGAGGCCATAGAAGATGCAAACCAAGCATCGAAACCACGGTTGAAACGGAAAACGAAAGGCGGCAGTCGCGGCGGTAAGCGTCTGAAGCCCGCGGGCCCACCAAGGGCAAAAGTGGTAATTCCATTAATGTGTGATTTATGTAATGTCAAGTGTGACACAAAGGAAGTCTTTGACCGCCATGTTTCTGGTAAGAAACACATGGCTAAGTTGAAACGGTTTGAAGGCCACCAAGCCATGTATGGGCCCACAGCGGTTCAAGCCCTATACCCACCTAACCCACTTTCACAAACAACGGGCCCGCAACCGGCTTATTATGGTGCACCGGGCCCGTATGTGGCTCCACCCGAGGTGGCTTATATGCCACCTCATCAAGTCCAGATTCCTAACCCGCAACTCGTTGATGCACCACTTGAGTTTACCAATCGAAATGATGTGGCTGCACAAGTATCAACAAGAGTTTAAATGCGGAAAATGGGATTGATTGAAAGGAATCAACTAGACATTATTGTTTTTTTAGGGTTCTTTATGATGTTTATTTGATAATTAATATTGTGATAATGACTATATACTTTGATCATTAGTGTGTTCGCGTTGAACAAGTTAAAGTCGATCTTGTTGGATCTATCTGTCCAAGAATCATATCAAAACGATATTGTCAATTAACGTATGATTCTATAAGGTCACACATTTAGTCACTTGTACATTTATAAGGATTATTCTTCATAATTATTAATTGGATTTAACATAAGAAGAGTCAGTTTATACTCACTTTACCTTTCTTTTCTTCCCTTTCACAAGCAGAAATCAAATTTTCTTTATCTTGAAGAAACGATTCAGGATCTAAAAACTCGGTTGAACTGGTTTGTCGGACGTTGAATCGGAAAACGGGAAGGTAGTCGGTCGGAATAAGCCGGTTAGATCAATAGTTATAACTCGGTCGGAACTGTCCAATTTAACATAAAAATCCAGTCGAACCGGAAAAAACAAGTTTTTATTAAAAAATTAGGTGAATAAAATAAATACATATAAAAAAAATTTATATAGGTTTTGGAACCTAAAGGTTTTAATTGTAGTTGAAAATAGATTTTTAGTTTTTTTAATGGTATTTGTTTTATATTTTTTTAGTTTTTCGTATTTTTAGATTATACGAAGTATATAATTATTGCATCATAAATAGTCAATAGTAGTATCATCTAGTTCAACCGGTCGTTTCATTCAGTCAGGCCGCTTCAATTGTATATAAAATATCTTTTTTTTTTCCCATTGTTCCCAGGTATTTTTTTTGGTGAAATTTTCAGCGGCTAACCTTTCATTCCTACACAATAGTATTATCATCCGGTCGTCTCATTCAGTCCGGTCGCTTCAATCGTATTTAAAATATATTTTTTTTTACATTGTTCCATGTATTTTTTGGGTGAAATTTCCGGCGCGTAATCTTTTATTCCTACACCAAGGATAAAGCTCCCTGCTGTAGTTGGGTTCATTATGTCGTTTAGTTGGGTTCATTAGGTCGTTTGTCTTGGGTCAATTGAGAATGGACGGTTTCAATGCAAACAAAACCTCAAGAAATCTCTAGCCAAATTGAGCGTTCTAGCTTCTTTCCTAATGAGGTCAAACTTGTTAAAACTCAGTCTATTTTATCATTTTTATTTTATTCTTAATTTTTAATCAGGGTTTAAAAGAAAAAGCCGCGGGTTAGAGATCTTATCCAAAACAAATTTACGCATACAGAAGTAGCGGTCTCGGCTCACTACCCTCACTTCTCAAAATCGATTTCGTCTCAATCGCAATCGCAATCGCAATCGATTTTAGAAGGTATGTTTACGACTTTCTTTCTTCAATTCATGTCCTTCAATTTTCTGCTCTTCGATTGCTGTTTTAAATAAGGACCGAAAATTATACACGAAAATGTTGAATTAATCATCAAAATCGTATATAGTTTTAGCAGGTATTTTCATTTCCTTTTGCATTTAACAACATTCAAGACGAAATCTAATCCTAATGAATTTGAAAACAAACAATATTCAAATTTGCAACTGATTTCTAGTATGGTTATTCCGTCGGTACAAACTAACTTTCTGCACGCACTGAACATCACTTCGTGAAAGCTTGAGCTAATACTACTCTTTAATCATCTATAATTAAGATTTAAGACAACCTTGAGCTATAAAACCTTAGTATGAAAGCGAAGAAAATTTGACCAAAAATTAATGCAATAAATTAAGTAGATACATTACACAAGAAAAATAATTGATCAAGTATGATGTCAGATACACTGGAAAATTGGCATACAATATATTTGCAGATATACATTAATATAGGAACATAGAAGTAGATAAGCAAGCAAAACAAAAAAATATATTTTCAGATATACTTCAATTAAATACCTTCTAACATCCACTCTGATAATTTAATAACTGATTAACAAACAAAAAAAAAGTCTTGTGTGTCAAGATTCTTTTTGACTGAGCTATTTTATTATTTTTCATTCAAGACATTCTTATGAATTATAATAAACATCTTGTTTCCTGCAAAACTATTTGTAATTCTCCATTTAATATAAATAAACATATTAACTTGAAAATTAACTACTTTGGGTATTCTCTTAGTAATTGTAACTCACCTACCCCGATAATAAAGATATATTTTAATACTCAAATCTTTTAATATTTTTATAATTATTTGTTAAAAAACAAGAAAAAAAAAACTCAATCTAAGTATAATAGTATAGCATACCTTTTAATACTCAAATCTTTTAATATTTTTATAATTATTTGTTAAAAAACAAGAAAAAAGAAATACTCAATCTAAGTATTATAGTATAGCTAACTCATGAGATGAATATATAATACATGTATTCTACATTTGTTAAACATGCTGTTGTTTTACACAATACAACATATCTGTTAACAAATTTAACATTTGTGATACTCATAGGTTCTGAGGAGAGCAAAAAGGATGTACCATGTTTTAGGAGAGAGGGTGAGAAAATTAGGATAATTATTATTAATTTTTAACTAATTATATTTTCTTATTATAAAAGTACACCAAAACTTCCATCTAATTGTTAAAGTTCCGCAGCAAATGATATCTAGCTCAGCTGGATTGATGCATGGGGTTTACTCGCATATAAGGCGTGAGGTCTGGAGTTCGAATCCTGTAAACACCTCTTGTGGTGCCAACTAGGGGTGGCAATTCATGTCGGGTTCAGGTTGACGGGTTCGGGTTCGCGGGTTGGCGGGTCAGAAACGTTCAACCCGAAACCGACCTGTTTATAACTTTATATAAATGGGTCAGATGTCTCAACTCTAACCTGTTTAACTTCAACTCAAACCTAACCCATTTAATAAAACGGGTTAAACATGTTATCATGCCAAACAAGTTAAACGGGTCAAACAGGTCAAAATGTTGTTATTATTACACAAATTCATAACAAAATACTAAACACCAAATTACTAAGTAACATTTTTTATTTTTATCAAACTATTAATTATGTTTTAACTAGTAAACTATAAATTAAGTATAAATATATATATATATATATATTTTAATGATTAAACGGGTTGGCGGGTCGATCCATTTAAATTATCATTGACCCGAACGTAATATGATTAATAAACGGGTCAGCTGACTCAACCTGAGACTGACCCAATTATTTTTTACCCCAACCCAAACCTGTTTATTTTCGTGTCGGTTTCAGGTCGGGTTTCGTGTCTGGTCGGAAATTGCCACCCCTAGTGCCAATTATGGGGGTTTTTTACCTGGAGATCCATATGGGGGCTGGGTTTTCCTATAAAGGAGCTCGAACCCAGGGTGCTCGCTGAAACTTTGCGAGTAGGCTTCCGTTGTTTCATTTTCCGTTTCCAAAAAAAATTGTTAAAGTTCCGCAACTCGTCCTCATCCATTGATCAACCAAATGTTTGATCAAAGGGTCCATATTTGGTTATCGCAATTCTTACAAAACTAGGGTTCCCACAGAAAACTAAGTCTTATATAGTATGTCCGCGTTGCTTTGCCTGGTTACATTTCTATAAAACCCCTTTCTCAATTATAGAAGAGGTAAATACGATAAAATACAAAATTCTAGTGCATAATTATACTCTCTTGGTTCTAAAATTACTCTCCAGCAAATAAAAACATGCAGTATTATAAAAATACATAAATTATACTGTGCTACTAATCAAATTTTTTCTTTACAATTTATAAGCTTTTTATTTGGTTGAAATATAGAAATGGATAATTATTTTTGGAATATGGGATGAACAATATAATTGAGATGGAGGAAGTATTAATTTACACTTATAAAATTTGCTATTAATCTAACAATAAAATGAAAAAATGGCGAGATTAAAGGAGTGGATAACAACCTGTTGCTTGCAGATAAACTTTTTGTAGCTCATAACATATATTTATCTATCCACTATTTATTTTTTTAATGTTTTTGTTTTAGTATCTATGCTGTAAATGACGATGGTTGGTCTCACTGTCTCTTGGGAACCAACAAAGCTACCTGTATTTCCATTTGATGGTTCCAAAAACAGGTCTAACAGATTCAGGGAATGCAACAATAACAATACAGTTATGAAAAAGCAAGCCCGCTTAAAGTAATTACCAATTTTTTTCATTTCGGTATACAAATAATAATAATAATAATTATTATTTTTAGATTTTAACGACAGACATATTTGATGTAGGCATCAGATGGCAGATACCCTAGAGTCAAAAAAAGTTCTTAAGGTACCCTTAATTTATGAATCCAATTTTGTATACACTGTAAGTATTTCCAAGAGCAAATTAGAAGCAGGGTCACTGAGGTTTACCTTAAATTTCATCAATGACCATTTACTTTAAAAATTACATTGGTAGTCTTTTTTCCGGAAAGTGTTTGCAAATACAGTCATTTACCCTAACTTCCGTTAAACATTTTAAGTTTTTACAAAAGAACGACTACTAGTGTAATTTAAAAGGACTACTAGTGTAATATTTTTAGCAGAAAAATTTAAAAGACGTTAGGCTAAATGGTTATAACCTGTAGGTTCAAAATGTTTCCAACAATAGTGTAATTTTCTAAGGTAAAGGACGCTAGGTGAAATTTGGTTACTCTATTTTTTAACGTTGTTATTTTTATTTTGTTAACTCAGTTCAGTTCCACGAAGGGCTAGAGTCTTGCTCAAGTATGGATGAACTGAAGCAATATCATTCCCAGATCATCAGACTTGGGCTCTCAGGTGATAATGATGCAATGGGCAGGGTAGTCAAGTTCTGTGCCATCTCAAGATGTGGCGATTTGGATTATGCACTCCAGGTGTTCGACAAAATGCCACAACCAGACGCATTCATTTACAATACTATTTTTCGGGGTTACTTGCAGTTTCAGCTCGCCAAAGAGTGCATATATTTGTACTTGGAAATGCTAAACGCGTGTGTTACACCGAATAAATTTACATTCCCGCCGGTTATAAGAGCTTGCACTTTAGACAATGCTATTGAACAAGGCAAACAGGTTCATGCTCAAATTTTGAAATTTGGGTACCATTCGGACGGGTTTTCTCAGAACAATTTGATTCATATGTATGTGAGGTTTAAGAGTTTAGAGGAAGCGAGAAGAGTGTTTGACAAGATGCCACAACAAGACGTTGTCTCGTGGACAACGTTAATAAGCGGTTATTCTCAACTCGGGTACATTGATGATGCACGCAAGGTGTTTGATTTAATGCCTGAGAAGAATCCCGTGTCATTGAACGCGATGATTGCTGCTTATGTCCAAAGCAACCATTTCCACGAAGCGTTTTTGTTGTTTAACGAAATGCGATCCAGCTTTAATCAAATCAAATTAGACAAATTTGTAGCGGCGAGTATGTTATCGGCTTGTACGGGTCTCGGGGCGATAAAACAAGGGGAATGGATACATGATAACATCAAGAAAAGCGGGATCGAAATCGACCCGAAACTCGCGACCACGATTATCGACATGTATTGCAAATGCGGGTCGATTGAAAAAGCGTTTGAAACATTCAACGGGTTGGAAAAAAAAGGCGTTTCTTCATGGAATTGCATGATTGGTGGATTTGCGATGCACGGAAAAGGCGAACACGCAATTAACCTTTTCAAGAAAATGGAACACGAAGGCGTACATCCGGACTACATTACGTTTGTGAACATACTAAGTGCATGTGCTCATTCGGGGTTGGTCAAAGAGGGTCAACACTATTTCCACTACATGGTCAAAGCTCACAGTGTTTCACCGGGAATGGAGCATTACGGGTGCATGGTTGACTTATTCGGGCGGGCGGGAATGTTGGAAGAAGCAATGGAATTAATTCAAAACATGCCGATGAATCCCGACGTGGGCGTTCTCGGTGCACTACTCGGTGCGTGTAAAATACATAAAAACGTCGAATTAGGAGAAAAAATGGGGGAAAAAGTCATAGAAATGGAACCGTATAATAGCGGGCGATACGTATTATTAGCGAATATATACGCGAGCGCGTGTAAATGGGAAGAAGTTGCAAATATCAGGAAGTTAATGAACGACAGAGGAGTGACAAAAACACCCGGTTTTTCACTAATCGAAATGGGTGGTACGGTTAACGAGTTTATTGCGGGTGGAAGAGCTCACCCCGAATCCAAACAAATTTATGAAAAAGTCAACGAAATGTTGACCTGCATTAGATCTATTGGTTATGTGCCTGAACCCGAGAGTTTGTTGCAGGAAATTACGGAAGAGGACGTTGAAAACCCGGTTTTTTACCACAGTGAAAAACTGGCGATTGCATTTGGTTTGTTGAAAGGGAAACCAGGGGAAGTTTTAAGAGTTACCAAGAATTTGCGGGTGTGTAAAGACTGTCACGAGGCAAGTAAATTGATATCGAAGTTTTATAATCGGGAAATAATCGTGAGAGATAGGAGTCGGTTTCACTGTTTTAAAGATGGGGTTTGTTCGTGTAACGATTATTGGTGATTATCAACTGTTTTGCTTTAAACCAAATTTGTAGAAAATGGAATCATGCTACTGGTGTCTTATTATTATGTTAATCACTTCATGATTGTTGTTACCTGTGTAGACATGGATTATTAAAAAAATTAAAATAAATAAATAACCTGCTGAATTCAACTGTTCAAGCTACTTTAGGAAACTCGAATTTTTGACTATGATGTACATGGCCTAATTGGTATTCTCATGACTATTTCCATAACTCCTTTCCCTAACTATCCTGAAGTGTTATCCTGAAGTGTTGCCTATTGAGGTTTGAACATGCATCTTTAGTGTTAATAGTTTCTAAAACAATTTATAAAAATGTCGATGTGGTTTACTCTAATTTTGTATCTAAGACTAACTTTTATTAGTTGCACTAAACCATGGACTATAACATGCACTTTACAGAAAATGATATTTATACTATATATACAACATAAAGATGTTGCAACTCATAATGTTAATATTTGTATGTTAACTCATATGACATTGAATGGTTGCTTTGCATTTATCATATATATTATAAGAATTGGGTCCGGATCCGGTGAGGACTCTTTTCCTCGCGAGGACTGTGAGGACTCCAAAAAAAACTCTAAAAATGATTCAAAACAAACTTTTTTCAAAAAATTCCTTTTCTAAACATTAAAATCGCTATAAATAAGATCAAAAAAAAAAAATTTCAAAAATGATCCAAAAATAAATAAATATGGATCATAATAATGATCCACAAAAAAAATCTGGATCATTGTTATGATTCGCTAAAAAAAGGGGATCATAATTTTTTTTTTGAATTTTTTTTTGTCAAATGTAGTAATAATCATGGTGGGTTATATATATTTTTTTCGGAATTTTTTGAAATTTTTATGAGGTATCCTCGCGAGTCCTCACCGAAAAAGAGTCCTCACAGGATCCCACTTCATAAGAATTTAAGTCTATGAACATATGTTAACCTAATATCTACCCTCTTCAGTGATCATCTAAAGAGAAACACTCCTACGCACTTGTACACAATGAGAATTTAAGTCTATGACCATATGTTAATCTAATATCTACCCTTAAGATAAATGAGAATGTTTGAGATAAATCTTTGAGTGAAGCTAATTGGTTTACAACATGTTATCAGCATTTTGCTCAAACTAAGTACTCTAAACAAACAAAGGTTATTCGTTTCCACTACTAGCATCTTCCCCTATATATGGAGCTACACATGATTTGGTTTTGACACCTCACCCGATTCAAGCTCTTTGATTGGATGATAATGCCACGTGTAATTCACTGGTTGGCCCACGTTTTCATCACACACATCCGTAGACTTAATATGTAGCAGTTATTTCCATCCGGTTTCATAGGGGGCGATATCTTCCATCTTTATCATAACAACCTGTCAAAGATACACGCTTTTATTAGCATTATTCTTGACTTTAAAAGTATTTAACAACCCCCAAAAATGCATAGCAATTACAGTTCGATAATTAATGCATATATTTAAATCCGGAATTAAATCAATTTTTCAAAAAAAATTCAACTAACATTCCAGATTTATCTAATGCAGTACATAATATTTTCCTTTATTATCGTCATTTTATTGATCTATACCGTAATTGCTAAATCAATGACCATCCACCCCTATAAAAACCATGCTAACATATTGAACCTCTGCAAGTAAACAGACGCATACATTTTTATATTGCAATTTTTGTGATTTTTAAAGAAATACAGTTTAATTAATTAAAATTAAACTTATTTATTTCTCCAAGGCATCCTCGATGTTACCCCTAAATATTATAAATTTTTAAGAACGTAAGATTTGGTTTTGTATGAATTTATAAAAGTTAGTGGAAAATGGGTAGAATTTAACTTTTGTGTTCTGGTCTTTGTGGAGGAAATCAGAAGCTCCCCATCTTTGTTAATTCGATTCTTTTCCTGATTAAAGAAAATATAATTAAATTTTTAACGAGTAATTATCAGAAATAGGAACGAGAGTAGTAGTGATTAGTGAACTGATTACTAACTGTTTGTAGGATTTTGTCTCTCACTCTGTCACCAAACCAATTTGCTGCCTCAACATTAAACCTCATATCCACCTTTGTGTTTACTGCATACAAGATGATTTCACTTTGCATACAAGATGTTTACTGCATATGAAAAAGTTTCAAGTGTGACATAATTAAAAGATATCAGACCTTTGTTGACATTTTGACCACCAGGTCCACCGCTCCTAGCAAAGCTCACAGTAACATGATCTAAGTCACAAAATGACAACATTCATTTCGAGTATGAAGCCTATTTAGCAAAGCTCAGTGTCTTCATAAATAACAAGATTGATGCTTATGTATATATAATTATATATATGTCAATATATTTTGTAGATGTAATCAACTACCAGAAGTCCATAACTTATAGTAATAATCGAATAACTTGGATTAGTTAGGGCATGTTTGGGAAAGCTTATTAACAGGGCTTATTAGCTTATTGAGCTCCAAATTCAAGCTTATTTGGAGCTTAATAAGCTAATAAGCTCCATTAATAAGCTTTCCCAAACATGCCCTTAGTAGTTAGTACATTGCCCTAAGATATATCAGTTTACATTGAAAATACAATGTTTTTTGCTGTAAGGTTCAGCTGCAGTTAGTGTAAGAAGGCAAATAAACATCAAAGAAGATCCGAATTAAACAGCAGATTTGTATAAGACCTCAAAATGTTTAACCTATTGATTGGCATATTGTGTAATCAACAGTATGGTCTCACTACCCACAAGTTTAATTCAACTGTTTAAGTAATTACATCATTACACAATTAAATTCAATGGTGAAGCAGGTTGTTAGATTTTGCTCAACATAATAACATACTAGGGTAACCTATCAAAATACATCCTATTCCTCATTACTTAATTGTTCCAATTTTTCATCAGCTCATACAGAATAAACAATTCATCCAATTCGGAAATGAAACTAGAATTCTCAATGATCAGGACAAGTTTACCTAGAGTAATCTTGGGAATAGGTTCATCGCCTCCAACAGACCTCTCCATGGCTTCGTGCAATTGCTGATGGACCTGAGACAGCCGTGCCGACGCCTTCTCCATTAGAATCGGAAGCCGCGGCACACCTGATTGGAGTATAGCTGATTGGACGAGAAATGAATCGGAGCGAAACCGGGACGGTGCTAATAGAAGTTAGTGATGGCGATGGTCGGAAAATCTCCCTAACGAGAAGTGTGGCGGTGGTTCTAATTGCCGCCGTTGAATATTCCAGAGAAATCAAAACTTCAGCTCAACTTTCTTTCATAGACAGATTAGACACTACAAAAACAAAGAGATTAGCTCTGCGGAATTTTATAAGCCACTAAGAGCGCTCGGTGTGGCTCGTTATTGGGCATGTTAAACACCGATAACGGCGCCAAACCCACACCGTGGGTGGCGCCATCGGCTCGTTATCGGGCCACCGTTTTGGGTATAACGGGTCGTTAAAAGCTTCCAACGGCCGGAATTTTGAAAATGGAGGGGTAACGGTCGGAATTTGGGGGGGGGGGGGGGCTGTAACGGTCAGATTTCTTCAAAAAAAAAAAAAAAAAAAAATTTACCAAATCTCTTATAAATACCAATCTTTTTCATCCAAAATATATACCAACTTTTTTATACACTTCATCTTCTCAAATCTTTCACAATGAATAACCCCAACGATTTCATTAATCAATTGATTGCTTACCAAAGCCAGTTCCCGTCAACGGCCTCATCTAGTTCGGCTCCACAATCATCAAACGCACCATTTAGCCAACCGTTTGCAAATCCATTTACCCAACCTTTAACCCCGGAACAACTTGCGTTCTTGCAAATGCAACAACAAATGTTTCAACAAACCGCCCCAAATGAACCAACGTATCAACAACCCGAAACCCCTACCGAACAATTCACGTCGTCTAACGACGTTGTTCCGGACACACAACCGGAAGAACCTTCTTCCGTAAGGAGGAGGGCAAAAGGAAAGGGTAAGGCCAAAGAAAAAGCGGCTCCGATAAAACGCACACGGTGGACTCAAGATGAAGAATTGGCGTTGGCCCAAAGTTGGATCTCGATTTCAGAAGATCCTGTCCGCGGGCGGAACCTAGATCTTGATTCGTTATGGGATAAAGTTGTTCCCGAATACAACTCTATGGTATCCTTTCCCCGTAACAAGGACATGATTACGGGAAAGTGGACAACATTGACCCGAGAGTGTGGAATGTTTCTTGCAATTATCGAACGAACACAACGACTTAGCGGTGAAAACGACGAGGGTGTTTTTACTCGTTGTCTACAACAATACCAACAGAATGAAGTTACCGCGTTCAAGCATATCAAGGCGTGGGAATTTCTGAAACATCACTCGAAATGGCACACACCCGAGCCCGTTCAACCCGGTAGAAGGCGACACCAGGAAGCACTTGAAGGTGACTCTGAAGATCTTGAAGACCCGAACCCACTTTTCCGAGCCGACACCATCGAACGACCCGCAGGGGCACCACGAAAATCTAAAAGTGCCCGTTCGGACACGTCGGGAAGTGTTTCTAAAAAAGACGAATTCAAGGAAATGGTTGAAACAAATTTAGAGAAAGATCGAGCTTTGAAATCGGAGCACCAAAAGGAAAGATCGAGATACAAGGCGTTGTGATTCCTTGGAATCGACACGACACATATGTCGGAGGAAAATAAATCGTTGGTCGAGATGGAGAAGGAAAGGATTCGAAACAAATATCGATCTTGATTTCTATGTTTTTTAATTTTTCGTATTTTTAATTTTTCGTCTTTTTAATTTTTCGTATTTTTAATTTTCGTCTTTTTAATGTATCGTTCGTATTTTAGTTAATCGTATTTTTAATCTATGTTTGCGTCCTTTAAATATACAAAAAAGAAAAAAAAAACTAAGTGGGACCCCTATAACTTGGCTATAACTAAGCCCCCAAGGAGCCTCAATTCCATCCCTTAGTTATAGCCAAGTTATAGGGCAAAAAAGGCTATAACATGCCAATAACTTGACTACCACACCTTGTGCTCTAAGAGCATTTTAATCTTGCAAAACCTTATTATTTTTGCCACGTCAACAATTCACTAACCAAAAACCTTTTCATAAATTACATCTCCAATGGTTAACCTTTACAAAAGTTTTTTCCTTTATAATATTTCTAATATACCTTTATCTATCTCAAATGTTTTATAAATACCCCTATATATAATTTGACACTTTTTTGACATCTTATTATATGTAATATTTTTTAAAATATCTCATACAAATATATATTACTAGCTTCATAATCCGCCCGATGGGCGGGTATGCTTCAAGATTTATTATGTAGAAAAATACCAACAAAGCTTAAAAATTTTAAAAATGACATAATAATCAATAGATGTAATAGTGATTTTGTACAAAATTCGATACATGAAGAAATGTTACATATAATTTACAAACGAAATAAGACTTCTTTGTAAACAACATTTGCTGTTGAATTAGTATAATTGCCATCTATGTCACAACAAATGACCTTCAATCCATTCTTGCTCTTAACTCGAGATACAACTACATAAAGATTTTTATTAAAAAAGATCAGTTTAGTGTGGACAGTTTGACTTTTAAAAGTCAGTCTGTTTTAATTGTCAATTAAATTTAGAAACTGTAAAAACTGTTATTTTACATTAATTAATAATATAATTATTTTAACCAATCTATTATCTAGGGATTAAAACATAATTATTAATGATAAAAACTATTTTCTATTAAAAAAGCTCAGTTTAGTGTGGACAGTTTGACTTTTAAAAGTCAATCTGTTTTTTTTGTCAATTAAATTGAGAAACTGTAAAAACTGTTATTTTTACAGTTTGACTTCTAAAGTCAAACTGTCATAATAAAGACTATAAATTTTAATTGATAAAGAGATTAAAAAAAATTGTGGTTATTTAATTTTAGATACACGTGGATTATTTAAAACAGTAAAACAGTATTGAAACGGTAATAAAAATTTATGAAAAAAGGATAAAATTCAAATTGATTTAAATTAAAATGATTGGAATTTTGGTTGGACAGTTTTGACTTTTAAAGTCAAACTGTTTTATTGTTTCAAACTGTATTTTCAATTAAAACTGTATTTGTTATGTTTGACTATATAAGTCAAACTATCATAATACATGACTCGTAAATTTCAATTGATAAAAATATTAAAAAAGCATTATGTGGTTATTTAATTCATGAATAAAAAACCATTATGTTTGACTTTAATAGTCAAACTGTCCAGTAGCATAAAGTAACTGTGCTAATTGATTAAAACACAAAAAAATAAATAATACATGTATTAAAAAAAAGTAGAAAAATGATTAAAACAGAATTAAAAGTGATAAAAAAAGTATGTGGACAATATGACTTTTAAAAGTCAAACTGTCTTTTTGTCAATTAAATTTATCAATAAGTAAAAACTGTTATTTTTCCTGTTTGACTTTAGAAGTCAAACTGTCATAATAAAGACTATAAATTTTAATTGATAAAGAGATTAAAAATCAGTTTTGTGGTTATTTAATTTTAGATACACGTGGATTATTTAAAATAGTAAAACAGTATTGAAACAGTAATAAAAATTTATGAAAAAAGGATAAAATTTAAATTGATTTAAATTTAAATGATTGGAATGTATATTGGACAGTTTTGACTTTTAAAGTCAAACTGTTTTATTGTAAAACTGTATCTTCAATTAAAACTGTATTTTTTTAGTTTGACTATAGAAGTCAAACTGTCATAATACATGGATCTTAAATTTTAATTGATAAAAAGATTAAAAAAGGATTATGTGGTTATTTAATTCATGAATAAAAAACCATTATGTGGTTATTTATTTCATGAATAA
Organism: Calendula officinalis; assembly: GCA_963853835.1. Lineage (NCBI taxonomy): Eukaryota > Viridiplantae > Streptophyta > Magnoliopsida > Asterales > Asteraceae > Calendula > Calendula officinalis. The sequence goes on from OY970825.1 coordinate 57,958,047, forward strand.
AAAATCATTATGTGGTTTATTATAATGTTACTGTTTTAATTTAAAATACATCTGTTTTAATTTAACGATGTTTTCCACGTCTTCGATTTACAGTAACTTTTGAACTTTTTCACTTTTTCTCTAAAATCATCAAATCTCGATCGATTGTTGACGGAATTGATCTGAATTTGATTCTATTATGCTTATAAACACTGGAGAAACACTAATCCATGATAAAATCTTCGATTTGGACAAAAATTTTACAACATTAAATTTCTCATTGACGAACAAACTTTTCTTCACTTTTTCTCAGATCTTGATCTCGATTTTGGATCTTCTCTAAGAGAGATTTCGCTCTGATACCAATTGATAGACCTAATGAAACTATAATCAAGCTAATCCATGAAGAAATGATGAGTAATTGAAGAACTAGTGTGTGTTCTTGGTGTATTTAGTGTGTGTAAAAGAGAGAGAACGATGGAACTTTCATACTTGTAATTCAGTTAAGAGTGGGAAAGCTTGACTTGAAAGTCAAAGATACAACCTTATATACTCCTATCACTTAACAAGATAAATGTTAACTAACGGACTTAAAGGTCAAAACCTATTACAATATTAGTCCTAACCTTATTACAATTTTGGTCCTAACACTATGTGTTTATTTTGGCCAATCCTATTTTACAACATTGCATTCCTTCTTTATCTTCTTAATTTTCTAAATCACATTAATACATATGAAAACTCATGATTTTATTAGACGTGGCATCCCATGGTTTAAACGTGGACGGTTTAGACCACGGCGAATGTAGTTATGCAGACATTTGTTGTCTCTTCTCTTAACCGACGAGCTTATCATTATTGGCACGTCTCGTCAGTTTAGGAGTTAGTGGCTAACCTCTTCGATTAGAGGAAGAGTGGAGAAGGAGTGTGTGTGGGCTCAAAGGTACTTTTATAATGTATTTATACTTTTTGTGTGTGTATATATTTTGAAATGGTAAGTTTAAAACACTGAAAAGAATAAATATTGATATCATGAATATGTCAGCTGATTATTAGTTAGAATGTGAGTTGACAATACGTTTATTTGACAAACTCTAAAATATCAACCAGACATTTATACAACTTCTTATCATGTTATGTATTATCAAAATACAAGAACTATGTATAATAACATAATGGACGAATCATTTAAAAATGCTAATTTGTTACGCAGTCTTCAATCCCAATGCGTTCAATTGTCATGTTGAACAGAGTCCTCTCTTGGCTTCCACTGTCGTTTTTTTCTCAAACTCGTTGACAAATACACATGAAACTCCATCATATTCATAATAATCTCTATCACATCTCTCATTACAATAGTTCATTCAGTATCATCCATTTATTTTCCACCCTTTCAAAACCCACATGGAATTCATCCCAAACGAATCTCTTCATCACAAACCCAACTCTATTAGCTGTAGAATCATGCAATTCAATGTCCCAATTGAAGCAAATCCAAGCACAAATGACTAGAACCGGCCTCATTTTCCATGTTTTCCCCGTAAGCAGAATCTTAACCTTCTGTGCTCTATCAGACACCGGAGATCTAAATCACGCTTATCGCCTTTTCAACAACTTTTCTAACCCCAATGTTTACATGTGGAACGTTATGATCAAGGGGTATCTAAAAGCACATTCTTATGCAAAAGGTTTGTCTTTATATCGTTCAATGGTACGGAAGTACGTAGAAATGGATAGAAGAAGCTTTGTGTTTGGATTAAAAGCGTGTGAGGGGTTACTAGCTGGTAAATCGATTCATTCTTTGGTTTGGAAAATGGGGTTTGATCGTGATTTGATTGTCCAAAACGGGTTGGTTCAGTTCTACAGTGACAGAGGGCAGGTGGGTTCTGCACACAAGGTGTTCGATGAAATGCCTGAAAGAGATGTTGTTTCTTGGAGCACATTGATTAATGGGTATGTGAAGCAAGGCAAGTCAGATGAGGCATTGAGAGTTTTTGAGTTGATGAAAAATTGTGATGTTGAACCAAATGAGATCACAATGATTGCAGTGTTTTCCGCCTGTTCTCAGAAAGGGGACTTGGAGTTGGGGGAATTGATTCATGAATACGTCAAAAAGAAGAACCTGAATACGGGTCAGAATTTAATGAATTCAATATTGGATATGTATGTTAAATGTGGTTCTTTGGATACTGCTAAAGAATTTTTTAATAATATGAGAACTAAGGATGTTTTCTCGTGGACAAGCATGATAAACGGGTATGCTAAAAACGGAGAGTTGGTTTTAGCACAAAAGATGTTCGATGAAATGCCTGAGAGAAATATTATATCTTGGAATACTATGATTGCAGGCTATTCACAGAATAATAAACCAAAGGAAGCTTTAGAGCTCTTTTACGACATGGAAAATGCAGGTTTGGTTCCTATAGAGAGCACTTTAGTATGTGTACTTTCTGCATGTGCTCAATCCGGATGCTTAGATTTAGGCCAATGGATGTATTTTTATTATGTTAAACGAAACCGTATCAAACTTAGTGTCACACTAGGAAACGCGTTTATAGATATGTATGCAAAATGCGGTAACGTTGATGCAGCCGAAGAGCTTTTTAATGAAATGGGAGATAAAGATTTAGTATCTTGGAACTCGATGATTGTCGGTTTTGCTTCGCACGGGCATGCAATAAAAGCGGTTAATCTTTTCGAAGAAATGAAAAAAACGAGTTACAAACCCGATGAGATAACATTTGTTGGTGTGTTATCAGCTTGTAGTCATGGAGGTTTATTAAATCAAGGAAGAAATTACTTTAAAGAAATTGGTAAAAAATTTGGATTAAAACCAACGGTCGAACATTACGCGTGCATGGTTGATTTACTTGGAAGAATCGGGCTTCTTGATGAAGCGTATGAATTGATTAAAGAAATGCCAATGGAACCCGATAAAGCCGTTTGGGGTGCGATTCTTAATGCGTGTAGGATGTATGGTAATCTTGAGTTGGGTAAAATTGCTAATGAAAAGCTTTTGGTTTTGGATCCGAATGATAGTGGTGTTTATGTACTTATGGAAAGTTTGTGTGCTACTAAATGTAAATGGGATGATGTGAAGATGGTTAGAAGTATGATGAGAGGGAATGGCGTTAAGAAAACACCGGGGCGTAGTTCGATAGAAGTTGAAGGCGAGTTTCATGAGTTTTTGGTTGCGGATAAATCGCACCCGAAGTCGGATAATATATATGAAGTTTTGGGTGAGATAATATCGTTGTCGAAGTTGCAAGATTTGTTTGATGCTAATTATTTATGCATAGAAGAAGTTTGTTGAATTAGTTTTCATTGACCACATACTTAAAACGTAATTAGGTCGTTGAAAAGAATTTCCTTGAATTAGGTCGGGGAGCGGTTCAACAAAAGTTGAATTCAAGGAAATGGTTTCGGCGGAATTGCCGGCTTTAAGAAATGAAGAGAATATTTCTTGGAAAAAAAGAATACAAGGCGTTTGAAATTGCTCATCATCATGAACATGAATTATTTGTTGGAGGAAAATAAGGTGTTGGTTGAAGAAGATAGATAAAAGATTACACAAAAGTATAGACATTCTTGACTTGTTTTTTATTAATGTACTTATACTTCATCCGTTTCAAAATAAGTGATATACTTTTTATTTTTGAGTGTTTTAAAATAAGTGGTATACTTTGAAATTTTCCTTATTTGGTAAAATAAAGTGGGATCCATACCCACTATCTCCTTTAATAAAGTGAAATGACTTATATACTCTTACTTTTACTTTTAAACATCATTAAAATTACTTTAATCATAATATGTGAGACACATCATTCACTAATTATCTAATTTAATCTAATTTAACATTCATTACAATCTTTTTCCTCAAAAAAACGTGAAAGCTAATTTGTATCACTTATTTTGAAACGGAGGAAGTATAATTTATGTATTTTTTAATGGGTTTTGTTAACATGCATAAAATGATTGTACATTCATTGATAGAGGTATGTACCTAAAATTCAGGGGGCGGTTTTATATTAATTTTGTCTTATTATTGACAGCCCTTAGGGTTGTCATTATCATTTTCCTTTTTTAATTGATATATTTACATTTTCCTTACTTTTAATACAACATAATTTAGTTTTTATTAGTTGAAAATGTGTTGAATATATAAAAATATATAAAAAAGGTTAGATTTAAGGAACCTATAATTTTGTAAATAGGATGGAGGGTGATTTTAAAGTAAACGTTATAATAATATCACGGTGGATATACTTGTGCTCTAAATTAAAACTATCTTAATCTTTTGTAATTACATATACTGAGTTGTTTTCTAGGTAGTCTATGTTTTTTATAGAGTCTCAAGAAATAGATCTTAGTCAATGGATCAAAATTGTCAAGATCAAATCCCTTAGCTACTGACATCTCCGGCCACCGCCAGCCGCAGCCTCCTCCGACCGTCTGCCGCTGACCACCGCCGATTGGCCGCCCGTGGTGGTGGTGGCTGGCAGTGGTGGTGGGGGTGGTGATGTTATTGATGTATTGAAACACATGTGATTTGTTAAAAACATGGGTTCCAAAATACAGACGAACATATGACTTATTACTTAGAATCACATGTGTTTCAAGTCACGAAAAACATGTGATTAGAGATGCAAACGGGTACTGTAACATCCTAAAACCGGCCTAACAGTTTTAGGTATTTATTGATATTGGATAAATATCTATTTGACTCTATGTGGAATAAATTGATTAAATGGTAAAGGGATTGTTTGACCTTTTGTCCTTTTGTGATATTTAAATTAAGGGATTAAAATATCCGATTACTGAAATATTTAAATGATTGTATGATTTTTATATTTTTGGATTCTCCTATTAATTTCGTTTCCGAAAATGTGTTCGTTTTTGAAAGCAGAGCCCGTTTAGTATTTTAAATAAATTAGCTATGAACCAGACCTTTTGGATTATATTGCTTAAAAAACTAGATAAAGACAAAGTAATTGGCCCCCCTGTGGTGAACTTCGGCATCCATATGGGAAGGGGGTCACCCATTGTTCCTTTTCCTTCTTTTTCCTTATCTACTTCCCATTCTCATATTTTCTTATCTTCCGAAGACATAAAACCCATTTGGCTTGTGCTATTGGCTCTTTGAAAGAAGCTAACCGAAACCCCTTTGTTCTATAGCTTAAATCTCGGTTGGAGCAAGCTTTTGGGTAAGCATTTGTCCTTCCATCTTGTTCTAAAGTTCTTACTAAATGATAAAGTATGTTTTTGGGTTTTGTAAGATCTTTGTTAGTTTTGTTGTTATAATGATATCTTTATGTTTAGAAGGGTTTATTAGCTTGATTAAATGGAAGTTCATGTTAGTGGTTCATGGTGTGTGTGAGTTTATGGGTGGTGGGTGTATTTTGGTTGTATGAGTACAAGTATTTTAGCAAAATGTACAAGTGTGTGTGAGTATGTGAACCGTATAAGTGTATGTGTGTGCGCGTGAGTGTGTTGTTGTGTGTGTGTCATTTGTGTGGTTTTGAATTATGCTTCTAACTAAGACTTTTTATGGGTTTTAATATTAATGTGGGTTAAATTAATATGTAGGAAGTATTAAATGTTAATATGGTTCATTTTGACTTGTATGAATGAAATTGTTAGTTAAAACAATTGTATAAATTATGAACTAGTTATTGTGTTAAATGACTAGTTGGTGGAAAAATGCCATTTATGTGTTTTATGGATTTTATGTCTAGTTGTGTTAAAATGACATGTTGAATATGTTAGTTGTGATTTATAATCAACTATTGTGTTATTTGATAAAATGACTAGTTGTGATTGTGTTTGGTCAAAATTGTTAGTTAAAGAGCTAGTTGTTACTTTATGTTTAAATAGTGAACTAGTTGTTATATTGGTGTAAAATGTCATTTATGTGTTTTATGACTTTTATTACTAGAAAGGTTAAATTAACATGCTAAAAATGTTACTTAATGATTTATGTCAAGTATTATGGGATTTAATAAAAAAAATACTAGTTTTATAGTGTTTTGGGTGGTTTATGTGAGAATATGAACTAGTTAGTTGGAAGTTGGTAAATTGGATTATAAATGGAGTTTGGTCTTATAAAATAACTAGTTAGTTATGAATTGTTAAATGTTATAAGTATGGCATTTAAGTTGTGTATGGAAAGTGTTAAGGTCAAATATAAGGTTTTGACTCGTTTGAGGATATAATGTGAAAGTTGGCTAGATGTGCATAGTATGGTTTGTCTTGACTATGGATGGAGATAATATGATAAATTACATGATTTGGTGATTTGTAAGTTGTTGACATGATTATAGTTGTAGAATGTGTTATTGTTTTAATAATTCGGGTTTCGAACTGTTTGGTTGTAATGTGCTAAATTGGTTAGATATGACTTGGTTGTATTTGACTTGAATTGCAAAAGTGTAACATGACCATGACATGTTTATATGATGCTGCAAGTGCTTAGTTATTCATGTGGTGCAAGCTCCTATGAATTAAATAGCGAAAAAACTTACAGATGAGCTTCAACAGATCAGAGCGATCAAGCTATGGCGGAATAGTGCTGCTTTTTGGTGTGAGAGGATGGGGAAGACGCATTTTTATGGTTCATTTTCATCATCGTTCTTCTGTATGGCAACTTTAGTCCCTCCACTTTTTAGTTTTGGACTCAAAGGGATAGTTTTGAGAATATATTTTTTATTCAGAATTAGGACTAATATAATTAAGAAGTAGAGTTTATTGTTGCGGGGTTTTTTATATTATGCCCAAAAGTTTGTTTATATCAGTAAATATTTCAGTTGTATTATGATTAGTTATATGCGCAACATGTCAACCCTTCATGTCTTCTCCATCAAATCTATGTCTACTTATTTACCTTTCATTTGTATGTACATGTAATTTAAGGGTAAAACTTTTTTAGTATAAATACCCCGTGAAATGGATGAATAAAATGTGTTGGGATAAATACAAGTTATTACTGATGCTGCAGGTAATACTGATGAATTACTACTGATGGTGCTTAAACGTGAAATACTATTGATCTTAGAAATTACTACTGACGATGGCTATTACTACTGATGTCGATATTTAGAGCTGATCGTATCCGAGATCTTCGTAGAGTTAGTTTAGAATGTTTATCTTTTTGTAATTCGATTGTAATCTAATCCTAGAATAACTAGGGTTAAAGTTTTAGGCTTCAAAGACTATTATATATAGTTCCTTATGAATTGTAAAGATACGTGTATTGATCGATCAAAATTAATACATTGAAGCTTTTTGTGATAAACTGTGTTCGTGTTCATTCATATTCAATTTATAGTTTACATTGTTCTTAATCAATAACAAGAGTGTTAATCCGCTGTAACTTCTCTTTGTTAGTAGATCTGTGATTTAATAACTTGTTAAGTTATTCGATCCTGACAAGTGGTATCAGAGCATTAAGGTTCTAGATCTACGAATTAAGAACATCAAAAAGTTTCATACTTTCGAAACAAAAATTGTTAATCAAGACTGATAACAATGAAAGCACTCAGGCAAACAAGATTCCAATTCTCACTCCCAACAACTTTGGGATGTGGAAAAACAGAATTAAGCAATACATGCTTATTACTGACTATTCAATGTGGAAGGTTGTTCTTGAAGGCAACAAAACCATTCCAATCCCAATCACCAGCACATCAACTGAAGCAGACAAGATCAAAAGTGATAAGGAAAGGAAGGACATAGGCATTGAACTAAAGACCTTAAGCACTCTGTTGCTTGCCATTCCTAATGATTACCAACATCTATTTGTTGAATATGATGATGCTAAGAAGCTATCACAGGCACTGGAGAAAAGATTTGTTGGTACCAAAAGTACCAAAAGAAACATGAAATCTGTGCTTAAACAAGAATTCGAAAACTTCAAAGGACAAAAGAATGAATCTTTGTCACAAGTTTTTGATAGATTCAACAAACTCATTGGTGAACTCAATCAAGTGGGAGTTAAACCAGACAATGATGATGTCAACAGAAAGTTTCTCAGATCTCTTTGTGAAGAATGGACTATATATACTGTTATATATAGATAAGGAGATGCATTGGAAGATACGGAGCTGGATGAACTCTACAATGTTAAGTCAGAAAACTCCTAGTTTACCTTCAAACAATGCTGCTTTTGTGTCAAGTACAGGTGCAGGTTAAGATGTTGCATCTGGAAACCAGATGGAGTCTGAAGATACAGCAAGAGAATCCTTCTTTACTAGTCATGTACACACTGCATTGATTAGTGAAGATCTGGAACAAATCAATCCTGATGATCTGGAAGAGATGGACATCAAATGGCAGATGGCAATGCTGAGCTTGAAGACTAAGAGATTTCTTCAAAGAATTGGTAGACAGAATCTGAACTTCAACAAGCGTGAACGTGCTGGCTTTGACAAAACCAAAGTCAAATGCTACAACTGCAATAATTTTGGTCACTTCGCTAGAGAATGTCCTAGCAAAGATCAAAGATCAAATTATAACAAGAACAACACTTCAAACTCAACTGCTTTGGTATCTCAAGAGTATGACTGGAGCTTTCAAGCAGAGGAACATGCTCAAAATCAAGCTCTCATGGCCTTCACTGATTCTACTACTGAGGTAAATTCCAAATCTTGCACTTCTGAATGCATTAAAGCATATAAAGAACTAGAATAACTTAATAAAGAAACTCTTGATGAGATGATATTAAACATAAATAGGAGAACTGAATTTAATGGTTGCATTGCAGATTTAGAAAATCAAATTAAAATTTATAAAATAACTAATCAAAAACTAAAAGATGAATTATTACAAGCAACATATGCTAAAGAACATGCTGAGTTAAAATTCAAAGAAACTTTAATCAAATTAGAAGAATGTCAGTTAGAATTAGAACAAAATAAATTAACCATTAAGAAATTTGAAAGAAGTTCTAAAATAATTGATGAATTAACCAGCATTCAAACCACTGAAAAAGTTGTTCATGGTGTTAGATATTATGCAGTCCCACCTCAAACAAATTTTATTCCTCCACTCAAGTCTAGTTCATAAAGAATTTTAAATGAATTAAAGATAGAAAGTCAAACTGAAACCATTAATGATTCATCTGATGATGAACAAATCATTAAATCAACTGATACCAGCTTTCATACCACATAAAGTCAAACTGAATCCCCAAAATATAATTCAGAAAATATACCCACTATTTTAAGAAGGGGAAATCAAAGAAACCTGAATCAGTTAAAAGAGCAAAGAAAGCCTGAAAGTGCTAAAACAACAAAATTAACATGTCTGATCTGTAATAAAGTTAATCATCTAGCAAAGGATTGTCACTTCAATCCAATTAATTGCAAAGAATTCAAGGAATTTAAAGCAAATAAAGAAAAGTTAAAAGAATCCAAATTAAAACAAACTGAAAAGGTTCATCAAACAGAAAATCCACATGTTGAAGTCCCAAAATTTGGAAGATCTACACAAAGATTTGTGCAAAATATCAGGCATGGAAGCCCAAAAAGAAGTAACAATTTTGAAAATAATCGAAGACAAAATCAACTTTCAAGATATTCAACTCTTTTAAACATCAGTAGCAACTTCCACAAGTTTACAACTGGTAATAAACCTAATTACAATGCTGTCAATTATAACTACAATAATACTAATGATCATACTAAAAAATCATATTACTCAAATACTACTGGTCCATCAGTAGTAAAATACTCAAAAGCCAAAAACTATGGGTATAAACCAAAATCAGTAGTAAAACCAAACAGCTGTAACAATAAACAACTGAAAATCAAACCTGCATCAAAAGCTCACACTATTCAAATATTTTATTCTTCAAAGGATGAACCCAAGACAAAACAAGCTTGGGTTCCCAAAATTAACTAATCCACTTACTTTTTGTGCAGAGCATTCAGATCCCTGAAGAAGGAAGAACATGGCATATTGATATTGGATGTTCTAGGCACATGACTGGAAAACTTCAAATTCTTAGAGATTTCAAGTCTTTTGAAGGAGGATATGTTGCATTTGGTGAAAATTCAAGAGGTGGTAGGATTACAGGTAAAGGTATAGTATCAAATGGTAAGATTACTTTTGATGATGTATTTTATGCTGCTGAGCTTAAATATAATCTGGTTAGTGTCTCACAATTATGTGATAAAAAGAACAAAATTCTTTTTACAGATATGGAGTGCATCATTCTTTCTCCTGACTTTATTTTAGATGAAAAATATGTTATTTTAAGAACTCCAAGAAGAAACAATGTGTATTGCCTGGATATAGGGGGAGAACTCATTTCTTCAAATGAGATCAACTGTTTTATATCCAAGGCAAACACAAATGAATCAGAAATTTGGCATAGAAGGATGTGTCACACAATTTTTAAAAACATGAATAATTTAGTCAAAAAGAATTTGGTAGTTGGTTTACCTCAAATAGAATTCATGTGTGATCATCATTGTGTTGCATGCCTAAAAGGTAAACAACACAAGACTTCTCATAAGTCCAAAGCAATAAATTCTATTTCTAACCCTTTGCAGCTCCTACATATGGACCTATTTGGACCTACAAATGTAATGAGTATTTGAAAGAAACAATAATGTCTTGTTATTACTGATGATTTTTCCAGGTATACCTGGGTTTTCTTTCTCAGGACCAAAGATGAAACAAGTGAAATCATCAAGAATCTGATAGTCAAACTGGAAAACACAAGAGATCTCAAAGTGAAAGCCATTAGATGTGATAATGGCACAGAATTTAAAAATGCTAACTTAATTAGTTTTTGTTATCTTAAAGGAATTGACAGACAGTACAGCTCACCTAGAACTCCACAACAAAATGGTGTAGCTGAAAGAAGAAATAGAACAATCATTGAAGCAGGCAAATCCATGCTTGCAGACTCATAACTACCAATAACATTTTGGGCTGAAGCTGTTAATACTGCTTGTTATGTTCAAAACAGAGTATTAATAGTTAAGCCTCATTTTAAAACACCTTATGAACTTTTTAATAAAAGAAAACCTTTAATAAGGTTCTTAAAATCATTTGGTTGTCCTTGTACAATTTTAATTACAAGAGAACAAACTTGTAAGTTTGACTGCAAATCAGATGATGGAATCTTTGTAGGATACTCAACTCAAAGCAAAGCATACAGAGTGTTCAACAAAAGGCTAAGGATCATTGAAGAAAGTGTGAATGTATCCTTTAGTGAAAACTTAATGAATGAACAGGGAAATGGTCCAGATTGGTTATTCAATATTGATAATCTAACCAAATCTCTTTATTTTAGTTATGATTGTAATGCTGGTGAAACAAACAATCAAAGTCCACAAGGAGGATCATCACAATTCAATGATAGTCAAGATACAATGAAGTATATCCTGGTTAATACTGATCCCACAGTTAATACTGAGGACAGTAGTAACTCTGGTAACCCTAGCAATCTTGATACCAGTAATAACTTGAACTCACAAGATAATACTGATCCCAGTAGTAACACAGAAACTGAAACTGATGATGGTGAACCAAACAATACTGATATCAGTAATAACAATGAACCACATGATTTGAATGACAATCATGTTACTACTGATACCAGCAGCAATGAAGAAACTCAAGAAAATCCAGAAAATCAAGAAGAAACCTGGACAGATGCACAAGTCCCTGAATCCAATGAATCAAACCTTGATAGTCAAAATGTTGCTGATAAAGTTTCCAACTCAAGAACTGAAAAGAACCATCCCTTAGACTTAGTTCTAAGTGATGTGAACTCAAATATGCAGACTAGAAGCAAATTTAACTCAACTCTATATTCAAACATTTGCAATATAAGTCTAATCTATAATGAATGTATGTTTGAATTGAAGGGTTTCATAACACTGATCGACCACTTGGGTCGACCTCCTAGTATGCTTGGTTCGACCATACTGACCAAGAACATGAACTTGTTCTTGACAGGTTAAAACCAACTAGCTGATTTAACCCCTAAATGCAGAACTGGGATTAAACCTAATCCTTAAACCCTAAAGGATTGGGATGTTGGAAATCTAGATTAGGTTAACAAGAAAGAAACCTTGTACGAAAAACTCGAACATACACAATGAAGGTGTGTTCGTCGAACACTCACCAAGAACCCTAGGGTTCTTGGTGTTCTCGTCCGTCGTACAAGAGGAGAAGGAGGAAGAGTGTTCCATGAATCATACCTTAGGTTAATGCTTAAGATAAGTCCACTGATGATGAACACAACAAACGATCCTCTAGATGATCACTTGCAACGATCTTGGATCTTCGAAACTCGAAGAACACGAAGAACGAACGAAGAACACGAAGAACGAAGAACACCAAACTTGGTGTTCTTGGTGTTTCGGCCGAATGGGGTAAAGGGGCAAGGGTTTCAGCTTGTTTAGGTGTAACCTAATAAGTGATGCCTAAGCCCTCTATTTATAATAGATGGACTTTCACTTAGGGCCCTTCTAGTTTAATTAAGATTAATCTCTTAATTAAACTTATCCTTTTACACTTCCATCCCTTATAGTTTAACTAGTTTATTATTGTTGCACTTAACTATTAAATGTCTAATATTAACACACTAATAATTCGGTACCCATATACACGAATTATATATACTTGTATTTATACTTTTAATAGTTAATTATATAATAACCTTTATATAATTTACACAATAATATTATCCAATTACAATATGATTTAATAGCTTTAAATCATGTCATGGATAACCTTTAATTAACACATTGTATATTTACTCAACTAGTAAATGTACAACTACTTGTATTAATTAGTCAGTTAAACTAATCTAGTAATAAGTTAAACTTAACTTAATACTTAACTGATTCATAATGACTATTATGAATCATTCCTCTTCGTAGTATCGTTGCATAACTTGCTCGTATTACATGTACTCACCGGTGTGACCCTTAAGTGTTTCGTAGGCATGGATGTATCATCATAGGTTGACTAACTGTGCACATAATTCCTTCAGACTCCCACTTGTGCAAGTTTGTAACCTTTGTCTTAATGATACAAGCTACAGTGGCCTTTCTAGATGGGCATGTAGGTAACCAACCCCATAAAAACAGCTTATCTAACCCTTGGTATAGTTTCATGAAAAACTCTTAATAGCGTCTCCTAGTAAAGAACACTCTGTCTTTACTTCTTGGGAAACGTTGTTAGGCTTATCCTTTGCAGCACGATATTTGTGATAACAAATACGAGCATGGTAGAAATTATCAACTCTTGTATTCGAAATCATTTTATGACTTCTTGATTCAAACTGCTGTGATAAATGACAAAGAACAGATCAGTTCGTTTGGGCACGACCGTGCACTTGCCAGTTTCTTATCGAGTCAAAGGACCTATAAATATCTCTCCTAAAGAGGAGGTGCAATTATCATCTTGTTATATTTCGATTTAAAATACAACTTCCTTTGTACCCAATATCGCCTCGTATGACAAACGTATTTCAGAATTGTCTGAGTTGAACCAAAGCACATTAGTCATTGTATCCTAAACCAAATACCTCAGGCTTAAGGACAGTCCTAGTGAACAATACTTTTGAACTTTTCAACCACGAAGTATTGTCACGGTGGTCAATCCAATATTCGTTGAGCCTCCAACAGAATATCACCGATATTTGGTTTACACAAAACTTGTGTAGCTATCTTCGAAGAACTTCGAATCTACCACCAAATACCGCGATGACGTTAATGTCACATCAAGGTTCCCACCTAGACGAGTAGTCACGGATTTTTGTATCTTTTTGAATAAATAGACTTTTATTCATGGATGATGTAAAACATACAAAGTCTGAATAAAAATGATACTAACTCATGTACTATTCCTCACTGGATATAGATACTGAATTATTGCTGGATCATTTACTTATTCCTTTCTTTCGTGTTGATTACTTAATGATTCTTTCAAACTTAATTGTAACTTTATCACTAAACCAATAATTTCTATTAAACTAAAGACATAAGACGAGTATTTAGGAATACTATTACTTTTGCCTTTGCTAGATATTGTTCTTGCAACAATCTAGAACATATTCTATTCTTGTCTTTTACGCAATTCGGTAAACATAGGAGGATTGGAAAAATAACTCCTTAGTTTCTTGAATTCATAAAATTATCCTTGCAACTAAAGCCTCTTTTAGTTACTTGATTTGTAGATATTCTTACTAGTTAAAGAAATTTCCTTAAATGACCGTGGTATCCACTGAAGGGTTAACAACCTATTAGATATGCAATAATTAATCACAAGACTTGTGATCACGCTATTAGGTTCGCAATAATCTAATTAACGATCATTTATTATTTCTCTTAACTCTTTGGCTAACGACTTGGTAAAACCTTGTTGTTAATGTCTTACTAACTTACTGAATTCACTAACATCTTTAATGAATTACGTTAGTCTTAGCTCCCACTTACTTTTATGGAACTTAAGCATCTCTTAAACTACTTTGACTTAGTCAATAACTTGTAGTTTAATCTTTTAAGAATTCTATAATTAAGATCATCCTTTGGATTTGCGAATATCCAACATTCCTGCTTAGGGAATTATGATCTTTATTAATTACTGTATCTAACAAGTATGAAACACTTGAAATGATACTATCAATTCTTAAACACATTAGTATTCTTTTAAGAACCTTTTTTAATGCCAAAGTCATTACTTGGATTTGTCAAATATCCATTATTCCTATTAGGGAATTATGACTTGATTAAATTTTGTATTTATTACAAGTATAAAAGACTTGCAATAATACCTTTTAATTCTAAAATTCTTTAATATAGTTTGTCCCTTTTAAGAGTCATTTAATCTAAGTCATTTTACTTGAATTATACGAATATCCAATTATTCCTATTAGGGAATTATGACTTCATTAAATCCTTTGCTACAAGTATAAGAGACTTGTAATAATACTCTTAAAGACTATCTTGATTATATCCAATATAATCATACTATATTAATACTAATACTTTAAAACTTTCTATCAAAAGTAATGACTATTACTTAAGATGTTTTAACTAAGTTCAATAACTCTTGAACCTTATGCTTCCATAAAACTCTTAAATACTTTCATTAGAAAAATTTTCTAATTACTAGCATCTAAGTACCTTGAGCTATCAAGACATTATTTATACAACAATCAAACAAATATATATAAACATGAAATATAAGTAAATCAAAACTTGACTTACAATCTAGTCATAAACCTTGACTAGTGTAATTATCACACATGCACACAATATAATTCAACCATGGATTCAAAATTTATTTAAAACCAAAATAAAATTTGTTTTAACAGAAATCAAATTATCCAAACAATAAAGTAAAATTGTTTAAAACAAATCCACAAAATACTGAATTATAAAACTTGGTGCTTGTGGGATCATCACCATTTCATGCCGGTCACTATCACTTTCCATCTCCTCCTGCAATAAACGATTGCAAAAGTTAGATTACTCGTAATGTACTTTACAAGTATCTTAAAGTGATTAAGAAGTGTGGTTGTGTTACCTGAGGAACTTGCGTTTCCTCCACTACCACTTGCACCCTTTGGACAATTCCTTTTCCAATGCCCAGCCTCACCACACTTGAAGCACCGGTTCTCGGTCCTCGCAGTGTTAGGCTTAACCTTCTTGACCTTTTGTTTGACACCTTTACCATTTGGCACTCCTTGGTTAGGATAGGTTTTACCCTTTCCTTTACCACCATGCCCTTTTCTCTTCTTCCCACCGCCACCTCCGTTACCGATCATGAGAACGTCCTTAGATTTGGTCCCCAAACTCAACTCAGCTGTCTTGAGCATGGAATGTAGCTCAGTAATGGATTTCTCCATATTATGCATGTTGTAGTTGACCACAAAAGACTTGTAGTCATCAGACAACGAGTTGAGTATAGTATTTGTTGCCATTTGCAACGGTATGGGGTGACCAAGTCTAGCGAGGTGATCCATGTGTCCTTTCATTTTCATGACGTGGGCACTCACCGGCGTTCCTTTGACCATCTTGCAAGAGTTGAAGGCTCGATTGATGTCAAATCTCTCAGTGCGAGCTTGCTCTTGAAATGAATCCCTAAGTTGCTAGATCATCTCAAATGCAGGCACATCCATAAGTCCCGTTTGTAACTCAGGACTCATGGTGGCGAGCATTAGACAGCTCACATCGAGTGCATCACTGACATGCTTATCATAAGCTTGCCTCGTTTCAGCTCTGGCATTAACAGCAGAGATGTTTGGTACTGCTCTCTTCAAGACATACCACTTTCTCTCATGCCTGAGCACAATACGAAGATTGCGCTCCCAGTTGAGAAAGTTTGACCCAGTCAACTTGTCCTTTCGAGGATTGAGCGAAGTGAGAGATTGTTGGTACTTGTTGTCGCGATTGCGTTTGTTGCTGCCATCTACAAATCAAACCCAGTTTAATTAGTAATCATCAATAAACATTCTCTAAAATATATTATAAACCCATAATTAATATTTTAGGCCTAGGATCCATATATCACATTCTCGCCGCAAGGTTTGGGCACTTCCCGACGAGACATGCTATTTCTGGTTGGTAACTTCCTTACCGATCGTATCAAGACTTGACACGATTCCTAGGGGTCGTAGAATCTTTAGACTTATAACTTATCACAACCTTGTACAATCTAATTGTACATTTCTAAGTTAGTAATAAAGTCTAGTATGTTTATTCTACTCAAGTACTTTTTGGGCCGGGACTCCCGATTATCACCAAAGTAGATCACACCATCTAAGACAGTGCGATGCTCTGTGCCGGGACTCCCGATTATCACAGAACCTTACGCACCCTAACACTCGCAATGATTTGAATCCATATCTAAGGTTCTTTATCCTTACAATATGAATATCGTTTAACAAGTGAGGTGTTCCATTAGGTGGATAGTACTTAGCTCTAAGATTTTCTTGGGTTTGTTTAAGTCTTAAACTAAACTTAAACCTTTATTCCAATCTTAATCCTTGTTTAAAATGTGTGACTTGTGAATTGAAGGATTCTACAAGACACCTTTTTAAGACATAAGAACTATTCTTTAAAACTTATAGTTTCAAGAATTTGCACGATTTTATATGTATACCTAAAACGAGGTGTACAAAACGTTTTACTAGATTTTGGGAAAAACATTATCTAGAATAAAACTTACTTGTTTTATCTTACTTGAAAAACTTAAAACTTATGTTAAACTTTTAATTCTATTATAATTCATAAACTTGAATCATAAATCTAGTTTAATAATGAAATCAAACATTTGTTAGGATTTATTAGATTCGACAAAGACTTATGTCTTAATGACACACTTATAAACTTTGTGATTTTCTTGTGTAGCTCCCACTAGCTTCAACAACCATGATGAAACTTAAGCTAACACAATCACCGGATTATACTTGGTGGAACTAATAAACTTATTATATAAAAACTATATATAATAATTCTTAGTTTGTTTAAACATTTCTTATATTTAACTTGAACTCGTTAAATATAGGTTCTTGTTATTTGTACTTGATCATTAATCTAGTATATTACATAACTTGTAAAATACTTATATTATACTTGTATAATTAACTAGTTATAATAACTTATAACTTTATACACTTTAATATATATATAACTTTGTATATTTCTAGTTAATCATATAATTTCAACTTGTACAGTTTCTAGCTATAATGAAATCATAACTTTGTACTTTCTAGTTTTAATTATATTATAACTTATACAATAACTAACTATAATGTTATCTTTAAAGATCAAAAATAACATTACCCTTTTTAATTGTTCCATTTTATCTTGTATTTTAATGTATTCGTATATATGTATATTTTATAATAAACTTGTAACATTCTAATAAGAATATTACATCTAGTTTATACATGTGTATTTTAACTTAATCTAATTACAATACGTATAAACTTATTATATCTTTTAAAATTCAATTTTACCTAATAAAAAAAATTCCAAAAATTTTAATACATATATATAAATAATTAAATACACCTTGTTAATTTTAGAACTTAAAAATTAACATCCTCTTTATCAATTCCCTAAATTATTAGATGAACCCTAATCTTGTTTTTGATTAATCAAAACTAGAGTTTTGACTTTCTTGATCAAAGACATTATTTTAGTTAAACGATTAATTTTAATCAATCCTATTAATCAATAAACTTTGTTTAAATTCTAAGATAGATTATAACTTTTAATAAATTTATTTAAACTTTTTAATTTAAACCTTATAGACAACAAAACTTTGTCTAAATTACTAGGTTTAAAGAACTAGCTTTAATAAATCTATCAAAATAATAATTAAACCTTTTAAACATAAACTTGTTTAGTTAACTAGGTTTTAGATTATTATCCTAATTAATACTTTTTAAACTATTAAACTCAAACTAGTTTAATGTTCTAGGGTTCTTTAGGGTTTCGAAATTCTTAAGCCTAGGAAAGTTTTCCACCAATTAAACTAGGCTAGTTTAATAAACTTGGTGTCCAAGTAACCTCTAGATTTTCGAAATCTCTAATGGATAAGGAAAGAATCCTTTTGATCAATTAAACAAATCTTGTTTAACATACTTGATCCTAGGGTTTTCCTAAGTCACCAAGAACACACACAATGAATGTAACACCTCAATTTTTAATACAAAACATTTGCCCGAATTAAATCATTTTCATAAATAGAAGACCAGTTCTAAAACACGGATTTACAAAAACCTTTGATATAAAAATCAGAGTATGAGGTTTGGTGTTACAAAATATATCAAAACCAAGGTTAAGCACAAATCCGCCCTAATGATCTTCTACTCTAGGCCCCGCACATCTCAATCCATGCGCACCTAAATCCTCGATCCAGAACCTGAGTACATAGCAAACAAACAAGGAGTACGTGAGACACAAAAATGTCTCGTGAGCTACATGGGTTTAGACCCCAATAATATCAAGTATCACATCGTATATAAATACATATTTATATTTTACCAACACATCTTAGTCACACTATGGTGACTCTATCAGTCCTGCTTCCCTAGCATACGTATCTAGTACATAAACATATATGCACTAGAACACAGTCATATCTAATACATAAACATATATGTATTAGAACACAAGCGAACCTAACACATAAACATATATGCATTAGATTCCTAGATCACCTAGTACGCAAACATATGCGAACTAGAAGCACCCGTGTGCTTAGTGTACAAACATATGTACACTCGTCTCAGTGACCGGGATCTCCCCCGCGTCACCACCATCTATCTCTAATCATAACTCTATCAGTTATGCCAGTCAAAGCCTTTGGCTATCACATCAATCATCAAACAAGTTAGTTAGATATTATCAATAATATATACATACTAACTCAACACAAAATAAGTCTAGCCAAACATTATATAGACCGATCATAAGTAATCAAATACTTCATATAGCTATGTACTCAGTAAAGTCCACACGTACTCACCTTAGCAATAAAGTGCTCAAACCGTATTCTTTACGTCAGTTTCCTTGCTTCACAATTCGGTCAACCTTCCAAGACCTCACCAAATGCCTAATACAATAATCACAAGATTATCAACATCACATACTAGTACCAATGTGTCCATTTATCTCTTGATAACACTTACTAACTCATTTCCCCCAATTATGGTGATTTGCCAAACCCAAGGTTTAACCAACCCGTAAGATTCTTACAATTCATAATCATACACTTGTTTCCTTGTTAATATACCATCTATTAAGTGTATACATCATTTATCACCATAACCCATAACCCCAAGAACTAGGGTTTCAACCCCAAGCTTCTAAATCCTTAGATCTAAAGCTACAACTACAAAGGATTGAAGATATACCTTAAATCTTCAACTATGAGTGAATAATCACAAGATTTGATGAAGAAATCAGCTCCAAATGATGGTTTACACCCAAAATCGTCCACCAACTCGAGAGGAAGAGAAACTAGGGTTTTGTATCCATTAAATGACCAAGATCCCGACTTTAATGCCTGCAGCGATGAAGTTCGCGTCGCTATCTGCAGGATAGCATCGCTAAGTTTGTGCCCGCCATAATTCGCGACGGAGATAGCGTCGCTATCTCCGACGCTATCTCGGAAAATCTCGATTTCGCGTTCGTCCAAATCGCTATTTCGGGCCACTGTTTGGAAGCCATAAGATCGCGTCGCTATCTTCAAGATAGCGGCGCTATCTTGCCCTTATGCAGCAGGGCTGCAACTTTTGCTTCCCGTTTCGACCCGGTTTCGCCCATAACTTTCTCATACGGTCTCCAAACGACACGAAACCAATTCCTACGTTCTTTAAACGATTTATCCTTATTTATCATATTTTTGTGCAATTTATTTATAAATTTCGGATCGTTACAACTATCTACCCCTTAAAAGGATTTCGTCCTCGGAATCACTAAGAATTTAAACCCACATACAACCGAGCATTCCGTTCTCACTCCCTTGTGGTCATTACCATCAGATTTTCCTCATTCCCGTTCCGTTAACATTACATATCCAAACGTTCACTTAACTCCGTTAAGTACGAACGGTCAAGACCCAATTTTTACAACTCATAATACTCAAACGGGTCAAAATTTCACAATTTGACCAAAATACCGACATTCTCTCGACCGATCTTTTCATTCTCGTAACAATGGTATGACACAATCATCCCATTAACTAGTTGATTTAAACGAATGTCAAACTCTAGCTTGACCCAACCAATATATCCCGACATTGGTATATCCCCACATCATCTACCCTTTGACTTAAGCACAAAGTCAACTATACTTTAACATTTTCCTTTCTCGTTAAGGATCCCATAAATCCTCCTTTCCTTTACAATTGACCTTTAATTTATGATCCATCTACAATCATATACTCGATTCCCAATTTCAATCTTGACAACACACAAACGGGTCAAAGTCGAATAATCTGACTACAACTATTTCAATTATTCCATCAATCCTTTCCCGACCATACAATCGATACATTATGCCCTCAACATTCACTAAATGTTCATAACGAGAGTCAAAGCCCATCCTTGGCTAAGTCAACCAATCGCCAATTGGGCACCCTTGACTTTTACGTGAAGTCAACCATACTCTTTCAACTAACCAATTTCATACTCACGGGCACCATCACTAATATCTCACTTCCGGTTCCAATCATTATTGTCCCTACCTTAGTCATTCTTTCCTTTACCATTCACGTATAGTAATATTACATTACCCATCCGGGTTCTCGCCGAATATCCAAGTTCAAGTTCCATTTTCAAGGTTTCTATTTCTATAATTCTCATCCAAACAACAATTTCATACCAAGACTTAGTACTTCATTATACTATCACTCGCTTGATACCGATATTCACCGACCTCACGGTCCGACCTTTTATACTACTTATTAACATCGACCTTTATTTTCTTACCACATACGACACTTACGGTCCAAAATTCTTTCCAAAAATCTAAGTTTTCACATACATGAACAACCGGAAAGATTATTCTCCAATGAATATTACATCATACAACTTATCTTAAATTTCTATGATCACTGATTCACGCGGCAATCCAACCGTTAAGCTATGATCGCATAATATCTTGGCTCAGTGCATACCCAACCAATCCACACCGATAACCACGTCAAATTTCCTTTATTCCCACGGGTAATAACTTGCCTTTAAACTTTTCCCATTTATTTCTAGCTCCCAAATTCTAATAACACGTTCTACTATTTAGGTTATCCCATTTACCTTCGTTTTCACGTTTTTCATCTAACCATTCGATCGACACAATCTATCTTTCTACCAAACTCGTGAGACACAAACAATTAAGTAGGACTCGATTCTACGATATATTTAAGTTGACAAGAAGTTTACGGATAAAGTACCTGACACCCCATCGTGCGCCTCCTTTGCTTCCTCTCGGGTGAGTTGGAAGGATCGTCCCTTCACCTTCGCCGGTTCCACCTTCTTTTGCGACGTGGACACAAATGATTCGGTTTTCTTCTTCGGGCACACGTGACTATAATGCCCTTTTTCATGGCACGAGTAACACTCAACCTCGGCCGCCGGTTTGGATCTACAATCCCGGGCCAAATGCCTCGTCTTGCCACAATCATGGCAAATCTTCGGTTCTCCACGGCATTCGCCGGTATGATTCCTCCCACACCTCTTGCACGAGGCTACACTTTCTTGCCTAGAGAAGTTCGACGTGAACTGCCCCTTCTTGAAACTACTCGAGCCACTCTCGGCTTTCTTCTTCTCGCCCACATAGGCCCTCTCGGCAACCCTTGCCTCGTTCACCTCTTCCACACCTCGGGCGGCACTAATGGCCTCATCTAGCGTGGCCGCCCTCTTTACCTCCAATTGATAATACCAAGGTAGCCCACTAGCATACCTAACCACTCTCGACCTCTCCTCGGAGTAGGTCCTAGCAACAAACGGGAGTAATCCCGTGAATTCTCTCGAGTACTCCTCGACCGTCATATCGCCCTTCTTTAGGGTCACAAACTTCTCATGCATCTTCTCCAAATCCCTTTCGGGACAAAACTTCTTTCTCAATCTTGTGGTAAACTCCTCCCACGACATTCTCTCTATCACCTCCTTCCCGAGGGTCTCATAGACTATGTCCCACCAGACCATAGCATCCTCTTTTAGCAATTGTGACGTGTACGTCACCATATCGGCTTTCTTGCACTTGCTACTTCCGATGACCCGCTCGGTCTCTCGGATCCACCTCATAGTCGCCTTCGGGTCCGAACTACCCATATATACATTTGGCTTACAAGCCATGAAAGTCTTAAAAGAACAACCATCTTTTCCATCGTGCCGTGCCCTAGCATCACTACAACCACCCGTGGAGGATTTCTCCACTCGGGTGCCACCACCACCGGTTCTCTCGTCCGACTTGGCCTTGGATTCGCGATCCCCTCCTGACCTCTCACGGTTTCCAATAATACGGTGCACCTCATTGGCCACCGTCCCTTTGATTTGATCAATAAAAGTTTGGAGATCCGCCATGGTTACCGGAGTCCTATTAGCTCCAACCTCCGACTCATCCACTCGATGGATCGATGGTTGACTTTCTTGTTCAACCCTCTCGACATGATGCATCTCTTCCTCCCGGTTTTCCGGGGCTTTCCCACTTCGACGAGTGTTCACCATATCTTTCTACCAAGACTATACGAAAGACATTAAACATTTAGTACTTCTTGTACAATCCAATAGTCGCATAAGACTCAATATCCATAATCACATCAACTTTCATAGGTCCGCTAGGTTCAACCCTAAACTTAACATAAAGTCTCAAGGTCAACCTATCGATCTCAAGGAATCTTACATTCCTAATGCTACAGTCTAAGACTCGGATGGACATCCAACATAATTCACTTAAACAGGCTCTGATACCAAGTTGTAACACCTCAATTTTTAATACAAAACATTTGCCCGAATTAAATCATTTTCATAAATAGAAGACCAGTTCCAAAACACGGATTTACAAAAACCTTTGATATAAAAATCATAGTATGAGGTTTGGTGTTACAAAATATATCAAAACCAAGGTTAAGCACAAATCCGCCCTAATGATCTTCTACTCTAGGCCCCGCACATCTCAATACATGCGCACCTAAATCCTCGATCCAGAACCTGATTACATAGCAAACAAACAAGGAGTACGTGAGACACAAAAATGTCTCGTGAGCTACATGGGTTTAGACCCCGATAATATCAAGTATCACATCGTATATAAATACATATTTATATTTTACCAAAACATCTTAGTCACACTATGGTGACTCTATCAGTCCTGCTTCCCTAGCATACATATCTAGTACATAAACATATATGCACTAGAACACAGTCATATCTAATACATAAACATATATGTATTAGAACACAAGCGAACCTAACACATAAACATATATGCATTAGATTCCTAGATCACCTAGTACGCAAACATATGCGAACTAGAAGCACCCGTGTGCTTAGTGTACAAACATATGTACACTCGTCTCAGTGACCGGGATCTCCCCCGCGTCACCACCATCTATTTCTAATCATAACTCTATCAGTTATGCCAGTCAAAGCCTTTGGCTATCACATCAATCATCAAACAAGTTAGTTAGATATTATCAATAATATATACATACTAACTCAACACATAATAAGTCTAGCCAAACATTATATAGACCGATCATAAGTAATCAAATACTTCATATAGCTATGTACTCAGTAAAGTCCACACGTACTCACCTTAGCAATAAAGTGCTCCAACCGTATTCTTTACATCAGTTTCCTTGCTTCACAATTCGGTCAACCTTCCAAGACCTCACCAAATGCCTAATACAATAATCACAAGATTATCAACATCACATACTAGTACCAATGTGTCCATTTATCTCTTGATAACACTTACTAACTCATTTCCCCAAATTATGGTGATTTGCCAAACCCTAGGTTTAACCAACCCGTAAGATTCTTACAATTCATAATCATACACTTGTTTCCTTGTTAATATATCATCTATTAAGTGTATATATCATTTATCACCATAACTCATAACCCCAAGAACTAGGGTTTCAACCCCAAGCTTCTAAATCCTTAGATCTAAAGCTACAACTACAAAGGATTGAAGATATACCTTAAATCTTCAACTAGGAGTGAATAATCACAAGATTTGATGAAGAAATCAGCTCCTAATGATGGTTTACACCCAAAATCGTCCACCAACTCGAGAGGAAGAGAAACTAGGGTTTTGTATCCATTAAATGACCAAGATCCCGACTTTAATGCATGCAGCGACGCGTCGCTAAGTCTGTGCCCGCCAGAATTCGCGACGGAGATAGCGTCGCTATCTCCGACGCTATCTCGGAAAATCTCGATATCGCGTTCGTCCAAATCGCTATTTCGGGCCACTGTTTGGAAGCCATAAGATCGCGTCGCTATCTTCAAGATAGCGGCGCTATCTTCAAGATAGCGGCGCTATCTTGCCCTTATGCAGCAGGGCTGCAACTTTTGCTTCCCGTTTCGACCCGGTTTCGCCCATAACTTTCGCATACGGTCTCCAAACGACACGAAACCAATTCCTACGTTCTTTAAACGATTTATCCTTATTTATCATATTTTTGTACAATTTATCATATTTTTATACAATTTATTTATTAATTTTTGTGTGTGTTCCAGGTATCAAGCAAAACCAAAAGAGCTTCACTTATAGGCAGTCAAAAGGATCTTTAGATACTTGAAAGCAAAACCATCACTTGGTCTTTGGTATCCACATGACTCACCATTTGAACTTGTAGCCTACACAGATAGTGACTATGGTGGTGAATGTCAAGATAGAAAATCTACTACTGGTGGATGTCAATTCTTTGGATTAAGATTGGTGTCATGACAATGCAAAACAAATGTATCAACATCAACTGTTGAAGCAGAGTATGTAGCTACATCTGCTTGTTGTGCTCAAGTTCTGTGGATTCAAAATCAACTCCTAGACTTTGGTATCTCTATTCTTAAAACTCTTATTTTTATTGTTAATCAAAGTGCTATTAGTATTGTGAATAATCCAGTAAAACACTCAAAAACCAAACATATTGAAATAAGATTTCATTTTATAAGAGATTGTAATGAAAAATTAATCAAAGTAGAGAAAATTCATACTGACAATCAACTAGCAGATCTTAATCAACTAGCAAATCTTTTTACAAAATCATTTGATGTAAGAAGATTCAGCTTCTTGGTTAGCAGTATTGGAATGATTTTAATAAATTAATTTCATTATTAAAATTATATGTAAAGTTTTTGTATAATATTTCTATTTAAAAGCATGTTCTACTATTGGATATTCATTATTACTGACTATAAGTTGTATTCGTAATTTATTACTGATATGGTTTTTCTGAGAATTAGGTTAAGTATAAAACACTAGTTACTACTGTTGTTTTAGTACTGATTCTTAAGTTACTACTGATCGACCGTTATTTGTGAAATACGATATTTTACCATACTAACCCCCATGAAAATAGTCGTTGGGTTATGATTCGAAGGGTATTTCGGTCTTTTTGCAGATTAATTCGAAAAATATAAATAGCTGAAAGTGATTAGTTTAGCATTATCCAAACCTCGATCCGATAAACCCTACGATAAACCTTAATCTGTGAAAATCCGATCTAAACCTTGAACCAGTAACACATCAATTCACTTACGAAATCGTCCATAACAAATTTTCAAGATCATTTTCGGCAAAATATCAAACCTCAAAACATCACAATGGCAATGAAGAAACGTCTGGCAGTTGAAACAGATCTTCTATACTCCGAATTTCATAATATGCTAGCATTCCTAAGGAATCCTGATGGAACAAGAAGCTTTAGGCCTATTGTAATGTTCTTGAAAAAGTCTCCCATTCGTTTTGCTTTAAAAGTACAACCAAAACTTTGTGTACAACACATTGTTCAATTGGGAAAAGGCAGAAAGAGTAGAAGAACATGGCATACTCAAAATCAAATCTGACATTGATAGAAAGCCCATTATCATCTCAGAAAAATCCATTAGAAATCATCTTTAACTAAATGATGAGTCAGGTACATCTCTACTCCCTAAATCTGAATTAATTGAAAATATTTTAAAAATGGGGTATGAAGGAAGAACCGACATTCAAACTTTTCAGAAGGGTCTTCTTTCTCCCCAATGGAAGTATTTGGTCCATACAATTCAACATTGTATGTCACCAAAGAAGAGTACTTGGAATGAGTTCAACAGATCAATAGCATCTGCTGTTGTCTGTTTGTGCACATATCAAAGTATTCAATTTTTCTAAAATGATTTCTGAAGGGATGCTTGGAAACCTGTCAGTCTCAAAATTTTTAATGTATCTAAGATTCCTTGCACACATTTTTGAATGTGAGATCCCTGATCTCATCAAAACCACAAACATTTTTCCCATTCCAGAGCTAAATAAAAAGGTTTTCTCAAACATGAACAAGAAGTTCAAAATTTTCTGGAAAAGAAACACCTTTATTTCCAAACATGATCTATGATCATCCCCCAAATGGAGAAGGTTCAAGCCACCCCATTGAACCCCAACCCACTCCATCACTAAAAAGAACCCAAACAGAATCCAACTCATCCACTCAATCAACCTCACCCATAGATGTCATGAATGTGTCCCAGGTACATGCAACAGAACCGCAGGGTGCTACTCTTCACTCTGAGGTAGACCAGCCAAAAGCAAAACATATTTTGAAAACTTATAAAAGGAAGAAAACTTCCTTAATGGACACCAGGGGACCCACTGAGTCTCACCCCAGGCTCAAAGAGTTGTCCTCCAAGGAGGAGAGAGGACATGAGTAAAGGGCTCTCACTACTGATGCACCAAAGTTTGGTGCACAGGCTAGTGAGAACATAATTAGGACCCAGACCTCGGCAACTCTAAGTGATGACTCATCGTTTGAGGCAGCACTTAGAGGACCCCGGTGCCAAGAAACCACAAGGGGAGGTATTTCTGCTTCTTCTAGGAAGTGATGAGGGTAGGTTGAAACAAACTGAATTGACGGATAGGATGGAAAAGCTTAAAGCCAATGTACCAAACAAGCCCGATGATCTACCTAGATGGAGTGAGGGCAGTATTGAACAAACCAAATTGACTTATAGGAAGGAAAACCTTGAAACCACTGTACAACACTGTCTGAAAATCTTAAACAATCAAGGAAAGACCATAAGCTACATGAAGCACTATATAATTGCAATGAACATAAGACAGAAGAGGTTAGATTATAGACTTCAAAGGCAATCAAACATCATTAGAAAATTACAAAAGAAAATTGATGATAGTGAGGCTCAACAAGTTGAGATCACTAAGGGGGAGAAGGCTCACATACAGGGTATGATTGACAATTCTATTGCAGCAGCAACAGCCTCCCTCTTAAACCTTAGAGAAGCTCATGGTGAAACACGTCAAAGTTTTGATGAAGACCTGAATAGAGGAGTTAGAAGTATGGATGAATATGTATTTATGTCTGCACAATAATCACCAGCAGCAGAACAAATACCTTCTCCAATAATTATTGAAGCAGTAAATACTACTGAAGTCATGGGTACTACTGATCCCATGGATACTACTGAGGCCATTGAAAAAACAAAGGTCATTACTACTGATCCCATTGAAGAAGAGATACAAGAAGCAACATCAGTAGTAAACACTCCAATAGTAGAAACAAACATTCCAGTTACTACTGATGCCCTAGAAGTAGTAACTACAACTGAAACCTCTCCAGTAGTAGACTCCTCAAAACAACTGGTAATCTATACAACAGCTACAACACCAGTAGTAACCACCTTGGTTACTACTGAATCTGAAGAAGAAATACCAGATCTTGTTAAACCAGCTGTAATAATCCCAAGACCTCCAACACCAGAGCGAAAACCACTTATCATCCCATATATTGATGATAATGTGAACTGGGATGAAGTTGATGAATGTGCTCTACCTCCTCACCCCAAAATTTTAACAAAGGATAAAATTCATACATTTTCTCCATCAATCATGATCAATCCAGTTATAGATATGAAGTATACACCACTCTCAAAGTGTGTTGGTTTAGGTAAAACACGATTTGATGATGACTACCCACACAGAGCTTTAGGTCACTACATGGTAAATAAAATAAATTTAGTCAGACCTGTGAAGCAAGATAAGTGGAAGGTAAAAAGGATGAGATATCACAGAAAGTGTGCTAAAAATTAAGCACTTGAAGATAAAAGAAAGGCTGAAGAAGAAAGAATAAAAAATGCAGCCATTCAAGAAATAGAAGAGTTTTTAGAAGAAGATCAACAAGAAGAACTAAATAAGATAAAACATATTAAACAGGAAAGTGTAAATCTTTTGAAGCACAAGTAAAAGAATGCAAACGTATGAAAGAAGATATGCCTGAACAGTTTGCAGAAAAGAAAGATGATATGATCTCATACTTCAAATCTCGAGGTCACAGTGCAAAATCCTTTGGAAGAATGAAGTTAATAACTATTATTGTAAGGTATTGTATTGAGAAAAAGAAAGAACTGGCAGAACTAGAGATCAAAGAAGTCAAATTGACAAACTTAATTAACATTGATCCTAAACTGGTACTTACAAGTAATCCAAAGACTGTTGAATCCTCAACCATAACTGCCAAGAAAAGAAAAGACATAGAAGCTGAACAAGAAGCAAGAAAGAAAGCAAAACAAGATTCACAAATTCTTAATCTTCCTATAGCTCCTCAACAGAATAATCCAATCATTAATTGGAGAGTTGTAAATGATGTGATTGAATTGATTAGGGAAGACAAAACAACTCAAAAGTTCAGTGCTTGGAAACCAATGGTTATGTCATTATCAAGAAGTGATATAATTAAAGTATTAATTATTGGTAAACCAAGAATGTCCAACAAGAAATGGAAGAACTCTGGTGCTGGATACTTAACAGAGATGATAGATGTTGCATTCTATCCAGTTGATTATCCTGAGAGATTTGCTAGTATGGAAAATGTTTATGCTTGGAATGTTCTACCAACTGTCAATATGTATTTCTTTGAAAGGGCTAGCAAGAAATGTGAATTGTTTCTATTTGAAAAGGAATATAATCATTCTGAAGAAACAATGTATCAAATCACCACCCGTTCCTTCATGAAACCACATGATGTTGCTATGTTTGCTGAAAAGTATAACTATTTTGTTAAGAGGAACAACAAGTACATCATTGCTCAGAGAAAATTAAGAAATCAACAAATAAAAGAAGGTGATGAACGAAGGGCAAAACAATTGGAAGAAAAGAAAGAAACTTGGTTAATTAAAGTGAATTAACAAGTTTAGGGGGAGATTGTTTGTAACACCCAAAAATTTCTCGATAATTAAAAAAAAATTTGAGTACAAGATTTAAAATAAAAAGGTCCCAATAACTTGAATAATTAAAACCCAATAATAATATTGTCATTTTAAAATGTATTTAATGCGGAAATAGTTTAAATAAAATAAAGTATTTTAAAACGTTAAGTGTTGTCCACATCAGCTCTGGGAAATACAGCGGTCAACCGTCCACCTTCTCTTTTCCTTTGCTGGTACCTGAAACAATGGGGGGAGATTTGGGTCAGCTGGGAAGCCGAGTGAATAGTCTCAAAATGTAAACAATCATAACATACAACACATGAGGGCACATCGGTGTACTCCTACTCAGAATCTACTCAATTAATTACTCAGATTTATTTCTCGGATTTTATTACTCAGATTTTAATTTATATAGCGCGTTTGTGTGATTTGGGACGAGAGATCAACCTCGCCCCTCCTCACACCTCAGATAGGCGTAAGCCAAAACTCAGCCGGGAGTGATCCCAAAACTCAGACGGGAATAATCCCAAAAACTCAGACGGGAGGTGATTCCAAGATAGGCATATAGCCAAAAACTCAGATGTGTGTTATTATGTTTTATTATCTCTTTAACATAATTATCTCAGATACCCTAGCAAGTAGTAGCACAGAATGACCCTGTGCCGAGCTCGGTTACCCAGGCACAATGTCTCAGATCAAAATAAATCAACAGATGCTCAGATACTCAGATAACATATCAACTCAGATAACACATAAGGTTCAACTAATATAACACATAAGTCATGCATGTATAACGTTAAAACTGAATACACGGTGAGAATACTCACCTCGATAAGCTAGCCTCCAATTTAACCCATGGATGGATTACACACTTCCTCAATGCAATTTAGAGCCTAAAACAATTACATAAAACATATATCACAATTTTGACATCAACAACATAAACTCAGTTTCTGAATTTCCCGACACGTTCACTAAAAGGGTCATATCTCCCAAACCGTAAATCCAATGGACTCCCATTTTAACTATTCAGAAAATAGACACTGAGTCCTACAATTGACTGTGAGATGGGCCATTTCTAATACAGAACCTAAGGGTCTCGAAAACAGCCGACAACACAGAACAGTTGCACAGCGACAT
Organism: Calendula officinalis; assembly: GCA_963853835.1. Classification (NCBI taxonomy): domain Eukaryota; kingdom Viridiplantae; phylum Streptophyta; class Magnoliopsida; order Asterales; family Asteraceae; genus Calendula; species Calendula officinalis. The sequence continues at coordinate 57,989,068 of OY970825.1, forward strand.
GTCACTGCGACAGCCCACGGTATTGACTGCAACTTTCAAACCGAAAATACGTTTAACAAATTCTCGGTCAGTTCGGAAAGATAACTCAGAGGGATACAAATCTCTGTGAGACGACCCTCACTTAATTCGACTTCTAAGACACTTAAAAACATCCCGCAACATGGCGGTAACAATCTGCCAGAAACTAACAACGTAACGAGTAACAATTCAATGTAAATCCCAACACCGACACCCGAACATCTACAGAGATGTACAGAATATCCGGGTCCCTGGTTTCTTCGAGCATGGCTCGGGATTGGAATCAAGAATATTTAAATCGATACAAAAAGGGATTAGAAATATACCCTACGAATCAAAACGTGAGAAAACAATCACCCGGATTAGAACCCGTGTCACCACCAAAACAAACGCACACATCTCCGTATGTGTAATATGCCACCAGAAAAGTAACGAGCTTCAAAATACTTTTCCTTGCATCTAGACACGTTACAAATTGACCTACTTCAAAACTAATTGGTTTTAAAGTCCCATGTGCTCCCATAGCCAGAATTAATTCCACAACAACTCACAAGCTCCTCGCCGACTAATCCTCTTCACAACCTCTTGACGCCATTGATCAACACGTGTCCCATGCTTCCTCCTACTGCAACGGTGATGCTATATGACTGAGCCCTTCGACGATCGCAAATGACGAATTGGGGTGTAGGGCCGGCTGGAAGGAATTGGTTGGGGGATTTAGGGATTAACATTTTAATTTACACTTTAAGTATTATTTGGTTCGGGCTCTAGGCCTTAGATATCGAAGGGCTCAACTCTCGGGCTCTAAAGGGACAAAGGCCAGGCTTGGCCTCGGCTCTTAGCCGACCTCGTCACTTGCTCAACTCGGGATCACTATGACTAGAATAAGTGATATTAGTTTCTCGAGATTTAAAACGTCACAACTTAAAATATATATAATTAATATTATTCACCCATTTAGTAACACTCTAGTTATTAAGTAAACCGTCACATATTTAATACGAATAATCCCCAAACGTCACACATAATTATACGGTCAACTCATAAACCATTAAAACGTAATTTAAATTATTATTTAATTATTTAAAATTTTAGGGCGTTACAACTCAACTCCACTTGAAATAGACTTCGTCCCCGAAGTCATGGCTCGGAAGAAACTCACGACAGCAATCTCATGTTTCAATCTCAGGCTTGTCAACGACACATGTCCGCAATAGATGAAATGATAAGATTATGAATAAAAGAAACTCGTCAGGGTGACTTACTCAAAAATAGAAATCAGAATGTTCTCTAAGGATATCGGTTTGTCAAAATAAATAAATAATAATAATAATAAATGAAAAATAAATAAATAAATAAAAGAAAAATAAAGAAAATATAAAAGGATGTCGAAGATGACACAACTAATTCACGATGCTCTGCTGAAGGTGTCTTCTTATTCTCGCAGTCGGTCACAATAATTTCCTCGAAGTCAATACTGGGAAATATCTCAGGATAGTGATCTCGCTTCTCTGACTCAGGCTCCTACGGCACTACCACAGACTCGCCACCTATACACTCCCTCAATCTAGAAACATGAAAAAGGTTATGAATAAAATGAAGTTCCTCGGGTAAACTACTCAGTCGAACAAATTCATGCTCTTGCAACTCCTGCAACTAATCCTACAACTCTTTTATCTCTGGCGACGCAAAATGAAAACGGCTTTGGTAACTGACATCGCACTCGGTACCAAGTCGATGCGAAAATCTACATGCATCTCTGACGGTTAACGTCGCGTTGAATCTCCGATTCAACTCCACTTGGAGGTTTGTTACAAATTTGTTTGTGGCGACAAATGATCTCGGTGTGGTACTCGGTCGTCCAATCCATCCTCACAATCACATTCGGCTCCCTCGTAGCGATAACAATAAGTTTGATGGGAATTTCTCCCCGCACAGTTCAACCAAATGATCATTAAAAATTTTAGTAACAGGTAAAATCTCATTTTGGCAATTCTCTATCAGAATCGCTCAGAAGGGTCCTCTACCCTATTTGACAATAGTTTGCTTAAGGTATAAAAACAATTGAGTGGTTTACACCTCTATTAACTAATACAAAAACTGGCAAATTATTCACAAAGAATATACATATCACAGAGAATTCACATATACTCATGTAAATAACTCAGAAATATAAACCTGTGATATAACTCATAAGTCTAACTCAGAAATATCCTCAAAAACATTCCTTAGGAATATAACTTAGAAATATGGGTCGGAAATAAACTCGGAAATATATCTCAAAAGCAAACTCATAAATCTTAACTCAGGAGCAAACCCAAAAAGTAATAATATTTATTAGTAACAATATTAGATATAAATCACATTTACTCATTCCTATGACTCCTCATGTGTTCCAATTACTAGCTTTTAATACTTGGACTGATAAATTCTCTCTCAATCCGCGTTATTGGTTCTCCAAATTATTCTTCTTTAACAAGTCATCATTACTTTACTCTATTAGGTTTGCATATTACTCATCTTGATAACCTTTTAAATAGCTCAAATTAACAATCTTGTCATATAATTCTCTTTAACAGGTTCTTATTCTTCTACATTTAGTGGTTTCTCGATCATATTTTAATAGATGTTTTCTCATTCACTCAGTTTAACATTCTTTAATAGTCTGTTTCACTGATTTTACACAATTTAAAATGTCTCATGATAAAAAATTCAAATTAAATTTCATACTCTTATTTCAATGATTCCTCGTTACTTAATTTATGAATCAATTTATTAATTCTCATTTACTCAATACTCAATTACCCTTTATTTCTACATTTTAAGGTTCTCTTATTGTTTATTAATTTACTACCTTCCCGTCTTTCAGAAAATGTCGTTAATTCAATAAAATCTTATTGTTTAATTCACTTATTGCATTTCTCACTTACTTGATTCAATAACTATTCTTAATTCAATAATTAAATAATAATAAATTATATCATTTGCTAAAAAAATGAAATATATTATCCAATCTAATAAGTTCATTTTGATAATTCTTCTCAACATAATTTAATAATTACTCATAAATAAACTTTTTCCATTGGTCCGATCTATTAACTTCTCATTAGTTAAAACTTTTCTCCTTTAACTCATTCTAATAATTCGTTACTAACTCAATTAACGACCTCATTTTAACTCAATTTCTCATGGTTGATACATTATAAATTCTCATTACTTTAATAATTTCACATTATCCCATTATTTATACAATTATGGTACTTGTTAATCTCATTTGTACAATTTCGCTCAACCAAATTAATCTTGGTTTATTAACTTTTTCATTAACCCCGATTATCAATATTATAAACTCGATAATTTACTTATTTTCAAGATACTCAATTCAATACTTATTCTTATAAATTTTCTAATCAAATACATGTATCTAGATTTCATACATTTAAATTATTCATCCAGAAAAATCCCTCTATATAAGCATCATGCTCATAATAATTATAAATAATACATAATGATAATCATTTTATTTTTAGAATTTCCCATTTTACCCCTACTCAACTCCACTTGGAGAAAACTCGTCCTCGAGTTTGGCACTAGAATTCCCTATCATGACAACATAAACAACATACACTCACTCAAGCAAATAATATGCATAAAATAAATTCAAAATAGCAAGCATTGGTCCATCGTTCCCCTCAATGTCTCCCCATAACCAACCAAAAGTCATGTGCGTACGGTAATAGGGGCCCTCTATTACTTTCGACACCTACTTTTGTTTGGTCACAAGTCGACCCCAAAGTTTACAACTTCCCACATAAAAATTCACCAACAGATTACACTCAGAAGAAAGAAAAGTTTATTTTCAATATATGATAAATACAAATATGCACTCATCTATGGGTACTCAAAATCTCATAAACATTACTCAGAAAATCATGTGTATATTTTGTCTCATACGCGTTACTCGGATAACTCAAATTCATAGAAAAATTTCCACTTTGCTACTTTCACAATACGAATCTCGTTTTGTCTTCTACTCTTGGTTATCTCATTTATCATTTCTCATGAATAACATTCACACTTTCTCAAAAGTTTATCCAATTTATTGTCGTCTCGAGCGACAATTAATACTTTCTAGTTCAATATTCTCGGTTAATTAGTTTCTCATTTAACTTGATTTGGTTACATCTCTTTCAACAAAACTCATGATAATAATTTCTCATTATTTTGCTTTAACTAAATACTCTATCAGCTAAACTAAAAAAATCTAATTAATTTGTCTTAGCAAATTCTCGGTTAATTAGTCTAATGAGGTTATATAGCTCGTTTATTATCTTTGCGTTAACTCAATAATCTCTCACTGAACTCGTTATTCACATGATGTTTTGCACTCAGCTATTTAAACCACTTACTAGAAATGTTTTCTCATTTTATTTCAATTTAATGATTCTTACATAAATATTAATTTGTTGACTTTTCAACCTGAAATTTTCTCAGTTATTACAACTCATGACACATGGTATTCACTAATTTTTAATTTCTCATTTAGTAAGTTTAATTTAATAACTTCTCTTTTAATCATGTTCAATAGCTCTCCTTTAGCTCGCGATAATAAATCCTCGTTTAACGCATCATGTTTCCTTCTCATTAACCCCCCTTTATCAATTGTTCTTATACTCGTTTCACTAAATTCTCTTTTCAAAATAAATTAAAACTTCTAAAAAAAATTTGATGCATTTAAGATTTCTCATATCTTATAAAAACATTTCTCTTTTAGTTTGTCTAAGTAAATATATACTTTATTTACATTTTTAAATGTCTATTCCCATGTTTTTGTTCATCACATATTATTAATCTCAATAATGTCGTTTAATAAAAACGATGTTTAATATTTTCCCAATAAATAATTATTATTATTATTTTTTTTTATTTTTTTTTAACTCTTTTTAAATTTCTCTTTTACTAGTGCGTGGTTATTTCTTACACTCTTGCTTCGATATTGTATATGTCAATTCAAATAACTAAATTCCCGAATGCTTCATTTTAGTTGCATTTCATAACTCGATTAATAATTACTCATTATGCATACTCATATTATCATTTCATAACGCACTAATCAAAATTTGGTTCGATATTTTTTTTTTGTTTAGCTAAAAAGTAATTATTTCACATTTTCTTGAATTAATAATTCTTTCTTTTACTCAACCTGGTAAATCCTCGTAAAAATATTCTTAACCAATTTGATTTACTAATCTTTGATTTACTCGCTTAGATGACTCAGTCTATTAAGTGTTTTCTCCCTTATGAAAGATTTTAATATTTCCCAATACGAAAATTTAATACTCCTCCTTAATATTAATTATTTCTTCATTTCTCATTTACTCAAAGCATGTTTCTCATTACATAGCTTATGGAGTTTATATCCTAAATTAATATCTCGTTATTACACTTTTGGTTAAAATTTCTCAGAACTTATAAAATCTCACCTCAACTTTATTTGTTGTTCCTCTAAATTGGAAACTTTAATTATTTTCTCATTAAAATTTATAATTTCACATTTCTCCAGTATATGTTTTTCATATGTATAAATATATAGAACTCTAAGAATTAAAATCAAAATGATGCTCAAATTAAGCTCTAACTTATGCTCATAATTATAGAATCTCGTAATAGTATATTTATATACATATATGTTTAGCCACACAATTCACAGGTAATTCTCGCAGGAAATAAACCGAATTCTCAGAATACGCGACTCGTTCTGTACTCAGAATATAGCAAAATCTCAAATAAATAATACTCTTAAATATTACCGGCAGTAGGAAGCGAGAGGTCGACGTGACATGCTGTATGCTTGATGTGGAAACTTTTCTCTGAAAATATTTTACTCCTTTCTCATTTTAAAATTTTGATACTCAAACTTGAGTTTGAATTCGCCCCTTGCGAACCCAAATCCCTCAAGTCAGAGCTCTGATACCAACTTGTAACACCCAAAAATTTCTCGATAATTAAAAAAAATTTTGAGTACAAGATTTTAAATAAAAAGGTCCCAATAACTTGAATAATTAAAACCCAATAATAATATTGTCATTTTAAAATGTATTTAATGCGGAAATAGTTTAAATAAAATAAAGTATTTTAAAACGTTAAGTGTTGTCCACATCAGCTCTGGGAAATACAGCGGTCAACCGTCCACCTTCTCTTTTCCTTTGCTGGTACCTGAAACAATGGGGGGAGATTTGGGTCAGCTGGGAAGCTGAGTGAATAGTCTCAAAATGTAAACAATCATAACATACAACACATGAGGGCACATCGGTGTACTCCTACTCAGAATCTACTCAATTAATTACTCAGATTTATTTCTCGGATTTTATTACTCAGATTTTAATTTATATTGCGCGCTTGTGTGATTTGGGACGAGAGATCAACCTCGCCCCTCCTCACACCTCAGATAGGCGTAAGCCAAAACTCAGACGGGAGTGATCCCAAAACTCAGACGGGAATAATGCCAAAAACTCAGACGGGAGGTGATCCCAAGATAGGCATATAGCCAAAAACTCAGATGTGTGTTATTATGTTTTATTATCTCTTTAACATAATTATCTCAGATGCCCTAGCAAGTAGTAGCACAGAATGACCATGTGCCGAGCTCGGTTACCCAGGCACAATGTCTCAGATCAAAATAAATCAACAGATGCTCTGATACTCAGATAACATATCAACTCAGATAACACATAAGGTTCAACTAATATAACACATAAGTCATGCATGTATAACGTTAAAACTGAATACACGGTGAGAATACTCACCTCGATAAGCTAGCCTCCAATTTAACCCATGGATGGATTACACACTTCCTCAATGCAATTTAGAGCCTAAAACAATTACATAAAACATATATCACAATTTTGACATCAACAACATAAACTCAGTTTCTGAATTTCCCGACACGTTCACTAAAAGGGTCATATCTCCCAAACCGTAAATCCAATGGACTCCCATTTTAACTATGCAGAAACTAGACACTGAGTCCTACAATTGACTGTGAGATGGGCCATTTCTAATACAGAACCTAAGGGTCTCGAAAACAGCCGACAACACAGAACAGTTGCACAGCGACATGTCACTGCGACAGCCCACGGTATTGACTGCAACTTTCAAACCGAAAATACGTTTAACAATGCTCGGTCAGTTCGGAAAGATAACTCAGAGGGATACAAATCTCTGTGAGACGACCCTCACTTAATTCGACTTCTAAGACACTTAAAAACATCCCGCAACATGGCGGTAACAATCTGCCAGAAACTAACAACGTAACGAGTAACAATTCAATGTAAATCCCAACACCGACACCCGAACATCTACAGAGATGTACAGAATATCCGGGTCCCTGGTTTCTTCGAGCATGGCTCGGGATTGGAATCAAGAATATTTAAATCGATACAAAAAGGGATTAGAAATATACCCTACGAATCAAAACGTGAGAAAACAATAACCCGGATTAGAACCCGCGTCACCACCAAAACAAACGCACACATCTCCGTATGTGTAATATGCCACCAGAAAAGTAACGAGCTTCAAAATACTTTTCCTTGCATCTAGACACGTTACAAATTGACCTGCTTCAAAACTAATTGGTTTTAAAGTCCCATGTGCTCCCATAGCCAGAATTAATTCCACAACAACTCACAAGCTCCTCGCCGACTAATCATCTTCACAACCTCTTGACGCCATTGATCAACACGTGTCCCATGCTTCCTCCTACTGCAACGGTGATGCTATATGACGGAGCCCTTCGACGATCGCAAATGACGAATTGGGGTGTAGGGCCGGCTGGAAGGAATTGGTTGGGGGATTTAGGGATTAACATTTTAATTTAGACTTTAAGTATTATTTGGTTCGGGCTCTAGGCCTTAGATATCGAAGGGCTCAACTCTCGGGCTCTTAATTTGGACCGGACTCAAAACAAAAGGGACAAAGGCCAGGCTTGGCCTCGGCTCTTAGCCGACCTCGTCACTTGCTCAACTTGGGATCACTACGACTAGAATAAGTGATATTAGTTTCTCGAGATTTAAAACGTCACAACTTAAAATATATATAATTAATGTTATTCACCCATTTAGTAACACTCTAGTTATTAAGTAAACCGTCACATATTTAATACGAATAATCCCCAAACGTCACACATAATTATACGGTCAACTCATAAACCATTAAAACGTAATTTAAATTATTATTTAATTATTTAAAATTTTAGGGCGTTACATTGTTGGGATAAATATAAGTTATTACTGATGCTGCAGGTAATACTGATGAATTACTACTGATGGTGCTTAAACGTGAAATACTACTGATCTAGGAAATTACTACTGACGATGGCTATTACTACTGATGTCGATATTTAGAGCTGATCGTGTCCGAGATCTTCGTAGAGTTAGTTTAAAATTTTATCTTATTGTAATTCGATTGTAATCCAATCCTAGAATAACTAGGGTTAAAGTTTTAGGCTTCAAGGACTATTATATATAGTTCCTTATGAATTGTAAACATACGTGTATTGATCGATCAAAATTAATACATTGAAGCTTTTTGTGATAAACTGTGTTCGTCTTCATTCATATTCAATTTATAGTTTACATTATTCTTAATCAATAATAAGAGTGTTAATCCGCTGTAACTTCTCTTTGTTACTAGATCTGTGATTTAATAACTTGTTAAGTTATTCGATCCTAACAAAATGCACCTCAACACTTTCATAAGTGTTTACATACTTTTCTTCCTCTCTTCTTTCTTGTTCTAGTTTCTTCATCTTATGTTCTTGTTATAGATGTAGCATGTTATTTGATGAAGTGCTAATAGGGTCATAATCATATCTAATTTTCTTCCTCCGTATCAAAATAAGTGACACAAATTGGGTTACACTTTTTTTGAGGTAAAAGATTAAAGTAGAGGTTAAAATATATTAAAGTACATAGTTAGTGGAGAATGTGTCCCACTTTTCTTGAATAATGTGATATTAATGAGTTTTAAAAGTAAAAGTAAGGGTATAAGGGTAATTTCACTTTATTAAAGTGGATAGTTAGTGGGTATGGGTCCCACTTTTTTTACCAAATAAGGAAAGTTTTCAAAGTGTGTCACTTATTTTGATACATCCCAAAATGGAAAGTGTGTCACTTATTTTGATACGGAGGAAGTATAACAAATTACTTATATACGAAGTATTTTGTTTGTAAAACAAGCTGATATGTCAAATTTGTAAAATTACTTAGTATTTTTTGTAAATGTGGCATTCCAAGTTACTTTTTTATATATTGTATCAACCTATATTGTTGCGTGTATACATAGCTTGACAAGTTGTATTATACGCTCTTCAATGATTTTTTTGTAAAAAAAAAAACTCTCAAGCTATATACATACTTTTATTGAATGTATGTAAAAAGAAAATGATACCATAAGGCACATTTTCAATTACGACATCCGAATACATGGTAAACTGAATAAAAAATATGAGGAAAATTTACTTGGATTCTCTATCAACCAATAATTGGGACCATAAACATGTGCAAAAACTATGATAAGCACATATAACGTCTAATAGTTTTGCCTGCTATAACTAGACATGTATATTTAAATCTTTATCTTAAAAAGTTCTGTATAAATACCAGCATTATTATAGTTAGTGTTTTTATTGTTATTCTCATTATAAATGTTATTACTATAATTAATTCAAAATTTATTGAAACAATTCAATAATTAGATTTTAGTGTTTGACTCGAGTTATGCATATTTTTTTATCCATATGAATATAATAAGATTTTAGTGTTTTATTCAAATTATACATACTTTTTACCCATAATGTAATGAACATATAACTAACATATTTGACTGCATATAATTTTTTTTCTTTGTAAAAATAAATTAAATATCAAAATCAATATAAAAAGAATTTCATATCTAAATAGAAAATAATACAATTACATAAATAACAAATAAAGTTTTATACATCCGCAACAACATGCGGGCCTTATTACTCTAGTTTAACAAATATGAATTCCGAATCATTCCATTAAAATGAACCAAACACAAAATCTATGGAAATCAGATTCCTAATCTTTCAAAATCCTAATTATGCCTACCAATCAACCATATCTTAATAGTATAAATATGAAATTAACCAACACTTGCTACCAAAGGGCCAATGGCCTAGCGGTAAGGTGTTTGCCCTCCAACCTAGTGGTTGAGGGCTCGAGTCCCATAATGGACATAGGTGATTATTTAGGGGTAGATTAGATTTGCCGTTCCAAAAAAAAAAAAACCAACACTTGCTGATATTATTATCTAATTCCTTTTTATCCTAAATAATAACCAATTTAACTAGACAAGTCCCATAAAACCAAGCAACCATGGACTTAATGGAAGCAAAATGATCAAAAAAATACAATAAATGATTATGAAATACAAATGGTAATTGAAATGGAATAATATCAACCTACAAAAGATAAACAAACGTTCTCTTCTAACCCCAATAGACTGTGCATGCGAAGGGTAAATAACTGTAAAACATCAATTTCATGATTTTCTTTTCTTTTCTTTACTACAACTGATTTTGACAAATTTAAGGAAAAAAAAGGAATTTAAGGTCCAGCAGTAGTTAATTATTACTTCATGAGATAGCCCAAAAGTAGACCGATCAAACCAATAGCCATAACAACCATGATCGATACACCACCCCCCTGACTTTTGTTGACTCCACGCATCAAGACTTCCTACACATTGTACCAAAGTAGAAAGAAGACCGATTAAAGAAGGGAAAATAAAATCAATAAGTTCATCATAACAACCCAATATCATATAAAAAGTAGCCGAGATGGCAATTTCGACACATTAAAAGTTAAACTAACATAGGTTTTCAAATGCGTAAAACATTCTTATTCACTTTATTATAATTAATTTAGATTATTATTTTACAAAAGTAGTTTTTATAATCTTATTTAATACTCCCTTCGTCCCACCAAAAGTTTACATTTCTCCTATAAATTTTGTCCCCACAAAAGTTTACATTTTTTAAATATGAGGGACCACTTAATAAAATACTACCATTTTCATGTACTTTACCACTAACTTTCTCCTAAAAGCATATTCTCTTTCTAAATAACCTTATATTTTAATCAAAAATATTACAAAAGAGCCTACCACTAACTATAACCTAAATACTTGTGGGACGGAGGGATTACAAATTATTTTTTTATAAAATTCAAAAAAGATGGAAGATTGCATTTGAACCCGTATTGAAGAAGACCCATTTGGACCTTACCCAACCCACCCATTTTGTCACCACTAAATAAAGGCTTAAAAATAAAAAGTCTCACCATTTCTTGACGAATTTTGTTGCCTTGTTGAATAGCAGCATTCTTCTCATCCGTCAACTTTGAAATAAGAGTTTTTGCCTGCAAATTCATCGACGTTTAATCTAAAAGTTTAACCAACTCAACTACTAAAACTAGAAACACAATGGACATGTAGTCTTTTTTTTCTCCTAGAGTTGCAAATTTATGGGAAAGAAATATACTACCTCCGTATCAAAATAAGTGATACACTTTCCTAAAAGGGGTGGAACAAAATAAGTGATACACTTCAAAATCTTTCCTTATTTGGCAAAAAAAGTGGGACCCCTTCTCCACTAACTATCTACTTTAATAAAGTAAAATTACTCTTTTACCCTTACTTTTACTTTTAAACATCATTAATTTCACTACATCCAAAAGAAGTGGGTCCCATTATCCACTAACTATCCACTTTATACTATTTTAAATCACTTTCCAATCTTTTGCCTCAAAAACCGCAATTTCCCAAATGTATCACTTATTTTGATACGGAGGTAGTATATGAATATAAAAAAGGTCAAAATAAATTTTAGTACCCTGAACTTATTTGACTAGATGTTGTACTACTCTGCACTATTAAAGGTGCAACATGATACCCTGAACTTGACAAAATGGTCGATTTAGTACGCCGACTCATTAATTTGATCACGTTTTCTTACCTGACTTACTTTTGTTGGAACCTTTTGATGGACTAAAAAAATATACGTTTATCTCAATATTTATATTAGAAGCAAATTACATGAGAAAAAAGACCAAATTAATGAATCATGATATTAAATCGGCCATCTTTTCAAGTTCAGGGTACTCTAATGCACCTTTAATGTACTAAAATGTATTTTGCGCTATAGAAAATTGGCACATTTTCTTTTGAAATACATCACATAAAGGCAGCAAAAAGCAAAGCATTAGAAATTATAAGGTAGGGATACTAAAATAAACAAATTTACACATAAGAAATGAACTCACCTCTGAAGATTTGTCGTCAGAATCCGCATATTGTCTTGCAAACTGTAAGCATGAACACGAAGCAGCACATTATAAATAAGATGACCAATGCAAGGAAATATTTTAACAAAAAAATAAAAACTAACCGCTGATCCGTTAAGTTTGGCAGTATCAGATGACACCTTTGGTGAAGGTGAAGCCGCCCCTTCATCGGGTTCCTCAGCCACTGGAGAAGGCGGTTGTGGTGGCGGAAGATATGTCACTTTCAATTTGCACTCTTCAACAACACGACCCGGTTCCTTACTGAACTGTAAAGTCAAAGTCAAAGCAACGATGAAAATGGGTCAAACTGTTTAGAACCTCATAAATTATTATTATAAAATGGAGAAAGTTATTATTACCATTTCGGGGGTGATGTCCTTTGCGGCTACTCCTGGGGTTGCAACAACACTCTGAAGAAGAAACTTGTCCTTGCATTGCAAGTCGGGAGGAGCTTCCTTCTGAGCTTGCATTGTTACTGCAGTATTCAACCAACCGAATTTATACATCTAGAATGATTTCATATTGTTTACAAAATAGTAATCTTATAAACAACATGCTTATAACTAAACGCGATATACACGAATAAAGTAATTAAGATTATGTGTTCTTATTTTTCTCACAAACGCTGCATGGAACTTGATAAAAGTTACTCCCTTGGATTTTCGATATTAAAGCAATATTTGTTAACAAAATGTAAAAAAGAATCAGAATTTTTGACATTTTCAAAGAAAAATTATTCGAAATGCGGGACACAATGTCTTCAGATGCCACTCTAAAAGCTACCATGGAACCCACATGTTTTGTTCTTTTTTTTTTCTTTTTTTTTTAAATATGGGCCCAATTCAACCAATAAGAATCTCAAATTGAAAATTTGGCTTCACCATGAAAGCCAAACAAACTTTACAATGTGAAAGAAACTGGATCAAATTCTGATTCTTGTAGGATTCCACATCAACAATTACAAAACACATTAAATTTTATAATAAAAGAATGCACCTATTACGTCACATGTTGATCGAGGCAAAACTAATCCTGTATTTGGACGAACACAATACTTCTTCGGATTCGTTGTTTTCACCTGAAAATTGTCATCAAATTTTCAAAAACCTCTAATTGATTTTCTCAAAATTAATCACGTACAAACACACCTAATTTACAAAAGGAAAAATCGCAAATCAAAATCCAAAATTTACCTTGAAAGCTACATGATTCTCGGTTTTATTCAACAATAGAAGCGAACAAGAGATCTGTTTCTTCAACTCAACTGAATCATCAACGAAACAAAAGTAAATTATGTTAATATAAAGAGAAAAATAAAAACGAATTAGATCGGTGATGAGATCGGAAAAGTTACATGGGAATTTGAGCTCTACGGGTTCGACATTGAGAAGCTCCCCTGTACTCATTTTTTCCGTTGGGGATGAATTTTCGATTCCTGAAGGCAAAAAAAATCATAAAAATGATTGTAACTTTGAGAAAGTTGGAGAATTAAATATGATCCGATAATTTCTCAGAGAAACAAGGAGATGATTCAGTTTTGTTTTTCAAAATTCTCAAAAATTCAAAATATAAAAGTAAGCGGCTATGTTAGGACGTGATTTTGGAAAAAAAATTACTACGTTTTAAATTTTTAAAAAAGTTAATAAGTTACGTACACAGATAATTGTTCCCTTTAAATCTTTTGTAATATTAAAGAACAAATCTTAATTATTGATCAATAAGATCTAATGGTCAAGATTAATCTCATTCATTGATTAAAAAGTTAATAAGTTAGGTACATAGAGACTTGTACCATTACACATGGAAGGGCGTTGTGTGACTCCATATAAAACGTAGTAGTTTGTAGAGCGCCTTTCTTTTGAGACAGTGATGGCTTGCTTCTTTATGCGTTCGTTTTGGAGGTTTGAGTTTGTACTCCGTAAAGGTGTTTTGCTCTTGTGGTTTTATGGCCTCAAAAGTTCAATCTTTGATGCTGCAAGACCACATCCTACGTGAGAGTGACATATGTTGATGATTATATTTGTGCTCTGTATTATCTTTGTAATATGATTCCAAACTTTGTTTTTAACAACTTCACTAATAAGGACACTGCCCTCTTTAAAGTCCAACAAACATTGGCAAGTGCCTGTTAAACAGTCAAGGATATAAAAGTCCACTTCAACATAACTGTGAGACATAAAGCAGTTTTTGTCATGTCTACGGGCATCACATGCTTATGACTTTCTACAATATATGTCACCCATATCATACCATCCTTACATATGGCCTCGTGATTAAATTATTTATGGTTGATGCAATATGTCAGTTTTTCACAAGGCAAGTTTGAATTCCTATTGGAACATGTGTTCATTATAAATAGCTCTTAAGTTTCAAGTACCGACACAATATGATTAGGAACATCCTTTTTGGCATACATAGGCGTGACGAGGTCTCCGCCGAGAAAGAAGCACCTATAAATTTTTTGACTCATTAGTTAGATAGAATATCCGCATTAAGACCAACTAACATTTTGGTTTTTAGATGGCTCAGCACAAACATGTGTGTGTGGTCTAAGTATTTTTTTTTCCCTCTTGTGTGTTTGAATAGTTAGAGCTTTACAATGGGCAAGCTACTTTAAAAGTTGTTTCGTGCAAAGTGACAACACGAGAAAGCATGTATTGAAAATTTGTTTGTTCATTTCGCGTTTTGCGCTTTAGGTGATTGAGCTCCTCGGAGTTCAACGCTGCATAATAATAATACCCAAAAAATTAGTTTTGCAATATAAAAAAGCTAGCGCCATAACATGTAATTCAATACATTAATAACCCACCACCACCACCGCCGTCGCCGGCAGACGGCGTCGGTCAGCAGCGGCAGTTGCCGGCGGCCGGTGGTGGTGGTGGTGGTGGCCGGCGGTGGTGGCCGGCGGTGGTGACTTGAAACACATGTGATTCAAAGTAATATGCTCGTTTGTATTTTGGAACCATCTTTTGAGTGAATCACATGTGTTTCATCTTTTGAAACACATGTGAATCGTAGTTCGTACGTTCCTCTTTATTTAGAAAACTCATGTTTTTAATAAATCATATGTGTTTAGTGACATGAAACATGTAATTCGAAGTATTATGCTCGTATGTATTTTTGGAACCCGTGTTATTAGTGAATCACATGTGTTTCATGACTTCAAACACATCAAACACATGTGATTTGTAGTTCGTATGCTCCCCTGTATAAAACTTCTGTTTTTAATGAATCACATGTAGGGATGCAAATTTGACCTGCGAGTTCGGGTACACACGGGTACCCGAGTCTTATAGGGCGGGTATTACCCATCTAAACGGGTAACGGGTCGGGGATGAGTTTAAATTTTATACCAGCGCGGACGGGTCAGGGACGGGTTTTATAATACCCGCACCGTTTATACCCGACCCGAATATATATATTAATGTGTAACTTTTTATTATACAAGTTTAGCCCACTAGTCACTACCCAAACTTAGCCCAACTTTTAATCTCTCATTAGCTCAATTTAATAATGGTTAAAATCTGGCCCGTCTCCCGTTAGTCCATTACGTATTGAATGAAATAAGCCTGAGCGAACTAAGAGTATTAAATGTTTTCGCGATTTTGTTTATATTTTTTATTGAACGGGGAACCGTCGGGTTCCTCGTACCCGGCGGGTATTTTCTACCCGAACCCGACGGAATTTGACCGGGCAGGGGGCGGGTACGGGTATGGGAATATCGGGTCGGGTACATGTATGGCTTTTGCAGTAGCTGCTACTACTTGTACCTGTAACACCGCAAAATTCAGAAAGCGTTATATATATATATATATATATATATATATATATATATATATATATATATATATATATATATATATATAATCTACAAATGGTTTAAACGGAAGCGATTCCAGTAGTTAAGTTTACGCTACGAGTTTAAGTCCGGTACTAGTCCCAAAACAAACATAATTGTTTAAACGGTGTTACTTAACGAAATGACTCATTTTACAAAACATATCAAACTGAGCTTGGTCAATCATCCCGTCTAAAGCACTGATCAACCTGAAAAGAGTCAACGAGGGAGGGATTAGCACAAAGCTAAGTGAATGAATATAATCTACAAATTCTGTAAAGCACAACAAGCAAGCATAAACATCCCCACGATCGAAAAGTCACATAACCACATATTCACTATTTGTTCAAGAAGCTCGGGGGTCCTGCAGGAGCCTAAAACCATCGTCAGCCCAACGACGGTACCCGAAAGCATGTACCCAACTCCCCGGTAAACCCCTTAACGTATAACGAATACAGGTAAGGTCCGAATACCAAATTAGGTGATACACTATACCCAGAAACTGACTTCTCAAACCTCGATTGCCCACTAACCGAGTTGTTGCCACGAATGAAGCCAAGCCTCCTCAACTATATTGCACATAACTTATTTAACTCAACACTAGCAAATAGGTACCAAACAAGCAAGTTATTAAAGTGCACGTCAAAGTGGGGATTAACATTGCTAGTTTCAGCGTTAGCAATGCTAAAGAGGAAACTCGCATTGCTAATCCTAAAATTCGAGATCTCTAAAATGTGCTGCCATTTTCACCCAAGTATGCAATCCCTAACCAATTGCAACCAAACACAAGTTGGAGGTTAAATCCACTCACTGTAACCTTCTCCTTGTCACCAACTCGGTAGTCTTATGTCACTGAGTTGTCCTCTAATTTCCTGTGAATCCAAAGGAATACCGAATTAGTATATAATTACACCAAAATTATAAACAATATTAAATATACATTTAACACTAACACTTCACTACAAGAAAACAACGATTTAGCAACGGACGAATTCCGTTGCTAAACCATGAAATTCCGTTGCTAAATGGGTTTAGCAACAGAATTTGCAACAGAGCCGTTCCATTTCAGTAAACCCCTTAGCGAATGAGTTTGTGACAAAATTTTATTTCCGTTGCACGTTTACAACGTACTTGATTCCGTAGCCAATGTATTCCGTTGAGGATTCCATAGGTGAAGTCTGTAGCGAGTTCCGTAACTATTTGTCCGTAGCGAATTCCATGGTTATGTTTCCGTAGCTAATTCCGTAGCAATAATGTTGTGGCAAATTCCGTGGACACGCTTCCGTAGTAAAATCCGTTACAATAATTCTGTAGCAAAATCCGTAGAAATTTCCGTGGCCAGACATCAGTAGTAAAATCTGTATTAATTTCCATGGTCACACTTCCGTAGTAAAACGCGTAGCAATTTCCGTGGTCACGATTCCATAGTAAAACCCGTTGCAATTTCCGTGGTCACGATTCCATAGTAAAACCCGTAGCAATTTCCGTGGTCACACTTCCGTAGTATATTCGGTAGCAGTTTCCGTGGTTACGGTTCGGTAGTAAATTCTATAGCAGTGGTCAAGGTTCCATAGTAAAACCTGTAGCGAATTCCGTGGTCAAGGTTCCGCAGTAAATTCGATAGCACTTTCTGTGGTCATGGTTCCGTAGTAAGATCCGTAGGTCTAATTCCGTAGCAATTTACAAAAATAAATATAATTTCCAATTATTTTGTTCGAATATCTAAAAACGCAAATATGTAAAACAAAACAATTTTGCATATTAATAAATAAATCCAACAATCTTTATTACATGAAAAGTAAAGAAGTCTAAATCAAAATAAACACTTCCTAAAAACAAAGCAATGGTATTCGACCTACTCCGTTGTCTTCTGTTTGAAGCTGTTAAAAAAGCTTTGGAGTTGTCGTTCGAGGTTATCAATTTTGGAGGTACTTTGTTCATTTTGCGTGTTTAGTTGATCAGCTTGCATCTTTACTAGTTCTTTCAACTCGTCATTTTGTTCTTTTTTGGCAGTCACAAGTTCCTTCATTTGAGCCGACTCGGCACTCTTCTCGGCTAGCTCTTTGTTGGCGTTTGTCTCCGGAGTGTAATACATGTCATTAGAACTTTCCTTTGATGGAATAAATTTTCCATACGACCCAAAACCATACAACCTCCTTTGTCGGTCATGACCTCCAAGAACTTCATAAAAGATGGAGTCATCATCTACATCTTCTCCTGTTTCTTCTATTTTTTTGCGTTTTTCCAAATAAGAAGCCTGCAAAATTAATATACTCTAGATTTAGATTAAATCATTTGAAAGAAAACATACAAAATTTATAAGACTTTTAACAAATGGAACTTACATGAATCTCTCGATCTTTGTCATTTATAAAAGTTTCTCCGTCATTATTTGCCGTGTGTGTATAAAAGAAAAACTCACTGTGAGGCGGTTCGCATCCTAAAGATCTCTTCTGCAATTATCAACTCAGAATTTTTATATTTTGACAGCAAAAAATATCAACTCAGCAATTATCAAGACTGTCTTGGAATTGCTTGGAGAATATTAGGTCAAGATGGTCTGTTTTAATCATTTTTAGCAGTTTGGATGTTGGGATGAAACTGATTTTTTGTGGAAGGCTTGGGTCTACGATTTTCCATTTTTAAGATTTTTTTTGGGATTTTTCTGAATTTTTCTGGAAAAGAAAAGGATTCGGACCAAATGCATCTTTTAAGTTGCACATTAGAGCTGTTAAACAAAACCATATAATCAGAGGGACATTCATAATAGAATGGTGTTAAGGATGCTTATCAAAATATCATGAAATTCCTCTACTGCCATGCCACTTACACTAAGTCCATTTAGCACCTAGAAATATACTAATTTATATTCAATTTAAATGATAATGGAATAAGAAAGTGCAATTCTGGATGGAATTATTGTTATCTTTGTGGAATTCACCGCACTATAATTAAGTTTGAGTGAGCATGGATCCACCGCAAGACTTACATCCACAAATAATCTCCCCAGAAACATTGTGAATCTGGCGGAGCTTTGACATATCTGCAATACGAATATAAATCTTATTCAGTAAAATCATGATTACATGTAAACAATGGCGCGGTTCAAAAAAAATGTAAACAATGGCAATGAGCACAAAATATTATACACCTGTTTTTTAGAAATTGTCATATAACTTTAAATTACTTCCATTATATATGCAACCTATTCCAGCAGTTGGACTTTAGCCTAACAAACCATAAATTTGATACCAAAAGCTACATAAATTGTATGGGTTAGTTGATTAGTTTATTACTATATGGTTCGAGAAACAGACTGCCAAAAGTAATAGCACCTAAAGCCTCCAGCACCTTTCAATGTAGTGGCCACAAATTATCTCTGCAGATAAGTAATCTAAATCATGAATTATCTGCAAGGTGAACAAAAAATATCAACACAAATCACCAAAAAATCAAAAATAAATGAAATGTGATACATATATAAATTGTGACCGTTGAATAATCTTTGGCAAGGTGGTAAAGAAACAATTTCTGTTTGATTTTTCCTTTTATGAAAAGATAATCGAACAAATGCAACTATAACCAAAAATATCACAATTAAATTTAAAACAATAATATTCTTGATATTATCCTCTTTGCAACTAAATTATGACAGGTGATTTTCATCATTATCCCCAAGTAAACAGTTCCCACTAAACTTCACAACTCTTTTATTGCTAGCATTTGTATCCCCAAATCAAAGGTACTGCTCATCAAAATTAGGGCAATCTACAAACTTACCATTTGATTTGGCATCACTACAGCAATGAAAAGCAGCTCCGCTGTAAAAAAAAATAAAATAAAACATTAAATCATTCAGAAATACAAACAGAGAACAAAGAGAACCAACTAATTGTCAAAATAAAACATAAATCAGAATCAAACATACACGAGAAATCGAATATAGAGATTTGAGCGTAGAAATTTAGATTTAGGTGAATATAATGAGTTTCGACTTCCAAACCTGCTTTTCACTTCTTGATTTGCAACCATTCATTATCCAAGAATAGAGATTTTAATTTTGAACTCTATAATGAAAGGTACGTTGAACAGGCGGATAAACCAATCAGATGGGTCATTAAATTGTTTTGGTGGGCTAAAGCCCACATCTTTACTGCTTTATAACATTTAAAGCCCTAACATGCGTCATAATAATTAATAGCATTTTGTTTAGACTAGTTAACGCAACTGAATGTTTGATGAGATGGTTGGGGCGTGGACATTTAACCTGTAGGTGTTGGGTTCGATTCCTGGCTAGCGATTTTTTTTCTTCCAAAAGGGTTCTAATTTTATAATTAGCAAGTGTTTTGTAACAGAGTTCCGTTGCTAAATAGCTATACAATTACTTTCCATAGCAAACTAGCTATGGAAATGCAGGGCGTAACAGAATTCGTAACAAAAATACCAACGGATATTTATTCCATTGTAAAATAACTACGGACCGCTGTTCCGTAGTTTGTTTCCGTAGCAACTTAACTATGAACTTTCATTCCATAATAAACTAGTTATGGAAAAAATTTCGTAGCAAAAAAGCCGTCGCAAAATAACAATGGATTAATATTTCGTAGCAAAATAACCACAGAATATATTTTCGTAGTTATTTTCGTAGCAAAATAACCACGGAATATTTTTTCATAGATATTTCCGTAGCTTAACAGCAATGAAACGCCACTCCATAGCAAATACGGTAGCAAGATAGCAACAAATTTTGTTTTCGTGACAAAAACCGTAGTAATTCTTGAGTACGCTACGGAATTTTCAATTCGTGGCAAATTTCGTAGTAACGTTACCACGAAAAACTATTCCGTAGTATAAACCGTAGCAATTTTGCAACGAAAATGAATTCCGTAGCACTCTTCCGTTGCTAAATCGTTGTTTTCTTGTAGTGGTTATCTCTCATTGTTTATAATCGCTGAGTTATGTCATATAATTTTGAAGATCTGATGTTACTGCACCCGAAATCGTTATCAAATAGTCACGTAAATCGTGTCTCTTTATGTTCAATTTGTTTATTTAATTGCTGAGGTGAGTTAAGGAAGTCTATGTTAGCGGATCCGATTTTTTTGCTAATAAAACCTAGATTGATACGGACCTAAATTCGATG
Source organism: Calendula officinalis (assembly GCA_963853835.1). Taxonomy (NCBI): domain Eukaryota; kingdom Viridiplantae; phylum Streptophyta; class Magnoliopsida; order Asterales; family Asteraceae; genus Calendula; species Calendula officinalis. The sequence continues at coordinate 58,010,435 of OY970825.1, forward strand.
GGGTTTAGAAGGAAGATAATTGTTGTTATATATGCTGATTTAGTTTTGTCTTCACCGTATTTGATAAGTTTTCATTAATCTGACAATAAATTGATTTAAAGTTTTGAGGATTCAGTCTAAATAGGAGATGGTTGGTTTCAAGATGGATGACTTGAAAAGTGAGTTTTTAACTGCTTACTTTTATAATATGTAGTGATGAAGTGGGATCAGGTGAGGACTGAGGACTATAAGGACAAATCTTAACCAATCTTTTTAAAAAAATTTAATCATTTTCTGAAATTTTGGTACAGTTGTTCAAATATCTTGTTTGGCAGGGTATACTATTATATCATGTAGTATAATTTAGAATTGATTTTGGTACAGTTGTTCAAATATCTTGTTTGGCAGGGTATACTATTATATCATGTAGTATAATTTAGAATTGAGTTCACAGAAATGACAATTACTAGTATATTTTTTCATAAAGGTGTTCCAAAAAGCAATTGTTACTGAATGAAACAAAGATTGGGCTGGGATTCTGTTACGGAATGTGTAATTGATGAACAAGTAATTAAGGAATTCAACACTAAAATAGGAATAATAAGTGAACTGAAATTGAAATAGAAATAGTAAGATAGATCTAATCGACCACAAACTGGATGATAGGTAAATCCCTTATGTCAAATGGGACCCCCTCTCATCTATTCATTGATCTCACATCTCTAACAAACTACTAACTATTTTACTATTATACCCCTTACAGATTTGCTCCCTCACCATGAATTTTATGATGAACGCTACCGACATAGTCAACACTTCCATCATCGGTTTCAAAACTATGTTGATTAAATTCCAGTTTACAACACTGAACTCTACAAAATCATACTTCTCAACATGTTAATTTATTTTTTAAACTTCATTATTCAATGCAAAAAAAAAAAAAAAAAAATAATGAATAAAAGACAAAAAGTCAGATTTTCATAAACATTGAAGATAGCTTACCACAAGGGAATTGAGAATTAAAATGCTATGAACAATCACACAAAGACATCCAAGAAATGTCTATATAAGAAAGGAGAAAAAGGTAAATAGTACGCGAACGCAAAGCTTGATCATAAAATCACTGCAAGAACTCCACACTTGCATAAAACCATTAATGAAGCCCCATATTGTCCAACAGTAAACCCCACACCATCAAGATCCAACAAAATTCACTCAAGAACAGAAATTCAAGAATTACTAAAATGCCCATCTTTACCATTGATATCATATATCCAAATGAATGTTCAAGATGCTAATCAAATGATAGATTTAGCATCTAAAAGATTCGAACATCTGGCTAGACCTAAAAGCAGTTGTAGCATTAATTGGCCCTTGATTCTCGACGTCGTTGAGAACCATGGCACAATGATAAAGCCCAAAGCATGCTATCAAGATTGCTCTCTAAGCTTGCATAGTTAACCATTTGTAGGAATTATAGTTTTCAATAACATGGATGGCCTGACATTCCTGTGGTTGTGATGAACAAAAAAGATTACATTAAACAACAATAATTCAATAGATTAAACCAACATAAAATGAAGGATAGATTGAGATTTTACATTCGGTGGATGGTAGATTGGCCGGCCCGTTGATATGCTATGAACAATTAACATGCTACGACCCGATCTGGTGCACAGACCGGTGTATAATGTGAGCTACTAGATACAATTCACAAAACATCGGATAAGTTTTGTTGGGGGGGGGGGGGGGGGGCTATTCCTGGATTAGGGTAAAAAAGTTCCATGATGGGATAAAGCTTCTTTAGGTTGTAATGAAGAGTGGAAAGCAATTGAACCTCTATAAATAGAGTATGAGATTCAATCCTAACCCTAATTATAATAAAACATATTCTCATATCAAGCCCAATAATTGTTGGAATTGGCATTATACTAAGTCCATTTAAAAAACCAACTAATTAGTGTCTTGAAATACACTTTGAAAGAACATTTTATTTAACTTTAGCTTTGCCTAAAGATATATACGTAATATTTTTTTGCGTTCTTACTTCAACGACAGCACGCGCTAGATCTAGTTTCTGATTTGGGATTATTATATGATGGGTTTTAAACGCGTTGTATAATTAGTGCGTGGGTTATTCTATATATACGTACCCCTAGATACAAATCTGAGGCTTAACATAAATGTTTGACGTACAACGTTGTTTGAGTAGCAAGAAACGTGTAACTTGCAATGTAACGAAGTTTAAAAACACGTAACTATGAGTGTCAGATAATGGAGACGTACATTAATAAGACGCTTGAGATATATATATCATTTTCATGTATTTTGTTAACAACTAACACACACCCTCCTAATTCTACATCTTTTTTTGTCCACGCTGAGACTTGAACCCTCAACCATGTGGGGCATTATAAACACCGGATATCGCTGGGCTATAAGCCTTTAGATTATCACTTACATGTACTAGCTAGACATGTTAAACTTACATAACAATATAAGATGTCTATAACCTATAAATAATACCAAACTTAACCAAATTATATAGAATGTCTTGAATGAATAGAAATAAAGTGCATCTAAAACAAACGTCTATCATGTGGCATAAACAATGATAGCAATTGGCGAGTTTGTTATTTAAACATACTATTATTTTCAATACAACATAATCTCTATATTTGCATTTTCATAATGAAATTGGTACTAAAGATTAAGGGGCTGTTTGTTTTGCCGTAATCAGCCGTAATCCTTCATAATTGGAATTCAATTCCGTTATGGTGGGATGTTTGAATGAGTGTTTTTTAAATTAATAATTCTATTCCTACGTACAAAATTCTGAATTACATTATTAGTTTTAATTGAAATCCAGCCAAATGCCTATAAATTCAGTTACGTTTCTGTAATAAACTAACAAACTCGAATAGTTTGTTTGTTTCACACTTATAATCTTTGAAAACATAAAATTACATAAACAAAAATTAAAAAAAAATTAAAAAAAATTTAGAAAATAAAAAATAGTTAAAAAATAATAAAAAATATTAAAGAAATAAAAGTTAAAAATATTAAAAATTAAAAAAAAAACTAAAAAAATCAAAAATCAAAAAATTACATAAATATGAATTTGAATTCCAGCTATAAATTTTGTAACTAGACGCGCAATAGAATTCAATTACATGATAATTCAATTCAATTATAATTCAATTAATTTAAAATTCAATTCCTTCGCACGTAATTCAATTTCATTACAAATGATTACGGGATGCTAAACACATCCTAAGTGTTTTATCATTTTGTTTTAGAGGGAGAAGACGTTAACTGTTTTTGTTTGAAGTGATACACTTTTTTGCATTTTTAAAAAAAATAAAAATATTTTGTTTGTATATATTTTACTTTGCTTTAAAAGATGTAAATGGGGAGTGTTTAGATATTACATTTTGACGGACTTCTTAACTTTTATTATGTTCATTAATATATGGATTTGTTACTCATATTTATTTACTACTACGTATATGTTATGTCAAAACTTTTGATATGATGATTTAGTGGATTCCTTATTTTTATTGATTTTTTATACAGGAATGTTAGGATTATATACGATACTATGTACAAGTTAAAGTTTTTTTTTTTGTTTTTTTGTTTTTTTTTTTTTTTTTTTGCAAAAAATGTATGAATAGATATATTTCTATATTATTATTTTTAACGACAAATATTAATCTATATTTAAATACCCACATATGCTTACTATGAGACTTGAACTCTTGACCACAAGAATGAGAGGTAAACACCTTATCACTAGGCCATATACCTCTATATAAAGTTGTGTTTTGCAATAAATGATAGCAATAAATACATTTCTATACGATAAATAAAGTTGAGTTTTGCAATAAATATATTTCTATAAGATAAATAAAGTTGAGTTTTGCAATAAAGTATATCAATAAATATATTTCTATAATATGATAAATAAACTTGAAATTTTCAATAAATGATTGGCAATAAATATATTTCTATTTGACTAAAAGTGATTGCGATAAATATATTTAGGATAGCAATAAATGATAACAACGTGGAGAAGCATACCACATTACTATATTTTATAGCGACTAACTAGTGATGGTGGTGATGACAGTGATGGAGGTTGGTGGTGGTCGTGAATGGTTAGTTGTGGTAGGTGATGATGGTGGTAATTTCAAAAATAAGTTGGATACCAAACACATTAATTCCCTGACAAACTATAAAACTAAGAAATGCGTACTTGGGAAAATATATTCATCTGATGATAAGTAAATGAATTAAAGTAAAATGTGACAACTCTACATCTTGGGTATGTTACAATGTTTCATTTCTACTATCTATATTTAGAAAGTTTCTATTTTTAGAAACTTTCTCATTTCGTATCATTTCTAATTTTAGAAAGTTTCTATTTTTAGAAACTTTCCTCATTTCCCATCATTTTAATTTTAGATAGTTTATATTTTTAGGAACTTTCCTCATTTCATATCATTTTAGTATTTAGAAAGTTTCTATTTTTAGAAACTTTACTCATTTAGTTTCATTTTACTTTTGGCATCCAAACACATAACTAGTTCACCAAACATTTAATATTTTCACCATACATCAGTGTTTGACTATTTTAGTCAACACAACATCTTATATTACTTGTGGTGACATTTTTTTTTACTCCAAAACACTTCTATTAATGATATTTAAGTAGTACTTAATCAATAAATCAAAATAAATAATTAAACGTGACTCGTAACGAATTTTATTCCAAACCGACACATCAATTGTTGTCCCGACCACTATGTGGCCGAACCTAGTCCCCCTCCTTCATAATTTCGTCCAAACCACACCAAGGTGGTGTGGTTATCATCTCATTTGAATCTTGAAGTGTTATCTCTATCCCTCTTTGGTTTTTATCTATATCTTGGTTCAAAAGAAACCTAGTCCTACTACAACTTTAACTTGAAACCCTAGATAGCCACACTATAAATAAAACCCACAAGCCTCCTTCTTTCCCTTGTTGATTTCGTCCCAAGCATCCCCAAAACAGCCCCGAGTTCGAGTTGGAGCATCCCCATTCGATCCTTGCCTTTCTTGTTCGTTTTCTTCTCAATTTCGATCGCAAGGTATGAAACCTGAACCCTTTATGTTGTTTTCTTCTTTGTTTCGGATCTATTACTCGAACCTGAGACCTAGGCCAAAGGCCAAGAGGTCTCGGCATTTGCTTGTGGTGTTGATCCTGAGCCGTACGTGTGCATGGTCACTCCATGCATACGGATTTCACCTCAAACTTGTTTATTTCGTTTATTGTTTTGTTAATCTTTCGTTGGTTCTTTGATTCGTTGTTGTTATTGTCTAAACCCTAGACTTTTGATCCCTAGAAACCCTAAATCTATAACCATTGATATGCTTAACCCTAGATCTAACCAAACAAACCCTTGATCTCGAACCCTAATCGAACCATAACACAAAACCGTAGGGTCTTGGCCTATTCGGCCGACCCACACCTAAACATAAACCCTAGAAACCGAAACCCTAACCCTAGTTGACAAATAGGTTGACTATTTGACCTAGGTTGACTAGATTTGACCATCATTGACTCAAACTTGTGCAAAACCAAACCTTAGACCCGAACTCAAACCCTAGCCGAAATCTAGTAGACCATTGTTGACTATTTTGACCAATGTTGACTTCTAGAATGGACTAATTTTGACCCATAAGTGAAACCGGGTCAAGGCCGGATCTTGACCCAACCCGTGGACCCAAACCCGAATACCTAATCGGGCCAAGGCCCGTACTTAGCCCATTCGATCTATCTTAGTCCATCGGGCCCAAACTTTAGTTGGCCCATTAGTATCCAAGCCCATTTGTATAACACCCTAAAATTTACAAGATTTTTAAAATTTTTAAGTACAAAATTATAATCAAAAGGTCCCATAAATGATCCCCAAAATAATTGTTTGATTTAAAAAAGTATTTAATGCGGAAATGTCTTGAATAAAATTCATAGTTTTAAAATAATAAAAACGTTTCACATCAGCACTCAGAAGTAGTACAGCAGTCAACCGTCCACCTTCTCTTTTCCTTTGCTAGTACCTGAAAATGGGAGGGAGTTTTTGGGTCAGCGGGGAAGCTGAGTGAATAAACTAAAAATGCAAACAACTACAACATACAATACATGAGGGCACACAGGTGAACTCCTAATCATTTACCACTAAGTTAATTTCTCAGTTTTTGTATCTTTTAAATTTATATAGCGCGCTTGTGTAACTCGAGTCGATAGATCAACCTCGCCTCTCCTTACACTAAAATGCCACAAGGGCCCCACACAGAATTTGCCACAAGGGCCCACACAGAATTTGCCACAAGGGCCCACACAGAATTTGCCACAAGGGCCCACACAGAATTTGGCACTCAGGCCACCACACAGAATTTCTACTGAGATTTATTAATTATTTTTATGTTTTCAACTCCTAACATAAACCACACAGATAGCCCTATCACTTAGTAGCACGAAATGACTTGGTACCGGCTCAGATACTCGGCACGTCCGTCTCAGATCAGTAGTATGCAAAAACAGTCACTCAGATAATAGATCAACACACAGAAAGTACAACAGATCAAAACAGTTAACCATATGAGTCATGCACGTATCGTTATAACTGAATACACGGTGAGAATACTCACCTCGATAAACGTAAGCTCCAAAGCATCCTCAATACTCTAAAGCGCTGCTCGGTTATTCCTAGATGATCCTAAAAGCATAAAAATGAAACCCGAATTACAATCCGTTCTAAGGACTCAATTTAGAAAACTGGCAGTACCCGTCGGTCTCACGGAAACTGCTATAACTCTTAAACTGTGCAGTAGATTTATCCCATATTTTTACCATGAAAAGTAGACAACCAGAAATACAAATCTATGTGAGACGGTCACTGGCCAAAACAGATTCTAGGTGTCCCAAAACCGCGTCGCAAGACAGGCATGTCGCACAGGTCATTTTCCTAACAGCATCATATTAAAACAGGTATAACTTTTGAACCGTAATTCGGATTGACGAGAGGGTTGCGGCATTGAAAAGCTAATTCAGAAATCACGGTCCCAGCACGGGCCAAAAATCCAGAAACGTATCTTAAGTGTATTAAAAACAGACTCAAAGATAGAAGACAGTTTCTGCCCAAAAACTTAGTTGTGTTTAAAACTCGTTTTGACAATCCCGACATCAACCCGCTAATTCCCAAGGCACCCGACAGCCCCGGAACTCAGTTATAATTTCAGAAACCTGTTTTCAAATAATCTAGTCCTTTATAAAAAAAAATCTTTCTCGGTTTAAGGAAACCAAGAACCTAAAGGTTCGGTTTTCCGGTTCTTTCTCGATTAATAAAACGATTAAGCCAATACAAAACCTTTTTACCCAAACCGACCCGAAACTTATCAAATCTCAGCTGCTAAAATCTAAAATCAGTGACTCAGAAACCCGAACCTAACTCATGATCAAAGGGAACATATAAAAACGGTTTAACCGACACCAATACGATCGTATAACAATTGCCTAACAACACCAACCCGACTAGGGCTCGGTCTCATTTCACAAACTTTGCAGCCCCGAATGCAAGAACCCCTACAAAACTAAATAACTCGAAAATATAAAAGAAAAGAGTTAGGATTTATACCCTTACGAACCAAGACGTGATCAAACGGTAGTACCCAAATCACCAAATCATTTAATATGAGAACCCAAGTTAGACGCCACTAGCACCATCGATTGGTTGAATCTGGATGTTTGTAGAATTAAACTCAAGGATAGGATAATGGCTTGATTAAAATAAATGTCAGTCAAACAACTGCTACCAAAATTGCCATCAAAATGGATGTCCTTCTTGCTGCGTGGCCAAGAAGTCACCACCGAATAACCAAAACATGGCTGCCTTAATTCTTTGTAAGCCAACACGTGTACAACTCTCTATCTCACAATCCTCACTTCTTGCCATCCGAATCACAAATTCAACCATCACACTTCCACTTTAATTCCACTGATCCAAAATAATCCCACCACCTACACTTTGGCTGCGATGTGGCCGACGGAATTGTTGCAAGGGGGCGCAAGGAGTAGATACGGTCAAAGGGGGGTTTAGGGGTTTTTAGTTTATTAGCTAATGGTTTCCCTAATCTCTTAATAGGCCTTAAGCCCAAAACACTTAAAACCCGACAACAAAATGTTTGCTCTTGGCATTGGCCTTCGGGCGGCTCGACTCAAAAGAACACCAATCAACTCTTACGATTAACTAATCGGTCCAAACCCGAGACGAACTATTTAATTACATTTATTAATATACGAACGTCTATTAAATTATAAGGTGTCTAAAAATTAAAATGTCTAAATAAGTAACGCGTCTAATAAATACGAACCGTCAAACTTCATAATCATACGGCCTCATAATTGCATAAGAATAATATACGGTCAACTGGTAGTCCAACAAAACGTAATTTAAAATTAATTTAAATTATTATTTAATCCTTTAAAATTTCAGGGCGTTACAACTCAACTCCACTTGAAATAGACTTCGTCCCCGAAGTCCTCGCTCGAAAGTTGCTCGGGGTAGCGATCTCGCATCGCAGACTCAGGCTCGTCAACGACACATATTCGCAAGACATGAAAACGATAAGGTTATGAATATAAGAAACTTGGTAGGGCGATCCACTCGATCAGAATAAATTCCAGCACTTGCTTGCACGAATCTTTCATCTCTAACGACGCAAAATGATAAGGCTAAAAGAGATGAACGGAATGCTCTCTAAGGATCTCGATTTATCGATGGAAAGAAAAGTCGATAATATGCACAAGATAACAACGATACTATGTTGAAGGCGTCTTCCTGCTCTCGTAGTCGAACACAATTGCTGCACCCAGCGGTTAACGTTGCGTTGAATCTCTGATTCAACTCCACTTGAAGATTTGTTACGGTTTGGTTTGAAGTGACAGATGAACTTGAAGCAGTACTCGGTCGTTTAATCCTTGCTCCTATGCACACTCAGCCCTCTCATGACGATAACCACATGTTTTATGGGACGAACTTCCCCGCACATTTCCAACAATTATCACTTTTACATTTTATTAAAAAAAAAATGAAATCTTATTATGGGAAATCTCTACCAATAGATGGCGCCTCACGGTCCTCTACTCTATAGGACATCGTTTTGCTAAAGCATAAGAAATGAATGTGTGGGTCGCCCCACTGTCAAATAACACAAAAGCAGGCACGTTGCTCACAAGGAATGCACCCATCACACAGATAATTCACACAGAATTCAAAATCACCTAGTAGTACTCCTGTAATTCACCCAGGAATGCAGGATGATACACGAAGAATCATAAGCACACAATAAGCAACTCAAGTATTTACCCAGAAATATCACTCACGAATGTAGTTCAGAACTATACCCAGAATTGTAACTTAGGAGGTAGCAATATCTATCATCAACAGCGTTACTTACCATACATAAATCTCATATATAATCATGTAAAGGCATAATTACACACATTCGATTCATCTCCCATATACTCGTTGATATATATATATATATATATATATATATATATATATATATATTAGGTCACCTCCGAGTAATAACTAAGATATACGTACCAATAATTAGAACGAATTATTTCTATATAAAATATATCTCCCCAAATTACTCCTTTGCATATACTCCAAATACACTCGATTAAAATTTTCATAATTCAACTTTTAACTTATCTCAATCTATACTAATAACTTATTTCAAACCTCGTTTAATGACTTCCCACAAGTCAACTTATAACTTTTTATTTTTTTATTATTTAGACCACATATTTACTCATTAAACTCATATTACCCACTTTTTACTAAAAAAAAACTCAATTAAATTTTATACACTTATTTGACCGATTTCTTATTACTCGATTTACGAATTAATCCATTAGTTCTCATTTACTCTATACACAATTACCTTTTATTCCGGATTTAAAGATTTTCTCATTGTTCATTATTTTAATACTTTCTCGCCTTTTAGAAATTTCTCCTTAGTTCAATATAAACTTCAACTTATTTAATAATTGCTCCAAATCATAAAATTTTATAACACTTCAAAATTTTTAAAAATTAAATAAATTAATAAATAAAATATTATTCGATAACTCTAAATAAAATATATTACTCACAAAATATAATTTTCTCATAAAAACTTTATAGCACCTCTAAATTTTTAAATAGAACTTCCTGACAATTTAAAACTTTTCTCTTTTAACTTGTTTTATCGACCTGTTCATTTAACACGATTTATAAACTTCTTATAACTTAAAAATTTACTCAATAATCAATCTACATGAAATTTTCTCATTTGAGCTCGTTTTAATAATTCATTATCAACTCCAATTAACAACCTCATTTTAACTCATTTCCTCATATCCGACACATTATAAATTCTCATTACTTTATAATTTCTCATTATCTCATTAGCTATATAGTTAGAATATTTGTAACATCTCATTTGCACGTTTACACTCAGCCTAATTAATCTCGGTTATCAATCTTATAAACTCTATAATTACCCTGTGAAATGACTTTAAATAATCTTAATTACTCAGTTCGATAATTACTCTTATAAACTCTCTGATCAGTTATATTATCTATATTTCACACTTTAACTTCTTTACCCAGAAAAATCTCTATGCATAAGCATTACAGTCGTAATATTTAAAAAAATAGTAGTCAATGATAACTATTCTTGGAAATTTTCCTTTTTACCCCTACTCAACTCCACTTGGAGAAAACTCGTCCTCGAGTTTGGAACTAGTATCGTCTACCCAAAATAAACAAGCAAGCATGTAGTCACACAAACAATTAAGATACACATACTAATTGCACAATAACAAGCATTGGTCCATCGTTCCCCTCAAAATCTCCCCATAACCAACCAAAAGTCCTGTGCGGAAAGTAATAGGGGCCCTCTATTACTTTCGACACCTACCTTTGTTTGGTCACGAGTCAATCCCAAAGTTCACGACTTCCCACACAAAAATTCCACCAGCAAATCACACTCAGAAAAAGAAAATTTATTTTCCATATCCAATAAATACAAATTCGCACTCAGTTGTATGTACTCAGAATCTTATAAACATTACTCAGAAATGCACTCAGCAAAAGGCACTCAGCAAAAGGCACTCAGCCAAAATATTTTATTATGTTCTCAACAGTTAAACTCAGAACATAATATAGCTCATAAACTCTTTTAATTTCATTTTAAATAGATCACCACCGAATTAATGATGATAGTTTCCCTTTAGTTCACTTTTAAAAAATACCGTTTAAGATAAGCTTGAATAACTTATCTTTAATTCAGCTCGGAAATCCTCGATGAGTTAATATAACATACTTATATAGTTTATTCAATATCTTTGCGTTAATTTAATAATTCTTCATTGAACTCATTAATCACATAAAGAAAAATTGAAGGATTTTCATGCTCAGCTTTTTAAATCACATACTTTAAAGGTTTTCTTATTTGATCTCAATTTAATAAATCTCAGTTTATTATTTCCTAGCATAATTTTTTCCTCAATACTCGTGTTTCATCTCTTCATAAAAACATTTTCCTTTATAATTGTCCCAAGATTTTATAACACCCGAAATTTTTTTTCACAAATTCTAAATTTGATGAATGACTTCAAAAGTTTCACTAAATAAAATCTCAAATGATAATTTAACATTTAAAAAAAACATGTTTAATCCAACCGAAGTTTTAACACAACAAAAATATGTTCTCGGTATTTTCACTTTACTCCACTTAATAAATTATCATAAAAAAATAATCTTTAAATTAGTTGGTAATATATTTTATTTACTCGTTACATAGTTTACTCGTTTCAATAACTCTTTTTATTAAGTGCTTTCCCAAAACGTAAGATTTTAACATTTTCTCAATGTGTCGAGTTCATTACTCCTCTTTAACACTAATAACTTCCTCATTTATTCAAGCATATTTCTCATTTAAATAATTTATAGATTTTATATCCTCAGTTTATATCCATCTATTACACTCTTGGTTAAATTGTCTCAGAATTTTATGAAATCTCACTTCAAGTTTATAAGGTGTTTCTCTAAATTGAAAACTTTTATTACTTTCTCATTGAAATTTATAATTTCACATTTCTTCATTATATGTTTTTGTATATATAAATATATAGAACTTTAATAAAGTAAAACCAAAACTATGCTCAAATTAAGCTCTAAATAATACTCATAATTATAGAATCTTGTATTAGTATATTTATATACATATATGTTTATCCATACAATTCACAGGTAATTCTCTCAGGGAATAAGCTGAAAATTTTCAGAATACGCTACTCGTCTATACTCAGAATATAGCAAAATCTCAAATAAATAATACTCTTAAACATTACCGGCAGTAGGAAAAACGAGGGTCGACGTGACATGCTGTACGTTTGATGTGAAACTTCTCTCAGAAATTGTTTTACTCTTTTCTAAAAAAAAAATTCAACTTGAGTTTGAATTCGCCCCTTGCGAATCCAAATCCCTCAAGTCAGTGCTCTGATACCAACTTATAACACCCTAAAATTTACAAGATTTTTAAAATTTTTAAGTACAAAATTATAATCAAAAGGTCCCATAAATGATCCCCAAAATAATTGTTTGATTTAAAAATGTATTTAATGCGGAAATGTCTTGAATAAAATTCATAGTTTTAAAATAATAAAAACGTTTCACATCAGCACTCAGAAGTAGTACAGCAGTCAACCGTCCACCTTCTCTTTTCCTTTGCTAGTACCTGAAAATGGGAGGGAGTTTTTGGGTCAGCGGGGAAGCTGAGTGAATAAACTCAAAATGCAAACAACTAAAACATACAATACATGAGGGCACACAGGTGAACTCCTAATCATTTACCACTAAGTTAATTTCTCAGTTTTTGTATCTTTTAAATTTATATAGCGCGCTTGTGTAACTCGAGTCGAGAGATCAACTTCGCCTCTCCTTACACTAAAATGCCACAAGGGCCCACACAGAATTTGCCACAAGGGCCCACACAGAATTTGCCACAAGGGCCCACACAGAATTTGCCACAAGGGCCCACACAGAATTTGGCACTCAGGCCACCACACAGAATTTCCACTGAGATTTATTAATTATTTTTATGTTTTCAACTCCTAACATAAACCACACAGATAGCCCTATCACTTAGTAGCACAAAATGAATTGGTACCGGCTCAGATACTCGGCACGTCCGTCTCAGATCAGTAGTATGCAAAAACAGTCACTCAGATAACAGATCAACACACAGAAAGTACAACAGATCAAAACAGTTAACCATATGAGTCATGCACGTATCGTTATAACTGAATACACGGTGAGAATACTCACCTCGATAAACGTAAGCTCCAAAGGATCCTCAATACTCTAAAGCGCTGCTCGGTTATTCCTAGATGATCCTAAAAGCATAAAAATGAAACCCGAATTACAATCCGTTCTAAGGACTCAATTTAGAAAACTGGCAGCACCCGTCGGTCTCACGGAAACTACTATAACTCTTAAACTGTGCAGTAGATTTATCCCATATTTTTACCATGAAAAGTAGACAACCAGAACTACAAATCTATGTGAGACGGTCACTGGCCAAAACAGACTCTAAGTGTCCCAAAACCGCGTCGCAAGACAGGCATGTCGCACAGGTCATTTTCCTAACAGCATCATATTAAAACAGGTATAACTTTTGAACCATAATTCGGATTGACGAGAGGGTTGCGGCATTGAAAAGCTAATTCAGAAATCACGGTCCCATCACGGGCCAAAAATCCAGAAACGTACCTTAAGTGTATTAAAAACAGACTCAAAGATAGAAGACAGTTTCTGCCCAAAAACTTAGTTGTGTTTAAAACTCGTTTTGACAATCCCGACATCAACCCGCTAATTCCCAAGGCACCCGTCAGCCCCGGAACTCAGTTATAATTTCAGAAACCTGTTTTCAAATAATCTAGTCCTTTATAAAAAAAAAAATCTTTCTCGGTTTAAGGAAACCAAGAACCTAAAGGTTCGGTTTTCCGGTTCTTTCTCGATTAATAAAACGATTAAGCCAATACAAAACCTTTTTACCCAAACCGACCCGAAACTTATCAAATCTCAGCTGCTAAAATCTAGAATCAGTGACTCAGAAACCCGAACCTAACTCATGATCAAAGGGAACATATAAAAACGGTTTAACCGACACCAATATGATCGTATAACAATTGCCTAACAACACCAACCCGACTAGGGCTCGGTCTCATTTCACAAACTTTGCAGCCCCGAATGCAAGAACCCCTACAAAACTAAATAACTCGAAAATATAAAAGAAAAGAGTTAGGATTTATACCCTTACGAACCAAGACGTGATCAAACGGTAGTACCCAAATCACCAAATCATTTAATATGAGAACCCAAGTTAGACGCCACTAGCACCATCGATTGGTTGAATCTGGATGTTTGTAGAATTAAACTCAAGGATAGGATAATGGCTTGATTAAAATAAATGTCAGTCAAACAACTGCTACCAAAATTGCCATCAAAATGGATGTCCTTCTTGCTGCGTGGCCAAGAAGTCACCACCGAATAACCAAAACATGGCTGCCTTAATTCTTTGTAAGCCAACACGTGTACAACTCTCTATCTCACAATCCTCACTTCTTGCCATCCGAATCACAAATTCAACCATCACACTTCCACTTTAATTCCACTGATCCAAAATAATCCCACCACCTACACTTTGGCTGCGATGTGGCCGACGGAATTGTTGCAAGGGGGCGCAAGGAGTAGATACGGTCAAAGGGGGGTTTAGGGGTTTTTAGTTTATTAGCTAATGTTTTCCCTAATCTCTTAATAGGCCTTAAGCCCAAAACACTTAAAACCCGACAACAAAATGTTTGCTCTTGGCATTGGCCTTCGGGAGGCTCGACTCAAAAGAACACCAATCAACTCTTACGATTAACTAATCGGTCCAAACCCGAGACGAACTATTTAATTACATTTATTAATATACGAACGTCTATTAAATTATAAGGTGTCTAAAAATTAAAATGTCTAAATAAGTAACGCGTCTAATAAATACGAACCGTCAAACTTCATAATCATACGACCTCATAATTGCGTAAGAATAATATACGGTCAACTGGTAGTCCAACAAAACGTAATTTAAAATTAATTTAAATTATTATTTAATCCTTTAAAATTTCAGGGCGTTACAATTTGGACCAAAGCCCAAACCTTTGGCCCATTCCTTACCCAAACCGAACCCAAATGGGCCAATCCCAATCCAAGGCCCAATCTAATTGGACCTAAGCCCAACTTAAGGCCCAAGTGGCCCATCTAGTGGCACATTAAGCCCATTAGGCCGATTAAGCCCATATAGGCCCATTAAGCCTAACCCAAGTTCATTCGATGTCACAAAACATAAAACATAATGTTAATCATATATCATATATCATTTATTATTAGATCGCCTGTGTTAGCTTAGTTTAATTAGAAGCGTTATTGCGTTTAGGCGCTAGGAGTCTTTGAAGAGATTCCTTTAGGTTTATCGAGAGCTAAACTTTGCCCAGGTGAGTCCACAGACCCCTTTACTACTTTTTACTGTTTTTATAAACTTTGGGGTGGAAAACATAAACAAATTCTACTGTTTTACTATGACTGTACAACAATATCTATACACTTTCATTATCGCATTGGCATGACATACAATTATTATACCGGACTAAGGTGCCAGCAATCATTAACTAGTGGATCTAGACCATGGATATGCAGATACTACTATTGGCTGACACTCATCCTCCCAACATTATTTGATCACTACTTGGTTTATCCAAGACATCTTTCGGGAGTGTATATCCATAAAAGAACGATAACATACTGGAGTTGAAGTGTTGATTGTGGACTTAGGGGTTGGTATATTAACTCAATAGACTAGCTACTTGTTGGGGATAATAGGCACGCGATGTCAAACATAACAACTTGTTCAACACATTTTCATAAACAAAACTAGTAATTGTAGATCTTCTACAATTACACTTCACTTTTCATACTTACTTCTCATATCATATGAGTGTTGAATCTTATACTTTTTCATTCATAAATCTATTTTCATAACAAACATTTTGGGTAGCAAACACTTTACTTTTACAACAAACATTAACCCTGTGGATTCACTCAACATTATTGTTGACCCTTTTATACTTATGTTTCCAGGAGAATAGGTGCACAATGAGACTGGAGGATATGAGCAGTGGATTGTCGTGAGCCATGAATGAACATTTAAGTTTACGAACAATCACATCATTTTCAAAACTTACTATTTTTAGTAACTACTATTTTTGAAACTTTCCATTTTCAGAAGGTAAACCATTTTCATTATGTTATTTACGGGGTTGTTTGTTTACTTAATTTTTTCTATGTAATCATGAACGTTACACCTCTGTTCTTCCGCAAAACATTTTAAATGAAGTAAAACTCACTTTTGGCGGGGTGTGATATAAAAGTTGTAACACCCCAATTTTTCGGTAGTTAAATTAATTACCTTTGTATTAAAATAAATTACGTGTTACTTATTTATTTGAGACTATGTGCTTACGTGATATACTGTGTATTTAATTTGAGTAAATACATGTGTGACGTTTCATATAGGTAACCAGAGTGTTATTTAATTCGTGTTTAATTAATTATGAGATTAATTAAATATAACTAGACGTTATATAAAGTTAATAATATGGTAATTATTTAGACGTTTTAATTAATTAGATGATCTGTAATTAGAAGGCTCATATTATTTAGGTGTTTTATTGACCTGGACACTTTATTATTATTTTTTTAGACGCTCGTATATTATCAAATGTAATTTAATAGTTCGTCTCGAGTTTTGACCGGTTAGTTAGTCGTATAAGTCGGGTTTAAGTCGAGCTGGTTAATATTATGAGTCGAGGCCCGGCCATAGACCTAGGGCCAAACTTGTCGGGAAAGTGAGCGGGCTTGAAGCCTTGTGGTGTAAAGGAGTTGTTAGATTAAGCAAGGAGGAATTACCCTAAACCAATCTCATTTTCATCTGTAATAGTTGGCCACCGCATATGGCAGAAAGTTTTCTTGCATTCTTAGAGTACGTCTCTCGTTCCTGAAGTATTACCCCCCATTTTGCAGGTACTAGCAAAGACAAAGAAAATGTTCATGGATGAAGAGTTGTGTCGAGATATCGATTGGGATGCGGATTTAACTGTTTGTTTTGAGCCAAACATGTTTTTAAAACCTTTCATTTATTATTCTGTATTGAAGACCTTGAGACGGTTTGTTTTTATTAATTAATGAGTTGGGACTGGTTTTAATTACTTGCACTTGGGAAATTTACTTATTCTATTGTTTAAAATTTTTTAAATTTCCCCTGATTTTTGGGATGTTACAAATTGGTATCAGAGCTTTGGCTTGAGAGAATTGGGTTCACAAGAGGTGGATTCTAGACTCAAGTCGAAGCATGAGTTTTCCATATGATTTTTCAAAATGTTTTAAAAACGAGTCCAAATCCAAATCGGGAAGGAGCGAATCACGACGACCTTATGCCTCTACTACTTTATTTATGAGATATTTGGCTTATTAAAAACTTCCCAAGTGACATTGACAATTAAGAGAATAATAGAGAATTAACACGAGATGAGCGTGAATTGTACGACTATATGTATATATATATATATATATATATATATATATATATATATATATATATATATATATATATATACACACTATATACTTATTGTTGTGAACTACTTGTTAAGTGGTTGTTATGAGGATGGGAGATCGTGGAATTTTTGAAATTTGCTCGAAACCATGACAGGGGTAGGTGCGGATAATGATAGAGGGCCCCTATTATTATACGCACATGACTAGTGCCTATGTTTTAAAAAGGATTTAAGGAGACCATTTGTCAAGCATCTAAGTATCATTAAAACACCCCAATTGTTACATATAAATTAGTATGTTATTACGAGATAAAATTGATATGTTGAGTATACGAGTGAGAATTTAACAATCAACGGTATGAGATTACGGGATACCGTTAAATTTGAGTAAATTAGTAATGAGATAGACGATAAAATCACTAAGAGGAGATTAATGGGAAAATAGAGAAAATAAATTTAATAAAAGATTATCATTTCGAGTAGATAAAGAGTTATCAAATCAAAACATGTGAGAAGTTATTAAACTAAATTGAGTAATGAGGAAGTATATTAAATGTTTAAAATAATGATTGAGTGAAAGTAATTAGGAATAAATTAATTCCTATTACTAAAAAGTTATTAAATTTATGGGAAATTAATAAATCAAGTTGAATTCTTTAAATGATCTAATTGAGTTATTAATAAATCAAGGGCGATTGAGCAATCGTTAAACAAAGTTGACGAGAAATAAAAAAAATATTAAGTTAAAATTAATGAGTAAATTGGATGAAAACATCACTAAATTGAGATTTATGAGAAAATACTATATAATTAAATAAGAGATTATTAATTTAGATTGAAAACGAATTATCCAAACAAATCAAGTGAAAGTTAATTAAGCCAAATTGAGTGAAAATCACTAATGATAATTTGTTAAATTGAGTAATGAAGAAGTATATTAACTGGTCAAAATTTGAAGATAATGATTAAGTAAAAATGATTAAGAATAATTTAATTCGTATAATTGAGAAGTTATTGAAATTACAAGAAGTTAATAAAGCGAGGATGAAAGAGCAATTGTCCAAGACGATTTAAATGAAAAGATTTTAAGATTATTGAGTTGAGTCAAGAAAATTATTGAACGAAATGGTTGTATCGAATAACACGGTTGAATAAGTCAACGAGAAAATCACTAATAAATGAGACTTCTACGAATAAAGGGTTAATAAACTGAGTTTTGCATTTATACAACTATTGGAAGAAAACATCATGAACGTGGAGTAAGAGATAAAATTTATGATAGAGATAATAAAAGTTGTAAAATTGAGACATTATTAATTAAAAGAGATGAGGAACCCAACACGAGCTAATAACTAAGTAAGTGACAAAAGTGAGTTAACGAGGTAGATTCACCACGATTTTAATGAGGATTTTTTTTATCTAATAATAAAATTGTTATGTGGTAATAATGATATCAAACACGCTATTACTAAACCAAAATGAGAATTTTATACACAGATGTGATCAAGAGAAAAATGTGGATGCGTAACGCGAAATAACAAATTGTGGTGCTAAAACATGTAATAAGTTTGACTTGTGAGGAGTCATAAAATGAATAATTATTAGTGAGAAATAATTATGACACTATTAAAGGGTAATAATTGTGGAAATCCAATAAGAGTACGAGAATCCATGAGAATGCTAATGAGGAACCTAACACCTAATATGAGCAATGAATTTTTATAAACTGATAAAAACTTAATGAGTAGGGGTGTGAGAGGGGCGTAAAGAGTATACGTTGGGACCGACTCACACCTGTGCATAAGAGTTTAATTATCGAGTAATCAACTGAAACCTTAAAATATGTAATAAAAAACATTAATCAACAAACCGAACTACTGAGTGTTAGTATCGAATTCTATGAGTATAGAATATGAGATTTTGAGTGTCAGTTCTAAACTCGGGGACGAGTTTTCTCAAAGTGGAGTCGAGTAGGAGTAAATTAAGAGAATTACCAAGAGAAATTTTTTATTATGTGTTATTTATAATTGTTATGAGCATATATGCTCATATAATTGGCTAGAGAGTGTATACGAGTAACTTTTAAATCGAGAAACTATTCCTATAAGAATATAATGAGATAATAAGAGAGTATTAAAATATGAGAATTTATTATGAATTTTTCCAAATCAAGTTAAATGAGAAAAAAACGTTATTATGAGGAATTATTAAATCCAGTCGAGAAAGTTACATGCATATGATTAGAGAATTTATAAGAATAATTGGGAATAAAATATTTCATGTGATGGTATAATTATCAAGTGCTGAGAAATTCATAAACCGAGAGTAATGGTGCAAATTAATGAGAGGTAGCAAGTACTATAATTATATAATTAACGAGAAATTATGAAATTAGAAGTAATGAGAATGTTATTAAAGAGTCGGTCATGAGAAGATCGCCATAATGAAATTATGAGGAAAAATTTATTATTATTGAGAAATTATCGAGCTATAAATCAAGTTAAACGAATAAATTATTAGAATGTACCAAACGATAAAATTTTATTTATGAAAAATGTATTAAATTGAAACTAAGGGGAATATCGAGTTAAATTATTAAATTGAATATTATCAAATATTACACTTTATTGAGTAATTATTAAATCGAGAATAGCTATTGAAATGAGCAAATGGGAAAAATATAAGTGTACCAAACAATAAAATTTTTATTAAATACGATGAGTTTCTAAATCGAGAAAGCACTGAAAATATAAAGTAATAAGAAAACATTTTTGTTGAGAGTGAGAATTAACTGTAAATATGCAGGAATTAATGGGATAAGCAATTAACGAGTTAATTAATTAAGTAAAGAGAAAACATTTAATTGAGGTGTCTAAAACTCAAAAATAAAATGAGATTTATAAGTGGACAATTAGTCAAATTAATCAAGAGACAAATTAAATGAGAATAAAACGAGAAGCTAATTAACGAGCTAAATGATAAAATCATTAAGCGAGTTGATGAGTATCATTAAAATGAGTTGAACGAGCAATATTAAAAAGAGTCAACCAGAAATTGTTAAATACGAGTTAACAAGAGAACCAATAACGCGACTGAAAAGAGAAATTATCCATTCAAGTAGTATGAATAATTAAAACTGATCACGCGAGAAACCGCAAGAACAAGAAAAATGAGTATATTGCGTGAATGAGTATATTGCATGACTGGTGAGAAAGTCATTGAGCGAAATTTGAGTTAAATTGATAATATAGCTTGCGTTGAGTTAAAAGCAAGTTGTGGAAATTTGAGGAGTGCATTTGAGTATATGCAAAAATGAGTAAAAGACATGAGTTGCTTACTATGTGATCACCTTCTGTGAATGATATCTGAGAATATGAGATTTCCATGTGATAAATACATTTATTGTGAAAAATGTACTTGTTTGTGTATTGTTAGATAGTGGTGTGAACCACTAAATTGTTTCTTATGCCTTAGACAAACTAATGTCCCATAGAGTAGCGGACCTGGAGGTGTTATTATTACTAGAGAACACTAATAATAAGGCTATCTGTTGCTAAATTGTATGAGTGACTGACTAATAGAGCTGTGTGGAAATAAATTTCCCCACAAAAATTCATTATTACCGCCACGAAAGGGTCGAGTGTGATTGTGAGCACAGATTTGATGACCGAGTACCATGACGTTATCATTTGTCGCCACAAACCCAACCATAACAAATATCCAAGTGGAATTGAATTGGAGATTCAACGCGACGTTAACCACTGGGTGCAACAAACCGTGTCCAGTTACGAGAGCAAGAAGACACTTTCAGCAGAGTATTGTGGATTATTTAGTGCTTATTATTGACATCCTTTTCTTTTCGAGATAAACCGAGTTCCTTAAAGAACATTCCAATTCTGAGCCATTATCATCTTGCGCCTCTAGAGACGAAAGATTTTGTATGAGCAGTTGTGAGAACTAGAGTTCATTCTGAGCGAGTAGCTTCCCCCGAGTAGTTTCATTCTTTTCTCTATTATTTATAACCCATTCTTGTTTCCCCGTTTAAAGAGATGTGTCATCGATGAGCCCGTGGTGGTGTTCTAGGAGCATGAGTCTGAGATGCGAGATCACTACCCTAAGCTTTTTCCGAGCGATGACTTCGGGGACGAAGTCTATTTCAAGTGGAGTTGAGTTGTAACACCCCAATTTTTTGGGTCGGTAAATTAATTACCTTTTTATTAAAATAAATTACGTGTTACTTATTTATTTGAGACTATGTGCTTACGTGATTTATTGTGTATTTAATTTGAGTAATTAACTGCGTGCCGTTTCATATAGATAACTAGAGTGTTATTTAATTCGTGTTTAATTAATTATGAGATTAATTAAACATAACTAGACGTTATATAAAGCTAATAAGACGTTAATTATTTAGACGTTTTAATTAATTAGATGATCTGTAATCAGAAGGCTCGTATTATTTAGGTGTTTTATTTATCTGGACAATTTATTATGTTTTTAGACGCTTGTATATTATCAAATGTAATTTAATAGTTCGTCTCGAGTTTTTTACCGGTTAGTTAGTCGTATAAGTCGGGTTTAAGTCGAGCTGGTTAATATTATGAGTTGAGGCCTGGCCATAGACCTAGGGCCAAACTTGTCGGGCTAGTGAGCGGGCTTGAAGCCTTGTGGTGTAAAGGAGTTTTTAGATCAAGCAAAGAGGAATTACCCTAAACCCTATTCTAATTTTAATGTGTAATAATTGGCCACATATGGCAGAAAGTTTTGCTTGCATTCTTAGAGTACGTCTATCGTTCCTGAAATATTCCCCCCAATTTTGCAGGTACTAGAGAAGGCAAAGAAAATCTTCATATAATAATTAGAGCAGGTATATCTAGAGCAGGTATATTTAGAGCATATTTATTTAAAGTTCTAAGAGGCATATGATAATTTACCTTTTTGTTTAGTCATGACATCATTAATTTTATTGTCTAGTCTACTCCCTCCGTCCCATTTTTATTGTCTAGTATATTATTTTAGTTTGTCCTATGTCGTTCCTAAATTTCAACCAATCATAATATATTTAAGTGGAAAAGAGAAAACTTGATTGGTGACATAGTATAATTAATAGCCTTTTCTTAAACAATGTGTTTTTTTGTAGTAGACAATAAATTTGGGACGAAGGGAGTACAATATAATTATAATTACTTAAAAACTATTTAAATTAATAATTATTAATATACCAATAAACTTACAACTCTCTAAATTAATAAATTTCTTTAGTCCTGACATCATTAATTTAGTGGGTTTTTATTGTAATAGTGAAATACAGTTCATCATGTTTAACTTAGTTCATCACCTTCTCTACAAACCAATACATAAAGATATAAAGACACAGAAAAGTTCCAGTATTTGACGGAACAAATTTACTGCTTATAATAAAGAATCCAAAACTAAGATTCACGAGGCTCAAGAATAAAAGGCGTTAGTGACAAAAAAATTGGTCTCTAACAGAATAAACTCGACACAATGTACGATTAATGACCAAAGTTTGGGTGGTCATTTTTCATCACTATATCCTGTCCCTAATGGTAATTTAGTGACCACCGTTTAGTAATGGTCACTGTTTTTGAAGTGATGACCAAAATTTAGTAAATTAATAGTGATTAAACGATGTTGTTATAATTATTAGTCAATAGTATAGTCAATAGGATATTGACCCAAGTAAATACCTATTAATTGTCTTTATTAGGGTCAATATTCTATTGACTATTCTATTGACTAATAGAATAGAATATTGACCATAGTCAATAGAATATTGACCCTAGTAAATAATAATGAGTCGTCACTAAAAACTTGTCAATACTACAATTGAAAACATAGCTAGGAATAAGATAAAATTTGAATAACTTATAACAAAGAAACTAAACCTTAAAATGCTATGAACAATCAAAGACATACAAGACATGTCTATACTAATACAAGAAAGGGGAAAAGGTACATAGTTTGAAGTTGTTAACATGGGAGGAAAAAGAAACGCAAGATCATAAGACGTGCAGTACAATTAACTCCACAAAATATCGGCCCAATTTTTCTCATCATAAATCCTCCATTGTCCTTGCAACCGTTGATGAACCAACCTTAAATTTCCGTCAAAAACACAAAATGATCAAGCCCAGAGAGGAAAGGATAACATATAGAAGTTAATCTCAGATACCCCAAAGGAGCTGCATATTAGATTTACAATAAAAAAGTTAATGATCTAAAATAATAAACATCCATAAGCTAAAACATTAATATAACATCAAACGGATTTAGATTTTAACCTTCGTGGAGACGTTGCTAGGCCTTTGATATGCTATGAACAATTAACATGTTAATTATGAACTGATCAAATCGGATATGTGATTTACGGGCCGGGGATATTCCGGGATTAGGGTAAAAAGGTTCCATGATAGCAGAAGCTGAGTTAAGTAATGAAGATTAGAATGCAATAGAACCTCCTATAATAGAGTTTGTGATTCAATCCTAACCCTAATCTTAATAAAACATATTCTCAAATTGAGCCCAATATATAATTGTAGGAATTGGGATTATATTAAATTAAAGCCCAATTAAAAAACTAACTAATTAAAGTCTTCAAATACACTTTGAAGAACAGTTTAGTTTAACTTTAGGCGAAGCTAATGATATATATGTAATATATTTTGCTTTCTTACTTCAACGACCACACCCTAGATCTAGTTTTCGATTTGGTATTATTATATGATGGGTTTTAAGCGCGTTGTATAATTGGTGCGCGGGTTATTCCTATATATACGTACCCTTATATACGAAATGGAGATTTTATAGAAATGTTTAGAGTATGACATTGTTTGAGTAAAAGGAAACATTTTATTTGCGATGTTAACAAATTTAAAAATAGTAATTATGAGTGTCGGATAATGGATTCTTTCATTAATTAGACGTTTGTGTGGATTGTGATTCAATGAATAAACTAGAAATTAAGCAATATCAAGCAAGAATTGGAAGATTGAGATACAGAGAAAATTTGACCAATACTTTGCTTAGGATCTGAAAATTACAAATTATGCAAAGGTTTAATGGTAATTAGCTAACACCAAGGTATTTATACCTAGATCTAATTTCGACTAATTACAGAATTCTCCCTAGACTATTGGTTACAACAAATATTACCCAACAATATCCCCCTTTGTAACAATAGTCTGGGAAGCGTATCTTCGAAGTATTCATCTTTAGCCAAAGCTGCACCTGGTAGATATTCCGTTGAATAATGTTGTATCAGGATCACCTTGAGCTTTGTTAACCTGTAAAAATGAATACTTCTTGTAGCTTTTTAATCAACAAGTATTATTTTGAAGACTTTTGATTGAAGATACATATTGATCGACTAAAAATATAACCCATACTAATAAAGAGATTAGCAGCGGAAGTCTTTTCTTGAAGTTTGTGGCTTTATGTCGATCTATGATTCTTGATAATTTTGTTGTTGATCGAGGTAAAATATTGATAACAATTACACTCCCGTCAAACAAACAATTATTTCTTCACGGGAGTTGGATTAAACGTTTTGATATTTACTCCCCGGTGAACGGATTGCCAAATTCAACTACGAAAGTTGTTTGATATCTTCGTTAGATCCATGGTTTCTTGTTTACCCCCCCCCCCCCCCCTTAACTGGTGCGTATATCTTATTAATGTGGAGTAAACTGGACTAATGTTTCAATAATCTTCATAATATCGTAAGAAACTAAGAATCTCCTAGATTTGTTCCCGCAGATTGAGCTTAGAATAATTTTTGTTGAATGCATTAATTCTTTATAAAAAGAATTTTTGTAATGTATCTTCTCCCCCTCATGATTAATATGATTTATCTGATTCATCACGTAAAATGTGAAGTTATGCAAGTTGGAATTAAGTTGTATCTTTAGTTTAAGGAAAGAAATAAGTTGAATATGAAGAAGCCCATTGATAAAAATGTGTTGAATAATGATTATACATTTTTTGTAACATCCCAAAAATTAGGGGAAATTTAAATTTTTTTAAAATATTAAATAATAAAATTTTCCCAAGTACAAGTAATTAAAAGGTCTCATCTCATAAATAGAAAAATATAAAACCGTCTCATGGTCTTTAATGCGGAAATAAATAAAAAGGTTTTAAAAATATGTTTGACTCGAACAAACATTAAAAATCCCAAATCCAAACATTAAATCAAGATACATCCCATCAACCGCTGACCTTCTCTTTGCCCTTGCTAGTACCTGTAAAATGGAGGGTAGTGTTTGGGGTCAGCCACTGCTGAGTTAATAACAACACTATAAACATACACATACAAAGAATCCACACCACATAAATAATCCCTAAAGACTCTACTCAATTCTCGTTTATTAGGCCTTTTATTAAATCTTAATTGGTTCGCCAATGTGTGACGAATCCACAACGAGTGCCCCTGCTCTCGCGCTCGTCACAACACCCCCTTCCAACACCTGCTGGTGCCCCACATTACCACGCTGACAGTTGTGATTGTACTTGGCCTACCCTGGGAAGAGTTGGATATTATTAATCTCAAATACAGGTAGTTAGTTTTATTAATGTGTTGACCCGTTACAACATGTACTCTTATAAAACTAAAAGTATATTGTCACACCCCGTCAAAACTGGTTTTGCGGAAGAGCGGGCATGTGACTTACATCGGAAATCACAACAATCAGTCAATAGTAAAACATAGCATTAAAAATGGATTACCAGTTTAAAAACGTTTACAAATCCAACGTAACTTGTTTGCGACAATAGATTTAGATAAAACGTCTTTAAAACTTCAAGTTGACATTCTAAACTTCGTGTCTAGATAAAAATATATATCTTTCCAAAATAAAAGGGATGGGTTTCTTTTTGCCTACTGTCACACGTAAAGAGAGAGGTACAAGAAAGAAAAAGGGTGGGGAAAGTTGATGTATTTGGTGTACGTACATGGAAAGGTGAACTGAAAGTTGACACAATGGGATTGGGGTAGATGGTACACTCATAGGGGTTGACTTAAGTATTATACTTTTATTTTCTTTTTATATTTAAATTTTCTTTTATTTACAAATGAGTAATAACGTTTTTCAAACGATGCTCGGTTACGTTCAGTGTAAGGAAAATGATCATTTTCGAGGGTTGTCACATATATCATCTCATAGATATGTAACCATATAGCACAACCCAAGTGCATAACAACTCATAATCAATTCTCAAGTATACAGATCATTCACATAATGATATGGTACTTAGCTCGGGTACTTAGTATCCATATCTCTGTTAAGAATACGAGTAAAATAAACAAAACATAGCAATGATCACATAATCAACTCAACTCAATCAATCAACAGTTCATGACATATAATACATAATCATGAATCAAATGTAAGTGCAAGTTTAGAGTGAGATTACCGACCTCGATCAACGTAAGCTCCTAGAAGTATCCTCGGCACGTAAAAGTTGCAACTCAATTCCCAGAATGTCCTACATCACATAATAAGGCTAGGATTAAAACTCGGCTCGAGACTCAACTCATAGCAATATGCCATAACTGACATCCCCATGGAAACTGTAATAATTCCCAAAACGTGGGTTAGATTATTCCGAAATTTTAACCACTGATAGAAAAACTCAGATACTACAATTTACTGTCTCACGACCCCTGTCCAAAACAGACTCTAAGTATCTAAAAAATGTGTTACAAAACAGAATAGCTGAACCGAAAAAGCTTTTGCGATACCTTACTAAAATAGTGATATCTTTTAGACCATAAATCCGGTTAACGTGCCGTCAGCGGCATTGGAAAGAGGACTTAGAAAACTAGAGAATAGCATTGGCCAAAAAATCCAGAAACGTATTTTAAGTGTGTTAAAAACGTACTCGAACATAGCGAACATATTCTCTCAAAAATTCGGTTTGATATTTAAAGCCCGATTTAAATCCCGACATCAACCGTTTAATTCCCGAGACCCCCGACAGCCCCGAAATCACTTTTAATCTCAGAAACTTATATTCTCAAAATCTCGTTATGTTATTTAAGAAACTATTCGGTTTAGGAAACCAAGAACCCTACAGGTTCGGTTTCCGGTTTTCGGTCAATTAAACGTTTAGCCAAAGACAACGGTTTTTACCCAACCCGATACCCGACATGATACCAAAACAGTGGCTACCCAACAGCAGCTACTAGAGACAAAAATAAAAATAAAAATGAAAACGAACCGGTTTGAAACAAGACTCGAGATTACGAATAAAATAGTTAAATAATTACAACAATAAAATGAAACAATCAACAATTAATAATGCATAACGGAACCTACACATGTCACAGATTAGCAGCGTGGAAAGAAAACGAAACAAAGGAACAAGGAGAAATAACTCCTCCTTGCTTGCACTACTACAATTAAGGACTTTTTGTAACACTAAAATTGTAACACCCTATAAATTCGTTACAATAGGTAGGTCTAACGTAACGGTATTGTAATGCCTGGCATAACTACTAGTGTGTGTTACAATTGATTAAAGAGTATTACAATAGATTTTAGCTATTGTAACGCTCATTTCTATGTTATAACGCCTATTTACCTATTGTAACGCCCCCAACTTTTTTGTTACGCCTCTTTATCTATTGTAACGCCCCAAACTTTTTTGTAACATCTCTTTAGCTATTGTAACGCTCCCATCTTTTTTTATTGCCTATTTTCCTATTTTAACATTCTTTCTCTAATTAACAAGTTTTTGTATCTATTGTAACACCTAAATAATTTAATATAAAATAAATTTTTTACCGTGTTTTCCCCCAAATCTCCAAAGTGTGCGTATCTATTTTCGTTCTAGCCCTAGAAACCTTCAACTGAAAGCTACGACGAGTGAAGTTTGTTCTCATTCGAAAGATATTGCGAGTGTAGTTTGTTCTGAATCGAACGATCGTCTGCTCTTCAATCGAAAGTCGGAGTTGCACTTCATCGTCGCCTGCTCTCCAATTGAAAGTCGGAAGTTGCGTTTCATCGTCGCCTGCTCGAGTTCACAATTCACACATGTGCTCTCTTTCAAGGTATTGTTGGAATTAAACTCTTGTAGACTTTTTTATTCGCTTAATCTTCATAATTTCGTAATTAATCTATCTAGATGATGCTCAATTACATTTTGTTATGCAATTATTAAGCATAATGTTATGTTAATGTGAGTGTATGATCGGTTAGCTATCTAGATTCGGTGAATTAAACTCTTGTAGACTTCATCTTTTGCCTAATTAGCAATTATTACAGAATTATTGCAAATTTCATCTAGGAACCTTGTGTTATTCAATTATTAAGCATTATGCCATGGTAATCTATTAATATGTGTGTAGGATCAGTTAGCTTGACAGTTTAATCAATGAATTTTGCCTTTTGAATATGACATGATTCTTAATTTCCTTACATTTTATAAGTATTACTTAGCATATCTCCATCTATCCTGTCCTTTGGTTAGTTTTGCTCAATGCACAAGTCTAAGTATCCTTTGGACATCTTACTAGACATCTTCAATATTATTATTTTTTAATTTTTTCTACAATTTGACACGATCTTACTGAAATATCCTATACTAAATGTGAAAGTGATAGTTTCTGCTATCAATCAACCTCAAGTACTGGCTTCAAAAGATAGTATAAAGAGCTGCTGCAGAAGTGGAGGTTTGTAAGCTGGTTATTGATTAGTTTCTATTTAGAAATTACATAAGAATTAAATCATTAACTGTATTATAATATATGATATTATGTTTTAGGCTGTGAACCAGTTGTGTAGTCATTTTGATACCTACAGAGATACTGCAACGATTAGTGAGCTAAGAAACAAGTTCAAGAACATTAAACGTATTCTCAAGTCTCACGTGTTCTCTGATTTCTCTAGGTCTGGAATTGGCATTTTTGTTGATTACCTTTTATGAATTCTGCTATGCCTATGAACCAGGTTTGTTCCCAATATAAAAAAAAAAGGTTTATGCTTCTTAATCTATTTGAATTCTATATTTTCTCATTGACTGTTTTCTTGATTTTAGGGCACAACTGTTTTCTTTGTAAGCTTGAAAGAGCAACCAAATGTTACTGCTGGTAAAAACAATAATCAAATTGTGATGGATAATCGGACAAAAATTATCATAAAAACTTGTTGCTGCACATCAAGGAAACTGGGATGATGTATGTATTTACATTTTGTAGTGTCATTTGCAACTAATCTAATCATCTGGTTTCAGGATAAAGATTTGGCTGTAACCTGTTCATTTTTTCTTTGCTAATGATATTTCTAATTATAAGAAGGAGCTTGAAAAGATGCGCCTTGACAATGTACCAAACCCTCCTACACTTATAAGTTATCAACATTATGGTTAATGTGAACGAGCTTATGCAGATCCTTGTGAAAAATGGCAATTAGGTGTTGCATGTCTCCAACATTTTCAAATGTGAGTTAAATTTTTATTTTAGTTTTAGTTTTAATTACTAAATTAATTCTACTACTTAGATTTTAACATAATATATGCAGGCTGTTAGGAATATTCTAGATAATATTCATTTATATTTGATGTGTTAAAACTTGAAAACTACAAGGACCTAAATCATTGATATGGAATTCAAGATTTGAATGAAGATTTAGGAGATAATGTTAAATGTAAAAGATTTAGTATATCTTTATAGAATTCAAAAGATTTAGTAATTATCTTTTCCTTGTAAGTCTTAGGTTCTCTATTATATAAAGAGACTTAATGACATAGAATTAGTCGTTCTTGAAACCCACTTTTTATAAAAAACTTGTATGTGTGTGTTCTTTAAGCATCAAGGTCATATTATGATCCTGTTACAAGTTTAAAACCGTTCTACATATTTTATGTAGAATTGGGGCTTTTAGTGATGAAAATAATGAAAAACCTTGTTTAAACAATACAAATATGTTCGTTTAAATTCTGCAAGTTTTATTATTTGTAGTTGTATATTCCAGATCAAGAACTAACTATTCTTGAGCCTAAAAATCGATTTATATAGAGTTGTTCTAAACTCAGCAATTGGTATCAGAGCAAGGTGGCTCCAGATCTGGAATAAAACAAGAATTTATCAATAATGAATCAATGTATCAAAGGTTAGTGATCAAGCATAATAAATCAGTTGGTCGAATCTTTTATGTTTCAAACTACAGCTTCTATTGGTTCTTATAATACAAAATAGCTTCTATTCGTTCTTATAATACAAAAAATTCAAACGTATTTCTTGGGTTTAGTAAATGGTTTGGAATCGATGCTTTTTGGAAATTGGCGTATATGATCAAAATTGTTCAAGGATCGATTAAACAATATTATCTCTACAAATTCTCGTAAATATTAACGCCACAATTGTTACTACATATTAATATATTATCTTTACAATTTTGAGTTCACTGTACATAACTCAAATCGTTTCTACTGAATCGGTTTCTACTGCTGATCGATACTACTGGTATACTGTTTCTACTGATCACAATATTAATGCTAAAACGTTGATGCTGAATTATTAATTTTTTACTACTGATCAGTATTACTACTGATCGCGCGTAACTCTTACTACTGATCAGTAGTAAATGAGGAAAGTAGCAAGTTACTACTGATCTTATTAATTCGAATTTTGCTACTGACCTCATGGGTACAAATTTAGTACTGATTTCTTCCTCATAACCGATACATCATATTTTGGAAAACATGACACACACCATGTTCATTCCATACTACGGTTTATTGATAGTATCCGGTTTAGTCACTTATTATTATTTATTCTCAATAAAAAGAGGATGAAAATAACTCGTGATATTAATGTGATACGAATCACATTATTCACACACACAGGTTGAAGGCTTGATGAAGATAAAGGAAGAAGGTTTATTTGTTACATATTTGATCTTCATTAGTCAATTACAGAAGAAGATATATTTAATTTTGTTTCAAGAAGAAGTGGAAAGTCTTACTACATAAGATGTTATGTATTGATGTAACTACAATTCAACAGAATCTTAACGAAAAGATCTGTTAAAGGCCAAGAAGGTCCTTCATACAAGATATGATGTTGCTGATTACTTGATTTAGATGGGATGTGATGCATAGTTTGAATTTCTACTTCAACTTCAAATAGAAGATGATTTATTTTCAATGTAATTGATATAGCCTCTAGGACACAAAAATGATAGAACACTTTCAGGGGAAGAAAAAATGTTGATCATTCAAGGGGAAGTTCAAGTTTCTCAGATTTGTATTTGATTATGTCAAAAAGGGGAAGAGACTTGAAGATTCCAAGCTAATTCTATAAGTTTTGTCAAATCAAATAGGGGAAGATTGTTAGGAATATTCTAGATAATATTCATTTAGATTTGATGTGTCAAAACTTGAAAACTACAAGGACCTATATCGTTGATATGGAATTCAAGATTTGAATGAAGATTTAGGAGATAATGATAAATGTAAAAGATTTAGTATATCTTTATAGAATTCAAAAGATTTAGTAATTATCTTTTCCTTGTAAGTCTTAGGTTCTCTATTATATAAAGAGACCTAATGACATAGAATTAGTCGTTCTTGAAACCCACGTTTTATAAAAAACGTGTCTGTGTGTGTTCTTTAAGCCTCAAGGTCATATTATGATCTTGTTATAAGTTTAAAACGTTCTACATATTTTATATAGAATTGGGGCTTTTAGTGATGAAAATAATGAAAAACCTTGTTTAAACAATACAAATATGTTCGTTTAAATTCTGCAAGTTTTATTATTTGTAGTTGTATATTTCAGATCAAGAACTAACTATTCTTGAGCCTAAAGATCGATTTATATAGAGCCTAAAGTTTTATTATTTGTTATCTTTTAATTTCAGTTTTTATTATTATTTGGCATCATTTTTTTATATAGATTTAGAGATTTATTTTATTTTCTTCAACATAATTTATTTTTTATGTAGGGATTTTCGACATGAAGCGACAAAAAATAAACGAATAAGTTACATGTGATGTCAAATTGATTTACAGTATGCTCAATAAAGAATTATCAGTACGACTACTTTAAATAAAACTTTGTTGACCAACGGTTGCCTTGATTGATATTTGAATTGTAAATGATAAATTGCATAGTTGCTCTTTGCATTAACTAATTTTTCAAGTTCTTTGAGAGAAATATTTCCTTGGGTTTATGATAGTAATTATGTTTTCGTATGTATTGTAAACCAAAAATTCAAATGTTGATGCCAGCAGCGCTTCCTGCCTCCCCTCCAAATCCTCGATACGCTCTCTGGCAGCGCGAATGCGCGCTTCATTCGCGCTTCTTTCCTGGCAGGATCCAGTGTTCTAACACTCCTCAAAAATAGGTTTAGCACTCTACGGCGCTCTTGAATTTCATTTTGCAGGAAAATAAGTGCATCCAGTATGAGCCCTAAAGACGTATGAACTGCGGTTAATAGGAAATTTTCAAGCCTTTCTATTGGTGATGACCTTCAAATCCCAAAAAAAAAGAAGTAAGGATCAATTTGTCAATATTATTTTATAGCCATAAAGCGAACATTTTAAAGATTTGAGGGGTTCTATTGTAATATTTGCATGTGTGTAGTGTATCAATCATGGTAAAACAATTATTAGAAGAAGACCATACCTTAATTTGTATTTATATTGTAAGAAGCTGGTACAAAGATTATGAAAATTATGAAAATATTACAACCATTTTTTATAGCCGTCCGTGATTCATCACGGGTTATAGACTAGTATGATAAATAAAGTTGAGTTTTGCAATAAATAATAGCAATTAATATATTTCTATATATGATAAATAAAGTTGACATTTGCAATACATAACAATAAATATATTTCTATAAGACCAGAAGTGATTGCAATAAATGATAGTAATCCAACAAAGGGTACCCAATAACTATATTTTGCAGCGATCGATTGATTACTGGTGGTGATTGTAGTAATGGTGGTTGGTGGGTGTCGTGAATGGCGGGTGGTGGTAGGTGGTGATGATAGTAATTTTAATTTTTTAAAGTTTAAGAGATTAATAAAGATAATTATAGTCAACTAATGAACATATATGGTCTAGTAGCTTAGTTGGTTAGAACATTATGTTAATAACCTAGAGGTTGCAAGCTCAAGCCCCACATGATGGACATTTTTTATAAATACAACTATATCCCGAAATAGCAAGTGTGTTGATTGAAAATCAATTTTTGTTAATTTTGGAAGCTCCGATACATCTATATATATATATATATATATAATGAGTTTCATGGATAAAGTTGCATTTATTACCATCTATTAAAAATTGAGTTCAATTTTCATATTGTTTTATTTTAATATGAGATAAATCATGTTAATAAATATTGAGAAGCTCAAAAGTTGTAAAATCAAGAGTTATAATTATAGTCATAAATTCATTTTAATAACAATTTAACAAACTCACTAAATTGTAAAACCAAGAGTTTTGAAATTAATTAAATAATGATAATAATAAAAAATTCAATAAGTTATGACTTTTCAAGTGCTATAAATCTTACACATTAGAATCTATAAATACTCATTTTCATGTTGAAAAATTTTGAACACTCTAAAGGTGCATCTAAAATAAACATTTTTGCTTACAATGGATTGAGTCCTTCATCTAATAAAGTTGTAAGCGTATGTATTATCTTTATTGTTTAAGTTTTTGTTTTATCTCTAAATATTATTTTTCTTGGATAATCCAATTGTGGTGTTGCTAATATTGTTTATATTGCAATCAAGTTTAAGGTGCATCCAAAAGAAACATTTTTCCTTACAATGGATTGAGACCTTCATCTAATAAAGTTGTAAGCTTATGTATTATCTTTATTGTTTAAGTCTATGTTTTATCTTTAAGTATTATTTTTCTTGGATAATTCAATTGTGATGTTGCTAATATTGTTTATATTGTAATCAAGTTTATGATAGGAGTTCATGGTTTTAATTCAAAATAATTGGGAGCTAATTTCACATTTGCATATGAGGTGAAATTTAAGAAGGTGGATCAAAAGGAAACATCTAACAAGTAGAATCAACAACCAAGACCTTAAGGGATTTTGTTATTTATCCTCTCTATTAATTGTCAATCCAACATAAACTTCATATTTGTATTTTTTGTAGTAAAAAAAATGTCATAGAGATGAACTATTTATGGTTTTGTTTTATAAAGAGTATGAAAGTTCTTTTTGTTTAAAATTACACAACAACTTTTGTATATGTATAAAATTGTTATTCGTTGTTTTTGTACATTTTGTATAAAGATGATACTATATAATGATCTAATATCGTTATAGTATATGAGATTGTGTGTAATATTATCACACATTATTTAAGATGGATGTCTTATCATGTTAAATGTTAAAATTGTTGTTCATTTTATTTGTTATTTTACTTTTAATTCAATTAATAGGGTTTGATTTGATGTTGTATTTATTATAAAATTAAATAAATCATTTATATATAAATTGAGTTCCAAGTTTGAAGTAGCATTATTACATAAATATTTAAATGTAGTGTTATTACTATTACTATTACTATTACATATAATAGTAAATTCTATGTTAAATTATAGTCGTAAATTAAAAGAAATAATAACATAAATAAATTATAGTAGTAAACTCAATTCAATAAAAATTGAGTTCCAAGTTCGAAGTAGCATTAATTTCATAGATATTTAAATGTACTACTAAATATTTGTAAAATATATAATAGTAAATCTATGTTAAATAATAGTAGTAAATTAAATTAAATAATAACATAATTAATAGTAGTAAATTCAATTAAATAATAGTCTTTTCATTTACCTAGAAGTTACATATTATAAACTATAACAAAATTTATAATATATTTAGTAGTAAATTCTTTATTAAATAATAGTAGTAAATTAAATTAAATAATAACATAAATAATAGTAGTAAATTCAATTAAATAATTATCTTTTCATTTAAATAGAAGTTACATATTATAAACTATAATAAAATTTATAAAATATATGGTTCTTAATTCTATGTTAAATAATAGTAGTAAATTCAATTGAATAATAACATAAATAATGGTAGTAAATTCAATTAAATAACAGTCTTTTCATTTAACTAGAAGTTACATATTATAAACAATAAAAAAATTATAAAATATATAGTAGTAAATACTATGTTATATAATAGTAGTAAATTCAATGCCCACTTGAAAGATATTATTGTTGATCTATTATTTTGTTACACTCGAAGAGTTTTTATATTGTTTTTGTTTTAGATAACGAATTCGTTGTTATTTTTATTACAGAGATACATATTTTTGTGTATTTTCATGGATTTCTATTTTTTATTATGCACTTTTTGAGAAAAAAAAGTAGAATTAGATGCCTGACATAATGTTTGCACTAACCGACATTAGTTGAATATATACCGTTATTGATTCATAGTTTTGCTTATAAAAGACAAACCATGAAGTTTTTTTATATTATCACTTATATGTTATGAATAACGTGTTTTGTGTTGCGCTAATAAAAATAATAATAATGATTTTGTCACTTTGCATTTCTTACAACAAACTTTACTTATGTAGTAGAGTACTCACAATCAACCTAAACATGTTACCGGTCTTGATTTTTAGTACTTTGCCCGTTACCCCAGTACAATGTATGGTTTACTTTCAAATAACATTTTATCATGAACAAAGTCCGTGCATCGCACGGGCCATGTTGCCTCGTATACATAAAAAATGAGTTTCAAAATTGATGTTGTAATAAATACTATGCTTTAATTCTATGTTTTATTTTCATTTTCATATTAATCTATATCTATATATCATTAAAAAACGAGTTCCAGTTTTGATGTAGTATTTATTACCTGCGTATTTGAGATTAAATAACCATGCATATTTAAGATTTAAAAAAGCTATCGAGTAATAACACTTTGGAAGATGAAAAAAAAAACTCTCGAATAGTAACACTGTGGAAGATGAATATGTATTTAAAATTAAATAACATTGAATAATAATATAGCATTGAATGAAAAAAAAGAAACTGTCGAATAATAACATTGTGGAAGATGAATATTTATTTAAAATTACATAACATTGAATCTATATAAAATATTGAATGAAATAACACTTCGTAACCAAACATAAATATGTATTTAAGAAATTGCCGAATATGAGAAGGTTTAACTCCCTACGAAAATAGCGCTCATTTAACCCAGCAATAACCTTTAGTTGCCTTAATTCCAAACCGTTATCGAATTAAGTATTCATGTGCAATTATATATAAATTGCTCGGCCAAGCTTGGCAATATTTTCATCATTTGCTACTACTACAATATGTTTAAGTTAGCAAATACACAAACCGACAACTACACCCTCGGTCAATTGAAAGAAGGCGATAACGAGCCCATTGTGGTTAAATGATCTGTCGCAAATAGGATGCTCATTACATTAATGGCAAATACCTAAGTATTGACTTAAAAATGAGATTTTTAAAGTACCAGATGAGTTTTCACAGGGTGACATCGTGTGGGCCAAATCCGGGAAGCATTATCCAGCTTGGCCCGCCATTGTTCTTGACCCGGTGATCCATGCTCCCCAACAAGTTCTTGGCTTTCGGGTCGATGGTGCTTTTTGTGTCATGTTTTTCAGGTATTCAGGAAATGGCACACAACGGGTAAGATTATTTGAAAATATTATGCTTTTATGATTATTTAAAACATCTATGCATGGATTAGAAGTGGAATGATATTTTCATTTGCAGAAAACGTTGACAGGTTTGTCGTCAAGATTCGGTTTCTTTCCTGCATTCTAACTTTCAGTCATAACTTGAAACCATAATCAATAATGATAACAATTTAAATAAAAATTTGTTGACTTCAGGTTTCAGGGTCAAATCCGATTTAAATAATAATGAACCGAGTGTTCTTCGTTCGGCTATAGAAGAAGCATTTTTAGTAGAGCATGGTTTTACCGAAATGTTAATGGTTGCAATAAATGCAGCAGCTGGTACTTTAGATTATCTCGGTTCTATCCCCAGAGGATATCATGAGCCCAAAAAATCAAATCAGGTAAATTTGTATTAGTAAATTTTTTAAATGTTTTAAATTGGAAAAATTGCATTTTGGGTAACATACTTCTTTTTTAATCTAATTATAGGATTATAGAGAGAGAAAAATAGTATGTAACACAAATTGGAGGTTTATTTAGTGTTTTTAAACATTAATTGTTTTTTTTTAATTTTCAAGAAATTATTTAAAGATAGCATATACAGTCATGTGAAGGATGTGGTTCGGCTATTTCATTTAGAATGTTGAAAATGAATGATACGACTCCAAATTGATTTCTCATCCTCTTTTGAATTTTTTTTTTTGTTGTAAAGACATATATTGAAGTTGATTTTTCATTAAATATACTCCCTCCGTCCCACAAAAAACTTCCCATTTGACCTTAATTTTTTGTCCCACAAAAAACTTCCCATTTCATTCAATTGATGGGCTCCACATAATAAAATACTATTATTACTAAGGACCCCACCACTAACTATCCACTAACCATCTTTCTCTCTCCAAACCAATCTTATACTTTAATCAAAATTATTACCAATTACCCCACCACTAACTATCCCCTTAAAACTTGTGCCCATGTCAAATGGGAAGTTTTTTGTGGGACGGAGGGAGTATAATTTAGGCCGCAAACAAATAAGTTATCATTATTTTTTTTTAACAAAGTTTTAAACATTGTTTTTCAGGCACTACTAATTTACCGTTTTCGATTGAAGATATATCATCGGTTATCCATATTCGTGCTTATAAAAGATAAAGCACGAAGATCTTTGTAATGACACTTATGTGTTATGAATAACATATTTTGTGTTATACTAATATAAACACTCATGTTTTTTTTACTTTACAATTTCCTCTGACATATGATCATACTTTGTATTTGATACCCATAGGCCATAACTCATTATTATGAACAAAGCCCGTGCATCGCACGGGCCATGTTGGCTCGTTTTATATATAAAGTTGAGTTTTGCAATAAATGACAGCAATAAATAAATTTCTAAACGATAATTTTTAATAATATAATTTATATATGTCTATATATTCATACAAAAGTTATCATAAATGAGTGTAATAAAAAAATTAATATGTGATATATATAAAAAGAGTTAATTACATGGATGGTCCTTTAACTTTATACCAAATTTCACTAATAGTCCTTTAGTTTCAAAAATTACACCGATGGTCCTTATTTTTGAAACTTATTGCACTGCTAGTCCTTTAGGCTAAACGGTGTTAAATTTTTCTGTTAAGTCACCCATGTGAGATGCACATGAGGGCATTGTAGTCTTTTCCCATTTCACCTTTTGCATTAAAAGTTGTAAATTAGCTTGTTTTTTTTTTTGTTTTGTTTTTTTTTTTTTTTTTTTGCGAAAAGTGAAATGGGAAAAGACTACAATGGCCTCATGTGCATCTCACATGGGAGACTTAACAGAAAAATTTAACACCGTTTAGCCTAAAGGACTATCGGTGCAATAAGTTTTAAAAATAAGGACCATCAGTGTAATTTTTGAAACTAAAGGACTACTGGTGAAATTTATATTAAATTAAAGGACCATTCATGTAATTAACTCATATAAAAAAAGATAAAAAAGATTCAATCAAATAAGCTAAGAGTTTAGCATAAATAATAGTGTTTTAATGTATCTAGAAGTTACATCTTATACACTATACATATCACATTTTAATGTTATAAATAAGAGTAATGTATTTGATTCTACTCATGGTCTCACTCATTACACTACTACAGAAACGATTTGTTGTTGTGGGGAAAACGATTTGTTGTTGCGGGGAAAGGAACGCACTAACAAACTACGCACTATCAAACAACACAAACCACAACAAAAGAGAAACCGCAATATCAAACACAGAGACCGCAACAAGAAAGAAACCGCAATATTAAAGCCAACACCGCAACAAAAGAGAGACCGCCGTATTAAATCCAGCACCGCAACAAAAGAGAAACCGCAATATCAAACGCTGAGACCGCAATAAGACAGAAACCGCAACATTAAAGCAAAAACGCGCTATTAGTTTTTCGCACACTACACATACCCGCAATATTAGTTATTCGCACACATGATAAAGTAACCGCAATATTTGTTATTCAAAATAAACAAAAAAAAATCATTCCACAATATATATAGTAGTAAATACTATGTTATATAATAGTAGTAAATTCAATGCCCACTTGAAAGATATTATTGTTGATCTATTATTTTGTTACACTCGAAGAGTTTTTATATTGTTTTTGTTTTAGATAACGAATTCGTTGTTATTTTTATTACAGAGATACATATTTTTGTGTATTTTCATGGATTTCTATTTTTTATTATGCACTTTTTGAGAAAAAAAAGTAGAATTAGATGCCTGACATAATGTTTGCACTAACCGACATTAGTTGAATATATACCGTTATTGATTCATAGTTTTGCTTATAAAAGACAAACCATGAAGTTTTTTTATATTATCACTTATATGTTATGAATAACGTGTTTTGTGTTGCGCTAATAAAAATAATAATAATGATTTTGTCACTTTGCATTTCTTACAACAAACTTTACTTATGTAGTAGAGTACTCACAATCAACCTAAACATGTTACCGGTCTTGATTTTTAGTACTTTGCCCGTTACCCCAGTACAATGTATGGTTTACTTTCAAATAACATTTTATCATGAACAAAGTCCGTGCATCGCACGGGCCATGTTGCCTCGTATACATAAAAAATGAGTTTCAAAATTGATGTTGTAATAAATACTATGCTTTAATTCTATGTTTTATTTTCATTTTCATATTAATCTATATCTATATATCATTAAAAAACGAGTTCCAGTTTTGATGTAGTATTTATTACCTGCGTATTTGAGATTAAATAACCATGCATATTTAAGATTTAAAAAAGCTATCGAGTAATAACACTTTGGAAGATGAAAAAAAAAACTCTCGAATAGTAACACTGTGGAAGATGAATATGTATTTAAAATTAAATAACATTGAATAATAATATAGCATTGAATGAAAAAAAAGAAACTGTCGAATAATAACATTGTGGAAGATGAATATTTATTTAAAATTACATAACATTGAATCTATATAAAATATTGAATGAAATAACACTTCGTAACCAAACATAAATATGTATTTAAGAAATTGCCGAATATGAGAAGGTTTAACTCCCTACGAAAATAGCGCTCATTTAACCCAGCAATAACCTTTAGTTGCCTTAATTCCAAACCCGTTATCGAATTAAGTATTCATGTGCAATTATATATAAATTGCTCGGCCAAGCTTGGCAATATTTTCATCATTTGCTACTACTACAATATGTTTAAGTTAGCAAATACACAAACCGACAACTACACCCTCGGTCAATTGAAAGAAGGCGATAACGAGCCCATTGTGGTTAAATGATCTGTCGCAAATAGGATGCTCATTACATTAATGGCAAATACCTAAGTATTGACTTAAAAATGAGATTTTTAAAGTACCAGATGAGTTTTCACAGGGTGACATCGTGTGGGCCAAATCCGGGAAGCATTATCCAGCTTGGCCCGCCATTGTTCTTGACCCGGTGATCCATGCTCCCCAACAAGTTCTTGGCTTTCGGGTCGATGGTGCTTTTTGTGTCATGTTTTTCAGGTATTCAGGAAATGGCACACAACGGGTAAGATTATTTGAAAATATTATGCTTTTATGATTATTTAAAACATCTATGCATGGATTAGAAGTGGAATGATATTTTCATTTGCAGAAAACGTTGACAGGTTTGTCGTCAAGATTCGGTTTCTTTCCTGCATTCTAACTTTCAGTCATAACTTGAAACCATAATCAATAATGATAACAATTTAAATAAAAATTTGTTGACTTCAGGTTTCAGGGTCAAATCCGATTTAAATAATAATGAACCGAGTGTTCTTCGTTCGGCTATAGAAGAAGCATTTTTAGTAGAGCATGGTTTTACCGAAATGTTAATGGTTGCAATAAATGCAGCAGCTGGTACTTTAGATTATCTCGGTTCTATCCCCAGAGGATATCATGAGCCCAAAAAATCAAATCAGGTAAATTTGTATTAGTAAATTTTTTAAATGTTTTAAATTGGAAAAATTGCATTTTGGGTAACATACTTCTTTTTTAATCTAATTATAGGATTATAGAGAGAGAAAAATAGTATGTAACACAAATTGGAGGTTTATTTAGTGTTTTTAAACATTAATTGTTTTTTTTTAATTTTCAAGAAATTATTTAAAGATAGCATATACAGTCATGTGAAGGATGTGGTTCGGCTATTTCATTTAGAATGTTGAAAATGAATGATACGACTCCAAATTGATTTCTCATCCTCTTTTGAATTTTTTTTTTGTTGTAAAGACATATATTGAAGTTGATTTTTCATTAAATATACTCCCTCCGTCCCACAAAAAACTTCCCATTTGACCTTAATTTTTTGTCCCACAAAAAACTTCCCATTTCATTCAATTGATGGGCTCCACATAATAAAATACTATTATTACTAAGGACCCCACCACTAACTATCCACTAACCATCTTTCTCTCTCCAAACCAATCTTATATTTTAATCAAAATTATTACCAATTACCCCACCACTAACTATCCCCTTAAAACTTGTGCCCATGTCAAATGGGAAGTTTTTTGTGGGACGGAGGGAGTATAATTTAGGCCGCAAACAAATAAGTTATCATTATTTTTTTTTAATAAAGTTTTAAACATTGTTTTTCAGGCACTACTAATTTACCGTTTTCGATTGAAGATATATCATCGGTTATCCATATTCGTGCTTATAAAAGATAAAGCACGAAGATCTTTGTAATGACACTTATGTGTTATGAATAACATATTTTGTGTTATACTAATATAAACACTCATGTTTTTTTTACTTTACAATTTCCTCTGACATATGATCATACTTTGTATTTGATACCCATAGGCCATAACTCATTATTATGAACAAAGCCCGTGCATCGCACGGGCCATGTTGGCTCGTTTTATATATAAAGTTGAGTTTTGCAATAAATGACAGCAATAAATAAATTTCTAAACGATAATGTTTAATAATATAATTTATATATGTCTATATATTCATACAAAAGTT
Source organism: Calendula officinalis (assembly GCA_963853835.1). Lineage (NCBI taxonomy): Eukaryota > Viridiplantae > Streptophyta > Magnoliopsida > Asterales > Asteraceae > Calendula > Calendula officinalis. The sequence continues at coordinate 58,053,355 of OY970825.1, forward strand.
ATCATAAATGAGTGTAATAAAAAAAGTAATATGTGATATATATAAAAAGAGTTAATTACATGGATGGTCCTTTAACTTTATACCAAATTTCACTAATAGTCCTTTAGTTTCAAAAATTACACCGATGGTCCTTATTTTTGAAACTTATTGCACTGCTAGTCCTTTAGGCTAAACGGTGTTAAATTTTTCTGTTAAGTCACCCATGTGAGATGCACATGAGGGCATTGTAGTCTTTTCCCATTTCACCTTTTGCATTAAAAGTTGTAAATTAGCTTGTTTTTTTTTTGTTTTTTTTTTTTTTTTTTTTTTGCGAAAAGTGAAATGGGAAAAGACTACAATGGCCTCATGTGCATCTCACATGGGAGACTTAACAGAAAAATTTAACACCGTTTAGCCTAAAGGACTATCGGTGCAATAAGTTTTAAAAATAAGGACCATCAGTGTAATTTTTGAAACTAAAGGACTACTGGTGAAATTTATATTAAATTAAAGGACCATTCATGTAATTAACTCATATAAAAAAAGATAAAAAAGATTCAATCAAATAAGCTAAGAGTTTAGCATAAATAATAGTGTTTTAATGTATCTAGAAGTTACATCTTATACACTATACATATCACATTTTAATGTTATAAATAAGAGTAATGTATTTGATTCTACTCATGGTCTCACTCATTACACTACTACAGAAACGATTTGTTGTTGTGGGGAAAACGATTTGTTGTTGCGGGGAAAGGAACGCACTAACAAACTACGCACTATCAAACAACACAAACCGCAACAAAAGAGAAACCGCAATATCAAACACAGAGACCGCAACAAGAAAGAAACCGCAATATTAAAGCCAACACCGCAACAAAAGAGAGACCGCCGTATTAAATCCAGCACCGCAACAAAAGAGAAACCGCAATATCAAACGCTGAGACCGCAATAAGACAGAAACCGCAACATTAAAGCAAAAACGCGCTATTAGTTTTTCGCACACTACACATACCCGCAATATTAGTTATTCGCACACATGATAAAGTAACCGCAATATTTGTTATTCAAAATAAACAAAAAAAAATCATTCCACAATATATATATATATATATATATATATATATATATATATATATATATATATATATATATATATATATATATATATATATATATATATATATATATATATTATATTCTATATTTAAAGATAGCACCCAAAAACATATATACAACCGCACAGTAACTTAATTTACACTTGCTATATGTTCAAGAATTTACACTTGCTAACTTAATGTCTAAAGGGTTGTGATCATTGTAATGGACCGTGTTTCATAAATTTACAACTATATGTTCAAGAATTTATACTTGCTAATTAATTGCTAACCTTTAAAAAGTGGCATCACTTTGCTTGCACTCCTTCATCCATTCGAGATACAGTGGCAACAACCTTTCTATGTATTCATGAATCATAGAAGCATCAAAACTCTTATTACTCTTCCACATCTGCTCATGAAAAACAATTAATATCAATAATTTTTACATCTAAATGAGTAATATTTTAAAATTATAACATAAACTTACAGATTGGTTGATGTTAAACTGTATGGTCTGTAAAAATTCTTCAATATGTCGACTAACAATGTAACCACACTCCCAGCTTTGGTCTTGTTTCCAGCACTGTAATATTTCAATATATTGAATATTTTATACATCTTAAATAAATTGGTAAAAAATGGAAATAGAAAACATACAGTTGTGTTTATCCATTTAAATCTACGGGGAAAAATATGATTGATTACTCCTACAAGAGTGTAGTAATTGGCACCAGCTTCGACTTCACGCTTTAAAGAATCAACAATATATGCAATATTCGTTTTAGGACAGAGGATAAAAAGCATCCAGTGTTGCCTGCAAGTAAACACAAGCAATTAATCAAAGTTACTTGCTTGTATGATGATTTAGAACATCCAGTGTTGCATGTATTATGGAAAATCGAATATTACTGTTGATAGTATGGTGCAAGAATGTATGACTTGCTTGGATGATGATTTAAAACATCCCTGATATGTTGGATGACATGGTTCTTGTTGGTGCGACATTCTGGCTCGGTAATATAGTGTGCATTGAAAAATGCACATCGTGAATTGCTGCCGGCCATTGCATAATAATACCTTAAATATACAACATAAAGTTAATAAATACAATTATACCCAAATATTAAAATATTAAGCTTACATTGACAAACAATGTATCATGCTGCTATCAACCCAATGGAATCGAGCAAATTGTAAAACCTCGGTGGCTGGGATGCCTTCTGAATATATCTCCGGATACATACCCGGTGGGGAAGGAACACTAAGACCATATTTGTTATATTTGAAGAATGCATCAAGTATTGGGAGAAATTGGGGAGCATCGGCCATTACCATCGCATAATGCTCGTCGTACTGAGGATCTAGAGGAACATCCTCGGGTTCAGATTCTGTTTGGGCTTCGGGTTCTGTTTGGGCTTCGGGGATGGTTCGGGCTGGGCTGTCGGGTTGAGGTGTGGTGACGGTTTGGGCTGCGGTGGGTGTTTGGGGTATAGGGTCTGTTCGGGCTGGGCTGTCGGGTTGGGCTTCTGGGACTGTTTGGGCTATGGGGACTGTTTGGGCTGGGATAATGGTTTGTGCTATGGGGGCTGTTTGGGCTGGGTTAATCGGTTGGGTTGCGGTTACGGTTTGGGCTGCGGGGACGGTTTGGGCTGCGGGGAATGTTGGATCCTCCGATTGCAACTACCACAAGTAATCATAAAAACATTAGTATTTAAATATAATGATTAAAATAATGATAATGATAAGACTAACCATTTGTGCATAACTAACAAACTCTTGGTCTAAAGGGAATGTTGAAGTTTCGGGCATTTCTGGTATATAAACATTGTTGGTTGATAAATCAAATGGAGAGGATTCTCTCAAGTCCCTTTCCGGGGAATTGACAAGTCCATCACCGATAAGCTAAAACATCTCTACAACGTTAGATAAAAGCGTTCACAAACAATAAAAATAAACTAAAATATACCTTCACTGCATATCTTGGCCACTGTACTATACAATATGGCAAATTCTCAACCAGTTGAACATCATCTGTTTTTGTAAGAGGATGTACAGGCAAATCCTCCTTTCCTGCCACGATGGAATCCACTTGGACTTTTACACAACCATCGGCAATCTGTTTATGATGTAACAGTTGGAATACCACAGTTGGCCATACTCGTCCATAACCAACTTTGACTAGATGGGCATCCGCCACCCGAACTAGCAACTCACACGGTGACATCACCTGTGAAAACAGATACAATTATAAGGTTGGATAGTATAGGCTGCAAAACTTTTAAATTGTTACCTCAATAGGTGGATAGTGTTCCACCGTTCCACGGGACCCACATGAATCATGGTGGCTTGTGTTGACCGCGGGGGTACTTTGCGGGATCACATTTCTAATCAATCCACCTTTAACCTTTGTGTATCCAATTACCTCGGATACGGTCCGAGATCGTCCCCCGTGCTCGGGTCCTAAGAGAACAATTAAAGGATCCTTCTTATTTTCTGCATAAGTACCATCCGCTATCATCTTTTTCTCTTCCGCGAGCTACAAAAAATATTTGTTTACCAAAAAGATAAAAATATTCAATTAAATAAAACTTAGTTTACCAAAACTTGGAAATTGTCCATCGCTTCGTTAGGAAGTTCAAACTTTCCTTCACTATTCTTAACTGCACAACCCATCAAAAACAACTTAGACCGTTCATTTTGAATCTCCGAAAGAACACTATGGTTTTGTAGAAGTTCAGACCAAACTGCATCCTTTTTATTTTTTTTAAAACGGGTCCACCCGCTTCGGCCCACGCGGACCTTGAATTGTCTGCTTTTATTGCTTGCCAATGCTTTCTCCCTTTTTAGCTACACAAATTAACAAGTTGTTAATAATAAAATATTGTACAACACTAAACATATAATATAATTAAGAGATACCATAAATTCTGGGGTGCTTCTTTGTGCCTTAAATGCTTCCCAATCATTGCTTTTAAGGAACTTATACTTCTCACAAGCATCCTTACCTGTAAGGACGAAATTTTTAACAAGCCTAGATTTAAAATTAGTACCCATTTTCACAGCCTTTTTCCTCATTAACTCTTTTGCATCATCGTTCTCGATATTCCACATATTCTACAATTTAGAGTAAATAAATTATAAGCTATCATCACGTCACAAATATTTCATTTTCTAATAAATATATACCTTGGTATCCAGCCATAGTTTTTCATATATGTCTTTGTCCATTTTGCCCATATCAGTTGCTAGCGGGAAACGATGTGCAACCGTCATCCCAAACCATGACGTCAGTTCTTTACTTAGAGGGATATTATTTTCATCAAATTCAGTTTTATATACATCTTCTTTATATTTCTTCCCAAAAGATGCAGGACCACGTTCGCCTCTACGTCTCTTACGCTCTTGATTATCGGCCATTTCTGCAGAATTACGACACAAATGCGTGAACATAATACGTTAACAGAAAAAGATGATTAAGAACGAATGCATAACAAACACGTACAAGAAATCATTAACATAATACTTTAATACCTATCTTGGTAAGGAAAATCGGCGATGTAACGGTAAACTAGGGTTTAGGTCGACGAGATCGAGTGATTAAGGTTTTTGGAAAAGTGATTAAGGATACGACGTGGTGAAAGCAACGTCGGTTACTATCCAAGGTGAAGAAAACGACGGTGAATCCAAACTCCGGCGGACTAGTGCAGAGTGATTTTGGTGAAGAAAACGGAGGGTTTGGTCGAAGAAGGTTTTGTGCAAAAGTGATTAAAGGATTCGATGTTTGGATAACTAATGTTTTGGGATTTGAAAATTTTGGAATAAACAATTTCGTTTTAGCGGGTCTTTACTACGTATTAGCGGGTTATTTTATTCTATTTGTTACCGTGGTTATTGTCCATTAGTTATTGCGGTTTGTTTGTTGTTGCGGTTTGGTGGATTAGTTGTTGCGGTTTTGTTGATTTGTTAATGCGGTTTTGAGTTTCATTTTTTTTCGCACACAAGAACGTTGCATAGTAAGAAATTCAAATTGATAAAAAATGTTACACATGAATAAAACAGTAAGTTAATTATAAATTTGCATAGTACTAAAAAACATATATAATACAAATATTAATGTTCAATAATATATAATAGATCGAGTTATTAAATGTATGTTCCTTCTCCGTCAATTCGTACATATGAGCTTCTATTCATGTTTTCAAAATTCCCGGATTCGATACCGACGGAAAATGGTGGTAAATCATCGAAGTTGTCGTGTTCTTCTTCATCCACAACATTATCAACCCCAAGAATACGTCTTTTACCTTGCAACACAATGTGGTATTTTGCTTTGCTTGGATCTTTGACGAAAAAAATTTGTGATACATGTGTTGCGAGAACGAATGGCTCGGATTTGTAGCCATTAGTTTCAAGATCGACAAGTGTAAAACCATATTCGTCAACTTTAACACCCGTACGGTTATTTACCCACTTACACTTGAACACTGGGATTATGAAATCAGAATACTGCAATTCCCAAATTTCTTCTATCACACCGTAATAAGAATCTTTTGCGATGCTTATCAATGTATCTTGATCACGCCTATCGATTTCGGTTGTTGATGCTATTACTGTAACTCCACTATTTTGCACTGTACTTTTTCTATCTTGATCTTTGGTGTAAAATGTATAACCATTAATATCATATCCTTGGTAAGTTCTTACTCTAGCATCTGGACCTTGTCCCAATTTTTTGACAGTGTCATCAATGTCGTCACTTGTCACCCTCTCTTTCAACCAACTTGCCAAATCCTTGTTTTGGTTGTTTATGTACCACACTTCTTGTTTACCCGGGTTCGTCGACTTTAACATATCCATATGTTCATCAACATATGGAGTGAGGCATGTCATGTGCTTTAAGATTACTAAATGAGCAACTTGTAGTTCTCCGTGCATTGGCACTATTATCTTAAAACCTACTCCTCCCTTTCCTTCAAGTCGACCTGAATGGCGACTTTTAGGAACGCCAACACTTTTGACACCTTCCATATAGCCTAACAAAAACAAAATATATAATTAATTAATTTTTGCTATAGTTGATCATATATATTACATACGTACCTTGGCAGAACTCAATCACCTCTTCAGTAGTATACCCTTCAATAATACTTCCCTCTGGTCGATTACGGTTTCTTACATAACCTTTCAATATTCCCATGTATCTTTCAAAAGGGTACATGTAACGTAGAAATACAGGACCACATGCCTTAATCTCTTGTACGATATGAGATATTAGGTGAACCATTATATCAAAAAATGATGGTGGAAAGTGCATCTCTAGTTCACAAAGGATAACATAAACGTCTTTCTCCCATTTGTCCAAATCTTCGACATCAATAACTTTCGTATGAATATTGTTGAAAAACAAACAAAGCTTTGTGATTGTATGTCGGATATCATCTTGTAAAATTCCACGAATTGCGATTGGAATCATATGTGTCATCAAAACATGACAATCGTGAGACTTCATCCCAAGCAATTTATAATCTTTCATTGATACAAATCTTTGAATGTTTGCTGAATAAGATGACGGAACCTTAATATCGTGCAAACATTGGCATAACTTTTTTTTTTTCTTCTTTCGTTGTATTATAACATGCGGGTGGAAGATAAGTACGAGTGCCTCGTTGTACGGGAGCAAGATCTTTACGTATTCCCATCTCGACCATGTCATTTCGAACCTTAATACCATCTTTAGTTTTGTACTTAATATCCAATAATAAGCCTATCAAGCTCTCACATACGTTTTTTTCTATGTGCATAACATCAAGACAATGTCTAACATCTAAATGTCTCCAGTAAGGCAATTGAAAAAATATGGACTTCTTTTTCCATATGGCATCATTATCAATACGGAATCTCTTACCCAACACAACATTAATATTTTCAACTCGTGAAAATGTATCAAATCGTTTCTTCACCGTCCTGACCTCGACAGTTCCGTCAAACTCAATCGTCTTCTTCCTAAACGGGTGACTCTTGGTAAGGAATCTTCGATGTCCCATGTATACAGTTTTTTTACAATTTCGTAACCACACTGAGCTTGTCTCATCTTCACAAACAGGACAAGCTTTCTTACCCTTCGTTTTGTACCCTGACAAGTTACCGTATGCTGGAAAGTCATTGATAGTACAAAAAACCATGGCCCGCAATTTAAATTGTTCTTTTCTATAAGCATCGTATACATCTACACCATCACTCCAAAGAGTTTTTAAGTCATCAATCAAAGGGGATAAATAAACATCAATATCATTACCCGGTTGTTTCGGACCTTGAATCAACAAGGACATCATAATGTATTTCCGTTTCATGCATAACCATGGTGGGAGATTGTAAATGCATAAGAGAACTGGCCACGTACTATGACGACTACTCATGTTACCGAAAGGATTTATCCCATCTGAACTAAGCCCAAACCGTATGTTTCTGATCTCCTTCCCAAACTCAACATACCTTTTATCAATGTTTCTCCACTGCGGTGAATCCGCAACATGTCTAATTTTCCCGTCAATCACACGTTCTTCTGAATGCCAACAAAGTAACTTGGCTTCTTTCTCGTTTGAATATAACCTTTTCAGTCTTGGTATAATAGGAAGATACCACAACATTTTAGCCGGTGGTCCATTCTTTGTCACATCATCGACAACTTCATCCGTATCTTTTTTTCGTTTATACCTCGATGCCTTGCAATGAGGACAGTTATGCAAATTTGCGAACTCGTTCCGAAACAACATACAATTATTGGGACATGCATGTATTCTTTCTACTTCCAATCCCATTGGTCACATTAATTTTTTTGCTCGATATGTAGAAATTGGTAATCCATTTTCTTCCGGAAGCAACTCATGATGTAAAAGCTCTAATAGGGTTGTGAAACTTGCATCACTCCATCCGTTTTTCATCTTTAAGTTAATTAACTTCAACACAGCATCAAGTTTCATTAATTTAGAACCTTTATATAACGGTGTTTCGGCTTCATCAAATAAGCGATGTAATTCATCTTGTTCACCAACGTCACCACTCATATTAGTATCCAATTCATTAATACTTTCATCGAAACGGTAATTTGAAGTGTATTGATGGTTATCGTGGTATGAGTCATTGTTCAATGTTGTATATGCACTACTACTATTTACATTGATGGAAGATGTGTTACAATTAAGTCGTGATTCTCCATGACTCGACCAACAAGTGTAATTATACATAAAACCATGGCGAAACAAATGGTGCTCTATATCACCGGTGTTTGTGAAACTTTTAGAGTTTTTACAAACGTTGCAAGGACATAAGATCGAAGGACTTGCGTTCTTAACGCGATTCGATTCAGCAAACCGAATAAAATTTCCAACACCGATGACATAATCGGCGGACGAACGTATAGCATGATACATCCAATAATTACGCTCCATCTAAAAATTAATAAATTAAGCGACAATAAAAGTTAATTAATATTATATATTTAAATGGTAATTGAAGGATATATAAGTAAGTCACATATTCAGCCATTTATCAACCTAAAAAAAACGAACACATTATCTTTCTAGCTACAAGATGGTTTTCTGTTCATCATGTGGCAAACAAGCAGTGATTCGCACTTCATGGACAGCCAGAAACCCTGGACGAAGGTTTTATACATGTCCAACAAAGGTAAGGCCTTTAATTTTAGAATTCAACTAATTATTATTAACTATTGTATAATATTCTTTTTTATAGGGTTCTACATGTAGATTTTTTGTGTGGTTTGATCCTGTTATGTGTGAAAGATCCAAACAAATCATTCCAGGATTAATAAACTCGAAGAATAATCTTGAAATGAAGCTGGAGGAACGTGACTTAATGCTAAGGAAAATGAAATTGTATTTGATAGGGATTTGCATAGTTTTCATAGGATATGCAATGTTTGCATAATCTACTGTATTCTCTATTTTATGAATGTAATGTGTCTATTTTGGCAACTAATTGGAAGATGATTATATTTCTAAGTCTACTTCAAAGCATGAATTTAAAAAGAAAAAAAAGAAAACGAAATTACCTTAAAAAGAGTAGCAGAACGAAAACAGGATCTCAACGAAGAAGAAAGACAACTATTTCAAAATATGTCCGTTAGATATTAGATGACAATGAGATTTGTTTTGTTATTGCGGTCAAACCGCAATAACAAAATCGAAAACCGCAATAACAAAGGAAGAAAACCCGCAATAACAAATATATTCTAGCCGTTACAATAAATAACTTGAAACAAGTAAAACTAGCTTGTTTAAATATTTTCAGTAATTATTTGCTAAAATTATAAATTAATAAATTAAAATATTTATATTAATCTATTTATATTTTTAAATAATTATTTTGATATTTGACATTATAAATTTGAAGATAAATTAATTATTTTATCGGAGACTTTGAAGATATTGTTAACAAAAAAAACTTTAAGATAATATTAAGAAAAGGGGATGCATTACAAGGGAAATTAAAAAGTCACAATATTTACAACGAAAAAAAAAATCAAAACAAAGTTAATTTCATGTAAACTCGGCCTCCGGGCTTCATTTTCTCAAGATCAATGGTGAAAACAACCCATTGGTTCCAATGGATGCCCCATTTCATTCTCAACTCGTCAAAATCACCATGAATGGTGATCGGGCCATAGGGTCTTTCTTCCATTGGTTTCTTTCGATTACGAAAGGTATCCACCAACACGAACCTCTGACTCATTTCCCCCATCTCGAAGACACAACATGTGTTATAGTTGAAGAGCTTGAGATCCTGAACCAGCTTTGCTGGTATAGTCTGAAATTAAGAAATCAAAAAAATATTTCATCATCATAAACAGTAAACAGAAAGAAAAAAGAACCACAATATAGAATGCATACAATTTCCCTCCGTTGTATAACTTGCGAGGTCAATTTCACAGCAAAGTAATGGCTGTGCTCTAGAGGATCCTCACTTCTGTAGTTGTTGATATCGTCGTCAGTAGAAGACTCGATATCAATAATCTCTTGTCGAAGATTTTCGTTTTGGGAACTCATGATGTTAATAACAAAAAAAAGGTTTTTGATTAATAGTTTTCTTGTAACTGCATTTCAGAATAATATTGGTTAACTATATATATAATAACCAAGGGCGTCGAAATTGAAGAGGGAAAATTGACCGTCATCTAGAATTCAAGCGCGTAGCAACAGTGAAACCGCGGTAACAAATACGGAAAACCGCAATAACAAATACCTAAACCCTAATTAATAATATTTGAATTAATATTTTGGGATTTATATTAATTTAATGCATCGAGTAAATACACATCAAGTTAGATGGAAGTTACAGCTAGTGATGCAGCTACTTTTCTAAACTTATCCTTATAACCGCAATAACAAATATGGAAACCGCAACAACAAATGTTTTTCCTCGATTTTTACCATCAAGTTACAGCTAGTGTTGCAGCTACTTTTCTAAACTTATCCTTTTAACCGCAATAACAAATGGATAAACCGCAACAACAAATGTTTTTCCTCGATTTTTACCACATCATAAGGTAGTGTTGCAGTAGAATCAAATATTTTCTTGAGATTCTAAAATATACGTGATGATAGTTTCTTTGAAATTAAAAGACAACTAATTAATTAATATCAGCTCTATATATTGTACCATACGTGATGGATCAAACTTAATTTTTGATATATATGAAGGTTTAATTATTAAGTCATTGCTTACTGGTGCTGCATCATCAAGATTCACATGTTGCAGCAGATTTTGTTCTCAAGCGAATCTTGATGATGCTGCAGCAGGAATCAAAATGACTATTCACTTGTTTGGAGATGCGGTTGTACAGTTGTGATGCGCGCCAATCCCCAATCCCGCCAAAAATTAAGTATATGTATAAGCAGACTTTCATTCATTCCTTTAATTTGTTATATCAAAAAACGTTTCATTTTTAAACATACAAGAACGTTTCAAAGAAAAACTTTTCAAAGTAAGATTAATCGATCTTTTAAGTTTCTAATATGAGTTCTAGCAGTCTGCATATTGGTGATCACGAAGTACAAGTTAATAATTTCTTCATCTTAAAATGGTGTGCGTCCATGACAAGAAAAATTGTATGATTTTTCTTTTTAATTTCTTGCTATTATAATTTGCAGTATAAATTTAATTAATTTTCTTTTCTTTCATCAGACTATTCCAGCAAAATTTGTTAGGGATCACCAACTTTGGAATGAGCCTAAAGATCGTCATTTGTGTGCTTTGTCAAACCTTGAGATGAGTCCCCCATACATGGTTTTCAATTTACAACGCCACGGTGATCGAAGGAGGCCCAATGATCGTTTTATAGACCATATGACTATCAATGGTGATATGGTCGACTTCAAACAGAAGATGGGCATCCGCACGAACCAAAATGTGATGTTCACGCTTGATCTCGAAACAAAAAACAGAGGTGCTGGAGTTATCTTCAACGTTACTCTTCTTTGAATTTTGTGTTTTGGTTTTGGTTGTCCTTGTTTAGGTTTTGATGTTTGTCAATATGAATTCAACATGATATATATATGTAATGTTATCGTTGTATCTTTAAACTGAAAATTTAGATTGTTATTGCGGGTAATGTATGGCCGCAACAACAAATTGAATTGTTATTGCGGGTTTAAAATGGCCGCAACAACAAATTTTGTAGTTGTTGCGGGTAACATATGGCCGCAACAACAAATGGATTTGTTAATGCGGGTAATATTTGACCGCAACAACAAAAGGATTTGTTACTGCGGGTTTAGCATGGCCGCAACAACAAAATGAATTGTTGTTGCGGTTGTTTCTTATGCGGTGCGAACTGCATTTGTTGTTGCGGTTTTATCATACCACCGCAATATATAAATTTATACGTCCGCAACAACAAATGCGATCTGTAGTAGTGTTAGGTGAAGACATGTGTTAAAATCAAGAGATAATATTAAGAGAGAGAACTACTGGAGTACACATGTTATCTTATCAAGTGAGTAGGACTATAAGTATCATCAAATGATAGGACTAAATATCGTTTCTCTAATATTAAGAGAGAGAACTACTGTAGTACACATGTAATCTTATCTAGTGACAAATTTATTTTGTCACAAACAGATGAAACTCGTCGATGTGCGATTAATGACAAAAGTTTGATTTGTTGTCTTCCATCATCACGAGACTGATCGGATCAGACACCCGAGAGACCCTCACAATTAAGTAAGTAAGAGGACAACAAGGCGTTACTAATGGTTATTTAGTGACCACCATATAGTAATGGTCACTGATTTTACAGTGGTGACAAAAATTCAGTAATTTTACTCTTATTTTATTATGATGTTATAATGAGTGTCACTTAAAAAACTAGTCAATTGAAAAGAACTACTGAATCATCACGATATATATATATATATATATATATATATATATATATATATATATATATATATATATATATATATATATATATATATATATATATATATATATATATATATATATACTAGCAGGGTACCCGCGCAATGCGGCGGCGGGTATCCAGAAACCTTATTTCGTGGCGAGCACATGTTGTTCGTTTACACGGTAATAATTGTTGCTAGAAATAAATAATTAAACGGAAATGTGGATTTTGGTAAGAGTTGATGATTTACAGCGTCGTATATTTAATGTTATTGGGTAAAATGGTTTTCGAGTAACAGACTTTTGTTATTAAGTGTGGGTGGTGTTACCAAAGTGTAATGTATAGCAAGTGGTTAACACATAGTGATAAGTTAGGAGAGGTCTTGGGTTCGAATCTTATTAGCCGCGATTTTTTTTTTTTAAGGTAGAGAACTAACAAACAAAAGTGGAAAGTTCCTTAAAATCAAGTTTAAGGAGCTCCTTAAACTTGCCTAATGGGGTAGGGCTAAATGCTTTATATAGTAGTAAGATATATATATATATATATATATATATATATATATATATATATATATATATATATATATATATATATAAACATTAAAATAGCAGGAAAAGATATATAAGACTTGAATAAGTTATAACAAAGGCATTATACCTTAATTAAAATGTTATTATCAATCAACTACATACAAGATATGTGCACAGTTAGTCAATCTATGATGATACATCCATGCCTATGAAACACTTAAGGGTCACATCGGTGAGTGCATATAATACGAGCAAGATATGTAATGATACTACGAAGAGGAATGATTCATAATAGTCATTATGAATCAGTTAAGTTTAACTTATTACTACATTAGTTTAACTAACTAATTATTACAAGTATTTGTACATTTACTAGTTGAGTAAATACACAATGTGTTAATTAAAGATTATCCATAATATGGTTTAAAGCTATTAAACCATATAGTGTTTGGATAATATTATTGTTTAGATTATATAAATGTTATTATATAATTAATAATTAAAAGTATAAATACAAGTATATATTTCGTGTATATATATACCGAAATATATTAGTGTATTAATACTAGACATTTAATAGTTAAGTGCAATAATAAAATACTAGTAAAAAATAAGGGATGGAAACGTAAAAGTTAAGTTTAATTAAGAAGTTAATCTTAATTAAACTAAAGGGTTCTAATTGCAACTTGTTTAACTATAAATAAGAGGCTTAGGGTAACCCTAATGTTGTTCCTAACACTCCACGAATTCCTTCCCCCCTCCTCCCCTTGGCTTCGGCCGAACACACCCCAAGAACACAAGCATTATGTTCTTTCGTTCTTCGTTCATTCTTCGTGTTCTTCAAGTCTTATAGTACAAGAATCGTTACAAGTGATCAACTAGAGGATCGCTTGTCGTGTTCATCATCAGTGTACATTCTTAAGCAAGTTAAGGTATGTTTGGAACACTTTATTTCCCTCTCTCTCTTGTTCGAAGTCGACTACCAAGAACCGGTAGTCGACGAACACACACAAGTTGTGTGTGTGTTCGAGTTTTTCGTACAAGGCTTCTTTCTTGTTAATCTAATTTAGATTTCCAACATCCCATAATCCTTTTGGGTTTAAGGATTAAGTTTAATCTCAGTTCCGCTTTTAGAGATTAAACTAGCTAGTTGGTTTAACCGGCTAGAACAACCTCATGTTCTTGATAGTATGGTTCGAACCAAGATACTAGGTGGTCGGCACAATGGGTTGATCAGTTTATTGAAACCCTATAGTGGTATCAGAGCCTTTGTTTAGAAATCTAAACAAGAATAACAAAGTTTTTTTTTGTTTGTTAATTTCCAATTTTTTTAATATTTTGTACCTCTTCTTTTTTTTTCCTTGCGTATTTCGAAAACGGCAAGAACCCTAGGACCAAGAATGTTAAAATTTTTAGTTTAATTGGTTAAAATGATTCTAACCCTAAAATTTTTTAAATCTACAAAGAACCCTAGGACAAAGAACATTATACTTATTTGGTTTAATTCGTCAAAAGGATTTTTTCCCCTACCCTATACTTTTCGAAAAAATTATAAGAACTCTAGGACCAAGAATGTCAAACTTTTTGGCAAAAGGATTCTTTCCTTTTCCCCTTGATTTTCAAAATCTAGGACCAAGTAGGTTAAACTTGTTTAGTTTAATTGGTCAAAAGGATTCTTTCCATTTTCCAAGAATTTCGAAATATAGGAGAAACTTGGACACCAAGTATGTTAAACTAGTTTAGTTTAATTGGTGGAAAAGGTTCATAGCCTTAGGATTTTTCGAACCCTAGAAGTAACCTAGGATCAAGAACATTACACTAGTTTAGTTTAATTGGTTAAGAGGATTAATAAAAAAAAAACCTAATCTAAAACCTAGTATAATTAAACAAGTTAATGTTTAAAAGGTTTAATTATTGTTTTAATAGATTTGTTAAAAAACTAGTTCTTTAAACTTAGAAATTTAGACAAAGTTTTTTTTATTGTTTATAAGGTTTAATTTTACAAGTTTAAATAAAATTTATTAAGGTTATAATATATCCTAGAATTTAAACAAAGTTTATAATTGTTTAGATAGGATTGATTAGGATTAATCTTTAAATAAAAAGATGTTTTTGATCAAGAAAAGTTAAAAATGAGTTTTAATTGATCAAAAACAAGATTAGGGTTAATTAATTAAAATTAATTAAGGATAAAAAGGAAGTGTTAATATTAAAGTTTAAAATTAACAAGATGTATTTATATTAATATATAATTTTCTGAATTTTTAAATATTCAAAAGAAAATACACTTTAAAAGGTAAAATAGTTTATACGTATTTTAATTAGATAAAGTTAAAATACATATATATAAACTTGGTGTAATATTCTTATTAAGAATGTTATAAGTTTTTAAAGTAATAAATTTTATATATATATATATATATATATATATATATATATATATATATATATATATATATATATATATATATATATATATATATATATATATATATATATATATATATATATATATATATATATATATATATATATATATATATATAGAAGTGGGATCCTGTGAGGACTCTTTTTTCGGTGAGGACTCACGAGGACACCTCATAAAAATTTCAAAAAATTCCGAAAGAAATATATATAACCCACCATGATTATTACTACATTTGACAAAAAAAATTTCAAAAAAGAAATTATGATCCACTTTTTTTAGCGAATCATAACAATGATCCAGATTTTTTTTGTGGATCATTATTATGATCCATATTTTTTTTTTGGATCATTTTTGGAATTTTTTTTTTGGATTTTATACATAGCGATTTTAATGTTTACAAAAGGAATTTTTTGAAAAAAGTTTGTTTTGGAGCATTTTTAGAGTTTTTTTTGGAGTCCTCACAGTCCTCGCGAGGAAAAGAGTCCTCACCGGATCCGGACCCTATATATATATATATATATATATATATATATATATATATATATATATATATATATATATATATATATATATATATATATATATATATATATATATATATTAAATACAAGACTAAATGGAACATTAAATAAAAATGTTATTTTGATAATAGTTGTAATATTAAGTAATTAGAATTTGTATTAAGTTATAATTACACTAGAAATGTACGAAGTTGTAAACAACTAGAAATTGTACAAAGTAAGGTTTTATTATAATTATATAATAATACAAAAGTTATAAGTATTATAATTAGATTGTATAAAGATGTAAGTAATTATAACTAGTTAATTATACAAGTATATTACGAGTTACGTAAAATACTAGATTAATGATCAAAGGGTAAATAACATAGGAACTTTAGAACCTATATTTACTAGTGGGAGCTACACAAGAAAGTCGCAAAGTTTATAAATGTGTCCTTACGACATATTTTGGCGAATCTAATGAATAAATGTTTAATTTTTTTATTAGACATAGAAAAACTAGATATGTTAAACTAGAGTTATGACTTATGTTTGTGAGTCGTAAAGAATTAAGATCTATATTCTAAAATTTAACATAACGTTTAAAGTTATTCAAGTATGTAAAATAACTTCTATTTTATTGAGATAAGGTTTTTAACAAAACTTACTAATGTCATTTCGTACACCTCGTTTTAGGTATACAAGTAAAATCGAACAAATTTAAAAGTATAAGTTTTAAAAAGATATTTAGAAAGGCGTCTTGTGGAATTCTTGAATAACACAACTCGTAAATTTTAAATAAGGATTAAAATTGGAATAAAGTTTAAGTTTAATTTAAGAATTAAACAAACCCAAGAAAATCTTAGTTCTAAGTACTATCCACCTAATGGAAACCAAACTTGTTAAACGATATTCATATTGTAAGGAGAAAAAACCTTAGATATGGATTCAAATCATTGCGAGTGTTAGGGTGTGTAGGGTTATTTGATAATCGGGAGTCCCAGCGCAGAACATCGCACTGTCTTAGATGGTCTGGTCTACTTTGGTTATAATCAGGAGTTCCGGTCCAAAAAGTACTTGAGTAGAATAAACATACTAGACTTTATTAAAAACTTAGAAATGTGCAATTATATTATACAAAGTTGTAGTTAGTCAAAAGTCTATACATTCTACGACCCCTAGGAATCGTATCAACCCTTGGTACGATCGGTAAGGATATTACCTACCAGAAACAGCATGTCTCGTCGGGAAGTGCCCAAACCTTGCGGCGAGAATGTGATATATGGATCCTAGACCTAAAATATTAATTATGGGTTTATAATATATTTTAGAGATGTTTATTGATGATTACTAATTAAACTGGTTTTGATTTGTAGATGGCAGCAACAACCACATCGACAAGTACCAACAAACTCTCTCGACATTCTTTACTAGGAAAAAAAGAATTGAATGGGTTAAATTTCCTCAATTGGAGACGTGATCTTAAGATCATGACGGACAAGAAAGGAAAAGAAAAGACCTAGAAAGAACAATGCTAAATTCCCATGACAAGGATGCAAAGAACGAACCAGGACAAGCATTTTACGCTTGTAAGACGTTCGCTTCTTGCAAGATGGCTAAGGGAACATTAGTGAGTGCTCAAGTCATGAAAATGAAAGTGCACATTGATCATGTAGCTAGACTTGGTCACCACGTGCCATTGCAGTTAGCAATTGACATGATACTCAACTCGTTGTCAGATGACTACAAGTCTTTTGTAGCCAACTACATCGAATGTAATATGGATAAATCAATTTCTGAGATGCAATCCATGCTCGAGGTTGTTGAGTTGAATATTGGGACCAATTCTAAGAGTGATCTCACAGTAACTGATAATGGCGGTAGCGAAAGGAAAATTGGTAAATGAAAGGGTAAAACTAATTCTAACCAAGGAATGACGAGTGGTAAAGTGATCGATCAAAAAGGAAAGAAGGTGAAACCTAACACAGCGAGGGCCGAGAATCGGTGCTTCAAGTGTGGTGTGGGCGGGCATTGGAAATTGAATTGTCCAAAGATTGCCGGTAGTGGAGGACTTGCTAGTTCCTCAGGTAACACGACCAAACTTCTTATTCACTTTAAGATACTTGTAAAGTACATTACGAGTAATCTAACATTTGCAATCGTTTATTGCAGAAGGAAATGGGAAGTGATGATAGCCTGCATGAGATGGATCCCACGAGCACTAAGATTTTATAATTCGGTATTTTTGGATTCAGTAAAACAATTTTTGGTTTTAGTTGTTTTGAACAAATTACAATTTTTATTTTATGATAAATTTTGGGTTTTTAAGTTTATCATTGATGAATCCATGGTTGAATTATATTGTGTGTGCATGTGTGATGATTATACTAGTCAAGTTTTATGACTAGATTATAAAGTCATAATTTGATTGCTTATATTTGTTTGATTGTTGTGTGAATATTTTAGAAGTTCAAATTACTTAGATACTAGTAATAAGAAAGTTTTTCTAAATATAAGTATTTAAGAGTTTTATGGAAGCATAAGGTTCAAAGTACATTGAACTTAATTAAAACATCTTAAGTAATAGTTATTTATGATAGAAAAATTTAAAAGTATTAGTATTAATATAGTATGATTATATTGGATATAATCAAAATAGACTTTAAGAGTATTATTACAAATCTTTAATACTTGTGATAAAGGAATTTAATGTAGTCATTATTCCCTAATAGGAATAACTGAATATTCGCAAAATCCAAGGAGAATGACTTAGACATTAAATAAACTCTTAAAAGATAAAACTATATTAAGGTAATTAAGAATTAAAAGTATTAATGCAAGTCTTTTATACTTGTAATATATACAATAAATACTATACAAATGAAATTCTAACGTTTTACTTATATAATATGAGAATAGTAGTAGAAAACATGCCTGTATTTATTGCAGGTTGGCTGGGATGCTTGCGAATATCTTTCAAGGTGTGGTGGTCTATTGTGTGCACTGGCGGTGGAAGAGACCATTGGTGACTTAATCTTTGTTGCGGGCTTCTTTACCGTGGCTTTTGGTGCCACTGTAAAGACAGAGGTGATATGTGCTATGTGAAAGTAAAACTTTTAATGTAAAAGGTGCAGATTTTCTTTGATGATACATAGGGAAAAAAGACGTTTTGTATCCTTGTCCTTACCGATTTCCAATGTTCAGGATTATCAAACAAGGGTGTGAAAGATGAAGAAGCGTTTGTTGGATACAAGTTGAAGGAACAGAGGGAATCGAGGCGTCGTTTGGATTTTTGAGGCAGGTAAGGTTGAAAGAACCGAGGGAATCGGGGGCGTCGTCTAGGTTTTTGAGCTAGGTAAGGTTGAAGGACACCTAGTGGTGGACCCAGAACGAATGTTTAGGGGTTGCACAATTTTTTTTGCATAAATATAATAGGATTAAATTTTTAAAAAACATAGATTTATTAAACACTACGAAACGACAAACTAAATATTACATTTTAAATTATCTTTTTTGTTGACATGTTTTCTTGAAATGAGTCATTATATTTACATCCATAACCATAAGTGGTTTTTTTCTACATGACAAATCACTATGTTTCTATTGTTCGACATGTGTTTTTGATGATTTTAATCAAGAAACAAAAACGCTATTGAGTTTTTTTGTTCATATTGACATAAGGTGGAAAGTGAGCATTATTTATTATATTAAAATAAAATTTGAGCTCCCTAGTAATATAAATTAATATAGAGCTTTCAAGTTTGTACTACTTTTTTGCTGAAGTTATAAGTGAAGGGTTGTCGGACACTTTTTTATGGGTAGCACCGACATATGTTGTTATTTTTGTGTGAAAATATCTATACTTCTAGTCAAAAATTAAGGGATAGTACAGGTACCATGGGACTCCACTAAGTTCCTGCGCTGACGACACCATAGCCTAGTCTTTATTAATCCTAGAATCAAAACAGTAATTATAGATAGATAAAGTGGTAAAGCTAGATCAAGTGGTAAAGCGCTGGTATTCACGTGGGAGGGCTTCGGTTTGAGGCATGGCTCTGCTATTTAGGGAAAGTCTTAAATACTTTATAAGATAGTAGAGATAGAGATGTAGAGCAATTTTTGAGCTAGGTAAGGTTGAAGGACACCTAGTGGTGGACCCAGAACGAATGTTTAGGGGTTGCACAATTTTTTTTTATAAATATAATACGATTTAATATTTAATGAACATAGATTCATTAAACAATACGAAACGACAAACTAAATATTACATTTTAAATACTTTCGTAGAGCCACCCTTTTTGACTTCTTCATTTTTATTATATACGATAATAATAAGAAAATAGTAAATTACTAAAAGCTAAGATATACCATAATAATTGTATTTGCTAAGATGGCCAAGGTTCGAATCACATTATAATTTTTATTTCATTTAATTTTGATCAACCATGGTTTAAATCTTACTTAGCACCGTAATTTTTATAATTGTTCTTAAATTATTCTCTCCTCAATTCTTTTACCATCTTTTTTTTTCTTCCAATTTTGCTTTAATTATATTTTACTACAATGACATTTAATTTGTTCTAAAATGATAATTTACTCACTTAAACTTTAATATTTAATACGTATAGTTAAAATAAAAATACCATCAAAGCTTTTAATTTCTTACAGTATTTTTATAATTGTTCTTATATTATTCTCTCCTCAATTCTTTTACCCTTTTTTATCTTCCAATTTTGCTTTAGTTATATTTTACTACAATGAATTTGTTCTAAAATGATAATTTACTCACTTAAACTTTAATATTTAATACATATAGTTAAAATAAAAATACCATCAAAGCTTTTAATTTCTTATAGTAGTATAACTAATAAATTTTTATATAACTAAAAGAGATAGTTTTTTTAACTACTATTAATATTTTATATTTTATATTTATAAATCTTACTACTATTATTATTAACTATTTCCTAAACAAAATCTGTTTCAAAGAGGCCTAAATTTCTAAATAAAAAATTATATGATTTTATTTTTACGATGAAGTTTTTGGGTTGAAATAAGTAGCACACACTGCTACACAAAGTAAAACTAACAGATTCATATCCATATAATAACTAAGAACAAAAACAATTTGGACACAATCAAAAGAATAACACAGACCGCGCATTTAATTAGCTAGACGTTGTACAACAAAAAAGTGGACGGATGTAAATCTTCTGTTAAACGTCGTACGAAAATCTCCGCGGCAACGCGCATGGAGTAATTTTTACTAGTTTAATATACAAAGACCGTTATGCCCTTTTCTTTTTCCTTATTTTTACCACTGCATTAATTTATGTCAAAAACTCTATTCAATTTTAAAAGTTTGTCTTCTACCTATTACTTTCTCACTCCAAATTAAAACCCATCACAAAGGTTTACTCTCTATTTTGACCATCTTTCAGGCCGAATCAAGAAGCATAAAATCCACCATTGAAACAAGCTCTTTTTCCGATCACGGTAGTACTCGCTGTTGTCGGAATCTACGCGGAATCATGCTGCCGGAAAATCACCGGAGTTATAAAGGTTTGCCGGAAATTATGTTTTCCGGCGGATTCTCGTCTCTCAACAGTCTCTGGAGTACTTTTCAGGTTTTCCCCACCATCTCTATGCATAATCCAGCCGGAATCACTGATTTTGAAGTTTCCATGAGAAACCCAACTGAATTTGGTGGGACGATTGGATATGTTGACCCACTTTATGAAAGAACCGGAGGTTTATCCCACAAGTCAAACTTTTTCTCCTTTGGAGTTATCTTATTGAAATCATGTTTGGAAGGAAATCATTTTTTATTCCAGACACAGATAATTGGTATTGCCAGATTACATCATAAGGAGCAAACACTAGATGGTATGATCAATCCAGATCTATGAAAACAAATGTATTTGAAGACAAATTAAATTTTATAGAAAGAATTAACCATTTAATATTTAAAAATGTATCCATGGGTTCCATGAAAAATCCCAATCTCATCGTAAATAATAAACTGAGTAGTGGAAATCAAATAGCAAACAATATTCTAAGGGTGGTGACTGTCAGGATCGAATAACCAAACAAGTTATTATAAACCCAGATCTACTTAACACAAGAAGTTACAACGGATTAACACTTATGTTATTAGATTAAGAACAATGTAAACTGGAATCGAATAAGAATAAAATGAAGAACACAGTTTATCACAAAAAGCTTCAATGTATTAATTCGTTCGATCAATACACGTATGTTTACAATTCATAAGGAACTATATATAATAGTCCTTGAAGCCTAACTTATTAACCTAGTTATTCTAGGAATCGATTGTAACGCCCTGAAATTTTAGTAATTAAATAATATTAATTTAATTGTTATATTTTCTTTTTAAAAGAAATAATTAGTTTGTATTTAGACGACCTGTAGTTAGACGTCTCGTATTATTAGACGTTAATTAAAGTTAGACATGTCGAATTAATTAATTAAATTTATTTATATAAATTATTAATTCTTTTATTTAAGTGAGTAAATAAATAGTTAGTCATCTCGTAAGTTTTGGACAACAATTTTGTTAGACGGGTAGTTACGTAGACGACATTTAATTGTTTCTTCTCGGGCTATGACTTTGTTTTAACTCAGTTATTTTATGTGAGTGTCGGTGCAAAAGAGTGAGGGGCCGGCCAAAGGCCAAAGCTGGGCTTCCAAGTTATGGGCTTGAGTAATTGATATAAATTATAATTTAAACTCATTCCATCTCCTAAAACCCTATATCCCTCTGCCAAATTAGGCGCCCCCATCTACGAAATCTTTGAATTCGTCAGTCATGGAGCAAACCAGCAGGTGGCTTTTCACCAATTATTGTTGGGGATTTAATATGCAAGGTCGGTTGGTGGCAAGGAAAAGAACACACCTACGTACGTGTGTGTTCTTCACATGGGAGGTAGAAGCAAAAGCCAAACAAATATATATATATATTCTTGTGCAAACAATTAACTGGCGTAGAATTTTGACTTTTAATAACAAGAGTTAAGTGCTGAGACCTTGGTTTTTGAATTAGCTTTCCAACGCCGCAACCCGCTCGTTAATCCGAATTACGGTTTAAAAGTTATAGTCATTTTAGTACACTGCTGTTAGAACAATGATCTGTGCAACATGTCTGTCTTGCAACACTGTTTTGAGACACTTAGTGTCTGTTTTGGCCAGTGACCGTCTCACAGAGATGTGTAGTTCTGGTTGTCTACTTGTCATGGTAAAAAGATGGGAAAAATCTAATGAGCCGTGTAGGAGTTATGGCAGTTTCCGTGAGACTGACGGGGGCTGCCAGCTTTCTGAAATAAGCCCTCGGGTAGAATTTTAATTCGGGGTTTCGTTTTTGGTTTTAGGACCGTCTAGGAGATAACGTGCTGTACCTTTGACTGTCGGGAATCCTTTGGAGCTTACGTTTTTCGAGGTGAGTATTCTCACCGTGTATTCAGTTTTAACGTTATACATGCATGACTTATGTGTTATATTTCTTGCACCATAATTGTTATCTGAGCTTGAGCTGTTATCTGAGTTTGATCCGCTATCTGAGTTTGATTTGTTATCTGAGTTTGACATGCTATCTGAGTATCTGAGCAGCTGTTGATTTATTTTAATCTGAGACATTGTGCCTGGGTAACCGAGCTCGGCACAGGGTCATTCTGTGCTACTACTTGCTAGGGCAATCTGAGATAATTATGTTAAAGAAATAATAAAACATAATAACACACATCTGAGTTTTGGGATCACCTCCCGTCTGAGTTTTTGGAATTATTCCCGTCTGAGTTTTTGGGATTATTCCCGTCTGAGTTTTTGGGATTATTCCAGTCTGAGTTTTGGGATCACTCCCGTCTGAGTTTTGGCTTATGCCTATCTGAGGTGTGAGGAGGGGCGAGGTTGATCTCTCGTCCCAAATCACACAAGCGCGCTATATAAATTAAAATCTGAGTAACAAAATCTGAGAAATAAATCTGAGTACTTAACTGAGTAGAATCTGAGTAGGAGTTCACCGATGTGCCCTCATGTGTTGTATGTTATGATTGTATGCATTTTGAGATATTCACTCAGCTTCTCCAGCTGACCCCTATTTTCCCCCACATTGTTTCAGGTACCAGCAGAGGAAAGGAGAAGGTGGACGGTTGACCGCTGTATCTTTCATTACCGATGTGGACGGCATTTAATATTTTAAAACATTTCATTTTATTTTTAACTATTTCCGCAATAAATATATTTTTAAATGAAAATACTATTATTGGGATTTAATTATTCGAGTTATTGGGACCTTTTGATTATAATTTTGTTTTCAAAAATTTTAAAAATCTTGTAAATTTTAGGGTGTTACAAGTTGGTATCAGAGCTCTGACTTGAGGGATTTGGGTTCGCAAGGGGCGAATTCAAACTCAAGTTTGAGTATCGAGTTTTTCAAACGAGAAAGGAGTCAAATATTTTTCTGAGAAAAGTTTCCACATCGAACATACAGCATGTCACGTCGACCTCTCGCTTCCTACTGTCGGTAATATTTAAGAGTATTATTTAATTGAGATTTTGCTATATTCTGAGTATAGAGGAGTAGCATATTCTGAGAATTTTCGGTTTATTTCCTGAGAGTATTACTTGTGGATTGTATGGCTAAACATATATGCATATAGCCATACTATTATGAGATTCTATAATTTTGAGTAGAATTTGAGGATAATTTAGATTTTAATTCTTAGAGTTCTATATATTTATATATATGAAAGAAGTATATACTGGAGAAATGTGAAACTATAAAAACTAATGAGAAAATAATAAAAGTTTCCAATTTAGAGGAACACCTAATAGAGTTGAGATGAGATTTATAAATTCTGAGAATTTTAACCAAAAGTGTAATAACGGGATATTAATTTATGATATAAAATTCATACGCTATGTAATGAGAAGCATGCTTTGAGTAAATGAGAAAGAGAAAATCATTAATATTAAAGGGGAGTATTAAATTTTTCGTATTCGGAAAATATTAAAAACTTTCATATGGGAGAAAATATTTAATAGACTGAGTCAATTAAAACGAGTAAATCAGAGATTAGTAAATCAAATTGATTAAGAATATTTTTAAGAAGACTTACCAAGTTGAGTAAAAGAAAGAATTATTAAGTCAATAAAATGGGAAATAATTACTTTTAGCTAAGCGAGAATTATTAACAGGATCTAAAAGAGATTATTGATCAGGGTTAAAAGAGAAGTTATCTAAAAGAGAAATTAAAATTTTCGTGAATACAACGAATCACGAGATATAATAGTTAAGCGGATTCCATATTAAGGTCACCAAGTTAGTATTTATTTAAGAATCATTAAATTGAGATAAAACGGGAAAAACATTTCTTGTAAGTAGGTTAAATTGCCGAGTGCAAAACTAAATGTGGATGACAGGTTAAGTGACAGATTAATGAGTCCACACTGTTAGCTTAAAATAAACTATGTAAGTTTAATAGACTAAATAATCGAGAAATTGCTGAGTCAAATTAATCAGATATTATTGAAGCTCATCTTAAAGAGTAATTATTAAAGAGGATTAAGAGGAAGCTAACGTCATCAATTTGATGATGATCTATTTAAAAACGAGTTAAAAGAGCGATAAATTGAATCAAATTAAACGAGGAACGCAATAACTGAGAACTCTGATCAAAAGGATATTAATCGACATGCTCACAAATTACAATAAATTTAATATAACTGTGAAGAAGATATAAGTTATATTTACGAGGAATGATAAATGGCATATCCAAATGAAAAGTTTAAAAGGAGATTTGTATTGTGAAAATAATTAAGTGGAAATATTTCTATGAATCTGAGTTATCCGAGTATCGCGTACGAGACTAAATATACGCATGATTTCCTGAGTAATGTTTATGAAGTTTTGAGTATCCCCAGCTGAGTGCATATCTGTATTTATCAGATATTGAAAGTAAACTTTTCTTTCTTCTGAGAGTGATTTGTTGTGGATTATTTTTATGTGTGGGAAGTTGTGAACTTTAGGATTGACTCGTGACCAAACAAAAGCATGTGTCGAAAGTAATAGAGGGCCCCTATTACCGTACACACAGGACTTTTGGTTGGTTAGGGGGAAATTTTTTGAAGAGAACGATGGACCAATGCTTGTTATTGTGAAGTTGGTATATGTATCCTAATTGTTTGTGTGACTACATACTTGCTGGTTTATTTTGGTAGACAATACTAGTTCCAAACTCGAGGACGAGTTTTCTCCAAGTGGAGTTGAGTAGGGGTAAAAAAGTAAATTGTCAAGAAATAATTATCATTAATTATTATTTATAAATAATATGAGCATGATGCTTATGCAAAGAGATTTTGTTGGTATGAATTTAAAGTGCGAAATCTAGATACATATAATTGATCAATAAATTATAAGAGTAACTATCAAATCAAGCAGTTGAGAATAATTAAATTTATTCTATGAGTAATTATAGAGTTTACAACAAAATGATAGATCGGGATTACTGGAGAAATTAACAAATCAAGTTAACTGGGTTGAATGAATATCGTGCAAAAGGGGAAGTAGTAATACTACAATTATTTACAAAATAAGACAGTATAATTATTCAAGAGTGGTTACTGAAATAAGTCAAAGAGGAAAATAGTAAGTGGATTGACCAATAAATGTATATTTCTGAACGAGATATATATGCATATGATGAAAGAATTTATAAGAGTAATTGAGAATGGTTAATTTCATGTATGATATGTGTATCAAATTTTATGAAATTGATCGAGGGTAATGGTGCAAACGAGAATGTTATTAATGAGTCGGTCATGAGAAGATCGCCATAATAAATTATGAGGAAAATTGATTAATACTGAAAAATTACCGAACTGTAAGAAACGAATAAATTATTAAAAAGAATTAAATGATGAAGTTTTGCTTATGAACAAATACTAAATTTTATTTAAGGGGATTATCAAGTTAAACTATTAAATTGAATGTCATCAAATATATGTTTAATTGAGTAATTATTAAATCAAGAATAGTTATTAAAATGAGCAAACGAGAAAAATATAAGTGTGTCAAATAATAAAATTTTATTAAAATACTATGACTTCCTAAATCGCGAAAGCGCTAAAAATATAAAGTAATGAGGGAACTTTTAATTGAGAATGAGGATTAACTGAGTAATGGAATACACGAGAATTAATGAGGTAAGTAATTAACGAGTTAATTAATCGAGCCAAGAGAAAACATTAAGTTGAGACGTTTGAAACTTAAAAATAAAATGAGATTTCTAAGTGGACAATTAGTCAAATTGATGAATAGACGAATTAAATGAGAACAAAGCGAGGAGTTAGTTAACGAGCTAAATGATTAAATCGCTAAACGAGTTTATGAGTATCATTAAAATGAGTTGAACGAGCAATATTAAAAATAGTCATCGAGAAATTGTTAAATACGAGTTAACAAGAGAACTAATAACGCGGCTTAAAAGAGAAATTTTCTGTTCGAGTAGTCTGATAATTAAATTTGATCATGTGAAAAATTGTAAAAGCGAGTAAATGTATACATTGTGTTGACTGGTGAGAAGTCATTAAAACGAGATTTGAGTTGAAATTGATAATATAAGCTTGCGTTGAGTTAAAAGCAAGTGGTGAAGATTTGAGGTGAATGCATTTGAGTATATGCAAATTGAGTAAGAGGCATAAGTTACCTACTACCTGAGGTTTATGTGTGTGATAAAATACATTTATGTGGATTATGTACTTGTTGTGTGTTGTTTGATAGCGGTGTGAACCGCTAAATGGTTCATGTTATTTTAAAACAAACCAATGTCCTATAGCGTAAAGGACCTTGAGATGCCATTTATTGGTAGAGAATGCCAATAATAAGATTTTATTTGTTGATAAAATGTAATAGTGATAAATTGTTGAAGCTGTGCGGGAAAGTTTTACCCATAAAAACTTATTGTTATCGCCATGAGAGGACCGAGTATGATTGTGAGCACAGAGTGGATGACCGAGTACCACGCCGATATCATCTGGCGCCACAAACCAAACCGTAACAAATCTCCAAGTGGAGTTGGATCGGAGATTCAACACAACGTTAATCGATGGGTGCAGCAACTGCGTCCGACTACGAGAACAAGAAGACGCCTTCAGTAGAGTATCGTGAGTTTCCTTTTGTGTATCTTCGTCATCCTTTCCATTGACGAACCGATATCCTTAGAAAGTATCCTGATTTTATTACTTTTAACCTTATCGTTCTTCCATTTGAGGATGTCAGTCGTTGGCAGACCTGAGTTCGAGATGCGAGATTGCTATCTTGAGTTTTTCCGAGTCATGACTTCGGGGACGAAGTCTGATTCAAGTGGAGTTGAGTTGTAACGCCCTGAAATTTTAGTAATTAAATAATATTAATTTAATTGTTATATTTTCTTTTTAAAAGAAATAATTAGTTTGTATTTAGACGACCTGTAGTTAGACGTCTCGTATTATTAGACGTTAATTAAAGTTAGACATGTCGAATTAATTAATGAAATTTATTTATATAAATTATTAATTCTTTTATTTAAGTGAGTAAATAAATAGTTAGTCATCTCGTAAGTTTTGGACAACAATTTTGTTAGACGGGTAGTTACGTAGACGACATTTAATTGTTTCTTCTCGGGCTATGACTTTGTTTTAACTCAGTTATTTTATGTGAGTGTCGGTGCAAAAGAGTGAGGGGCCGGCCAAAGGCCAAAGCTGGGCTTCCAAGTTATGGGCTTGAGTAATTGATATAAATTATAATTTAAACTCATTCCATCTCCTAAAACCCTATATCCCTCTGCCAAATTAGGCGCCCCCATCTACGAAATCTTTGAATTCGTCAGTCATGGAGCAAACCAGCAGGTGGCTTTTCACCAATTATTGTTGGGGATTTAATATGCAAGGTCGGTTGGTGGCAAGGAAAAGAACACACCTACGTACGTGTGTGTTCTTCACATGGGAGGTAGAAGCAAAAGCCAAACAAATATATATATATATTCTTGTGCAAACAATTAACTGGCGTAGAATTTTGACTTTTAATAACAAGAGTTAAGTGCTGAGACCTTGGTTTTTGAATTAGCTTTCCAACGCCGCAACCCGCTCGTTAATCCGAATTACGGTTTAAAAGTTATAGTCATTTTAGTACACTGCTGTTAGAACAATGATCTGTGCAACATGTCTGTCTTGCAACACTGTTTTGAGACACTTAGTGTCTGTTTTGGCCAGTGACCGTCTCACAGAGATGTGTAGTTCTGGTTGTCTACTTGTCATGGTAAAAAGATGGGAAAAATCTAATGAGCCGTGTAGGAGTTATGGCAGTTTCCGTGAGACTGACGGGGGCTGCCAGCTTTCTGAAATAAGCCCTCGGGTAGAATTTTAATTCGGGGTTTCGTTTTTGGTTTTAGGACCGTCTAGGAGATAACGTGCTGTACCTTTGACTGTCGGGAATCCTTTGGAGCTTACGTTTTTCGAGGTGAGTATTCTCACCGTGTATTCAGTTTTAACGTTATACATGCATGACTTATGTGTTATATTTCTTGCACCATAATTGTTATCTGAGCTTGAGCTGTTATCTGAGTTTGATCCGCTATCTGAGTTTGATTTGTTATCTGAGTTTGACATGCTATCTGAGTATCTGAGCAGCTGTTGATTTATTTTAATCTGAGACATTGTGCCTGGGTAACCGAGCTCGGCACAGGGTCATTCTGTGCTACTACTTGCTAGGGCAATCTGAGATAATTATGTTAAAGAAATAATAAAACATAATAACACACATCTGAGTTTTGGGATCACCTCCCGTCTGAGTTTTTGGAATTATTCCCGTCTGAGTTTTTGGGATTATTCCCGTCTGAGTTTTTGGGATTATTCCAGTCTGAGTTTTGGGATCACTCCCGTCTGAGTTTTGGCTTATGCCTATCTGAGGTGTGAGGAGGGGCGAGGTTGATCTCTCGTCCCAAATCACACAAGCGCGCTATATAAATTAAAATCTGAGTAACAAAATCTGAGAAATAAATCTGAGTACTTAACTGAGTAGAATCTGAGTAGGAGTTCACCGATGTGCCCTCATGTGTTGTATGTTATGATTGTATGCATTTTGAGATATTCACTCAGCTTCTCCAGCTGACCCCTATTTTCCCCCACATTGTTTCAGGTACCAGCAGAGGAAAGGAGAAGGTGGACGGTTGACCGCTGTATCTTTCATTACCGATGTGGACGGCATTTAATATTTTAAAACATTTCATTTTATTTTTAACTATTTCCGCAATAAATATATTTTTAAATGAAAATACTATTATTGGGATTTAATTATTCGAGTTATTGGGACCTTTTGATTATAATTTTGTTTTCAAAAATTTTAAAAATCTTGTAAATTTTAGGGTGTTACATCGATTACAATTGAATTACATAAAGATTTACATTCTATAACTAACTTTACTAAAATCTCGAACACGATCAGCTCTAAATATAACACGATCAGTAGTAAACTTGATCGTCAGTAGTATTTGCTTTTAGCAGTAGTAAATCGAGATCAGTAGTAACTTCCTTCAGTAGTAATTCAATCTTCAGTAGTAGATCCTTTATGTTCCAACAATCTCCCCCTAAACTTATTAATTCATCTTGAATTAATCAAGTTTCTTCTTGTTCTTTCTTCCTTTTCTCTTCTTCAGCAGCTCGTTTCTCAGGTGTTCTTTGATTTTGTCTTTTCCTTTGAGCTATTATATACTTGTTGTTTCTTTTGATAAAGTAGTTGAGTTTTTCTCTGAACATTACTTCATCATAAGGTTTCATCATTGTGTTTGTGAATATCTGATACATAGTTTCTTCAGAGTGTGGATATTCTTTTTCAAATAAGTATAACTCACAGTTCTTGCTTGATCTTTCAAAGAAGTACATTTGTATTGTGGGTAACACATTCCAAGCATATACATTTTCTGTGTTAGAAAATATTTCTGGATAGTTATCTGGATAAAATGCAGCATCAATCATTTTGGTCAAGTATCCAGCACCAGAGTTCTTCCATGTTTTCTCTCTCATTCTTGGTTTTCCAATAATCAGAACTTTGATTATATCACTTCTTGAACAAGATCTGATCATTGGCTTCCAACCAGTAAATCTTTGCACTTTTCTATCTTCCCTTATAACTTCAATAACATTATTATCCATGACTCTCCAATTGATGATTGGATTGTTTTCAAGGGGAGCAATAGGAACTTCAAGAACAGGAATAATTTGTTCTGTTTTTGATTTCTTTTTGTCTTTCTGTTCCTGTGGAAGAGCTTTTCTTTTCTTTATTTGGGGAGTGGAAGTTTCACCAGTAGTCGATATACTACCAGTTTGAATTAATGTTGGATTTATTGGGGTTAAAGTATTTGCTTTTTCTTCTTCTGCTTCTAGTTCAGCTAATTCTTTCTTCTTGGCAGTACAATATTTATCTATTATTATAATCATCTTCATTCTGCCAAAAGATTTTGCACTATGCCCTTTTGACTTCAGAAATTCAATCATATTGTTCTTCTGTTCAAAGATGTCATCTGGTAATTCACCTTTTGTTCTTTTGCTTTCAGCTACCAGATCTTCAAGATAGTTTAGATGTTCTTCTTCAATTTTTCTATGTCTTTTAAATTCAGCTTGTTGGTCTGTTATCTGAACATCTTTTATTTGTGGAACACCTTTTTCAGCCCTTTTCTTTTCTTCAAGAGCTTGATACATAGCCACTTTCTTCCAATACCTCATATGTTTCACCTTCCATCTGGATTGTTCCTCAGATCTGACATGATTAATTTTGTTCACCATGTGGTAACCTAATGCTCTGTTGGGATAATCATCATCATAAATCTCTTTTCCCTTTCCAATACAAGCTGGAAGTATAGATGAAGGTGGAGAATACTTCATATCAGGAATACCATTTATTATAATTGATGGAGAAAATAATTTGAGTTTGTCTTCTGATAGAATCTTTGGATGTGGAGGAAGAGTACATTCATCTACTTCAAACCAGTTCACATTATCATAAATGTCAGGTATGATAAGTGGTTGATCAGGAGTTGGTGGTTTTGAGATGATGACATAACGTTCTCATTCAATAAGTTCAGGAATTTCTTCCTCCTCTTCAGTAGTAACTAAGGTAGTTTCTACTGGTATATCTGCTACTGGCACAATTTTTCTGTCTTCATTTACTACTGGTGAGATTGTTTCAGTAGTTACTACTGCTAGGGCATCAGTAGTACCCATTATACCTTCTTCTGGAGCATTTACTACTGGTGTATCTATATCATCATCATGACCACTAGTAACAACCTCTTGATCCTTTTCATCAGTAATAACCATAGGATCAGTAGTCTTTATTACTTCAGTAGCAATTGGAGAATATATTTGTCCTGCTGTTTGTGATTGATTTGCAGACACAAATATATCCTCATCCATTTCTTTATACAGGTTTTCACCAGAGCTTTGACATGTTTCACCATGGACTTCTTTTAAATTGAGTAGGGCTGCTGCTGCTATAGATTGATCTATCATTTCCTGAATTTGATCTTTCTCCCCCTTAGTGATCTCAACCTGTTGAGCCTCACTATGTGCAATCTTTTTCTGCAATTTTCTGATCAAATTAGATTGCTTTTGAAGTTTCAACTCGAACCTCTTCTGTCTTCTGTTCAGAGTATTAATATAAGACTTCATATATGCCATGGTTTTTCCTTGAGAGTTTAATAAATTCAGACAATGTTGTACAGTGGTTTTAAGGGTATCCTTCCTATCCGTCAATTTAGTTTGTTTAATACTGCCCTCAGCCCATTTGGGTGGATCATTGGGCTCATTAGGTACATTTGCTTTAAGGTTTTCCATCCTATCCGTCAATTCAATTGGTTCTGTTCTACCCTCATCACTTCTTGGTGATGAAATGGGTTGTTTGGACATACTCTTCTTCCTAGAAGAAGCAGTAATGCCCCCCCTTGTGGTTTCTTGGCACCGGGGTCCTCTCAGTAATTCCTCAAATTCTGAGTCATCACTAAGAGTTGCCGAGGTCTGGGTCCTAATGATGTTCTCACTATCCTGTGCACCCACCTTTGGGGCATCAGTAGTGAGAGCCCTTTCCTCATGACCTCTCTCCTCCTGTGAGGTCAACTCTTGGAGCCTGGGGTTTGACTCAATTTGTCCCCTGGTGTCCTTTAAGGAAGTTTTCTTCATTTTATATTTGATAGAAATTTGTTTGGCTAAGGTCTGGTCTTCCTCAGAGTGAAGAGTAGCACTCTGGGGATTCATCTCATGTTCCTGGGACACTTGCAGGACATCTGTGGGTTCATTTATTTGAGTGGACTCAATGGGTTCTGTTTGGGCTGTATTTGGTGGTGGAGTGGGTTGGGGTTCAATTGGGAGATTTGAACCTTCTCCAGTGGGTGGTTGATCATTGATCATGTTTGAGAATAGAGGAGTGACTATACCAGCAAATTTAAATTGTTTTCTCATGTTTGCAAAAACCTTTTTGTTCAACTCTGGTGTTACAAAAATGTTTTTGGGAGTTGACAGATTTTGTAATTCACAATTTATGATATGAGTTAAAAATCTTGGATACATTAAAAATTTTGAGGATGACAGATTTCCAAGCATCCCCTCAAATATCATATTTGAAAAATTGAAGACTTGTCCTGTGCTCAGACAAACAACAGCAGATGCTATTGACTTGTTGAACTCATTCCAAGTACTTCTTTTTGGAGAGATACAGTGTTGAATAATGTGTACCAAAAACTTCCATTGAGGTGAAATAAGACCTTTTTTGAAAAGTAACTATGTCTGGTCTTCCTTCATACCCCATTTTCTTTAAAGTTTCAACAAGATCTTCCTTTGGTAAAGAGAACATACCTGACTCATCATGGAGTTGAAGATGTTTTCTAATGGATTGTTCAGATATGGTGATAGACTTTCCATCCACAGTTGATTTGATCATTGACATGGTTGAACCTTTAGTTCTTTCAGCATTGGTCCAGAAGTCAACTAAGTGTTGTTGATATGCTTTAGGATTGACAGTGAGAGCAAACTTTATGTATGAGTTCTTTAGGAACATCACAATAGGACGAAAATCCTTTGTGCCATCTGGATTTCTTAAGAAGGCACACATGTTGTGGAATTCTGAATATTTAAGATCAGTATTGACATTGAGTGATTTTAGGGTTGCCATTGTGCTTGATTTTGATCTTTTGGTATGAATATTGTAGAGAGAGTGATCGGTTATGCAAGAATTTCATATTTGTGGAAGTAATTGAGTTGTTACTGATGTTGGGTTTTGATCAGATTGTGCAGAGATTAGGGTTTAGCGTAGGGTTTATCAAATCGAGGAAAATATAATGCTAAACTAATTTCAGTCTGGTATTTATATTTTTCGATTAAACCTGCAAAATGACCAAAGTATCCTTTGAATAATAACCTAACGGCTATTTTCATGAGGGTCAGTAATGTAATTGTCGTATTTTACAGATAACGGCCGATCAGTAGTAACTAAGTATCAGTAGTAGAAACAACAGTAGTAACCTTTGTTTCTATACTTGACTTAATTTCTACTGAGAAACTCTATCAGTACTAGATTGTGGTAGTAATAACAAGACCAGTAGTAATGAATAACCAGTAGTAAAAAGAAAAAAATTTAAAATTTGTACAAAACACTTTACACAGGAAAATAGTATATCTTTATTAGCTTAAAAAATTTAGTATTATCTTTTCCTTTTAGACTTAACTTATTAAAATCATTCCAATACTGCTAACCAAAAAGTTGAATCTTCCTACATCAAATGCTTTTGTAAAAAGATCTGCTAATTGATCATCAGTATGCATTTTCACTACTTTTATTAATTTCTTTTCATTGCAATCCCTTATAAAGTGAAATCTAATTTCAATGTGTTTTGTTTTAGAATGTTTTACTGGATTATTCACTATACTGATTGCACTTTGATTATCTATAAAAATTAGAGTTTTAAGTATAGAGATACCAAAGTCTAGGAGTTGATTTTGAATCCACAGTACTTGAGCACAGCAGGCAGATGCAGCTACATACTCTGCTTCAGCAGTTGAAGTTGAAACATTGGTTTGTTTCTTGCATTGCCATGACACCAACTTTGATCCAAAGAATTGATATCCACCAGTAGTAGATTTTCTATCTTGGCATTCACCGCCATAGTCACTATCTGTGTAGGCTATGAGTTCAAATGGTGATGCATGAGGATACCAAAGACCAAGTGAGGGTTTTCCTTTCAGGTATCTGAAGATTCTTTTGACTGCTTGTAAGTGTAATTCTTTTGGTTTTGCTTGATATCTGGCACATACACAAACACTATACATAATGTCAGGTCTTGATGCAGTTAAATACATCAAAGATCCTATCATTGATCTGTAAAGGTGCTCATCTACATCCTCCCCCTCAACATCAGGATGTAGGTGTTTGTGAGTTTCCATTGGAGTGCTTGCACTTTTACAATCTTTCATTGAAAACTTCTCTAAGATGTCTCTGACATATTTTGATTGATTGATCAAAATACCATCTGGTTTCTGATTGATTTGGAGTCCAAGAAAGAAATTCATTGGACCCATTGAACTCATCTTGAACTTGATCTGCATCAGTTCTTCAAATTCTTTGCACAATTTATCATTTGTTGATCCAAAGATGTTATCATCTACATATATTTGGACCAGTAGTATATCATCTTTGACCTTCCTTGTGAATAATGTCTTGTCAATGGAACCTCTCTTGAAATTGTGCTTCAGTAGGCACGAGGACAATGTGTCATACCAAGCTCTAGGTGCCTGATGAAGGTCATAAAGAGCTTTGTCTAGTTTGAACACATAGTCATCATGTTCTGGATCTTCAAAGCCTGGAGGTTGACATACATATACTTCTTCTTCTATTTTTCCATACAGGAAAGCACTTTTTACATCCATTTGGTAGACTTTGATTCTTTTGTATGAAGCATAAGCTAGAAATATTCTGATTGCTTCAATTCTAGCAACTGGAGCATAAACTTCATCATAATCAATGCCTTCTTCTTGTGTGTAACCTTGGGCTACAAGCCTTGCTTTGTTTTTGATCATTATTCCTCTTTCATCTTTCTTGTTTCTAAAGATCCATCTAGTTCCAATGGCTCTTTTTCCTTTTGGAAGAGGGACAAGTGTCCATACAGCTTGTAGTTTAAATTGAAGAAGTTCTTCTTGCATTACAATGATCCAGTTTGAATCTTTCATAGCTTGTTAAATCTTCTTAGGTTCTTCCTGTGACAGAAAACATTCATACATGCATTCATTAGATATTAGACTGATATTGCAAATATTAGAGTTCAAGGCAGAATTAAATTTGCTTCTTGTCTGCATGGATGAATTGACATCACTCAGGACTAGGTCCAAAGGATGATTCTTTTCAGTTCTGGTTCTAAGGATTTTGTCAACAGTTAGTTGAGAATCTAAGTTTGACTCTTTTTGATTCAGGAATTTGTGCATCTATCCCTGATTCTTCTTGATTGTTTGCATTTTGATGAGGTTCATCATTACTACTGGTGTCAGTAGTAACATTTGTCACACCCCGCCAAAAATGAGTTTTACTTCATTTAAAATGTTTTGCGGAAGAACGAAGGTGTAACGTTCATGACAACATAGCAAAAATTAAGTAAACAAACAACCACGCAATAACGAAAAATAAACGTTTGTTTC
Source organism: Calendula officinalis (assembly GCA_963853835.1). Lineage (NCBI taxonomy): Eukaryota > Viridiplantae > Streptophyta > Magnoliopsida > Asterales > Asteraceae > Calendula > Calendula officinalis. The sequence continues at coordinate 58,090,044 of OY970825.1, forward strand.
ACTTTCCAAAAGTAGAAAGTTTCCAAAAATAGCAAGTTTCCTAAAATAGAAATTGTTTGAAATGAAATGATTGTTCGTAAACTTAATGTTTTAATCATGGCTCACGACAATCTCAATGCTCATATCCTCCAACTCCACTGCACCTAATTACCTGGAAAAACATAAATAGTAAAAGGGTCAACAATAATGTTGAGTGAATCCACAGGGTTAATGTTTATGATGAAAGTAGAGTGATTTGCTACCCAAAATGTTTGTTAAGAAAATGGTTTATGACTGAAAATGTATAAGGTTCAACACTCATATGATATGAGTAATAAGTATGAAATGTTTAGTATAGTTGTAGAATGTATACAACTACTAGTTATGTTTATGAAAAAAAGTGTTGAACAAAATGTTGTGTTTGACATCGCATGAACTGTTATCCCCAACAGGTAGCTAGTCTATTGAGTTAATATATCAACCCCTAAGTCCACAATCAACACTTCAACTCCAGTATGTTATGTTATTTTATGGATATACACTCCCGGAGATGTCTTGGATAAACCAAGTAATGATCAAACGTTCGTTGGGAGGATGAGTGTCAGCCAATAGTACTATCTGCATATCCATGGTCTAGATCCACTAGTTAATGATTGCTGGTAACCTTAGTCCGGTATAATAATTGTTTGTCATGCCAACGCGATAATGAAAATGTATAGATGTTGAACAGTCATAGCAAAACAGTAGCAGTTGTGTTTATGTTTTCCACCCCAAAGTTTATAAAACAATTAAAAGAGAAAAAGGGGTCTGTGGACTCACCTGGCAAGCTTAGCAACAAGAGACTTAAGACAGAGGAATCCTTGGGAGACTCCTAGCTTCCTAAATGATTTAACTACTGATTAGACTAAGCTAACACAGGCGATACTATATACGATATAAGTTAAGCAATATGTATTACATGTTATGTTTTATGTTTCGTGACATCGAACGAACTTAGATTATTGGACCTTATTAGGTTGATATGAAATGAAATGAAATGAAATGGGCTACGAAATGAAATGAAATGAAATGGGCTTGGGTTAGGCTTATTGGGCCTAGATTGGGCCTATTGGGCCTAATGGGCTTAATGGGTTGGGCCACTTGGGCCTCTTATTGGGCTTAGGTCCACTTAGGTTGGGCCTTGAATTGGGCTTGGCCCAATTGGGTTCGGTTTGGTTGGTTATGGGCCAAAGGTTTGGGCTTTGGTCCAAATGGGCTTGGATACTAATGGGCCAATCAAGGTTTGGGCACGATGGACTAAAGTAGATTGATATGGGCCAAGTACGGGCCTTGGCCCGATTGGTTATTCGGGTTTTGGGTCCACGGTTTTGGGTCAAGATCCGGTATTGACCCGGTTTGACTTATTGGTCAATATTGGTCAAAATTAGTCAATAAAAGTCAACTAAAGCTTCTAGATTTTGGTTAGGGTTTAAGGTATACTATAATTTGGTCAACCAAAGTCAACTATGATCAATCTAGCTATCAATTGGTCGAATAGTCAAACATGCAATTCAATTAGGGTTAGGGTTCGGTCTAGGGTTGGCCGAAGGCCAAAACCCTACGGGTTTGTGTTCTAGGTTCGGCTAGATCAGCTTGGTTCAAGGGTTTAGAGGTCTAGATCGGGTCTAGAGTTCTAGATCTAAGGCTTTTCGGTCATCCTAGTGTAGATCTAGGGTTCGAAGTCACGGATTTAGCAACAAAACAACAAGATCATTATCGAGCACAAGACATACACACACACTCGCACACAACCGTACGCATGCATGCATGTAGGCTACGGGTTTATGGGGCAAGGATGCATGCCGAGACCATATGGCCTTGGCCATGGTCTCAGGTTCAAGCTTATGGACAAAACAACAAGTAAACAAACAAAACAAGGAAGAGATTCGGTATACCTAGCTTGGATCGAACAATGAGATGCTCGGCTTGCTTGAACACGACGGACGAAGGGGATTATGGTGGGGTATGGTCGACGGCTTCAAGGGGGCAAATAGGGTTTAATGGTTGGCTTTAGCAATGTATTTATAGGGAGCTTGCTAGGGTTTACAATTGGAGTTTGAGTCAAACAAGGACTCTTTCAAAGGGATGAGGATAAGATTTAGAGGCAAGGGAACCTCACACCCTAGGGGTGTTCGGCCGAATGGGTCAAGCAAAGAGGGGAGGTCGGCCACTTAAGTGGTCGGTCAACCCTTTGTGTCGGGTTCGATGGTTCGTTCAATTCGAGTCACGTTTATAATAGTTTGTTACGTTTATTACCTAACCGGGAAACTTATTGTTTTTAGAATTGTTTTAACTCAAATTGTGTCACCATAAGAAAGTAAAAATGTTGTGTTGACTAAAATAGTCAAACACTAATGTATGGTGTAAAAATATGTATGTTTGTTGTGTATAAGGAATGCCAATAGAAATGTCTATAAGTAGAAACTTTCTAAATAAGGAAAGTTCTAGAAATGAAATGAAGTTACATACCGGAAATATCGAGTTGTCACATTCTCCCCTGGTTGAAGAAATTTCGTCCCGAAATTTAAGACGAAGCACGAACAGGAGAGACAACGAGAAAAAGATGAGGAAAATTCTTTCGCATCTGGTCCTCACGTTCCCATGTGAATTCAGGACCTCTTTTGGAGTTCCATCTGACTTTAACAATTTTGACCTTGCTTCTTCGCAACTTTTGCTCTTTCCAGTCAGATATTTCAATTGGTTCCTCGGTGAAATGAAGTTTGTCGTCGATAATAATTTCTTCAGTATGGACGATAAGCGAAGGATCATGAATAAACTTCTTAAGATTAGAAACATGAAATGTGTTGTGAACATTGCTGAGCTCATTAGGAAGACGAAGGCGATATGCAACAGCACCGATTCTTTCAAGAATCTCAAATGGTCCGACATAACGAGGACTGAGCTTTCCTTTCTTACCAAAACGTACAACACCTTTCCAAGGTGCTACTTTTAGTAAAACATGGTCGCCAACAGCGAACTCTAAAGGCTTTCAACGATTATCAGCATAACTCTTTTGTCGATCTCTGGCAGCCTTAATGCGATCTTTGATTTTAAAAATCTTGTCAGTCGTTTCTTGTAGAATTTCAGGACCAGTAATTTGACGATCACCAATTTCAATCCAACAAAGTGGCGAACGACACTTTCTTCCATACAAAGCTTCAAACGGTGCGGCCTTAATAGTCGTATGATAACTATTATTATACGAGAACTCAGCTAAAGGGAGATGAGAATCCCACCTTCCACCAAAATCAATAACACATGCTCTCAGCATGTCTTCCAAAGTTTGAATTGTTCTTTCAGTCTGACCATCTGTTTGAGGATGATAGGCAGTACTCATATCGAGGCGAGTACCGAGAGATTTTTGCAACGATTGCCAAAAATGAGACGTAAAGCGACTATCACGATCCGAGATGATCGCGACTGGCACACCATGCCGAGATACAACTTCCTTTAAATAAATTCTTGTTAGCTTCTCCATCTGATCAGTTTCCTTAATAGGAATGAAATGAGCTGATTTGGTCAATCGATCAACAATTACCCAAATTGTATCATGACCACTAGATGTTCGAGGCAATTTGGTTATAAAATCCATAGAGACTTCTTCCCATTTCCATTCAGGGATCTCAGGTTGTTGTAGAAGACCGGAAGGCTTCTGATTCTCTGCTTTCACTCTAGCACAAGTTAAACATTTGCTGACATAAACCGCGATCTCTTTCTTCATATTTGGCCACCAATATAACTCTTTGACATCTTTATACATCTTGTCGGCACCAGGATGAATAGAATATTTGGATCGGTGAGCTTCATTCAAGATAACATTGCGAACACTTCCAAAATTCGGAACCCATAAACGATCCATGAAATAAAGAGTTTCGTCTACCCTTGCTTCTAACTGCTTCTCCATACCACGCAAAGCTTCACCTTTGATGTTCTCTACATTCAAAGCTTCGATTTGGAATTCTTGAACTTGGGGAGATAGATTTGAACGAACATAGATTGGAAGGGCTCGAACTCGACGAGGTTTAGGTTTCTCTTTCCGACTTAAGGCATCAGCTACCACATTAGCCTTACCAGGATGATACTTAATCTCACATTCATAGTCATTCATCAACTCTATCCATCTACGCTGTCTCATATTGAGATCTTTCTGATTGAAGATATGTTGTAAACTCTTGTGATCGGTGAATATTGTGCACTTGGTACCGTAGAGGTAATGTCTCCAAATCTTTAACGCGAAAATAACTGCACCCAACTCAAGAGCATGAGTTGTATAATTCTTCTCGTGGTTCTTCAGTTGTCAAGAGGCATAGGCGATCACTTTGTCATGTTGCATCAATACAAAACCTAGCCCTTGGTGCGAAGCATCACAGTACACCACGAAATTATCGGTTCCTTCAGGGAGAGATAGAATAGGAGCAGAACATAATTTAGATTTTAGAGATTGGAAGGCTGATTCTTGCTTTTCACCCCAGACAAATTTCTCATCCTTATGTGTTAACACCATTAAATCCTTTGCAATCTTCGAGAAATTTGCTATAAACCTTCTATAGTAACCAGCAAGACCAAGGAATTTTCTTACTTCAGTTGGGGTCTTCGGAGCTTCCCAATTCTTTATAGCTTCTATCTTTGCAGGATCAACGTGAATACCTTCTTTGTTGATAATATGACCCAGAAATTGGACTTCACGCAACCAAAATTCACACTTGGACAACTTGGCGTACAACTTCTCCTTCTCCAACAACTCAAGAATGATTCTTAAGTGCTCTTCATGCTCTTTTCTAGAATGCGAATAGATGAGAATATCATCTATGAAGACAATAACAAATTTATCGAGATACTGCTTGCACACTCTGTTCATGAGATCCATAAACACAGCAGGTGCATTGGTCAAACCAAATGGCATTACCAAAAACTCATAATGACCATAGCGAGTTCTAAAAGCAGTTTTGGGCACATCTTCATCACGAACTTTTAACTGATGGTAACCAGATCGAAGATCGATTTTGGAATAGAAACTCGATCCTTGGAGTTGATCGAATAGATCATCAATACGGGGAAGAGGATATCGGTTCTTAATTGTTACTTTGTTCAATTCACGATAATCGATGCACATTCTCATTGAACCATCTTTCTTTTTAACAAAAAGGACCGGAGCTCCCCAAGACGAGAAACTCGGTCGAATGAAACCAAGATCAAGAAGTTCTTGTAATTGCGATGAAAGTTCTTGCATTTCAGACGGTACGAGACGATAAGGAGAACGCGCGATAGGTGCGGCTCCCGGAATCAGATCAATACGGAATTCAACTTGTCTTTGAGGCGGCAGTCCAGGCAATTCACTAGGAAATACACCAGGAAAATCACGAACAATAGGAATGTCCTCAATCTTACGATCTTTGGACTTTGTGTCAACGACATGAGCAAGAAAGGCTTGGCATCCTTTACGAAGATATTTTTGAGCTTTCATGGAAGTTATGATTTTTATGTTTTTGTTTCTTTGTTCACCTTGAATTATTAAAGTTTCTGTTTTAGATAAGGGAATTCGGATTTGTTTGGTGTAACATATTATTTCAGCACGGTTTTTAGACAACCAATCCATCCCTATGACGATATCAAAACTTCCTAGTTCTACAGGCACAAGGTCTATATCAAAAATGTGATCATCTAGGTCAAGCTTACAACCTTTAAAAACTTCACTAGACCTAACAACTTTGCCATTTGCTAACTCGATTTCATAATTCACTTTCAAACGATTAGGTTTTTGATTTAAGAAACTTTTAAATTCGGTCGATACGAAACTCAAGTCGGCTCCCGAGTCAAATAAAATAGAAGCAAAATGATTGTTGACGATAAACGTACCAGTGACGGTATCAGGGTTCTCACGAGCTTCTTGAGCATTCATAACAAATGCACGACCACGACCATTTTGACGATCAATGTTGTTGTTGGCATTGCGATTGTTGTTACGATTGTTATTACGATTGCCATTGTTGTTGTTGCCATTCTGGTTATTGTTGTTGCCATTACGATAATGGTTAGAATCACCACACTCGTAGCAGACAGGATTCTTAGGAGGATTGTTGGACGAACACTTTCTGAAATTATGACCCCAGCGGTCACACTTGAAGCATTTCTCACACTGACCATCATGATGCCAGTTACATCTGTTACACAAGGGCTTGCTTCCAGCATATGACTTAGAATCTGAATTGGACTGATTGTTGTTCTGAGTAGAGGCAGCATAATTCTTAGTCTTTTGGTATTTGTTCCCTTTGTGATCACGTTTGTTGTCGTAGGAACGCTTTCCATTTTCATTGTTCATGTTATCAGAAGATTTGCTAGACACCACCAGCTTGTCTTTGAATGATCCACTTCTCATTGCATCATCAGTCAACCTTGTTGCACGATTCACAACATCTTCGAATGTTGTCGGTTCAGAAGCAATAACATAAGTACGAATAAGATCATGAAGACCTTGGAGATACTTTTCAATGCGCTTGAATTCAGGAGAAACCATATGAGGAACGAGACGAGCGAGTTCTTGAAACTTAGTCGTGTAGGTAACAATATCAGATCCAACCATGGACAGATTCCATAGTTCCACCTCAACTTTTTGTAGCTCTCTCCTTGGACAAAACTTCTGAGTTAACTGATCCTTGAACGTATCCCAAGTCATAGCATCAACAGTTGCACGACCTAAGACTTGCACTTGAGAATTCCACCAGGACAACGTTTCCGTGGACAACGTACTAGCAGCAAACTTCGTCATATTCTCAGGGGACATTGAATAACACTGAAAATGGATTCCACCTTCTCAATCCAGTGGATAATAGCAATAGAACCTTCAGATCCAGAGTAGGTCAGAGGATGACAGGACGTAAAGGTCTTAAATGACTGACCCTGACGATTGGGATCTGAAGTTTAAATAAATAAGGAAAGAAAATGAGTAATAAGTTTAAAATAAGATAGAAATAATGAATCTTCTTTCATGGAGTCGTATATTATACCATTGTTTCCCACATTAGATGCACCAGTGGCATTTCCTTTTGCAGCGTTCATTTGTGTAACACCCTAAAATTTACAAGATTTTTAATTTTTTTTTTTTTTTTTTTTAAATAAAATTATAATCAAAAGGTCCCATAAATAACTCTCAAATATTAATATTTAACATTTAAAACGTATTTATTGCGGAAATAGTTAAGATAAAGTAAAGTTTTTAAAATATTAAATGATGTCCACATCAGTAATGAAAAGCTACAGCGGTCAACCGTCCACCTTCTCCTTTCCTTTGCTGGTACCTGAAACAATGTGGGGGAAAGTTTGGGTCAGCTGGGGAAGCTGAGTGAATAATTCTCAAAATGCAAACAATCATAACATACAACACATGAGGGCACATCGGTGTACTCCTACTCAGAATCTACTCGATTAATTACTCAGATTTATTTCTCAGATTTTATTACTCAGATTTTTAATTTATATAGCGCGCTAGTGTGACTTGGGCCGAGAGATCAACCTCGACCCGCCTCACACCACCTCTACACCTGTACTCTTCGGTGTGAGTCAAAAGGCCTGGCACCAGTACTCTTCGGTGCCAAGTCAAAACGCCTGACACCAGTGCTCTTCGGTGTCAAGTCAGATATATTATGTTTAATGTTTAACTCAAAACTCAGAAACTCAGAACTCAGAAACTCAGAACACAAGATGCTAGATCACAGATAACTCAGATAACAGATAACTCAGATAGCAAATATGGTGCAAGTAATGTAACACGTAAGTCACGCATGTATAACGTTAAAACTGAATACACGGTGAGAATACTCACCTCGAGAAAACGTAAGCTCCAAAGGATCCTCAACACTCTAAGGCGCTGCTCGGTTATTCCTAGATGATCCTAAAAGCATAAAAATGAAACCCGAATTACAATCCGTTCTAAGGACTCAATTTAGAAAACTGGCAGCACCCGTCGGTCTCACGGAAACTGCTATAACTCTTAAACTGTGCAGTAGATTTATCCCATATTTTTACCAGGAAAAGTAGACAACCAGAACTACATATCTCTGTGAGACGGTCATTGGCTAAAACAGACTCTAAGTGTCTCAAAACAGTGTTACAAGACAGGCATGTCGCACAGATCATTTTCCTAACAGCAGCATACTAAATTAGCTATAACTTTTAAACCGTAATTCGGATTGACGAGAGGGTTGCGGCGTTGAAAAGCTAACTCAGAAATCAAGGTCCCAGCACGGGCCAAAAACCCTAAAGATTATTTTAAGTACTTCAAAAATAGATTAGAACAGTAGGGCAGATTCTGCCAGAAAAGTATAGATTTATTAAACTCGTTTTAACACCCGACTCGTCACCGAAAACCCCGTGTACTTAGAAATCCTGTCCGATAGCTGAAAAATATTATTTATTTGAATTCTATCTGTTTCTAAAGAAAACTTGATGGTAAGAGTTCTTGATTGGGGAACCGAGAACCCTACGGGTTCGGTTTTCCCCTTCGAGTATGAATTCCCGATTCTCTAAAACGATTAACCAACCCCCAATTAAAAGTTAGTATTAACTATAAGAATTGCAGCCTTATTAACTTCCCCATACGAAACGGATCAATAGCTCAGAATATGGAAAAGATAAATCATAAAATTAAGGTTAGGGGACTACCAAGTAAACACTAACTCGAACCTTGACTTGATCCATGTTTCCGCCTAGGTTACTTGCTATTCCACCGATTAATCCCTCCTGTTCAATACTGCACCACCTCGAGATATTAGAGAAGATTGGAAATCAGATTATATGATTGCGGGACAATTAGAATCCGAGCAGAAGGAATAAAAACTTACCGATTAGAACGTCCATGCTAGATTATCGTCCCGGTTTGAACCCACCCGAGGAGAGTTCTTCGATTTCTGCTCGATGATGATTACAATGAAAATTCCGATACAACAAGAATCAAAATTAGCCACCATTAGCTAGGATCGAACAAACAAAAAGAATTGGATGAGGAATCAATACCGAGAATAATCGATTTCGGCTACACTAGACGTCTGTAGCTCTTCTTCTACCTCGATCACGAATTATCTCACGCTAGATTTCCGATTTGTAACGAATTGCAGGGGCTGGAACGTCGCCTGCTCGATCAAGTTTGATTAGGGCGATTTTACGAAAGAAGCGTGATATTACGTATTAGGACATATGGGCTCTAAGCCTTTAGTGCTTTTGGGTTGATAGAACGAATTTAACATGCAAGCCCTTCTCGATAATATTACATCACTGGATCAAGGATTTAATTGGTTCAACCCAAACTCTTAGCCGAGCCCACTAAATGGGTAATCATTTGCGAAATTTAAAAGAGTCGGGTTCGGCCTCGGCCTACGGTCGGCCTCACTCGACGCGAAAGCTAGAAGGTTCCAATTTAATGAAGACTCGGAATTAACGCCACTACTTAAACGATACAACAATAATGATAGAAACGGAACATTACGTAATTTAATACTTGTATGAACTAGGCGCCACGCAATAAAGTTCATATAAATAGACAAACGAAACGTCTCCTAATATTCCACTAAACGACACCAAATAAGTAATAAAAATGTTTTAGGCAATAAAATATAATTAAATTAAATTATAAAATTTTGGGGCGTTACAACTCAACTACACTTGAAATAGACTTCGTCCCCGAAGTCATTGCTCGGATGAAGCTCAGGGTAGTAATCTCGCGTCTCAACTCATACTCGCCAACGACACACGTCCTCAAATGGGGAAAGAAAACAAAATGATAAGGTTAAGAATGAAAAGGAAATTCATCCGGGTGACCTACAACATGCATACTCCAATGGAAAAGAAGAATAAAAACGATAAAGTTATGAATAGAAAGAAGCTCTTCATGGTGCTTTTACTTAATAGGAAGTGAACTCCAGATCGCGTAAGTGCTCATACAATTATCCGCCTCTAGTGGCGCAAAACGATCAGGCTAAACGAAATAAGGTCAGGATGCTCATTATGGATCTCAGTATGCAAAGAAAATGTTGATAATGAGCATAAAATACGCCACGATACTCTACTGAAGGCGTCTTCTTGTTCTCGCATTCGGATACAGTTGTTGCACTCAGCGATTATCGTCGCGTTGAATCACCGATTCAACTCCACTTGGAAATTTACTATTGATTTGTTGACGATACCAAATGCTCAGCGTAATACCAGGTCATCCAAACCATTTGCACAATCACACTCGGATCTCTCATGACGTTAACAAATTTTTATGGAAAATTTTTTCTTCCCGCACAACTCCATCAAAGGACCACTTACACATTTTAGTAACAGGTAAAAATTTCATTATCGACAATTTTCCACCAAAATGACTCGGAAGGTCTTCTACTCTATGGGTCAACAGTTTGTTAACAGCATAATAAATAATTTAGCGGTTTACACCATTATCAATTAATATAAAAACCATGCAAATAAATCACAAGGAATATACATATCACACAGAATTCTCATATACTCATGTATATAACTCCAAAATATGATCTGGAAATATAACTCAGAAGTCCCACTCATAAATAAACTCAAAACATATCTCAGGAGTATCACTCAAAAATGTATAACTCAGGAGCAAACTTATAAGTCTTAACTCAGAAGCAAACCCGAAACTCTAACTCATTAACAACTCATAAGGTAATAATATTTACAAGTAATAGCATTAGGTATAAATCACATTTTTACTCATTCTTATTACTACTCGCGTGGTCCAATTTACCAGCTTATAATACTTGGAATGATATACTCTCTCTCAACCGTGTTTATTGGTTCTCAAAATAATTCTTCTTTAACATTATATTGTTACCTTACTCTATTAGGTTTACATATTACCGATGTTGATAACCCTTTAAATAGTTCAAATTAACGATCTTGTCATTTAATTCCCTTTAATAGGTTCTCATTTACTCAATTCGCAATTACACTTTATTCTACATCTTACGGTTTACTCATGGTTCATCAATTCAATACATTCTCGTCTTTTCGAAATTTCTCCTAAGTTCAATATAAATTTATTGAATAGTTGTTCTCATCTCAAATTTAATAATTATTCATAAATAGAGTTTTCTCATATAATTTTATAATACCTCAAAACTCATAACACTTTATAATACTTCGAAAATTTGAATAAAACCTCCCTTAATTTAATACTTTTCTCTTTTGACTCATTTTATTAATTTGCTTATGTAACTCGATTTGCAAATTTCTTATAACTCAAAATTACTCCATAATTAATCAAAATAAAGTTTTATCATTTAGCTCGTTTTAATAATAACTCATTACCAGCAAATTACCGATCTCATTTTAACTCATTTTCCTCAAAATTTCATTGTAGCAGTTTTCTCATATTCGACTCATTAATAAGTTCTCATCACTTTAATTTAATGATTTCTCATTATCACATTTATAACCACCCAAAAATAAGTATACTGTCTTATTTTGTATATAATGGTAGTATTACTACTTCCCTTTTGTAAGATATTCATTCAACCCAATTAACTTGATTTGTTAATTTCTCCAGTAAACCCGATTTATCATTTTGTTGAAAACTCTATAATTACCCATAGAATGAATTTAGTTATTCTCAACTGCTTGATTGATAGTTACTCTTATAATTTATTTGATCAATTATATGTATCTAGATTTCGCACTTTAAATTCATACCAACAAAATCTCTCTGCATAAGCATCATGCTCATAATATTTATAAATAATAATTAATGATAATTATTTCTTGATAATTTTTCCTTCCCCTACTCAACTCCACTTGAAGAAAAACTCGTCCTCGAGTTTGGAACTATTATTGTCTACCAAAATAAACAAGCGAGTATGAAGTCACACCAACAATTAGGATACACATACTAAATTCACAATAACAAGCATTGGTCCATCGTTCCCTTCAAAATCTCCCCATAACCAACCAAAAGTTCAGTGTGTACGATAATAGGGGCCCTCTATTACTTTCGACACCTACTTCTGTTTGGTCACGAGTAAATCCCAAAGTTTACAACTTCCCACATATAAACCCACCAACAAATCACACTCAGAAGAAAGGAATTTTAATCACACTCAGGAGAAAGGAACTTTGTTTTCAATATCTGATAAATACATATATGTACTCAACAGTGCATACTCAAAATCTCATAACCATTACTCTGAAAATCATGCGTACATTTAGTCTCGTACGCGATACTCGGATACTCAGATTCATAGAAATATTTCCACTTAGTTATTTTCACAATACAAATCTCCTTTTAAACTTTTCATTTGGATATGCCATTTATCATTCCTCATAAATATAACTTATATCCTCTTCACAGTTATATTAAATTTATTGTAATTTGTGAGCATGTCGATTAATATCTTTTTGATCAGAGTTCTCAGTTATTGCGTTCCTCGTTTAATTTGATTCAATTTATCGCTCTTTTAACTCGTTTTTAAATAAATCATCATCAAATTGATGACGTTAGCTTCCTCTTAATCCTCTTATATAATTACTCTTTAAGATGAGCTTCAATAATATCTGATTAATTTGACTCAGCAATATCTCAATTAATTAGTCTATTAAACTTACATAGTTTATTTTAAGCTATCAGTGTGAACTCATTAATCTGTCACTTAACTTGTCATCCACATTTAGTTTTGTACTCAGCAATTTAACCTACTTACTCGAAATGTTTTTCCCATTTTATCTCAATTTAATGATTCTTAAATAAATACTAACTTGTTGACCTTAATATGGAATCTGCTTAACTATTATATCTCGTGATTCGTTGTATTCACGAAAATTTTAATTGCTCATCTAGATAACTCCTCTTTTAACCCTGATCAATAATTCTCTTTTAGATCCTGCTAATAATTCTCGTTTAGCTAAATGTAATTATTTCCCATTTTATTGACTTAATAATTCTTTCTTTTACTCAACTTGGTAAATCCTCTTAAAAATATTCTTAATCAATTTGATTTACTAATCTCTGATTTACTCGTTTTAATTGACTCAGTCCATTAAATGTTTTCTCCCATATGAAAGATTTTAATATTCTCACAATACGAATATTAAGTACTCCTCTTTAATGTTAATAATTTCCTCATTTCTCATTTACTCAAATCATGTTTCTCATTACACAGCTTATGGATCTTATATAATAAATTAATTTCCCATTATTACACTTTTGGTTCGAATTTCTCAGAATTTATAAAATTTCACCTCAACTCTATTAGGTGTTCCTCTAAATTGAAACTTTTATTATTTCCTCATTAGTATTTATAATTTCACTTTTCTCCAGTATATATTTTTCATATATATAAATATAGAACTCTAAGAATTAAAATCGAAATTATGCTCAAATTAAGCTCTAAATTATTCACAAAATTATGGAATCTCATAATAGTATATCTATATACATATATGTTTAGCCATACAATCACAAGTAATTCTCTCAGGATATAAACCAAAAATTCTCAGAATATGCTACTCGTCTATACTCAGAATATAGCAAAATCTCAATTAAATAATACTCTTAAATATTACCGGCAGTAGGAAGCGAGAGGTCGACGTGACATGCTGTATGTTCGTTGTGGAAACTTTTCTCAGAAAAACATTTGACTCTTTTCTCGTTTGAAAAACTCGATACTCAAATCCCTCAAGTTTGAATTCGCCCCTTGCGAACCCAAATCCCTCAAGTCAGAGCTCTGATACCAACTTGTAACACCCTAAAATTTACAAGATTTTTAAATTTTTTTTTTTTTTTTTTTTTTGTAAATAAAATTATAATCAAAAGGTCCCATAAATAACTCTCAAATATTAATATTTAACATTTAAAACGTATTTATTGCGGAAATAGTTAAGATAAAGTAAAGTTTTTAAAATATTAAATGATGTCCACATCAGTAATGAAAAGCTACAGCGGTCAACCGTCCACCTTCTCCTTTCCTTTGCTGGTACCTGAAACAATGTGGGGGAAAGTTTGGGTCAGCTGGGGAAGCTGAGTGAATAATTCTCAAAATGCAAACAATCATAACATACAACACATGAGGGCACATCGGTGTACTCCTACTCAGAATCTACTCGATTAATTACTCAGATTTATTTCTCAGATTTTATTACTCAGATTTTTAATTTATATAGCGCGCTAGTGTGACTTGGGCCGAGAGATCAACCTCGACCCGCCTCACACCACCTCTACACCTGTACTCTTCGGTGTGAGTCAAAAGGCCTGGCACCAGTACTTTTCGGTGCCAAGTCAAAACGCCTGACACCAGTGCTCTTCGGTGTCAAGTCAGATATATTATGTTTAATGTTTAACTCAAAACTCAGAAACTCAGAACTCAGAAACTCAGAACACAAGATGCTAGATCACAGATAACTCAGATAACAGATAACTCAGATAGCAAATATGGTGCAAGTAATGTAACACGTAAGTCATGCATGTATAACGTTAAAACTGAATACACGGTGAGAATACTCACCTCGAGAAAACGTAAGCTCCAAAGGATCCTCAATACTCTAAGGCGCTGCTCGGTTATTCCTAGATGATCCTAAAAGCATAAAAATGAAACCCGAATTACAATCCGTTCTAAGGACTCAATTTAGAAAACTGGCAGCACACGTCGGTCTCACGTAAACTGCTATAACTCTTAAACTGTGCAGTAGATTTATCCCATATTTTTACCAGGAAAAGTAGACAACCAGAACTACATATCTCTTTGAGACGGTCACTGGCTAAAACAGATTCTAAGTGTCTCAAAACAGTGTTACAAGACAGGCATGTCGCACAGATCATTTTCCTAACAGCAGCATACTAAATTAGCTATAACTTTTAAACCGTAATTCGGATTGACGAGAGAGTTGCGGCGTTGAAAAGCTAACTCAGAAATCAAGGTCCCAGGACGGGCCAAAAACCCTAAAGATTATTTTAAGGACTTCAAAAATAGATTAGAACAGTAGGGCAGATTCTACCAGAAAAGTATAGATTTATTAAACTCGTTTTAACACCCGACTCGTCACCGAAACCCCGTGTGCATAGAAATCCTGTCCAATTTGAAAAATATTATTTATTTGAATTCTATCTGTTTCTAAAGAAAACTTGATGGTAAGAGTTCTTGATTGGGGAACCGAGAACCCTACGGGTTCGGTTTTCCCCTTCGAGTATGAATTCCCGATTCTCTAAAACGATTAACCAACCCCCAATTAAAAGTCAGTATTAACTATAAGAATTGCAGCCTTATTAACTTCCCCATACGAAACGGATCAATAGCTCAGAATATGGAAAAGATAAATCATAAAATTAAGGTTAGGGGACTACCAAGTAAACACTAACTCGAACCTTGACTTGATCGATGTTTCCGCCTAGGTTACTTGCTATTCCACCGATTAATCCCTCCTGTTCAATACTGCACCACCTCGAGATATTAGAGAAGATTGGAAATCAGATTATATGATTGCGGGACAATTAGAATCCGAGCAGAAGGAATAAAAACTTACCGATTAGAACGTCCATGCTAGATTATCGTCCCGGTTTGAACCCACCCGAGGAGAGTTCTTCGATTTCTGCTCGATGATGATTACAATGAAAATTCCGATACAACAAAAATCAAAATTAGCCACCATTAGCTAGGATCGAACAAACAAAAAGAATTGGACGAGGAATCAATACCGAGAATAATCGATTTCGGCTACACTAGACGTCTGTAGCTCTTCTTCTACCTCGATCACGAATTATCTCACGCTAGATTTCCGATTTGTAACGAATTGCAGGGGCTGGAACGTCGCCTGCTCGATCAAGTTTGATTAGGGCGATTTTACGAAAGAAGCGTGATATTACGTATTAGGACATATGGGCTCTAAGCCTTTAGTGCTTTTGGGTTGATAGAACGAATTTAACATGCAAGCCCTTCTCGATAATATTACATCACTGGATCAAGGATTTAACTGGTTCAACCCAAACTCTTAGCCGAGCCCACTAAATGGGTAATCATTTGCGAAATTTAAAAGAGTCGGGTTCGGCCTCGGCCTACGGCCGGCCTCACTCGACGCGAAAGCTAGAAGGTTCCAATTTAATGAAGACTCGGAATTAACGCCACTACTTAAACGATACAACAATAATGATAGAAACGGAACATTACGTAATTTAATACTTGTATGAACTAGGCGCCACGCAATAAAGTTCATATAAATAGACAAACGAAACGTCTCCTAATATTCCACTAAACGACACCAAATAAGTAATAAAAATGTTTTAGACAATAAAATATAATTAAATTAAATTATAAAATTTTGGGGCGTTACAATTTGAGCCATTGCTTCAGCGATACGGCGTTCCACCATTTGTTCGACAGTCTCAGCGTTTCCTCGAGCCATTGATGAATTACTGATACAAATACTATGATTTAAATGAGGAATTAAGAAAAGAATAATCTAGAAGGGTTTATAAAAGGAATTATATAGTTATTATAAGAATCGAAGAATAGATATACAATAGACGTAATAGTAGTAGTAGACGTAGATATAAATAGTCGTAATTATGGTAGTAGTAGTAGAGACGTATAGAAAATACAATTTATAGGAACAATAGAATTTACTAAAATATCACTTTTATTAAACACATTCCTAGTACATACTAGTTTTAAAATTAGGGCACATACGCCAATACTAAATAAAAGAAAATACTAAAGTAGCTAAACATAAAACCTAATAATAGTAATAGAAAACAAATATAGACTATATGTAGGTGACTAATCATCTTCCTCTGGCTGCTGGTCGCTGTCTTGTAGTCATGTATATATCACCATCCTTCACCAATCGATAGAGATAAGGACGCTCTCCAGGCTTGACGTCAGGGGGTCCATTGGGGTACACCAGGATAGGTGGCTGAGTAGGATGAAACCAATCTGCTGACGATATTGGGAAAGGCGTCGGTATAAACACTGGTTTGGGAGACGGAGGAGGCGTAGCACGTCTTCTAGACGTGGCGGTACTCTGATCACTGTCGTACTCTGGTTCTGACGAAATATTAATAACACTTGCTGACGACATTCTACTAAACACAGCGCATAAAAGTTTATTAGGTTATGAAGTTGTAAGGCTTACTGACATATGCTAGCTATAACACTAAGGCAATACTAACTAAGGCAAATGTTCTAAACTAAGAACAATGGAACTTCAGGATATGAGACTGAGCATGCCATGATTACTTTGATTTTTATAAAAGTGTTTGTTTTTCCCAAAAATCTTTTGTAGTTATAGACTAGGCTTGCTAATTCACTATAACTTAAGCTCTGATACCACTCTGTCACACCCCGCCAAAAATGAGTTTTACTTCATTTAAAATGTTTTGCAGAAGAACGAAGGTGTAACGTTCATGACAACATAGCAAAAATTAAGTAAACAAACAACCACGCAATAACGAAAAATAAACGTTTGTTTCACTTTCCAAAAGTAGAAAGTTTCCAAAAATAGCAAGTTTCCTAAAATAGAAATTGTTTGAAATGAAATGATTGTTCGTAAACTTAATGTTTTAATCATGGCTCACGACAATCTCAATGCTCATATCCTCCAACTCCACTGCACCTAATTACCTGGAAAAACATAAATAGTAAAAGGGTCAACAATAATGTTGAGTGAATCCACAGGGTTAATGTTTATGATGAAAGTAAAGTGATTTGCTACCCAAAATGTTTGTTAAGAAAATGGTTTATGACTGAAAATGTATAAGGTTCAACACTCATATGATATGAGTAATAAGTATGAAATGTTTAGTATAGTTGTAGAATGTATACAACTACTAGTTATGTTTATGAAAAAAAGTGTTGAACAAAATGTTGTGTTTGACATCGCATGAACTGTTATCCCCAACAGGTAGCTAGTCTATTGAGTTAATATACCAACCCCTAAGTCCACAATCAACACTTCAACTCCAGTATGTTATGTTATTTTATGGATATACACTCCCGGAGATGTCTTGGATAAACCAAGTAATGATCAAACGTTCGTTGGGAGGATGAGTGTCAGCCAATAATACTATCTGCATATCCATGGTCTAGATCCACTAGTTAATGATTGCTGGTAACCTTAGTC
Organism: Calendula officinalis; assembly: GCA_963853835.1. Lineage (NCBI taxonomy): Eukaryota > Viridiplantae > Streptophyta > Magnoliopsida > Asterales > Asteraceae > Calendula > Calendula officinalis. The sequence goes on from OY970825.1 coordinate 58,108,170, forward strand.
CGGTATAATAATTGTTTGTCAAGCCAACGCGATAATGAAAATGTATAGATGTTGAACAGTCATAGCAAAACAGTAGCAGTTGTGTTTATGTTTTCCACCCCACAGTTTATAAAACCGTTAAAAGAGAAAAAGGGGTCTGTGGACTCACCTGGCAAGCTTAGCAACAAGAGACTTAAGACAGAGGAATCCTTGGGAGTCCTAAATGATTTAACTACTGATTAGACTAAGCTAACACAGGCGATACTATATACGATATAAGTTAAGCAATATGTATTACATGTTATGTTTTATGTTTCGTGACATCGAACGAACTTAGATTATTGGACCTTATTAGGTTGATATGAAATGAAATGAAATGGGCTACGAAATGAAATGAAATGAAATGGGCTTGGGTTAGGCTTATTGGGCCTATTGGGCCTATTGGGCCTAATGGGCTTAATGGGTTGGGCCAATTGGGCCTCTTATTGGGCTTAGGTTCACTTAGGTTGGGCCTTGAATTGGGTATGGGCCAAAGGTTTGGGCTTTGGTCCAAATGGGCTTGGATACTAATGGGCCAATCAAGGTTTGGGCCCGATGGACTAAAGTAGATTGATATGGGCCAAGTACGGGCCTTGGCCCGATTGGTTATTCGGGTTTTGGGTCCACGGTTTTGGGTCAAGATCCGGTATTGACCCGGTTTGACTTATTGGTCAATATTGGTCAAAATTAGTCAATAAAAGTCAACTAAAGCTTCTAGATTTCGGTTAGGGTTTAAGGTATACTATAATTTGGTCAACCAAAGTCAACTATGATCAATCTAGCTATCAATTGGTCGAATAGTCAAACATGCAATTCAATTAGGGTTAGGGTTCGGTCTAGGGTTGGCCGAAGGCCAAAACCCTACGGGTTTGTGTTCTAGGTTCGGCTAGATCGGCTTGGTTCAAGGGTTTAGAGGTCTAGATCGGGTCTAGAGTTCTAGATCTAAGGCTTTTCGGTCATCCTAGTGTAGATCTAGGGTTCGAAGTCACGGATTTAACAACAAAACAACAAGATCATTATCGAGCACAAGACATACACACACACTCGCACACAACCGTACGCATGCATGCATGTAGGCTACGGGTTTATGGGGCAAGGATGCATGCCGAGACCATATGGCCTTGGCCATGGTCTCGGGTTCGAGCTTAGGGACAAAACAACAAGTAAACAAACAAAACAAGGAAGAGATTCGGTATACCTAGCTTGGATCGAACAATGAGATGCTCGGCTTGCTTGAACACGACGGGCGAAGGGGATTATGGTGGGGTATGGTCGACGGCTTCAAGGGGGCAAATAGGGTTTAATGGTTGGCTTTAGCAATGTATTTATAGGGAGCTTGCTAGGGTTTACAATTGGAGTTTGAGTCAAACAAGGACTCTTTCAAAGGGATGAGGATAAGATTTAGAGGCAAGGGAACCTCACACCCTGGGGGTGTTCGGCCGAATGAGTCAAGCAAAGAGGGGAGGTCGGCCACTTAAGTGGTCGGTCAACCCTTTGTGTCGGGTTCGATGGTTCGTTCAATTCGAGTCACGTTTATAATAGTTTGTTACGTTTATTACCTAACCGGGAAACTTATTGTTTTTAGAATTGTTTTAACTCAAATTGTGTCACCATAAGAAAGTAAAAATGTTGTGTTGACTAAAATAGTCAAACACTAATGTATGGTGTAAAAATATGTACGTTTGTTGTGTATAAGGAATGCCAAAAATAGAAATGTCTATAAGTAGAAACTTTCTAAATAAGGAAAGTTCTAGAAATGAAATGAAGTTACATACCGGAAATATCGAGTTGTCACAACATTCTCTTCAGTAACTTCAGCAGTATCATTGTTGTTACTGGCATCAGTATTACTGGCATCAGTATTGAGTAAATCATCATCACAATTCTGAGGTTCAGAGTTACTACTGGGATCAGTAGTATCTTCAGAATTTGAGTTGTTACTGGTATCATTGAAATTAGGGTTACCAGAGTTACTACTGTCCTCAGTATTAACTGTGGGAGCAGTATCAACTAATATATATTTCATGATTTCTTGCCTTCCACTTGATGATGGTCCTACTTGTTGGCTTTGATTGTTTGAATTTCCTGTATTAAGTTCATAATTGACATCAAAATATTTGGTTAGATTATCAATATTAAACAACCAATCTGGACCATTTCCTTGTTCATTCATAAAATTTTCATTAAAGGATACATTTACACTTTCTTCAATGATCCTCAGCCTTTTGTTAAATACTCTGTAGGATTTGCTTTGAGTTGAGTATCCTACAAATATTGCATCATCTGCTTTGCAATCAAATTTACCAATTTGTTCTCTTCTAATTAAAATAGTACAAGGATAACCAAATGATTTTAAGAAACTTATTGAAGGTTTTCTTTTATTAAAAAGTTCATAGGGTGTTTTAAAGAGAGGCTTAACTATTAATACTCTGTTCTGAACATAACAAGCAGTATTAACAGCTTCAGCCCAAAAAGTTATTGGTAATTTTGAATCTGCAAGCATAGATCTTGCTGCTTCAATGATAGTTATATTTCTTCTTTCAGCTACACCATTTTGTTGTGGAGTTCTTGGTGAGCTGTACTGCCTGTCAATACCCTTAAGTTCACAAAAGTCAATTAGGTTAGTATTTTTAAATTCAGTTCCATTATCACATCTAATTGCTTTCACTTTGAGATCTCTTGTATTTTCCAGCTTTACAATCAGATTCTTGATTATTTCACTTGTTTCATCTTTGGTCCTGAGAAAGAATACCCAAGTGTATCTGAAAAAATCATCAGTAATAACAAGGCAACATTGTTTCTTTCCAATACTCATTACATTTGTGGATCCAAACAGGTCCATATGTAAGAGTTGCAAAGGATTAGAAATAGAGTTAATTGATTTGGTCTTATGAGAAGTCTTGTGTTGTTTACCTTTTAGGTAGGCAACACAATGATGATCACACGTAAATTCTTTTTGTGGTGGACCAACTACCAAATCCTTCTTGACTAAGTTGTTCATATTTTTAAAATTTGTGTGACACATCCTTCTATGCCAAAGTTCTGATTCATTTGTGTTTGCCTTAGATATAAAACAGTTAATCTCATTTGGTGAAATGAGTTCTCCCCCTATATCCAGGCAATACACATTGTTTCTCCTTGGTGTTCTTAAAACAACATATTTTTCATCTAACATAAAATCAGGAGAAAGAATGATGCACTCAACATCAGTAAAAAGAATTTTGTTCTTCTTATCACAGACTTGAGACACACTAACCAGATTGTATTTAAGCTAAGCAACATAAAATACATCATCAAAAGTAATTTTACCATTTGATACTGTACCTTTACCTATAATCTTACCTCCCCTAGGATTTTCTCCAAAAGCAACATACCCTCCTTCAAAAGACTTGATATCTCTAAGAATTTAAAGATTTCCAGTCACGTGTCTAGAGCATCCACTATCAATATGCCATGTTCTACCTTCTTCAGGGATCTGGATACTCTGCACATAAAGTAAAAGGATTAGTTAATTTTGGGAACCCAAGCTTGTTTTGTCTTGGGTTCATCCTTTGAAGAATAAGACTTCTTAACTGAATGATTCTTATATGTAGTTTTGTATTTAGTACTGATACTTTGATTCACTACTGATCTAGGATTATACCCGTAGTTCTTAGCTTTTGAAAATTTTACTACTGATGGACCAGTAGTGTTTGGGTAATAAGGGTTTTGAGCATAATCAGTAGTGTTTTTGTAGTTATACCAGGCAACATTGTAATTAGGGTTTTTACCAGTAGTAAACCTGGAATAGTTTCTACTGATGTTTGAAAACTTTGAAAATTGAGGAAAACGATTTTGAGTTCCATTGTTTTTAAAATAGTTACTTCTGCTTGGACTGTTATACCTGGTGTTTTGAACAAACCTTGGTGCAGTTCTTCCAAATTTATGAGTGTTAGCATATGTTTCATTGAATTCCTTTTGTTTTTGTGTTTTGGATTTCTTTTCTTTTGATTCTTTAGTTTGTTTTAATTTTAAGGCTTTTTCCTTTTCTTTGTTGATTTTAAATTCTTTAAATTCTTTATTGTTAATAGGATTGAAGTGACAGTTTTTAGCTATGTGATTAACTTTGTTACAAATTAAGCATGATAATTTTGTTGATTTAGAATTTCAGGTTTTCTTTGTTCTTTTAATTGACTTAAATTCCTTTGATTTCCCCTTCTTAAAATTGTTGGTATATTTTCTGAGTTGTATTTTGGGGATTCAGTTTGACTTTGTGTGGTGTGAAAACTAGTATCATTTGATTCAGTAGTTTGATCATCATCAGAAGATTCATTACTTGTTTCAGTTTCAGTTTGACTTTCAATTTTTAAATCATTTAAAATTCTTTCAGTACTAGATTTTAATGGTGGAATAAAATTTGTTGGAGGTGGGACTGCATGATATCCCACTCCATGAATAACTTTTTCTGTAGTTTGATTACTAGTTAATTCATTGACAATTTTAGAACTTCTTTCAAACTTTTTTAATGGTTAGTTTATTCTGCTCTAGTTCCATTTGACATTCTTCAAGTTTGATCAAAGTTTCTTTTAATTTCAATTCAATATGTTCTTTTTCATAAGTGGTTTGTAGCAATTCATCTTTTATCTTTTGATCAGTTATTTTATAGATTTTAATTTGATTTTCCAAATCAGCTATACAACCATTGTATTCAATTCTTCTGTTTCTATTTAAAATCATCTCTTCTAGTGTTTCTTTATTTAGTTTTTCTAAATCTTTGTATGATTTAATGCATTCAGGAGTACAAGATTTAGAATGTACCTCAGTAGTAGACGGATCAGTAGTAAAGGCCATGAGAGCTTGGTTCTGTGCATGTTCTTCTGCTTGGAAGCTCCAGTCATAACCTTGTCCTTCTTGAGATACTAAAGCAGTTGAATTTGAAGTACTATTTTTGTTGTAGTTTGATCTTTGATCTTTGTTTGGACATTCTCTGGCAAAGTGGCCTAGATTGCTACAGTTGTAGCACTTAACCTTGGTTTTGTCAAATCCAGCTATATCACCTTTGTTGTAAGACAGATTTTGCCTTCCAGTTCTTTTAAGAAACCTTTTTGTCCTTAAGCTTAGCATGGCCATCTGCCATTTAATATCCATCTCTTCCAAATCATCAGGATTGAGTTGTTCTAAATCCTCACTATTCAATGCAGTATGTACATGACTAGTGAAGAAAGATTCTCTGGCTAAATCTGCTGTTCCTGCATTCTTCATAGCCTCATGGCCTGTTCCTGTATTTGACACAAAAGCAGCATTGTTTGAAGGTAGATTTGGAGTTTTAGTACTTACCTCATATTCAAACACTCTCAGTTCATATAGAGTTCATCATGTTCTTTTTCTTCTAGTGCATCTCCTTGTCTATATATCACAGTGTACATAGACCATTCTTCACCTAGAGACCTGAGAAACTTTCTGTTGACATCATCATTGTTTGATTTATAACCAACTTGATTGAGTTCACCAATGAGTTTGTTGAACCGATCAAATACTTGAGACAATGCTTCATTCTTTTGTCCTTTGAAGTTTTCAAAGTCTTGTGAACAGACTTCATGTTTCTTTTTGTGCTCTTTGTACCAAGAAACCTCTTTTCCAGAGCCTGCCATAGTTTCTTTGCATCATCATATTCAACAAAGAGATGTTGATAGTCGTTTGGAATGGTAAGCAAAAGAGTACTTAGAGCTTTGAGTTCAATTCCTATGTCTTTCTTCTCTTTTTCACACTTAAGTTTGTTTGCTTCAGTTAATGAGCTTGATGCTTGAGTCTGAATGGTTTTGTTGCCTTCAACAACAACTTCCCACATGGAATAATCAGTAATAAGCATATACTGCTTGATTCTGTTTTTCCACATCCCAAAGTTATTGGGAGTGAGAATGGGAATTTTGTTTGCTTGAGTACTTTCATTGTTATCAGACATGATTAACAATTTTTAAAATCGAAAGTATGAAACTTTTTGCTGTTCTTAATTCGTAGATCTAGAAACGTAAAGCTCTGATACCACTTGTCAGGATCGAATAACCAAACAAGTTATTATAAACCCAGATCTACTTAACACAAGAAGTTACAACGGATTAACACTTATGTTATTAGATTAAGAACAACGTAAACTGGAATCGAATAAGAATAAAACGAAGAACACAGTTTATCACAAAAAGCTTCAATGTATTAATTCGTTCGATCAATACACGTATGTTTACAATTCATAAGGAACTATATATAATAGTCCTTGAAGCCTAACTTATTAACCTAGTTATTCTAGGAATCGATTACAATTGAATTACATAAAGATTTACATTCTATAACTAACTTTACTAAAATCTTGAACACGATCAGCTCTAAATATAACATCAGTAGTAAACTTGAGCGTCAGTATTATTTGCTTTTAGCAGTAGTAAATCGAGATCAGTAGTAACTTCCTTCAGTAGTAATTCAATCTTCAGTAGTAGATCCTTTATGTTCCAACAGCGACTGGTGACTATATTTTGTTACTGGGTTATGGCAGCTTTGGGAAGAAAGAATTTTGATTGGAGAGAGGTAACATACAAAATTTGGTAAAAAGAAGAGAAAGGGCATAATTGTCATTAAATATGAAATTACTCTAAATAGATAAAATTTGCTTCCTATAATAATACTAGCATTGTTTATGCCCTAGAAGGATTTTATAATTTTGTTAACTCATGAAATTGTGGGTGGTAACTAAACAACGAATTAATGTCACTGGTGATAGACCTTATATGAGTTTCTACAGGTTATTTCAATGCTAAGTTGCTATATTTCTATGTTTATATGGTTATGATATATACCATTGTAATAATTTAGACCCATTAGTAATTGGTTGCACCATTGCTTAGTTGTAATTCTTTACCTTCTTGTATGTAATTGATTTATATATTTATCTTTAAGAGTTAATTTCCATTTTACAATTCCTAGAGAGTCCTTAAGTTTTAAGCTTACTTTCCCAACTATGAAAGTGAACTCTGTTTTAAGTCTGCCGCTACCGAACCAAATAAATGTATGTTCAAAACTTTTCCATTATCAGAATTATGTTTAGAACATATCTGTTGTATTAATGTCTAATCTATATCTATCTATATATCAATAAAAATTGAGTTCCATCTTGATGTAGTCTTTAATACCATTTATTAAATTTAATTAATTCTAATGGTTTAATAATTTAATTCATTCATTTACTACTTGAAGTTTTGAAACGTTTTAGATCTATTAGTATTATATACCATCATCACACGAATACTCACACACCAAAACCGTTTTGAAACGTTTTGAACATGTATTAAACACTTACAATCAATAGAATTAATTCGTGCATTTAATACTTGAAGATTTCAAGTATATACGAGTTAATGTAATAAAAAAATAGTTTTCAATTCTTCTAATTATTATCATGTAGTTCGGTTCAATTTGACGCTTGAAAACCAAAACCCATCCGCAAATTTAATTCCTAATTAATCTGCTAATAATTTTGTTTTAATTCAAGTAAATAAATTTGCATGGTATTTAGTTTCAAATTTGACGTTACGTCTATCATTCTTCCACGTATATTGAATATTGCCAACCATTCATTTGCACTGTATTAAATATCATCTATATATCTATATATAAATTGATAGGAGTATTTTACAAATTGATCTTACAATTCAACTCTTACGTCAAAATTCATAACGAATTTCATGTACTAATTCCAGTACTAATTTATGATTAAATTCAATATTAAACTCTTACTTTATGATTTTCAATATTAGTACTAATGTGAAATTTTGTTTTCAATTTTCTTTTGAATTAGATTCTCAAAAGGTGGAGATTTGAGAAACAAAAATGGAGTGTTTTAGTGAAATTAAAGATATGATCTTTTGACATACTGTGGAAATTGTAAGGTAAAACTCTCTACTTATTAGCTTCATGAGGATTTATGATTTATTTTAAGTAATTATATGAAAATTGTCGCTAGAATTTTGTTGGGATTATAACATTGCTTTTCATCAACTCGACAATTAGCATTATAGATGAAAACGAATCTGATAATTTCGGTAATAATATATGATTAAATTCAAAATTCAACTCTTACTTTATGATTTTGAATATCATTACTAATTTCATATTATATTTAATTTTCTTATGAATTAGATTCTCAAAAGATGAAGATTTGAGTTAAAGATGTGATCTTTGACATATTTGTGGAAATTGCAAGGTAAAACTCCCTACTATTAATTTCATGAGGATTTACCATTTATGTTTTCTTTTAAAAAATTATATGAAAATTGTCGCAAGAATTTTGTTAGGATCATCACATTACTTTTCATTAACTCGACAATTAGCTTTATAGATGAAAACGAATCTTCTAATGCAATAGTAAGTAACGGGTCATCTTCCACCCAATGAAAAGGCATTGACTGAAATTGATGTATACATATTAATATTTGTATGTGCTGTAATTTTTTTCATAATATGTTTTATCTCTTACGTGTCAAAGGGTTAAAATAAAAAAAAATGCTAATAAATAATCGGGTCAAATAGTTAGAACATGTCAAACGGGTTAAAATTGAGTTCCATATTGTTTTCCTATTAAATTAATTATGATACAACAATCACATTGAACTATTATATTATTGTATGACATCATTTTATAAATAAGTTCTAAATTATTTTTTCCTTATATTTAACGATTACATGTGTTGAATCGTGTTGGTGGTAAAGCACGTAAAAATTGCTCTTAAGATATTTTTTTTGTATTATCAATGTTCTTATGAACAATATTAAAACGTGTATTAGAGAAATTAAAAAAATGATAACATTTTATATTGATGGTTCAAATTTGTTTGATTGAAATTATAACTTGCGATTTTATCTTACATGTGCATATTTATCTTCCAGATGTAGTTGATTAGTATATCAATCTTACTACTCAGAAGAATTGGGGTGAAAATGTTTAAACTTCATTTCAAAGCTAAACATGTTGGTTATCATGCTTTGGATACTTTATCCGTAACACCATTTCAATTTATACGATTTAGCTTCAAAATTATTGTTTATTATGAACAAAGCCCGTGCGATGTTGCCTCGTTTAGATGAATGAACCAGAACTGAAGAGTAAATGGTATTAATTGAATTTCCATTTTTCTTCAAGTTATATCTGTGTATACCTTTCTCGTGCTGAACATAGATGTTAAACTAAATCATCACAATTAAGGCGTTGTTTTAATCATAGTTTGTTAAATTTAAATATCTAAAAATCATTTTTTTTCAAATATAGCGTGCGGGAGTTACCTTTAAAGGTTAATTGCATACGGCAGCGTGTTGTCGTTGAAGTAAGAAAGCCAAACATAGAGTTGCGTTCAAGGAGATCCATGATTTTTACAAAGTCCCGAGGAACAAATCTCAATCATTGATCAATATTATCTAATGGTCAAGATTAATCACATACTTTATACATGGAGGGTATTTTGGTCATTTGGCAATAAAAAAATTATTTTATTTTATTTTTTAGTTTTTTTTAATTTTTTAATTTTTTAATTTTTAATTGAGGGGTATTTTGGTCATTTTGAAAAAAATATTATTTTTATTTTTATTTTTTATTTTTTTTTTAAATTTTTAATATTTTAAAAATTTTTTTTTAAAAAAAAAATATTTATTTATTATTATTTTTTTAAAAATGATTTTTCTCATTAATAACGCATAATATTATTGCATAGTGAATTACATATGATTGCATAAGGAATCACATGTGATTGCATTCTGAATCACATATGATTTAACTAAAATCTAATTTTACACTAAAATCATATATGATTTACATTAAAATCATATGTGATTTTACACTAAAATCACATGTGATTAAGTTATACACGTAATTATCAAATAAATATTATTTTTTATTTAAAAAAATTAATAAAAAAATTTTAAATAATAAAAAAAATTTTAAATAAAAATTAAAAAATAAAAAAAGTCGAAATTTTTTATAAGTGCCAAATGACCAAAATACCCCTTCATAATAAAAATAAAAAAATAATAAAAAAATAAAAATTTTAAAATAAAAAATAAAAAATAAATAAAAAATATTTTTATTTTTAAAAAATGACCAAATACCCCTCAATATATAAAATATGTGATTAATCTTGACCATTAGATCCTATTGATCAATAGTTGAGATTTGTTCCTTGGACCTTCCTAAATATGATTAACCTCCTTGAACGTTTATCTATTACATATATATCATTAGCTTTGCCTAAAGTTAAAATGTTCCTCAAAATGTATTGGGAGAGATTAATTAGTTAGTTTTCTAAATGGGCTTTAATTTAGTATAATGTCAATTCCTAAAATAATATACTCGGCTCAATCTGAGAATATATTTTAGGAACCCTATATTTTATTAAGATTAGAGTTAACATTAAATCACAAACTCTATTTAAGGAGGTTCTATTGTATTCCATCATTCATTACAACTTAACTCAACTTCTCTATCATGTAACTTTTTTACCCTAATCCAGGAATAGCCCTGGCCCCTAAATCATATATCTGAATTGACCGGATCATTGTTGGATCGAAACTTAAGGACACAAAGTAAACCAATCTTCTTTATATTCATAAATTTCATCAATTTGCTATGAATGAAACTATCACATATTTATACTAAACGAAGGGGTGTAATCAACAGTCACAACCCTTGGTTGTGGCGGTTTCCGGCGTCACTTACTTGCGGTAGTTGTGGTGGTGCCTCTTCGGAGGTGCCTCTTGGCCAATTTGTACCCTTTCATCTTTTATCCTAATTTTGATACAAACTAATACATAAACTTAAACTAATAATAATACTAATGTTTAGTTTAATTTCCAACACTCCCCCTTAAATTAAACATAATTTAAGTGAGGTCTTCTTTTACTTCAAGGCTTGTAGTCACTTTTTAAAACACTTATTAATTAATTAAATTTTGATAATAACACTTTATTATTTTCAAAAACGATTGTAGTCTATTATGTTCAAAAACGATTGTAGTCAATTTTTAAAAACAAAGTTATATTAAAATTCATGAATATTAATTTTCCTTTTCTTTTTCAAGGCAAAACGTTTACCGGCTTCCATTTTTTTAAGAAAACGTCACGTTGACCGTTCTTTTAGTCAATAAACGTAACTGCACTTTATGTTCCTTTTAATTTGGGGAAAAAACTTTCTTTTCTTCTCCTTCAACTGTTTCTCTATGCGTTCTTCTACGGTGGTCTACGATGAATATTGCTCCGATGAATCAAATAAATGTTGATGCTTATTTGTGCGTCTCTCTCGGCGACGATGTTTCTGTCTTTCTGAGCCCTAATTTTTTGAATCGACGGTTGTCACTCCCTTCGATTCGCCGTTTACAGAATCAGGTTGTCTTCTCCGATAAAAGTAAGTTTCTTCTTCTATCGGTTTTATTCTTTTCTCTGATACCAATTGTTGGATCGAAACTTAAGAACACAAAGTAAACCAATCTTCTTTATATTCATAAATTTCGTCAATTTACAATGAATGAAACTATCACATATTTATACTAAATTTCGGCAGTGTCCGGCAGCAGTTACTGGCGGAAGTTGTGGTGGTGCCTCTTCGGAGGTGCGTCTTGGCCAATTTGTACCCTTTCATATTTTATCCTAAGTTTTAATACATACTGATACATAAACTTAAACTAATAATAATACTAATGTTTAGTTTAATTTCTAACAATCATAATGTGTTAATTGTTCATAGCAAATCAATAGCCTAGCTAGTTCTCCACTAAGGTTAATATCTCAATCCATTTGTTTTAGAATATGGATGTTTTATTGTTTCAACTATTAATTTATTTATATTGTAAATCTGATATGCAGCTCCTTTGGGGTATTTGTGATTAACTTTTATATGTTATTATTTCCTCTCTGGGGTTCTGATCCTGGGTTTGTGATGGAGAAAGACCCAATGGCGGATTATATGGGTAGGTTCATGAACAGTTGCAATGCGAATGACGGATTTATATATGTAGAGAAAAACGGGGATGCCTTTTCTTGAGAAAATTGTACTGCACGATCTTGTCTGATGTAGATAATAAGGGTGACGGTTTACGGGGTGCTGATGTCAGCGAACCGGGTGGTCACACTGAAGACGTTGATAATATGAATTTAAACACATTCATGATAAAAAAGAAAAAGGGTTACCAGGTTAGTTCTAAGAGGAGGTATCCTCAAGTTGTGAAGCCCAAACTTGGTTGGGTTAAGAGGATAAAACCGGTGTACGAAGAATCTTCTAGAAAAGATTCCGAGCTTGGTTCCAGACGTCACCGCTACATAGGAAAAAATAATGTTAATGAACTAGAAAACTGGTACTGTACAACAGGTTAAGAAAACTGACCATGGCGTTTAATATGTGTATATGTGGTCAACATGAATCCATCTGAGTTCGAGATTCAAGAAATTTAGGCGCAGGAGGCGAATTATGGATGTGTTATGTTTTTTTTTTCTTTCTAAATAGTGTTAAACTTGTTTAAGTTTGAATGTATTTTCTATGACTGGTATGTTATTAGTCTTGTAACTATGTACCTTTCCCCCTTTCTTGTATAGACATATCTTGTATGTCGTCGATTGTTAATAGCATTTTAATTAAGGTTTATTCCTTTGTTATAACTTATTCAAATCTTATATATAGATCTTTTCCCGGCTATTTTTAATGTTTATATAAATAAGAATAGTGATTCAGTAGTTCTTTTCAATTGACTAGTTTTTTAGTGACACTCATTATAACATCATCATTAAATCAGTGTAAAATTACTGAATTTTTGTCACCACTGGAAAATTAGTGACCATTACTAAATGGTGGTCACTGAATAACCATTAGTGGTGCCTTGTTGTCCTCTTATTTACTCAATTGTGGGTAGGGGTGCCCAACGGGTCAACCCGACCCGACCCGGCTCTTATCGGGTTCGGGTCTATCGGGTTTCGGGTTTGTCGGGTTGACCCGATCGGGTTGGTCGGGTTAGCCATTTGTAAAAAAAAAAAATTAGGGAAAAAAGAGAACTTATATATATATATATAACCTTAAAAATACATCCTAGAATACAAGAATTGGATTCAACACCATACAAAAACATTTATAAAAGTTCAAGAAACACACATTAATAAAAAGAGAGTACATTAATTCATACTAGTTTATCGTAAACGCATAGATAACGTACAAAAGCAAAAGTGATTGATTAAACAATTATATAAAAGCAAAATATCATTTGTCATTCTTGAATCTTCATTCTTCAATCTTTAATATCATTTAAAAGCAAAAGTGATTGAATCTTCAGTCTTCAATCTCAATTGGAATTAGTATCTTCTTGCTCCACCAACTCTACATAAATTAATTTTTAAATGATTAACGATAGATAATGTCTACAATTTACATATATATTATATAAGATAAAAGAGTGTACCTTTTTCTATTTTGTGTATTGTATCCAAATCTTCATCTTTTTCGGGATTCAAACCTATACGAAGCCAATCTTGAGTACAAATAAGACATTCAATCGTTTTGTCACCTAATGAACTTCTATATGAATCCAACACTCGGCCACTAGTGCTAAATACCGACTCGGAAGCCACCGTTGAGATTGGAATGGCTAACAAATCTCTAGCCATTAAAGAAAGAATTGGAAATCTTGGGCTATTTACCTTCCACCATAGCAAAATATCAAAATGCACACTTTTATCATATGGTTCACAAGTTTCACCAATATACCTATCCAATTCACTAGTTATTGAATTGGATGATTGACCCGTTTTTACCTTACTTCTCAACATGTCTCCATGGTCGGGTTCGTCACTAGTATTAGTGGTCCTTTCTCTTTTACCCAAAGTTGAAGGAGATGGTGCATGAATTCGCACATAATCGAGATAAAAAAGTTTCATTTCTTTTTTAATGTGTTCCAACTTTATATCCACAACCGTCACACCTTCCCTACCATAATGGTCATCCATAATAACTTCCAAAAAAATATACTTGTTCCTTGGATCAAGTATGAAAGCAAAGTATGCTGACAAATTCATTTTTTCAACATCACCATAATATTTTTCAAATTTCGGTTTCATCACCTTAGCTATTTCATAAAGATGTTTATCATGAGGTGGTTCATTAAGAATATCACAATCAAGTTGTTTTCTTAATAAATCACGAATAGTTGCTAATTCATTGACAAGTGTATGTGATGTCACATATTTTGTTCCGGAAATTCTCAAAGTTATATCATAAAAAGTTTTTAAAAAATGACACAACTTATTAGCTTTTTTCCAATCTTCCTCGTTTGGAACCGTGTGACCATTGCCCCGCATATGATTCCCAAAATTTTCATCTTCTAGATCATACCTAACAAAAGCATCCAAATATTCATGGGCAACTTCCAACATTTGGTATGTAGAGTTCCACCTAGTTGGAACATCAAGTATCAAACTCTTAGTCGTATTACAATTAACACTTTTGGCACATTTAGTAAATTTTTCAATTCTAGAACCCGAATTTTTTATCCACTTCACCGCACACCTAATAGATTGAATTGATTTATCAACTATTTTCATACCATCTTGAACTATGAGATTCAAAATATGAGCCGCACATCTAATATGAAGCCACTTCCCTTTCAACAAACATTTTTTCTTTTTATCAAGTATAGATTTCATAAAAACAATAGCGGAATCATTTGCGGTTGCATTATCAACCGAAATAGACAAAATACTATCGAATCCCCATTCATTTAAACAACTTTCTAACCCCTTTCCAATGTCAACACCCCGATGACCTTCAACAACACTAAAATTCAACACTTTTTTTACTAATTTCCATTCATTATCTATAAAGTGAGCCGTAAGAGCCATATAGCTTTTTTGTTTAATTGATGTCCAAGTATCAGTAGTCAAACAAATTCTACTAGTATTTTTTCTAACCTTTTCACGAAGATTCTTTTTTTCTTCTAAATACATATTTAAGCACTCTCGTGTTATTGTATTTCTAGATGGAACATTGAATGAAGGTTGATTAATTCTAGAATAATGCTTAAACCCTAAACCTTCAACAAAACTAAATGGGAGCTCATCCACAACAATCATGTGAGCTAAAGCTCTTCTACTATTTTTTTGATCAAATTTCCAAGCCATCATTTTATTCACATCACCACCCTCAAAAGTAATATTAGTTTGAGACTCACTTACCTTTTCTAGGTAGATTTTGCACCTTAGTAGATGATTGATGAGATTTTTATTACCATACTTCCTAGAATGACATAAGTATTTGAGACCACAATGTAAACACCTAGCTTTAACATCTTCGGGTTGCTCCCCCTTTTTTAACTCTTCTTTTATGAATTCATCCCATACCTTTGATCTTTGCTTACGAACTTTTGGTGCGGTGGCATTCAATTTGTTTTCGTTCTTGTTATTGCTTTCAATTTCTATCGTTGTTTCTTTTTCAATCGAGTTAGATTCCGTTGACATCTAACAACAATCAAATAATCAATTAGGTTAAACTATTACATATTGCAATAAATTAAAATCTTTATGACAACTAATATCAGATGTTAGTTAGTTATATTTCTCTTTTCTTTGTATCGATTTCTAGAACTAAAATACAAACAACTACAAACAATGTGTATTGAACAAGTACAGACAAAAAAAAATTAGGTGATTAGCGATTGATGATATCTAGTAATTGAATAAGTACTAATATACAAACAACTACAAACAAGGTGTGTCGAACAAGTACAGACAAAAAAAATTAGGTGATTAGCGATATCTAGTAATTGAATAAGAACTTGAATACTATTAAGAACTTAAAATATAATCAAATTGGAGACACGTACAGACAAAAAGTATTACAAAAAAGAAAAAAACAATACCTTTGAATACTATCAAATAGGAGATGGTGATTTTCAAGCAAATATGAGATGACGGTGGGTTTCAAGCAAATAGGAGATAATGGTACTTTGAAGATTTGTAAATCAAAAGACGGTGTTATGTCGACAATTTAGGTAGATATTAATTGTGTCTTTTGGTTTCCTTTTGTTTTTATATATTTTTGGTATAGATATTTAAAATTTTTAAAATTTAAATTTTAACCCTAACTCTAATCGGGTCAATCGGGTCAACCCGAAACCCGAAAATATTAAAAATCATGACCCGAAACCCGACCCGATAAGGAATCGGGTTAGTCGGGTCGGGTTAAAAAAACCCGATATCACCAAAGGACCCGATTGCACCCGACCCGAATAGCGTTATCGGGTTCGGGTTCGGGTTCGGGTCGGGTCGGGTTGACCCTTTGGGCACCCCTAATTGTGGGGGTCTCTCGGGTGACTGATCCGATCAGTCTCGTGATGATGGAAAATGATCTAAATCAAACTTTGGTCATAAATCGCACATGGACGAGTTTATCCCATAAATCGCACATGGACGAGTTTATACTGTTTGTGACAAAATAAATTTGTCACTAGATAATATGACATGTGTACTCCAGTAGTTCTCTCTCTTAATATTCGAAAAATGATATTTAGTCCTACCATTTGATCTTACTTATAGTACTATTCACTTGATAAGATAACATGTGTACTCCAGTAGTTTTCTCTCTTAATATTATCTCTTGATTTTGACATATGCCTTCACCTAATGAGTGAGACCATGAGTAGAATCAAATACATTACTCTTATTTATAACTTTAAAATGTGATATTTATAGTGTATAAGATGTAACTTCTAGATACATTAAAACACCGTTATTTACGCTAAACTCTTATTTTTTTGATTGAATCTTTATTATCTTTTTTATATATACACATATCACTTTTTTTATTACACTCATTTATGATAACTTTTGTATTAATATATAGACAATATAAAATATATTATTTAAACATTATCATTTAGAAATTTATATATTGCTGTCATTTATTGCAAAACTCAACTTTATATATGGAATGTATCGAAGCTTCCTAAATTAACAAAGCTTGATTTTCAATCAACACACTTTCTATTTCAGGATATAGTTGTATTTATAAAAAAATATCCATCATGTGGGGCTTCAGCTTGCAACCTATAGGTTATTAACAAAATGTTCTAACCAACTAAGTTACTAGACCATATATGTTCATTAGTTGACTATAATTATCTTTATTGATCTCTTAAACTTTACAATGTTAAAATTACCATCATCACCACTTACCACCACCAGTCATTCACGACACGCACCAGCCACCATTAGTACAATCACCACCAGCAATCAATCGATCGCTGCAAAATATAGTTATTGGGTACCCTTTGTCGCATTGCTATCATTTATTGCCATCACTTATGGTCATATAGAAATATATTTATTGATATATATTGCAAATCTCAACTTTATTTATCATATATAGAAATATATTTATTTCTATTATTTATTGCAAAACCCAACTTTATTTATCATATAGAAATATATTTATTGTTATCATCTATTAAAACTAAACTTGATATATCATATAGAAATATATTTATTGATATCATTTACTAGTATTGCAAAAACTCAACTTGTATATTTTTTATTTTTAAAACGGCAACTAATCTATTTTTATTTTTTTTGAACTTATATATAGATATATTTATTGCTATTATTTATTGCAAAACCCAACTTTATTTATCATATAGAAATATATTTATTGCTATCATTTATTAAAACTAAACTTGATATATCATATAGAAATATATTTATTGATATCATTTACTAGTATTGCAAAAACTCAACTTGCATATTTTTTATTTTTCAAACGACAACTAATATATTTTTATTTTTTTGAACTTATATATAGATATATTATTGCTATTATTTATTGCAAAACCCAACTTTATTTATCATATAGAAATATATTTATTGCTATCATTTTTTAAAACCAAACTTTATATATCATATAGAAATATATTTATTGATATCATTTACTAGAATTGCAAAAACTCAACTTGTATATTTTTTATTTTTCAACCGGCAACTAATCTATTTTTATTTTTTTGAACTTATATATAGATATATAATTCCAACATTCATGTATAAAAAATCAATAAAAATAATTAAATATGAGAAATAAATATAGTAAGTTAAAAGAAAATATTTTTTATAGCCTTCAAATCAAAAGTAAAAGGTATACAAACAAAAACAAATTACATCTTTGGGATTCTTAAAAAGTACTTATTGGCTTATTTACTTTTTGTAGTTTTGAAAATAATAGTAGGTTTAAAGAAAAACTCTCCAACTGCTATCACATTTGTTTTAGATGCACTTTTAAAGTATCAAAATTTTTATTTATTTAAGATATTCAATATGATTTGGTTAAGTTTGATATTCCCAACGTCCTACAAAAAAATTCTCATCATACAACGTGAAAATTGGAGTATTATTTATAGATAATAGACATCTTATATTATTGCGTATATTAAAATATCTAGCCAGTACATGAAAATGATCTATATATAGATCTCAAATGTCTTATTAATGAACATATCCGTTAATGATGGTATTCTGCACCGTTCATACATATGCATAGTTCAGATATTTATCATCAAGATACAACAAATAACACTTAAATCATTACTCTACTGTAGGTTTAGATTCAAAGATTGAACTATAGATTTAGCAATAACAATTAGAAATTAGAAGATTGAGATGGAAAAGAAATGATGAACTCTTTGCAAATAGATGGAAACTGTTACACGTTTGGCAAAGGTTAAGACAATTAGGTTACTACTCTCTATTTATACCTAGACCTAGATTCGACTAATTACATAATGCCCCCTAGACTATTTGTTACAACATATGAGACCCAACAATCTCCCCCTTTGTAACAATAGTCTGGGAGGCATATCTTCTAAGTCTTCATCTTGAGCCAAAGTTGTACCTGGTAGGTATGTCGTTGAATAATGTTGTATCAGGAACAATTTGAGCTTTCTTTGGATGTGAAAATGAATACTTCTTGTAGCTTTTCAACCAACAAGATGTCTTTTGAAGACTTTTGACTGAAGATACATATCGATCGACTAAAAGTAAGACCCATAATGATAGAGATTAACAGTGGAAGTCTTTTCTTGAAGTTTGTGGTTTTATGTCGATCAATGATTCTTGATAATTGTCATTAGGGTAAGAAAGTTGATAAGGTTTACGCTCCCCCTCAAACAAACAATTATCTCTTCACGGTAGTTAGATTAAACGTTTTGAAATTTACACCCCGGTGAACGAATTTCCTAATTCAACTATGAAAGTTGTATGATATCTTCATAGATCTTTGGTTTCTTGTTTACTCCCCCTTAACTGGTGCATATATCTTATTAATGCTGAGTAAACTGGGCTAACGTATCAATAATTTCCATAAAATTAAAGGATTCTCCTAAATTTGTTCCCGCAGATTGAGCTTTAGAAGAATTTTTCTCTGAAAGTATCAATTCTTTATAAAAAGAATTTATGTAATGTATCTTCTCCCCCTCATGATGAATAAGATTTATCTGATTCATTATGTAAAATGTGAATTCTGCGAGTTGGAAATAGGAAGAAATCTTCGATTTAAGGAAACAAATAAGTTGAGTATGACGATGCCCCTTTGATGAAAATGTGTTGAATAATGATTATACTTTTTTTTGTAATAATCAATATATAACACATTTTATCATTGAAACCATTGAAGTCTTCTTTGTTTGTAAAGATGGAACTGAGTGATAAACCGTTGTGCAGTTATGTTAAATAATCAGCTTCAGCTTTTGATGATCGGTGATAACAATACTTTTAATTGGCTTTTCAACCAAATAAAAAGTATTCCAGAAGACTTCAAGTAAATTGACAAAATGTAGACCCATATATTGAGCAGTCGGCAGCGGAAGTCTTTTTCTTGAAGTTGTGGTTTTGTCGATTTGTTGATGATCCTTGGTTCCTGATATTTGTTGAAGTCGTAGAAGTGCGGTATTTTGATTTATTTTTGGATTTTCTGACCGTTGTTGATATTGTTGGAGTACGGTCATAGAATCCCTTATCTGATATATTGACTGTTGTTGATAAGAATGAAGTACAATCATCAGATCCTCTATCTGACATAGTAACTGTTGTTGATAAGAATGGAGTACAGTCGTCAGATCTTCGCACAAGAATGTATCAGGGTAACCCGGGATCACATAGATTTCCCGTTAACACGACAATTTTTTTTGTGTGTGTGGAAAACTGGGTGACCTACGTTCAGCGTTGGCTTTGATGTTAGCACTGGTAAGATTTCCATTCAATCATCGTGAAATACCAAGAATGTTGGTATCACTATGAATGTTCCGGCAATATCACAAAAGATATGCTTGGTGGAATACACATGTGTCCTAATGGTGTTTGATATGGCACTAGACTCAATATGTGGACAAATGAAGTCGAGGACAGGAGAGAATTGTCCTCTTGTTTCAATATCAACAATCTCCAAATGAAACAAGAACTTTTTAAGAAGTACTTGAGTAGCTAGGAGGGTTGTGCATTGCATCACTGGGTCCATGATGACTTCTTCAATATCAGAAAGAAACATATGTAGTCTGATAGAAATGTGGCTACCCAGCTTTTTAGTCGGTTTGGTAAGGGTTTTTTGTTTTCTTTAACCCTGTCACACACTCCTCACTCAAGCTCTCTTTTTAAATTTTCAACTTCTCCCTCAAAAACTTCATCATGTGTTTGAAGTAATCAACAATGTTTTGAATGCATCGTGTATAACATTGTTTTTAACATTTATAGAATGATAAGCTGATTTGCACCCCAAACTTCATCACCCCTCTCAATTTTTATCTCATCACACCCCAATCAAGATCCCGTGATACTTGATTCTGACTTAATGGACCCTTACATCATTTCCTATATCGTAGGTGGCTCCTGGGGAAGATCATGCTGGTTATAGCAGATCATAGGAGTAATATGAAGTATTCTATAACGCTCATGTGCAAAATCAACATTTTGTCCATCGGAATTTTTGTTGGTTCCGGTATAAGTTGTTGCTATTTGATTGGTGATGTTTAAGCACATCAACTGGATCATTTAAGGCAACACCGGACTCACATAGAGTATCCGTTAGTACACCGTATGAATCGGTAGTCGTTTGCACAACCATTGATGCAAATGTGTGACCTGCGTTTATAGTTGGCGTGATTTTAGCTCTAGCAGGATTTCCACTCAATCCTCGTGAAGCATCAGATTATGATGCCACTATGGGTGTTCCGATGGATTCACAGAGATCCATTTTGGCAGTGTAAGTGTCCTAAATTGGAAAGATTTGTCGGTGAGATCTAGACACTTTGTGCATTCAATTGAGACGTAACCGGGGGCAGGAGGTTAATGATTTCAATACCAACATACTCTGAATGAGCAGTCGATAGATTATGTGCTACGTCCACTTATGAATTGAAACAGATTCTTGTTGAGAGGAATTTGAGTTGCCCAAAATGGCTTGAACTCGTGTACGCCCTAGCGACCTGCGGACACGAATGCAGCTCCGAAATTCCGGGCTCGTGCAGGTCAATTTTTGCACCTCATCGACACTGCAGTTGTCTCGTACTGACCACCTCAGTACTGAACCGATCAATACCGAACTCCTGCGCAGTTGCTGTCTGATACTGACCTCTCGGACTGAGTTCCTGGACTGACATGAGCAGACCAGTTACGAAAAATCTGCTATAAATGCAGGTTGCAGTTTTGATTTCTTGTTTAATGATAATGAATGCATTTAATGTTTTGAGTAAACATTAGTCTTCATTCTACACTATAAAAGGAGACCTTGGGTCTCATTTGTAGACACACCTTCCACACCTACTTCTAAAGATCACATCTTCTCTCTTGTGAAAACACTCTTAACTTCGGTTAGTGTTCTGGCTTGGATTATATCCGGTAATGTAAAACTACTCGGTTGTTTTGCCCTGGGAAATAGACAACGAATCTATTTTAAGGGGATCATGAATTTCACGAGACTCAACCAAAACCTTGTACTTGTTTGTTCTATTTAGTTTGTTTCAATCTTTTGTAAACGTATTCGTCAATTTCCCGTATTGTAATTGTATTTTATTAATGAAAATTAGTATTAGCTCCTACATGTTAAACATTTATTTAAAATCTCCAATAAGTATCCAGGGTACGTACATATATATAGAAATAACCCGTGCACCGACTATACAGCGCGTTTAGAACCCATCATACAGTAATACCGAAAAAAAACTAGATCTAGCGTTTTGTCATTGAAGTAAGAAAGTCAAACATATTACATATATATCATTAGCTTTGCCTAAAGTTAAAATAAAATGTTCTTCAATGTATTCGAAGAGATTAATTAGTTACTATTCTATATGGGCTTTAATTTAATATAATGCCAATTCCTAAAATTATATAGTGGGCTCAATCTGAGAACATATTTTATTAAGATTAGGGTTTGGATGAAATCAAAAACTCTATTTAAGGAGGTTCTATTGCATTACATCCTTCATTACAACTTAACCCTGCTTCTCTATCATGGAACTTTTTTACCCTAATCCAGGAATAGCGCTGGCCCCTAAATCATATATCCGAATTGATTGGATCATAACGTGTTAATTGTTCATAACATATCAATAGCCTTGCTAGTTCTCCACTAAGGTTAATATCTCAATCCATTGTTTTAGATTATGGATGTTTTATTGTTCAACTATTAATTAATTTATATTGTAAATCTGAAGCTCCTTTGGGGTATTTGAGATTAACTTTTATATGTTATTCTTTCCTCCGTGGGTTTTGATATTGGGTTAGTGATGGAGAAAGACCCAACGGCGGATCATATGGGCAACGTTCATCAACAGTTGCAAGGCGAATGTTGAATTTATATATGTAGACAAAAACGGGGCTACCATTTCTAGAGAAAATCGTACTGCACGTCGTATGATCTTGTCTGATGTAGATAAAAAGTGTGATGGTTTACGCGATGCTGATGTCAGCGAACCCGGGTGATGACATTGATAATATGACTTTAAACACATTCATGATAAAAAAAAAAGTAAATGGGTGACCAGGTTAGTTCTAAGAGGATGTCTCCTCATGTTGTGAAGGCCAAACTTGGTTGGGTTAAAAGGATAAGACCCGTGTACGAAGAATCTTCTAGACAAGATTCTGAGCTCACGTCACCGCTACATAGGAAAAAATAAGGTTAATGAACTAGAAACTGGTACTGTACAACAGGGTAAGAAAATTGACCATGGCGTTTAATTTGTGAATGTGTGGTCAACATGAATCCATCTGAGTTCGAGATTCAAGATGCCAAGAAGTTTAGGCGCGGGAGGCGAATTATGGATGTGTTATGTTTTTTTTTTTCTTTCTAAATAGTGTTAAACTTGTTTAAGTTTGAAGGTATTTTCTATGACTGGTATGTTATTAGTCTTGTAACTGTAGGGTTTCAATAAACTGATCAACCCATTGGGTCGACCACCTAGTATCTTGGTTCGAACCATACTGTCAAGAACATGAGGTTGTTCTAGCCGGTTAAACCAACTAGCTAGTTTAATCCCTAAAAGCGGAACTGAGATTAAACTTAATCTTTAAACCCTAAAGGATTATGGGATGTTGGAAATATAAACTAGTTTAACAAGTAAGAGGCCTTGTACGAAAAACTCGAACACACACACACACAGCTTGTGTGTGTGTTCGTCGACTACCACCAAGAACCATAGCGTTCTTGGTAGTCGACTTCGAACAAGAGAGAGAGGGAAAGAAAGTGTTACAATACATACCTTTACTTGCTTAAGAAAGTACACTAATGATGAACACGACGAGCGATCCTCTAGCTGATCACTTGTAATGATTCTTGTACATCAAGACTTGAAGAACACGAAGAACTAAAAACACAATGCTTGTGTTCTTGGGGTGTGTTCGGCCGAAGCCAAGGGGAGGAGGGGGGAAGGAATTCGTGGAGTGTTAGGAAGAACATTATGGTTACCTTAAGCCTCTTATTTATAGTTAAACAAGTTGCACTTAGAACCCTTTAGTTTAATTAAGATTAACCTCTTAATTAAACTTACCTTTTACGTTTCCATCCCTTATAGGTTTACGAGTCCTTTATTATTGCACTTAACTATTAAATGTCTAGTATTAATACACTAATATATTTCGGTATATACATACACGAAATATATACTTGTATTTATACGTTTAATAATTAATTATATAATAACCTCTATATAATCTAAAAAATAATATTATCCAAACACTATATGATTTAATAGCTTTAATTCATATTATGGATAATCTTTAATTAACACATTATATATTTACTCAACTAGTAAATGTACAAATACTTGTATTAATTAGTTAGTTAAACTAATCTAATAATAAGTTAAACTTAACTAAATACTTAACTGGTTGATAATGACTATTATGAATCATTCCTCTTCGTAGTATCATTACATATCTTGCTCGTATTACATGCACTCACCGATGTGACCCTTAAGTGTTTTGTAGGCATGGATGTATCATCATAGGTTGACTAACTGTGCACATAATTCCAACAGACTCCCACTTGTGTAAGTTCGTAACCTTAGATTGATGACACGAGCTATAGTGGCGCTCTAGATAGGCATGTAGGTAACCAACCCCATTGAAACTACTTTTGTAACCCAGGTATATTTTTGAAAAACTCTTTAATAGCGTCGTCTAGTAAGGAACATTCTGTCTCTACTTCTTGGGAAACGTGTTAGGTTCATCCCTTGCGGTACGATATTTGTGATAACGAATACGAGCATGGTAGAAGATACAACTTTTGTATCCGAAATCATTTCTTGACTTCTTGATTCAAACTGTTGTGATAAACGACAAAGAACAAATCAGTTCGTTTGGGCATGGCCATGCACTTACCTTTTTTTCCATCATGTCAATGGACCCATAAATATCTCTACTAAAAAGGAGGTGCAACTACCATCTTGTTATATTTCGATTCAAAATACAACTTCCTCTGTACCTAGTAAGGCCTCATATGTCAATCATATTTCAGACTTGTTTAAGACGAACCAAAGTACATTAGTCATTGTATCCCAAACCAAATACCCCAGGCTTAAGGACAATCCTAGTGAATAATACTTTTGAACTTTTCAACCACGAAGTATTATCACGGTGGTCAATCCAATATTCGTCGATACGACAGAATATCACCGATATTTGGTTTACAACAAAACTTGTGTAGCTATTTTCGAGAAACCTCGAATCTCCACCAAATACTACGATGACGTTAACGTCCCATAAAGGTTCCCACCACGACGAGTAGTCACGGATTATATCTTTTGAATAAAGAGACTTTTATTCATGGATATTGTGAAACATACAAAGTCTGAATAACAATGATATTAAAACATGTATTATTTCTCACTGGACATAGATGCAGAATTATTACTGGATCATTACTTATTCCTTTTGTTCGTGTTGATTATTTAATAACTTTTACAATTTACTTGTAACTTTATCACTGATCAAGTCATTCCTATTAAATTAAAGACATAAGACAAGTATTTGAAAAACACTATTACTTTTGTCTTTGCTAGATTTTGTTCTTGCAACATTCTAGAACATATTCTATTCTTGACTTTTTAAACAATTCGGTAAACATAGAAGTATTGAAATTGACCTCTTAGTTTCTTGAATTTATAAAATTCACCTTGTAACTATAGCCTCTTTTAGTTACTTGATTTGTAGATATATCATTACTAGTTACAGAAATTTCATTAAATGATTATCTTATCCACTGGATTGTGAATATGCTATTAGATATGCAATAATTAATCACAACACTTGTGATCACGCTATTAGGTTTGCAACAATCTAATTAATGGTTATTTATTATTTCTCTTAACTCTTTGGCTAACGATTTTGGTAATACATTATTGTTAATATCTTACTAACTTACTAAATTCATTAATACCTTTAATAAATATGTTAGTCGTAGCTCCCATTATTTTTTATGGAATATAAGCATCTCTTAAACTATTACTTTTGACCTTGTCAAGAATTTACAGTTTAATCTTTTAAGAATTAATCAATTATTAAAGTCATCATTTAGATTTGCGAATATCCAACATTCCTGTTTAGGGAATTATGACTTTCATTGATCATTGTATCAAAAAAGTATAAGACACTTGAAACGATAATTCCAATTCTTAAATACTTTCGTGTATTTTCGTTTACGATATTTGTGCGACGTTATTTGTTATAGGTGTTGAAGAGCTCACCTGATTTGCGAAAATTGGTGCTGGCAGATTAATGATTTTTATTGTCATGATGCGTGAACTTTTGATGTCGATAACGGTACGTATTTGATATTCTAACTGATGTTAATCTCTTGGTCCAAAATCGTTTCTTGCGCATTTTGCTTGATTAGTTTTCGAGGTAAGTTAATCTGGATTCTTGTTAAATTTGTGTAGTTTGTATCTTTAGTGTGTAATGATTCTGTTTTTATAATTCTAAAATATGGCTTACATAGGAATTGTTTTGGAGAAAGCCCTGTTTATAAATTTGAAGACCTTCCTGTAGGTTTAGTGATTTTTTAATTTTACTGATTTTGCTCAGGTTTTAAATTTTATTACATGAATATTTTGAATATTACTAATTTTGTTTGTTTATCATGCCATAATTATTAGGTAAAAAGATGTGATAAAATGTCAACAAAGCTTCGTTTTTTCAGAGATTAGATACACAAAGAACAGATGTTGACTTCAAAGCATTGGAGGTCTGTCCTTCCAGTCACTGAGGAAAAAAAACAAATTTGTACCAACTTCCCCTTAATGATGTTAACTTCCTTCCAGTCACTAAATACTATATTTTTTATAAAATCACAGGTACAACTTGCTGAGCATGAACACAACCTTACCGAGATGAATGCCAACATCGGGAAGCTACAAGAGACACATAATTGCAAAACTTCATAAAGTTGTAATTTTGATGATATCAGGTAACGCTTCGCCTACTACATACTTCATGGTCAAAGCGTATGTCTTTGAATTGATTTAACTGAAATCCATATGGTTTAATTTATGTACTAGTTGTAGACTATAATCTTGCAGTTGTGATTGAGTTCGTATTCCTGTATGCGTCTTCGTTTATAACTATGTCATTAACTTGTTATTGTAATGCTACATTTGTAGACATTTTTCAAACAGCCCAAAAACAAATGAAAATAAGTGAATTACGCCTTCAAAAGCTTTTCTCAAACACACAAGTTTCTGCTTCAACTACAAGTGATGTCATTAATGAAAAATGTAATTTTCACTTCACAAAACTTGATCCTTTTAAGCTTATGAATAGGTCAATTTGGCTTATGCTTTATTCCAAACGGGCCAACGGTATTAATCACCTTTAATTTAGTGATTATAAGTTCTTGGCATGTGGCAATGCCCTTTTGTTTACTGTGATATAGTTTTGATTTGTTTAACTGTTTAGGACAGTCATTTGAATGTGTAAATATGTATGCGTGTGTAACTTGTATTTATGTCTCCTTCATTATAGGAGTTTATCATTGTAACATCTTATTATAAATACAAAGCTCTCGCGTCACACTGAGGTGTGGTTAATTTAATATCATCTTATATGGCAATCCGTTGATGATATGGATAAAATCCATTGGTTCGTTTGAGGTTTAAGAGCATCTTTTGAAACCTTTTCAGTTGCTATTCGCACTGCATGACCATCACCCTCTTTTCATGACTTGTTATCCCAGGCAGAAAGTCATGAGATGTTCTTGACATCCCTTCACGGATCCACTGCTCCGGTTACTGCTTTCATGTCGGAACAAACCAAATCAATCAACAACCGCGGCCGCCAGTATTCGACAGTTGGTTCTGGTCGTGGCTCTAATAATGGTGTCCGAGTCGGTGGGGGCCGTCGCACTCCTCAGTGCCAATTGTGCCGCACGAATGGTCATTACACTTCATCGTGCCCGAGCCTTCATACTTTTTCTACCAATTCCCCGACCGTGGATGCAAATTTGGCACAAGCGTTCCATTTTCAATGTCATGTGAATCAAGGTAATCCAGATTGGTTTGTTGATACCGGTGCTCCAGCTCACATGACTTCATCCACCGATAATGTATCACAATCGGCTTCATATACGGGTAATATGCATGTGACTTTTGGTAATGGTCACACACTTCCTATTTCTCATATGGGTAGTTCTATGGTTTCAAATAATTTACAATTGCGTGATGTTTTGGTTATCCCTAATTTAACCAAAAACCTTTTATGTATTAGCAAGCTCACAATGGATCACCCAGTTCATGTCCTTTTTTCTCAACCATTTTTCTATATTCGGGATCAGGCAAATCAGCAAGTGCTAGCTCGCTGACGTTGTGAAGATGGACTATACATCCTACGCCATGCACCCACTACCTTGTCTGCATGCTCTATTGTTTCAAATAAAGCTTCCTTTGAGCTATGACATAATAGATTAGGACATATTTCTTTTGATGTTATTTCTAGTTTGAATAAGTTACGCTTTTTAAAAGTTACTTCACTTTTCCCTAAACCCATTATTTGTGAACCTTGTCAACTTTCTAAAGGGCTTATATTATCTTTTGATTTAAACCATAAACGTGCTTTACATCCCTTGGATTTGGTACATTGTGATTTTTAGGGACCCGTTCTCGTTTCTTTAAACAGTTACCCCTATTATATTATATTTATAGACGATTACTCACGTTTTACATGGTTTTATCCTTTAAAAAAGAAATCGGGTTTTTATGCAGTTCTTAGTGCATATATCAAACTAGGACAAACTAAATTCTCAAGAAAAATTAAAGATTTTCAAAGCGATGTAGGTACGGAATTCGTAAATCAAACTGTTAGCAAAGTTTTTGAAGAAAATGGTACCTTTCATCAACTATCATGTCCTTACATTCCGCAACAAAACGACCGTGCAGAGCGCAAACATCGGTACATTGTTGAAACTGGTTTAGCCATGTTATTTAATGCTTATGTTCTGACATCTTATTGGTTTCATGCTTTCAGCTCAGCAACCTTTATTATTAACCGTGTACCAACTAAAGTTCTTGATAATCGCTCACCGTTTGAATTACTTTATTCAAGAACGCCTAATTATGGGAATTTCCGTATTTTTGGTTGTTAAGTTTATCCCTATCTTCGGGACTATTCCGCACATAAACTTGCCCCATGAAGCCTCACGTGCATCCTTATTGCCTACAACTCCCAATACAAGGGTTACAAATGTCTAGATCCGGTTACTTCACGTATTTATATTACTAGACATGCCCAATTTAACGAACAGTCTTTCCCTTTTGCAGGAACAACCGAAAATGACTTATCGAAATTAGACTTATCTATTTTATGCATGATGCTGAAAAACAGGTCTCGGAACCCGCAACTTCTACTGATGTTGCATCTGTCTCAAGCTCCACCACTAATCCTGATCTGTGCTAGGTGTGTCTTGAGTCCACTGCTCAGACTCAATCTCACACCGAAGCACCCGCTGCAGCTCAAAATTTCGAACAACCTGTTTACAACCACCCACCGGTTCCTGCTCCTGTTGAGGATCCACCACTAGCAGCTGCTCCGCCCCGCAGCTTGCGGCCAATCCGCCACCGGTTCCTCAACATCCGCTGCAAACAAGATCAAAATCTGGCATTTCCATGAAGCGTCATGAAGTGGATTTTGCTTCACTTTCACACCATGGGTTATACGTTGCTTTGTTTTCATCCCATGACCCCAAAGGATATAAATCAGCCACTAAAATTCCTCATTGGGTTACTTCCATGCACGAAGAAATGGATGCTTTGCGTACAAACACACTTGGGTATTGGTTCCCCACCCAAATGCATCTAATATTTTGGTTCTAAGTGGGTGTATCACAACAAATACAAATCTGATGGCTCCATTGATATTTTTAAAGCATTGTTCTTTCACTTGCTGTTTTACACAAATGGCGTTTACATCAACTGGACGTTAAAAATGCAATCTTACACGGTCATCTAAATGAAACGGCCTTTATGGAACAGCCTCCAGGGTTTATTGATACCTCATTCCCCAATCATGTTTTCCAGTTATCCAAAGCCCTTTACGGTCTGAAACAGGCGCCACGGGCTAGGTTTCAACAACTTAGTACATTTCTTACTACTAATGGCTTTGTTTGCAGTCGTGCAGATACATCCCTATTTATTTTTGCTCGAGATGGTTGCATCATGTATCTACTTGTCTACGTGGATAACTTAATTCTTACCGCCAATCAAGAGTCTGTAATCACTGCTTTTACTACACGATTAAATCGTGAGTTCGCTAGATCTTAACTACTTCCTCGGTTTAGAAGTGACTTACACCCATGACGGTCTGTTTTTAAGCCATTCCAAATATGCCAAGGATGTTCTAACATGAGCTGATTTACTAGATTCCAAACCCGTGCCTACTCCTTTGGCCACACATGATATCTTCACTTCGGATGGACCTCTGCTCTCTGATCCCACAACTTATCGCTCGTTAGTCGGTGACCTTCAATACTTAGCGATTACTAGAACGGATCTTTCTTATACAGTCAACCAAGCCAGTCAGTACCTCCATAGCCCTACGATTGGACACTTTCAATTCATAAAGCGTATTTTGAAATATGTTAAAGATACAGTTACTTTTGGTCTTAAATTTCGTTGTCCACAAGTAAATGATATTTTGGATATTTTGATGCGGACTGGGCTCGCTGCATCGAAACCCGACGTTCTACCTACGGGTATTCTATATTTTTGAGTGGAAATCTTGTCTCTTGGAGTGCTAAGAAACAACTAACGGTATCCAGACCAAGTTGTGAATCCGAATATTGTGCAATGGCGAACACTGCAGCAGAGATCGTATGGATCACCCATCTATTACATTATTATGCGACAATAAAAGTGCCCCTTTTATGACTCAAAATCCGGTATCTCATAAACGGGCTAAACATATTGATCTTGATTATCATTTCATCAGAGAACTTTTCACTTCGGGAAAACTCTACACCAAGTTCATCTCTACCAAGCTTCAAGCGGCTGACATTTTCACCAAGAGTCTTCCACGTGCTCAATTTGAACATTTTTGTGCCATGCTACGTCTTTGTCCACCACCCATTCGCTTGAGGGGGGGGGGGGGTACTAGATAAACATTTATTTTAGATAAATATGTATTCGTATGTAACTTGTATTTATATCTCCTTCATTTTAGGAGTTTATCATTGTAACATCTTATTATAAATACAAAGCTCTCACCTCACATTGAGGTGTGCTTACTTTAATATCATCTTAAAGGGTTGTTATGCAAGGTTTAATTTAGAAATAGAATGAAACCAAATACCAAGTTGTGATGAATTGATTTTGGTATAGATCAGTTTGGTCTCAAATTCAATGCATGAACATGTATATTATGTAGTGGTGAACGTGGTCTTAGTAACGGACTGGACTGTCCCAAAATCGCGAGGAGCGAAACCAAAATCATGAATTCGTTGGTTTCGGTCTGTATACGGTAGTACTGTTTGGGATTTTCAGCCTAATTGCTCATCCCTATTGATAGGGACAAAACCAAAATCAAAACTGCAAAACTGAAAACCGATCCAAAATCATAATTGAGGTTGGATTGTTCGGTTTTTGGTTCGGTTTGTTTTTTCTGGGCTAATTGAGTTGCATCTCAATTTGTCATCGGTTTTATACTTTTATTAGAAAGATTGCATCAACTGTTTTCAATGCCGACGTGGAAATACATGTATTCTTGCTTCAAACGTTGCCACGAAGTTCAAATTCGTCTCTTGAGCCTACACAAAACAAACTTTAATGATAACTTTCAAAAGTAATATTATTTGTAATAGAATTTGTATTTTTAATGTGGTTTTAGGATCACTTTCAAAGTGTGGTATTAACATAACGCCCTAATCAAATGAGCTATTAGATCAGATGTTCATTATCTAATTATAATAATCTTTAATAATCCCTTCAACTTTAAAAGCCTTGATATTACCACCACCACAACCTACCATCCACCGCTACCACCATCCACTAAAAGCAGTACTGCCCCAATCCACCAATTAGTCGCGTAAAATATAGTTACAGGGTACCCACCGCCGCATTGCGCGAGTAAGACCAAATTCTATAAGTGAAATCTATAAGTGAAATCTCAATGTTTATAATCTCGAATTAAAATAAACACAAGACCAGAAAATAAACACAAGACCATAGTGGTTCAAGATTCAAATGGAAAAGATTATGATTTTAACTTCCAATTCTGTCCTAATAGTAATATTGTATGTCCTAGAAGGATTTTATATTTTGCTTATATCAATGAAATAGTAGGTAGATGATAAAAGGTAATTAGAAGTAAATGTCACTTGGCTAACTCAACATATGCTATTATATGAGTTTCTAGAGGTTAGTTAAATGCTATGATATTAAATTTCTATATTAGCAGCGTAATGATTTAAGTATTGTTTTGTAGTATCTGGATGATTAATATCTAAAGTATGCATATGTATGAACTGTTGTCTCTGAATAAAAAGTATGCTATTGTGCATCCAGATTGAAATGCTTGAGAAAGAGGTATCATTCTTCATTCAGATGTGAAAAAGAGGGTTACCAAACACCCTTAATCTCACCAATCAAGATGTTATTTCATAATGGGATCATTAAGAGGATTACCAAACAATCCCTTAGCATTTCATCCTTCATATATGTTTCTAGGTCTGGACTTAAGGGATCTATGACGGGTTTTATGCGTGCACATTGTAAAATTGGTGCATGTTTTTTTGCTATACATACGTATGGCTACGGATTGAAGAGTCTATTGAATTGTTTTAAAGTATACGCTGTTCTAGTAAAATGGAACAACTAAGAACGATGAAACTGAACAATAAAAATGCATCTCCCCTGACCCCCCCCCCCCCCGGCGCGATTCTCACTCACCAAAAACACGCACTATTCCGCCATAGCTAGATCACTCTGCTCTGTTGCAGCTCATTTCTCACTGTTTCCGCTATTTTATTCAAAGGTTATATCTCATCGCTTCTAACTGTGAAGTTATGTCATATAATTTTGAAGATCTGATGTTACTGCACCCGAAATCGTTATCAAATAGTTCCATAAATCGTGTCTGTTTAGGTTTAATTTGTTTATTTGATTGCTGAATTGAGTTAAGGAAGTCTACGTAGCGGATCCGAATTTTTTGCTAACAAAACCTAGATTGATATGGACCTAAATTCGATGGGGTTTAAAAGGAGGATAATTGTTAAACAGCTTGTGAGGTGAAATTGGGTTACTATGGGAGGACAACGAAGTAAAAATCCTAAATAAGCTCATAAGCATAAGCTTATAAGCTCTACCAAACATTTAAAAGTAATTATTAAACTTAAATAAGCTTAAAAGCTCATAAGCCTCCTAAATAAGCCCTCTCAAACACCCCCTAATGGTGGTTCAGTTTGCTGAGGATAATTTGATTTGAAGTTTAAAGGATTTCGTTTAGATAGGCAGATTGTTGGCCTCGAGATGGATTTTGGGGGGATATTCCTAGATTAGGGTAAAATAGTTGCATGATAGCATAAGCTTCTTTAAGTTTTAATGAAGACTGAAATGCAATAGAACCTCCTATAGACAGAGTCTGAGATTCAATCCTAACCCTAATCTTAATTTTAACATGTTCTCGGATCGAGCCCAATAATTGTTGGAATTGGCATTATATTAAATCAAAGCCCATTTGAAAAACTAACTAATTAGCGTCTTCAACTACACTTTGTAGAACATTTTATTTTAACTTTAGGCAAAGCTAAGGATATATACGTAACATGTTTTGCTTTCTTAGTTAAACGACAACGTGCAAGATCTAGTTTTCGATTTGGGATTATTACATTATGGTTTTTAAAAGGGTTGTATAATTGGTGCGCGGGTTATTCTATATATCGTATCCCTAGATATGAATCGGAATTTTTACATAGATGATTGAAGTATTAAGTTGTTTGAGTAGCAAGAAATGTGTAACTTGCAACATAACATAAAGAAGTTTAAAAACATGTAACTCTGAGTGACGTATAAGGGAGACGTTCATTAATATGGCATTTGAGATCTATATATCATTTTCATGTACTTTTTTTTAAACAGCTAATACACACCCTCCTAATTGTACACTTTTTTGTCCACGTCAGGACATGAACCAACAAGTCCACGTGATGAGTCAGAAATAAGGAAGAACACCAGACAAGTAGTCAAGGAAGGCTGATTTTGAAGAGTTTGATGGCATAGATGAAGTGGCTCGAAGTCTGATAGGGAAAGTGATGGCACAAGGTTTTCACTTCCAGAGTGCTATCTCACTGGGCCCTGCCTTCTTCGCCCACTTTTAGAGAGAGGGAGTGTGTTTTCGTGTGTATTCTAACACTTCAATAGTGTTTCTTATAAAGCCCAATACTGAAAACCTACACCATTAATACAGTCTTCAAAACTATATGTGACAGTCAAAAAAAGAAGTGCAAAGTGCGCCTAAATCGCGTCATGTCGAGTCATCGGTCTCGGCTCGACGCGCGTGTGTGTTTAGCCATTCATCCTCCACTACAGCCTTTGGAGACTTAGGTTTTGAATGCATTATAAACCCACTAAATTATCTTCCCCCCACCAATGTGGGAACTTGCCAACTTGCAAGTATTAATTAATATTGCTATTAATTGATATTTCCAACATTTTTTATTATCATTTTCATGTACTAGCTAGATATGTTAAACTTATGCAACAATATAAATTGCCTATAATCTATAAATAATATCAAACTTACGCAAATTATATAGAATATCTTGAATGAATAGAAATCTTGATACTCTAAAAGTGCATCTAAAACAAACGTCTATCGTGTGGTCTAAACAATGATAGCAATCGAGGAGTTTGTTATTCAAACATGCTATTATTTTTAATACAACATAATCTCTATATTTGAATTTTATTAAAGAAATCGATACTAGGAGCAATTTGTATTGTCGTACTCATCCGTAATCCTTCGTAATTAAAATTCAATTCCGTTATGGCGGGATCTTGGATTTTTTTTATTCGTAATTCAATTACTACATAATTATGAATTACATTATTATTGTAATTGAATTCTTTTCCAAATGCCTATAAATTTATTTATGTTGCTTTAATAAACTAAAAAACTTGAATATTTTTTTTATTTAAAATTTTAAATTGTTCAAAAATTAAAAAAACATTATGATTTTAAAACATTTTAAAATTTTAAAATAAATTTAAAAACATTAAACAATTTTAACATTTTAAATTTTTTTTAAAAATTGTAAAAATAATAAAAAATAAAATTAAGAAATATTAAAAAATTATAGAAATTTAAAATTTAATTTCTTTTTAAAAGGTTAAAAATAAAAATATGCATAACTATGTATTTGAATTCCAACTATAAATTTTATAACAAAACGCACAATAAAATTAATTAATTCAGAATTCAATTATTTGGTAATTCAATATCATTACGAATGATTACGACATGCCAACCAAACATATGTCCACTATGAGACTTGAACCCCCGACCACTAGAATGAAGAGCAAACACCTTATCGCTAGGGCAAGGACGGAAGGAACTCTTGTATATAAAGTTGTGTTTTGCAATAAATGATAGCAATAAATATATTTCTATATGATAAATAAAGTTGAGTTTTACAATAAATGATACCAATAAATATATTTCTATATGATATATAAAATTGAGTTTTGCAATAAATGATAGCAATAAAGATATTTCTATAAGACTAAAAGTGATCGCAATAAATATATGGATTTGGAAGGGTTTCTTGATATGGTAAATTGGTCGCACTTCTAATTGACCGTGCACTTACCACACTATTTATCCTGCACATAAAAATGATAAATAAAATTATTAGCAAAAGATCCGTGACCAATTAAATGAATTACAAAATCAAAAATCGAAAATGAAGAGATTTTACCTTCCGATCATCCCCTTGATATGCTATGAACAATTAACATGTTTGTTACGACCCGATCCTGACAAAGATGAAAGATCTGTGCTAATTAATAAAATACACAAACTAACATGACACAATTTAAAAACACAATTAATAGTCTAGGGATTAGAAAAACTTGAATTTTTTTAACAGGTGACTTCAAATCAGTTAAATATTACAGCAAACAGAAAGAAAAAAATTGCTTACATCGAACCGGAGATATGATTTTGGGGGGCTAATCCTGGATTAGGGTAAAAATCCTCCATGATAGGAGTAGCGGCGTTGTAATGATATATGGAATGCAATAGAACACTTCGTATAAATAGAGTCTCGGATTCAATCGTAAACCCTAATTTTAATAACAGGTTTGGTTTAGTATTCTCATTTAGAGCCCAATAACGGTAAGTCGTAATGAATTATTAAAGCCCATTTTAAAACCAACTAATTAAATGTCTTCAAATACAATTTGAAGAACACTTTAGTTTAAACTTAAGGCAAAGCTAGTGATATGTTTTGCTTTTTCTATTAACTTAATGATAACTCCCTAGTTCTAAACTATCTTTAAATAATTAAGTTAGCTTCAATGCTTGGACGCGTTGGTACTTTTGAAGAATTTAATGGCCGAATAGTTTCCAATAGTAATAAGCATCCAAGCATCTTTTCGTTTTTCCTTCATTCATTTAATCTGATATAAATCACTCATACGACAGCATATTTCAATTTTGACATCCATCAAATTAGAAAACTACTTCATCTACCAATTTCATATGAAATTTGAAAAACAAATTCCAATTGTTGGGGGTTTCTGAAGTACCACAAAACTAACCATCACACTATTGTTTGTTAAGCCTCTTAATGATTCCATTAAGAGGGCATCCTCTTAAGCGGACATATTCAGAACGTTTGTTAAGGCATCTTAATCAGCATCTGAATCAACAATTGAACATGTTATGCCTCTACCTCTGCATCATTCAGATATTTATCATTCAGATGCTACCAAACAGCACCTTAGTTTGTATATTGATATGATCAGAAATTTTATAGATAAAAAGTTGTTATTATAGTCATTAAGTGTAATAGGAAACAATATCACCCATTAACCAAATGATTTACTGTATCAAAAAGAATCAAGAAGAATATATTTATGTTTCTTTATCATTTGGCCACTACCCCTAGAAAACTCCAATTCGACTTCATTTTTGCCAATAGCCTCCTCGTATTGTGCGGCTGCCGCCCATTCCCAACGTGCGGCGTGAATCACCTCACTGCCTTTTCGTTTCCCCCTCTGTTGATATTTACTTTCTGCGCTCGATATTTACCTATCAATTTTTTTTTGAGTAATGAATACTACGGGAGGCCTGCTAATTTGATGCCCTATCATTGATTGATGCCCTGGGCCCAAGCCCAGCTCGCCCAGCCCTTGGGCCGGGCCTGTATATATCCTTGTAAATGAATAGAATAATAACTTCAAGGGAAATAATCTTCCTAATATGGTGTCAGCCACATAACCGATCCTTCACTCTTCCAAAACCCTAGCCGTCTTCTCCTTTCTGCTCTTGTTTTTCTCCATGGTCGGAAGTTCCAATGACTCCCCGAACTCCATCCCTTTGTCCACCATTCTTCACATGCTAAACATCAAACTATCCTCCGCAAATTACCTTATATGGCACAAGCTCTTGTTTTTTCTCCATGGTCGGAAGTTCCAATGACTCCCCGGACTCCATCCCTTTGTCCACCATTCTTCACATGCTAAACATCAAACTATCCTCCGCAAATTACCTTATATGGCACAAGCAAATGGTCCCGTTACTCACCTATCAAACCCCACTGGCTCTGTCGATAGCTCCATTCCCATACCCCTTCAACTATCACTTCTTGTGAGAATATTACTCCAAATCCTGTGTATTCTTCTTGTGACTCAGCCGACCAAAAGGCCATTATTCTCCTTCAATCTTCTCTTTCTGAAGAGGCCATGGCCGAGACCCTCGGCCATACAACCTCACATGCCATCTGGAAAGCACTCGAGTCTACTTATTATCACGATTCCATAGAGCGAGTTCATACTCTTCGTGACTCTATCTGGAATTTAAAAAGGGCAAACACCTTTGTTTCAGAATATGCACGCAAGTTCAAAAGCATTTGTGATCAATTATATGTTGTTGGAAACCCTCTTGACGACAATGATAAATCACATTGGTTTCCTTGTGGTCTTGGATCCGGATTTGAAACTTTCTCTACCACCCAACGTTTAATTACCCCGAAACCAAAATTTCGAGACCTTGTCTCGCAAGCCGAAAGCCATGAAATGTTCCTTCAATCTATCATCGATACCACTGTTACACCTGTGGCTTTTAATGCTCAATCATCCCGCGGTTCTCAAAGTTTCTCAAACTCTAATTCTTGTGGTCTTGGTTCCTACGGTGGCCGAGAACGTGGTTCTTATCGTCGCCCTCCACATTTTCAATTGTGTCGGAAAGATGGCCATTATGCCACCCAATTGAAAAAGGACAACA
The DNA here is from genome assembly GCA_963853835.1 of Calendula officinalis. Classification (NCBI taxonomy): domain Eukaryota; kingdom Viridiplantae; phylum Streptophyta; class Magnoliopsida; order Asterales; family Asteraceae; genus Calendula; species Calendula officinalis. Next base: position 58,146,693 of record OY970825.1, read on the forward strand.
AGCTTTTTTGGCAAATTTATCATCTCGTCGCTTACTTGCTACTTATGATTCATGGCACTCTCCTTTAGGTCACGTGTTCTATGACCCTATTTCATTTTTAAATAGATCGGTTGTTTAACCTTTAACTCGGTTTTACCAAACCTGCGCATTTGTTCTTCGTGTGAATTATCAAAGAGCAAACTTTTACCTTTTGACATCAATAGTAAACGATCTCTTCATGTTTTCGAATTAATTCATTGTGATGTGTGGGGTCCGTCGCCGGTTACTTCTATTGACGGCTACCGTTATTATGTTATTTTTGTAGACAATTTTTCTCGTTTTACTTGGTTTTACCCTTTTAAACAAAATCGGATTTCTACAAAAAATTTGAAACATTTGTTGCTTTTGTCAAACTCAATTTTCATGTAAAATTAAACAATTTCAATCCGATGGCGGTACCGAATTTACAAATAACCAAATTCGCACTTTATTATCCAAAAATGGTACTCACCATCGTCTCTCTTGCCCGTACACCCCGCAACAAAACGGGCGTGCGGAACTCAAACATTGTCACGTCACCGAAACCGGTTTGGCTATGATGTTTAATGCTCATGTTCCAAGAAATTTATGGGCGCATGCTTTTGCCTCCGCCACATACATAATCAACTGCTTGCCAACAAAGCTTCTTCAGAACAAATCGATCACCATATGAGCTTTTATTTTTGGCTACACCAAACTATGGCAATTTACGGGTTTTTGGATGTTGTGTTTATCCATATCTTCGAGATAATTTGTCTTACAAATTAGCTCCAAGAAGTGCTCCATGTGTTTATATTGGTTATAGCACTCAGTATAAATGCTACACATGTTTTGATCCATCTACCAAACGGATCTACACCACTAGACACGCCAAATTTGATGAAATGGTTTTTCCATTTAACAAACAAAACTCCACACCACCATCTACACTCCTTTTATCCACTTACTGTGATGATTTCACTACACCAAATAATACCCACCAACCAAATTCACAACCAACCCCAATACCTAACACGCCTCCTACCCACACCCACCAACCTACTGCACCTTCATGTATTATTTGCAATACTCAGTCAAATAATAACCCATCATCTACACAAACTGAAATTACAATACCATCCCCATCCATTATACCCGCTACCCCGATTCTGTCACCCGCACCCGACCTTGCCCAAACATCCGAACCACCCATACCCACTGATCCCATTTCACCAACCACCATTAATACCGGTTACCCGCTCTAAACACGTCATTGTCAAAACAAAACATTTTTCCGATCTCACTCATGTGTCTCAATCTCCATTTCACCGCGGCTCGTGATCTAAAACAGTTTGGCCCCATGAGAGACGAAATGAAAGCTTTACATCTTAATGCTACTTCGGATCTTGTACCTAGGCCACCTAATTCGAATGTTGTTGGGTCAAAATGGGTGTATCGCACAAAATTTCTTGCCGATGGTACCATTGATAAATTCAAAGCCCGTCTTGTCGCTAAAGGTTTCACTCAAGTTCCGGGACTTGATTATTCGGCTACCTTTAGTCCCGTTGTGAAGGCATCAACTATTCGCATCATTTTATCCATTGTCGTGTTACATAAATGGCCTTTACGTCAACTTGATGTTTAAAATCCCTTCTTAAATGGCAACCTTTCCGACACGGTATATATGGAGCAACCACCGTGTAGGAATACCTTATAGGATTCACATGGCGGAACTTGAACCTCACATACCGGATCTCTACTATTCAAATTGCCTAATAAATCGAGCATTTTTTTAGTCAAACTTGATAAAAAAAGGATCTTCGTCATTTTTGGGGATGACTAGAATGAGGAGATGAATAAGAACATTAGCTAAAGCGTAATCCACCTCTACTGCACCACCTGAACACGCTGCAAGATCGCGTTGTACTAACAAAGTATCACACAAAGACTTGTGTGTGTGTGTTCGGTCGAACTCAAACCCGAAACCCTTTGGGGTTCTTCGGCCGTCGACGAGGGAGAGGAGAGGGAGAGATAAGGGTTTTGTAGTGTTGTAATGTGTATCACTTAACCCTTAACCTTAAGTCCGCATTTATAAGGATTTAAGTTATAGTTAAGTCATTGGAGTTTAATTATGATTAATCTCATAATTAAACTTTTTGTTAACACTTTAAACCCTTGGACTTTTACTAGTTAATTAATAGACAATTAATTAACTATCCATTAAATATTTAACTTAATATTTAACCTTCCTCAGAAATAATAATTAGACTATTATTATTTATTCTCTTCTTTATAATTCACTTAACTAGTTAATTATTCCACACAACTTACTTTATTCGGTTGTCCATTATTGGGTGTGTAGTGGTGTGACCCTTTAGTGTGTTATAACATTGGACACGATGACACGTGTGCTTATCTGTGCACATAAATTCAACACACCGAGCTTTATTGATTCTCGACTTCCAAACCACGTTTGTCGTTTATAGAAAGCCCTTTACGTGAAGGGTTTCACATGCATCTAGCAACTGATCGACCCATAGGACCGACCTCCTAGTTTACTTGGTTTGAACCCTGCTGACCAAGAACATGAACTTGTTCTTGACCGGTTAAAACCAACTAGCTGATTTAATCCCTAAAAGCGGAAGTAGAATTAAACCTAATCATTAAACCTCTATCGTGTGGTCTAAACAATGATAGCAATCGAGGAGTTTGTTATTCAAACATGCTATTATTTTTAATACAACATAATCTCTATATTTGAATTTTATTAAAGAAATCGATACTAGGAGCAATTTGTATTGTCATACTCATCCGTAATCCTTCGTAATTAAAATTCAATTCCGTTATGGTGGGATCTTGGATTTTTTTATTCATAATTCAATTACTACATAATTATGAATTACATTATTATTGTAATTGAATTCTTTTCCAAATGCCTATAAATTTATTTATGTTGCTTTAATAAACTAAAAAACTTGAACATTTTTTTTATTTAAAATTTTAAATTGTTCAAAAATTAAAAAAAAAAATTATGATTTTAAAACATTTTTAAATTTTAAAATAAATTTAAAAACATTAAAGAATTTTAACATTTTAAATTTTTAATTTTTTTTTAAAAATTGTAAAAATAATAAAAAATAAAATTAAGAAATTTTAAAAAATTATAAAAATTTAAAATTTAATTTCTTTTAAAAAGGTTAAAAATAAAAATATGCATAACTATGTATTTGAATTCCAACTATAAATTTTATAACAAAACGCACAATAAAATTAATTAATTCAGAATTCAATTATTTGGTAATTCAATATCATTACGAATGATTACGACATGCCAACCACACATATTTCCACTATGAGACTTGAACCCCCGACCACTAGAATGAAGAGCAAACACCTTATCGATAGGGCAAGGACGGAAGGAACTCTTGTATATAAAGTTGTGTTTTGCAATAAATGATAGCAATAAATATATTTCTATATGATAAATAAAGTTGAGTTTTACAATAAATGATACCAATAAATATATTTCTATATGATATATAAAGTTGAGTTTTGCAATAAATGATAGCAATAAAGATATTTCTATATGACTAAAAGTGATCGCAATAAATATATGGATTTGGAAGGGTTTCTTGATATGGTAAATTGGTCGCACTTCTAATTGACCGTGCACTTACCACACCATTTATCCTGCACATAAAAATGATAAATAAAATTATTAGCAAAAGATCCGTGACCAATTAAATGAATTACAAAATCAAAAATCGAAAATGAAGAGATTTTACCTTCCGATCATCCCCTTGATATGCTATGAACAATTAACATGTTTGTTACGCCCCATCCTGACAAAGATGAAAGATATGTGCTAATTAATAAAATACACAAACTAACATGACACAATTTAAAAACACAATTAATAGTCTAGGGATTAGAAAAACTTGATTTTTTTTTAACAGGTGACTTCAAATCAATTAAATATTAGAGCAAACAGAAAGAAAAAAATTGCTTACATCGAACCGGAGATATGATTTTGGGGGGCTAATCCTGGATTAGGGTAAAAATCCTCCATGATAGGAGTAGCGGCGTTGTAATGATATATGGAATGCAATAGAACACTTCGTATAGGAGTCTCGGATTCAATCGTAAACCCTAATTTTAATAACACGTTTGGTTTAGTATTCTCATTTAGAGCCCAATAACGGTAAGTCGTAATGAATTATTAAAGCCCATTTTAAAACCAACTAATTAAATGTCTTCAAATACAATTTGAAGAACACTTTAGTTTAAACTTAAGGCAAAGCTAGTGATATGTTTTGCTTTTTCTATTAACTTAATGATAACTCCCTAGTTCTAAACTATCTTTAAATAATTAAGTTAGCTTCAATACTTGGATGCAACGTTTCTTCATTTCGGGGTACTTCTTTTAATGGCAAATTGGATTAAAAAGACGTATAACGAGAAGCTAGAAACATAATAAGAGAGAACAAAATTACATGGATCAGAGATTAATAGTCTACACATCCCAATTTAAGTTTACGTTTTTGTCCCTAGTATTAATCGAAAGAAACGAATAAATTTTATATTGTCACCTAGCAAATCTTTCAAATTAGTTATCTAAGTTGGTTGTTTAATAAAGTTCAAGAATATATTTCTATAGAAGAGAATTACATAAAGATTTTACATGCAATACCTGATCTAACCTCCAACTCGACCAATCTAGGGGTGTATTGTGGCTATATTTTAGTTTTTATATTGACGGTGGTTGCATTAAAACTAAGAAGAAGCTATCAATAAATTATGTAAACTTTTAACCTTTAAGATGGGATCTAATCTCCAAATTGACATATCTATGTAGCTCTCCCTGTTTGAAGAAATACTCGGTGTTTAGATCTGGATGTTTACTAACTAGCTAATATATAAACATATTAACTAGCTAGAATGATTTAAAATGTGGATCGGAACTTCAACTCCACTTGTTAAAAATGATGCAAAATTGAGCCATACCATGAATAAAAATGACAAATTTAAATAATTGATATGCAAAATCTGCTCATGGAAGGAAAATTGTGTGAATCATTGTGTTGCATTCAATATAGTTATCGAGTCATGGAGGTCACTAGCACTCTCTAACATAACAGATTTTCGCCGTCCATATAATCCGTATAAATGTTTTTAATATAACTTCCGCTATCCATAAAACCACCGCAAATCTAGTAAAATATGTCACACTTTAGGAGCATACCTTTTGTCAATCAACAAAACGGAATCGTTCCTATATTTTCAACAGATCTGTACGCGTTGGTACTTTTGAAGAATTTAATGGCCGAATAGTTTCCAATAGTAATAAGCATCCAAGCATCTTTTCGTTTTTCCTTCATTCATTTAATCTGATATAAATCACTCATACCACAGCATATTTCAATTTTGACATCCATCAAATTAGAAAACTACTTCATCTACCAATTTCATATGAAATTTGAAAAACAAATTCCAATTGTTGGGGGTTTCTGAAGTACCACAAAACTAACCATCACACTATTGTTTGTTAAGCCTCTTAATGATTCCATTAAGAGGGCATCCTCTTAAGCGGACATATTCAGAGCGTTTGTTAAGGCATCTTAATCAGCATCTGAATCAACAATTGAACATGTTATGCCTCTACCTCTGCATCATTCAGATATTTATCATTCAGATGCTACCAAACAGCACCTTAGTTTGTATATTGATATGATCAGAAATTTTATAGATAAAAAGTTGTTATTATAGTCATTAAGTGTAATAGGAAACAATATCACCCATTAACCAAATGATTTACTGTATCAAAAAGAATCAAGAAGAATATATTTATGTTTCTTTATCATTAAACAGATTGTAATATTTGTATTATATATATCCAGGGCCGGTCCAATGAGTTTTGATACCCTGGGCGAAATGGGAAAAAATGCCCCCACTTGTAAATTCGATGGCAAATGAAAAAAAAAAAATATAACATAAATATTTAAAACTTAGAAAGTAAAATCATGTTTTTAACTACAAATTCAGAACATTACAAATTTTTTTGCAAACTACGTAAAACGATGTCTACGTGCATTCTTTGAAGCACGTTCATCAATCTCATTCTTCCGAGACTGCATATTTGATTCATTTTCTTGGATTTTGTCCTCCATGCGACTTTCTTAGGTTAAACTAATAAGTTTTCCGTTCAAAATTAACCGGTTCCTGTTCCAAATCTGGAATCTTTCTCGGTTTCAAGATGTGCGGCTTTAGTTCTAATGTTATGAAACTGATTTATGAGTTTCAAGATTTTCAGTTTAAATTGCAATCTCATTCTGCTGAGATTGCATTTTGATTCATTCTCTTGTATCTCGTTCTTCAACTTGCTCTTTTTGTCTCTCAATTGAAGCTTCCCATTCCAACTAACCAGCTCTTGTTCTAGTTGGGAGTCTTTATTTTTTACCTCATCAAAACCATCTTTTTTAGAAAGATAAAAACCACCACCATCAGATATTTACACACACGAAAATTATGCCATAGAAATTATATAAGAAACCTACATATGATTTACTTTGGATTAAACCTTAAATCATGACATAATCTAACTCTAATAATGTAATTAACGAAATAATTTGATGTTATACCTACAGAGTATTTAAATAAGAGCTAATCATTGTACACTTTACACGATTCCTTGATCCCAATGCTTCAAACTGCTCTGCAATGAATTTAAGAAGAAAAAAAATGAACTACAAATTTCAATCTATTTGCAATAAAAATTATAAACAATGTCTAAGAAATTAAATAAAAACCTAGTGGGAGAAAGCAAAGCAAAGAAAGATTGTGGAGCTTCTGACTTGCTCTTTGTCTTCTTCCTTTTTCAATCTTCGAGTACCGGAAACAAATGATTTTAGTAATGTAGCTCAAAATCATTTGAATATGACAAACTACCATTTTCAAATTTCTTTCGAATCAAATGATTTTAGTAATTTGCGAATCATTTGATTATGACAAACTACCATTTGATTTTAGTAATGTAGCTCAGAATGTTTTTAAAAATAGAGCTCATAATCATTGTTTATGGCAAAATTTCTTTTTATTCTGAAATAAAATTTCTTCCATCTCAAACTACCATTTTCAATCTTCGAATACTAGAGCCAAAATCATAAAATTGAAAATGTGTCCATTTCAAAATTGAAATGACAATTCAAAGAACAATATCGAGAAAAGCATTAACAATAGATATAGAGTTTCACAGATGCTAACCCAATTAAAGATTGTGAATCGAGTGAATCCACTGGCCACTACCCCTAGAAAACTCCAATTCGACTTCGTTTTTGCCAATAGCCTCCTCGTATTGTGCGGCTGCCGCCCATTCCCAACGTGCGGCGTGAATCACCTCACTGCCTTTTCGTTTCCCCCTCTGTTGATATTTACTTTCTGCGCTCGATATTTACCTATCAATTTTTTTTTGAGTAATGAATACTATGGGAGGCCTGCTAATTTGATGCCCTATCATTGATTGATGCCCTGGGCCCAAGCCCAGCTCGCCTAGCCCTTGGGCCGGGCCTGTATATATCCGTGTAAATGAATAGAATAATAACTTCAAAGGAAATAATCTTCCTAATATGGTGTCAGCCACATAACCGATCCTTCACTCTTCCAAAACCCTAGCCGTCTTCTCCTTTCTTGTTTTTCTCCATGGTCGGAAGTTCCAATGACTCCCCGGACTCCATCCCTTTGTCCACCATTCTTCACATGCTAAACATCAAACTATCCTCCGCAAATTACCTTATATGGCACAAGCTCTTGTTTTTCTCCATGGTCGGAAGTTCCAATGACTCCCCGGACTCCATCCCTTTGTCCACCATTCTTCACATGCTAAACATCAAACTATCCTCCGCAAATTACCGTATATGGCACAAGCAAATGGTCCCGTTACTCACCTATCAAACCCCACTGGCTCTGTCGACGGCTCCATTCCCATACCCCTTCAACTATCACTTCTTGTGAGAATACTACTCCAAATCCTGTGTATTCTTCTTGTGACTCAGCCGACCAAAAGGCCATTATTCTCCTTCAATCTTCTCTTTCTGAAGAGGCCATGGCCGAGACCCTCGGCCATACAACCTCACATGCCATCTGGAAAGCACTCGAGTCTACTTATTATCACGATTCCATAGAGCGAGTTCATACTCTTCGTGACTCTGTATGGAATTTAAAAAGGGCAAACACCTTTGTTTCAGAATATGCACGCAAGTTCAAAAGCATTTGTGATCAATTATATGTTGTTGGAAACCCTCTTGACGACAATGATAAATCACATTGGTTTCCTTGTGGTCTTGGATCCGGATTTGAAACTTTCTCTACCACCCAACGTTTAATTACCCCGAAACCAAAATTTCGAGACCTTGGCTCGCAAGCCGAAAGCCATGAAATGTTCCTTCAATCTATCATCGATACCACTGTTACACCTGTGGCTTTTAATGCTCAATCATCCCGCGGTTCTCAAAGTTTCTCAAACTCTAATTCTTGTGGTCTTGGTTCCTACGGTGGCCGAGAACGTGGTTCTTATCGTCGCCCTCCACATTTTCAATTGTGTCGGAAAGATGGCCATTATGCCACCCAATTGAAAAAGGACAACAAGCTTTTTTGGCAAATTTATCATCTCGTCGCTTACTTGCTACTTATGATTCATGGCACTCTCCTTTAGGTCACGTGTTCTATGACCCTATTTCATTTTTAAATAGATCGGTTGTTTAACCTTTAACTGGGTTTTACCAAACCTGCGCATTTGTTCTTCGTGTGAATTATCAAAGAGCAAACTTTTACCTTTTGACATCAATAGTAAACGATCTCTTCATGTTTTCGAATTAATTCATTGTGATGTGTGGGGTCCGTCGCCGGTTACTTCTATTGACGGCTACCGTTATTATGTTATTTTTGTAGACAATTTTTCTCGTTTTACTTGGTTTTACCCTTTTAAAGCAAAATCGGATTTCTACAAAAATTTTGAAACATTTGTTGCTTTTGTCAAACTCAATTTTCATGTAAAATTAAACAATTTCAATCCGATGGCGGTACCGAATTTACAAATAACCAAGTTCGCACTTTATTATCCAACAATGGTACTCACCATCGTCTCTCTTGCCCGTACACCCCGCAACAAAATGGGCGTGCGTAACTCAAACATTGTCACGTCACCGAAACCGGTTTGGCTATGATGTTTAATGCTCATGTTCCAAGAAATTTATGGGCGCATGCTTTTGCCTCCGCCACATACATAATCAACTGCTTGCCAACAAAGCTTCTTCAGAACAAATCGATCACCATATGAGCTTTTATTTTTGGCTACACCAAACTATGGCAATTTACGGGTTTTTGGATGTTGTGTTTATCCATATCTTCGAGATAATTTGTCTTACAAATTAGCTCCAAGAAGTGCTCCATGTGTTTATATTGGTTATAGCACTCAGTGTAAATGCTATACATGTTTTGATCCATCTACCAAACGGATCTACACCACTAGACACGCCAAATTTGATGAAATGGTTCTTCCATTTAACAAACAACAAAACTCCACACCACCATCTACACTCCTTTTATCCACTTACTGTGATGATTTCACTACACCAAATAATACCCACCAACCAAATTCACAACTAACCCTAATACCTAACACGCCTCCTACCCACACCCACCAACCTACTGCACCTTAATGTATTATTTGCAATACTCAGTCAAATAATAACCCATCATCTACACAAACGGAAATTACAATACCATCCCCATCCATTATGCCCGCTACCCCGATTCTGTCACCCGCACCCGACCTTGCCCAAACATCCGAACCACCCATACCCACTGATCCCATTTCACCAACCACCATTAATACCGGTTACCCGCTCTAAACACGTCATTGTCAAAACAAAACATTTTTCCGATCTCACTCATGTGTCTCAATCTCCATTTCACCGCGGCTCGTGATCTAAAACGGTTTGGCCCCATGAGAGACGAAATGAAAGCTTTACATCTTAATGCTACTTCGGATCTTGTACGTAGGCCACCTAATTTGAATGTTGTTGGGTCAAAATGGGTGTATCGCACAAAATTTCTTGCCGATGGTACCATTGATAAATTCAAAGCCCGTCTTGTCGCTAAAGGTTTCACTCAAGTTCCGGGACTTGATTATTCGGCTACCTTTAGTCCCGTTGTGAAGGCATCAACTATTCGCTTCATTTTATCCATTGTCGTGTTACATAAATGGCCTTTACATCAACTTGATGTTTAAAATCCCTTCTTAAATGGCAACCTTTCCGACACGGTATATATGGAGCAACCACCGTGTAGGAATACCTTATAGGATTCACATGGCGGAACTTGAACCTCACATACCGGATCTCTACTATACAAATTGCCTAATAAATCGAGCATTTTTTTAGTCAAACTTGATAAAAAAGGATCTCCGTCATTTTTGGGGATCACTAGAATGAGGAGATGACTAAGAACATTAGCTAAAGCGTAATCCACCTCTACTGCACCACCTGAACACGCTGCAAGATCGCGTTGTACTAACAAAGTATCACACAAAGACTTGTGTGTGTGTGTGTGTTTGGTTGAACTCAAACCCGAAACCCTTTGGGGTTCTTCGGCCGTCGACGAGGGAGAGGAGAGGGAGAGATAAGGGTTTTGTAGTGTTGTAATGTGTATCACTTAACCCTTAACCTTAAGTCCGGATTTATAAGGATTTAAGTTATAGTTAAGTCATTGGAGTTTAATTATGATTAATCTCATAATTAAACTTTCTGTTAAATATTTAACTTAATAGACAATTAATTAACTGTCCATTAAATATTTAACTTAATATTTAACCTTCCTCAGAAATAATAATTAGACTATTATTATTTATTCTCTTCTTTATAATTCACTTAACTAGTTAATTATTCCACACAACTTACTTTATTCGGTTGTCCATTATTGGGTGTGTAGTGGTGTGACCCTTTAGTGTGTTATAACATTGGACATGATGACACGTGTGCTTATCTGTGCACATAAATTCAACACACCGAGCTTTATTGATTCTCGACTTCCAAACCACGTTTGTCGTTTATAGAAAGCCCTTTACGTGAAGGCTTTCCCATGCATCTAGCAACTGATCGACCCATAGGACCGACCTCCTAGTTTACTTAGTTTGAACCCTACTGACCAAGAACATGAACTTGTTCTTGACCGGTTAAAACCAACTAGCTGATTTAATCCCTAAAAGCGGAAGTAGGATTAAACCTAATCCTTAAACCCTAAAGGATTGGGATGTTGGAAATCAAGATTAAATTAACATGAAAGAAACCTTGTACGAAGAACTCGAACACACACATGGCTTGTGTGGTTCGTTCGACCATCAACCAAAGAACCCTAGGGTTCTTTGGTTGAATTCGTCCAAGAGGGGAGAAGGGAGAAAGATGTTTCCCAAAACATACCTTGTTGATTGCTTAAGATAGATCCACTGATGATGAACAAATCTAGCGATCTTCTAGTTGATCTAAGCAATGAACTTGTTCTTCAGTACTTGAAGAACACGAAGAACGAAGAACACAAGACTTGTGTTCTTGCCTAGGTTCGGCCGAATAGGAGGAAGTGAGGCTAGGGTTTCGGCTTTTGTTGTGTAACCCCATAAGTGATCCCTAAGCCTTCTATTTATAATAGAAGGACTTTCACTTTGGGCACTTATAGTTTAATTAAGATTAATATCTTAATTAAACTTATCTTTTTACACTTCCATCCCTTATAGTTAAACTAGTTTATTATTGTTGCACTTAACTATCAAATGTCTAGTATTAATACACTAATAATTCGGTACCCATATACACGAATTATATACTTGTATTTATACTTTTAACAATTAATTATATAATAACCTTTATATAATTTATACAACAATATTATCCAATTACTATATGATTTAATAGCTTTAAATCATATCATGGATAATCTTTAATTAACACATTGCATATTTACTCAACTAGTAAATGTACAACTACTTGTATTAATTAGTTAGTTAAACTAATGTAGTAATACGTTAAACTTAACTTAATACTTTAACTGATTCATAATGACTATTATGAATCATTCCTCTTCGTAGTATCATTGCTTATCTTGCTCGTATTACCTGCACTCACCGGTGTGACCCTTAAGTGTTTCGTAGGCATGGATGTATCATCATAGGTTGACTAACTATGCACATAAATCCTTCAGACTCTCACTTATGCAAGTTCGTAACCTTTGTCTTAATGATACGAGCTACAACGGCCTTCTAGATGGGCATGTAGGTAACCAACCCCATAAAAACAGCTTACGTGACCCAGGTACAGTTTATGAAAAACTCTTTAATAGCGTCTCCTAGTAAAGAACACTCTGTCTCTACTTCTTGGGTAAATATGTTAGGCTTATCCCTTGCAGCACGATATTTGTGATAACGAATACGAGCATGGTAGAAATTATCAACTCCTGTATTCGAAATCATTTGATGACTTCTTGATTCAAACTGTTGTGATAAACGACAAACAACAAATCCGTTCGTTTGGGCACGGCCGTGCACTTGTCAGTTTCTCATCATGTCAAATGACCTATAAATGTCTCTCCTTAAGAGGAGGTGCAATTGCCATCTTGTTATATTTCGATTCAAAATACAACTTCCTATGTACCCAGTAAGGCCTCGTATGACAATCATATTTCAGAATTGTCTAAGACGAACCAAAGCACATTAGTCATTGTATCTTAAACCAAATACCTCAGGCTTAAGGACAATCCTAGTGAACAATACTTTTGAACTTTTCAACCATTAAGTATTGTCACGGTGGTCAATCCAATATTCGTTGAGCCTCCAACAGAATATCACCGATATTTGGTTTACACAAAACTTGTGTAGCTATCTTCGAAGAACTTCGAATCTACAGCCAAATACCGCGATAACTTTAACGTCCCATCAAGGTTCCCACCAAGACGAGTAGTCACGGATTTTGTATCTTTTTGAATAAATAGACTTTTATTCATGGATGTTGTAAGACATACAAAGTCTGAATAATAATGATACTAACTCATGTATTATTCCTCACTGGACAATAGATTGTAACATCCCAAAACCCGACCTAGTAGTTTATTGACATTAAGATATCTTATTACATGATTATCTGATTAAATGCTTAGTTAATTTAATTAGTCTGCTGTCTTTTGCGGTATTTTAACCAAGGGGTTAAAATACCCGACTTGTTATATATATGGAATGAAAATGTGATTTTTATATTTTTAGATTCCTTATTGAACTTCGTTTCCGGAAATACTTTTGTTTTTAAAATTGGAGTCCGTTTGCTATTTTAAATAAATTGATTACGAAAGGGACTTTTCAGACATATACTGAAAAGTAATAAGTGATGGGAAAAAGGGCCAAGTGGGGCCCCTCTTTGGCTGAGGCCGGTCGAGAGAGAGGGAGGGAGAAACCCTCCTTTCTTTTCTTGTCTCTTTCATTTTGAATATTATCCATAAACATACTCACTATTCCATTGCAAGCAACACTCTTTTTCTCTCTTCTTGTTCTTGAACCCTTGAGGTTAAATCCTTGCTTGTTGGTCCGAAATCTACACTAGTGTTGGTAGAAAGGAAGCTTAGAAGTAAGTTACACTTTATCTTCTACTTGTTCTTGTTGTTCTTGAGTTATGGCATAAACTAGGGTTTGTGATTGTTAGTATTTTAAGGAGGAATCTTGTTATGGATGTGCTAATATGTGTTTATGCAAGCTTTTACATCATGTGTGTGGTAGGTTGTTGAAGGAAGACAAGATTTGGTGGAAATCACCTTCAACCTCCATTAATGGTGGAAGTTGAAGGTGGGTTTTGACAAATCTTGGATTTGTTGATGTTTGAATGGATAGAAGTGTTTATTAAGTGATGAAATCATGTTTGGTAAGTTATGGATGGTGAAAACCTAGTGAAGATGATTGTATAAATTGATCTACTTAGTGTTTAGGTCAAAATGGTGAGCTAGAGATTATGCAAGTATGATACATGTTATTGTGATGGTTATGAACTCGTTAGAATTGCTAGATTATGGTGAATTGCTAGTTTAGAAGTGATGTGCTAGTTGATAGAAATGTGGAAGTGATTTAGTCATGTTCGGGTTTTTGGCCCGTTTGGATGAAGTAGTGGTAAAACGGGTTATATGGTTATAAATGACTATTTGGTGAGTTGTAATTGTTATACAAGTTGGTGTTGTCTTAAAATGTGTATTTAATGAGCCTTAGGTTGCGGTTTGTTAAAATTGTCAATTTTGACATTTCGGTGGATTGATCACTAACTCGGTGTACTTGTTACAGGAACCGGGAAGGAGACTCAGTGATACTAGCTCACTGAGTTAAGGAAATCGAGGATTAAAAGGTGAGTGGATTCAACCTACAACTCGGGTTTCGGTTTATGTGTTTGGTATTGGCATTTTAGTGAAAATTCGCGGGAAATTACCAGACAAGTGAACTCCACTTAGCGATCGGGAAGTCGGACCAGCAAAGTTGGTTGAAAGGCGTGAAGTAGTTCACGATCGGAGTTCCCGACGCGAACCCTAGTTCGCGATCGTGAACTAGAGTTCGCGATTGGGAACTCTCTTGTGACGTTTTTCGCGGTGTTTTTCGTAGCTATTCTACTTGTTATGTATGCCTAGTGTTAGGGAATACCATACATGACTATGTGCACATTCGGGATGAGGTCAGTGTCGGATGGATAACGGCTGGGCATAGTGTATCGACTAATAGGGTATCCGACCTTACCTGTATACGTTGCATGGTTAAGGGGGGGGGGGGAGTTGCCCGGGGTGTTGGATACAGGCTATCGGTTACCGTGGTTTTGGCCGACCATGGTTTAAGGCCCGCAAAGCCACCGATCCTCTCAAATAAGTGATTACCCAACCGGAGATGTTTTATAACTTCCGTGTTTAAGTGATTAGTGTAGTTGGTAGTGCTAGGAATTCATTCACTTAGCTTTTGTGCTAATCCCTCCCTTATTGACACATTTCAGGTTGGAAGGCTTGAACGGGTCAGGCTTGGACGGGAAGGTTGACCATGCTTTAAATAGTTGTTTTGTTAAATGAGCCGTGTTTCGTAATACCGTCTTTTTAACTAACACTTGGTTTGTAATATTTTGTGGGACCCCGGTTTGTAAACCTAACATAATTAGGAACCTGATTGTATGCTTCCGTAACCTTAGATTAATACTTAATTAGATGTTTAAAAAAAAATGGTTTCAAAAATACGGTGTTACATAGATACTGAATTATTACCGGATCATTACTTATTCCTTTCGTTTGTGTTGATTACTTAATGATTCTTACAACTTTAATTGTAAATTTATCACTAAACCAATCATTTCTATTAAACTAAAGACAACAGATGAGTATTTAGGAATACTATTACTTTTGTCTTTGCTAGATATTGTTTTTGCAACGATCTAGAACATATTCTAGTCTTGCCTTTTATGTAATTCGGTAAACATAGGAGGATTGGAAATTTAACTCCTTAGTTTCTTGAATTCATAAAATTCTCCTTGTAACTAAAGCCTCTTTTAGTTACTTGATTTGTAGATACTCTTACTAGTTAAAGAAATTTTCTTAAATGATTATGTTATCCACTGAAGTGTGAACAACCTATTAGATATGCAATAATTAATCACAAGACTGGTAATCACGCTATCAGGTTTGCAATAATCTAATTAATGATCATTTATTATTTCTATTAACTCTTTGGCTAACGACTTGGTAAAACCTTGTTGTTAATTGTCTTACTAACTTAATAAATTTATTAACATCTTTATTGAATTATGTTAGTCTTAGCTCCCACTCACTTGTATGGAGTTTAAGAATCTCTTAAACTACTTTGACCTAGTCAATAACTTGTAGTTTAATCTTTCAAGAATTCTATCAATAATTAAGATCATCCTTTGGATTTGCGAACATCCAACATTCCTTTTTAGGGAATCATGACATTTATTGATTACTATATCTAACAAGTATAAAACACTTGAAACGATACTTTCAATTCTTAAACATATTAGTATTCTTTTACGAACTTTATTTAATACCAAAGTCATTTCTTGGATTTCTCAAATATCCATTATTCCTATAAGGGAATTATGACTTGATTAGATATTGTATTTATTACAAGTATAAAAGACTTGCAATAATACCTTTTATTTCTTAAATACTTTAATGTAGTTTGTCCCCTCTTAAGAGTTCATTTAATGTCTAAGTTATTTGCCTTGGATCATACGAATATCCAATTATTCCTATTAGGGAATCATGACTTCATTAAATTCCTTTATCACAAGTATGAAAGACTTGTGACAATACTCTTTAAAGTCTATCTTGATTATACCCAATATAATCATACTATATTAATACTAACACTTTAAAACGTACTATCATAAGTAATGACTATTACTTAAGATGTTTTAACTAAGTTCAATAACCTTTGAACCTTATGCTTCCATAAAACTATTAAACACTTTTATTAGAAAAAATTTCTAACTACTAGTATCTAAGTATCTTGAGCTATTTAGACATTCCTCTCATTCATACAACAATCAAACAAGCATAAAACATGAAACATTAAGTAAATCAAAAAACTTGACTTACAATCTAGTCATAAACCTTGACTAGTGTAATTATCACACATGCACACATAACATAATATAATTCAACCATGGATTCGAATTGATTAAAACCAAAAACTTTGTTTTAACATATAATAAAAAATTATTCAAACAATAAAATTAAAATTGTTTTTACTGAATCTACAAAATACTGAATTATAAAAAAACTTGGTGCTCGTGGGATCATCACCATCTCATGCCGGTCATCTCACTTATCATCTTATGCAATAAACGATTGCTAAAGTTGAGTTACTTGTAATAAACTTTTACAAGTAGGAAGCGAGTATCTAGAAGTTGATCAAGTCAACTAAGGAGCAAGCATTGCCTCCTACCCTTTGACCCCTGCCACAACCAAGACATCGTTTCTCGGTCCTTGTTTGGCTTTACCTTCTTGACCTTTTAGTTTGAATCCATTACCCTTTAGGCACGCCGTGGCTGGGATCAGTTTTATCCTTTCCCTTTCCACTGCGCCTCTTTCTCTGATCACTACCATCATCGGTTACTACGAGATCATTCTTGAACTTGGTCCCCAAATCAACTCAGTAGTCATGAGCATGGAATGTAGCTCATCGATGGATTGCTTCATGTTGACTATATAATGCTTATAGTCACCTAACAACGAGTTTAATATCATTACTGTTGCTAACTGCAACGGTACTAGGTATCCTATTCATTCGAGATGATCCATGTGCTCTTTCATTTCCATGACGTGAGCACTCACCGGTGATCCTTTAACCACCTTGCGAGATTTGAACACCCTACAAGCGTAATATGCTTGTCCTGGTTCATTTCTAGCATTCGCGGTAGGAGCATTTAGTATTGCTTTTTCTAGGACATTTCCTTTTCTCTCATGCGTAATCATAATCCGAAGATCACGCTTCCAATAGAGAAACAATGACCCAGTCAATTCGTCCTTTTCTAGAAATAAGCGTAGTGAGAGATTGTTGGTATGTGTCGTTATGGTTGTTGCTGCCATCTACAAATCAAACCCAGTTTAATTAGTAATCATCAACAAACATTCTCTGAAATATATTATAAACCCATAATTAATATTTTAGGCTTAGGATCCATATATCACATTCTCGCCGCAAGGTTTGGGCACTTCCCGACGAGACAAGCTATTTCTGGTAGGTAACATCCTTACCGATCGTATCAAGACTTGACACGATTCCTAGGGGTCGTAGAATCTTTAGACTTATAATTTATTACAACCTTGTACAATCTAATTGTACATTTATAGGTTAGTAATAAAGTCTAGTATGTTTATTCTACTCAAGTACTTTTTCGGCCGGGACCCCCGATTATCACCAAAATAGATCAGACCATCTAAGACAGTGCGATGCTCTGCGCCGGGACTCCCGATTATCATAGAACCTTACGCACCCTGACACTGGCAATGATTTGAATACATATCTAAGGTTCTTCATCCTTACAATATGAATATTTGTTTAACAAGTGACGTGTTCCGTTAGGTGGATAGTACTTAGATCTAAGATTTTCTTGGGTTTGTTTAAGTCTTAAAACTAAACTTAAACATTTATTCCAATCTTAATCCTTGTTTAAAATGTGTGACTTGTGAATTTAGAATTCTACAAGACACCTTTTTAAGACTTAAGAACTATTCTTTAAAACTTATAGTTTCAAGATTTTGCACGATTTTTTATGTATACCTAAAACAAGGTGTACAAAATGTTTTACTAGGTTTTGTGAAAAACCTTATCTAGAATAAAACTTACTTGTTTGATCTTACTTGAAAAACTTAAAACTTATGTTAAACTTTTAATTCCTTTATGATTCATAAACTTGAAACATAAATATAGTTTAACACACCTAGTTTTTTACACTTGTTTAATAATGAAATTAAACATTTGTTTTGACTTTATTAGATTTGACCAAAACTTATGTCTTTACGACACACTTATAAACT
Organism: Calendula officinalis; assembly: GCA_963853835.1. Classification (NCBI taxonomy): domain Eukaryota; kingdom Viridiplantae; phylum Streptophyta; class Magnoliopsida; order Asterales; family Asteraceae; genus Calendula; species Calendula officinalis. The sequence continues at coordinate 58,165,296 of OY970825.1, forward strand.
TTGTGATTTTTCTTGTGTAGCTCCCACTAGCTCCAACAACCATGATGGAACTTAAGCTAAAACAATCACCGGTTTATACTTGGTGAAACTAATAAACTTATTTTATAAAGACTATATATAATAATTTTTAGTTTGTTTAAGCCTTTCTTACATTTAACTTGACTGGTTAAATATATGTTCTTGTTATTTATCCTTGATCATTAATCTAATATATTACATGACTTGTAAAATACTTATATTATACTTGTATAATTATCTAGTTATAATAACTTATAACTTTATACACCTTATAATAATAATATATAACTTTGTATATTCCTAGTTAATTATATAATTTGAACTTGTACAATCTCTAGTTATAATGAAATCATAACTTTGTACTTTCTATTTTTAATTATATTATAACTTATACAATAACTAGTTATAATATTATCCTTTAAGATCAAAATAACATTATCCTTTTAATTGTTCCATTTTATCTTGTATTTAATATATATTCGTATATATGTATATTTTTATAATAAACTTGTAACATTCTAATAAGAATATTACATCTAATCTATACGTATGTATATTAAGTTAATCTAATTAAAATACGTATAAACTTATTATATCTATTAAAATTCAATTTTTATTTTAAATATCTAAAATTCCAAAATACATATATATAAATAAATAAATACATCTTGTTAATTTTAAAACTTAAAAAATTAACACCTCTTTTAATCTTTATTAATTCCTTAAATTAATTAGATAAACCCTAATCTTGTTTTTGATCAATCAAAACTATGGTTTTGACTTTCTTGATCAAAGACATTATTTTATTAAAAGATTAATTTTAATCAATCATATCTAAACAATAAACTGTGTTTAAATTACAAGATAGATTATAACCTTATAAATTTATTTAAAATTTTTAATTTAAACCTTATAGACAATAAAACTTTGTCTAAATTTCTAGGTTTAAAGAACTAGTCTTAATAAATCTATCAAAATTATAATTAAACCTATTAAACATAAACTTGTTTAATTAACTAGGTTTTAGATTATCATCCTAATTAATTCTTTTAAACTATTAAACTTAAACTAGTTTAATGTTCTAGGGTTCTTTTAGGGTTTCGAAAATATCAAGACTAGGAAACTTTTCCACCAATTAAACTAGGCTAGTTTAATAAACTTGGTGTCCAAGTAACGTCCTAGATTTCGAAAATCTAAAGGTAATTAGGAAAGAATCCTTTTGACCAATTAAACAAATCTTGTTTAACATACTTGGTCCTAGGGTTCTTCCTAGGTCACGAAATCTATGGGGAAAAAGGAAACAACCTTTTTGATCAATTAAACAAATCTTGTTTAACATACTTGATCCTAGGGTTCTTCCTAGATTTCGAAAATTCTAGGGTTCTTAGAAACCTTTTGACCAGTTAAACTTGGCTAGTTTAATATTCTTGGTCCTAGGGTTCTTTACCCTTTTTGAAAATTAAGAAGAAGAAGAAACTTGGAACAAAAAGAAAAACTTGTAATTAAAGTAAACAAAAAAACTTTGTTAATCTAGTTTAGATCTCTAAACCAATGCTCTGATACCACTGAAGGGTTTCATTGTAACTGATTGACCACTTGGATCAACCTCCTAGTATGCTTGGTTTTAAAAAAAGAACTAGTTTCAATATTTAATTAAACTATCCCTTTTTCGTTTCCATCCCTTATAGTTAAACTAGTTTATTATTGTTGCACTTAACTATCAAATGTCTAGTATTAATACACTAATAATTCGGTACCCATATACATGAATTATATACTTGTATTTATACTTTTAACAATTAATTATATAATAACCTTTATATAATTTATACAACAATATTATTCAATTACTATATGATTTAATAGCTTTAAATCATATCATGAATAATCTTTAATTAACACATTGCATATTTACTCAACTAGTAAATGTACAACTACTTGTATTAATTAGTTAGTTAAACTAATCTAGTAATAAGTTAAACTTAACTTAATACTTTAACTGATTCATAATGACTATTATGAATCATTCCTCTTCGTAGTATCATTGCTTATCTTGCTCGTATTACATGCACTCACCGGTGTGACCCTTAAGTGTTTCGTAGGCATGGATGTATCATCATAGGTTGACTAACTGTGCACATAAATCCTTCAGACTCCCACTTGTTCAAGTTCGTAACCTTTGTCTTAATGATACGAGCTACAGTGGCCTTCTAGATGGGCATGTAGGTAACCAACCCCATAAAAACAGCTTACGTAACCCAGGTACAGTTTATGAAAAACTCTTTAATATCGTCTCCTAGTAAAGAACACTCTGTCTCTACTTCTTGGGTAAATATGTTAGGCTTATCCCTTGCAGCACGATATTTGTGATAACGAATACGAGCATGGTAGAAATTATCAACTCCTGTATTCGAAATCATTTTATGACTTCTTGATTCAAACTGTTGTGATAAACGACAAAGAACAAATCAGTTCGTTTGGGCACGGCCGTGCACTTGTCAGTTTCTCATCATGTCAAAGGACGTATAAATATCTCTCCTTAAAAGGAGGTGCAATTGCGATCTTGTTATATTTCGATTCAAAATACAACTTCCTCTGTACACAGTAAGGCCTCGTATGACAATCATATTTCAGAATTGTCTAAGACGAACCAAAGCACATTAGTCATTGTATCTTAAACCAAATACCTCAGGCTTAAGGACAATCCTAGTGAACAATACTTTTGAACTTTTCAACCACGAAGTATTGTCACGGTGGTCAATCCAATATTCGTTGAGCCTCCAACGGAATATCACCGATATTTGGTTTACACAAAACTTGTGTAGCTATCTTCGAAGAACTTCGAATCTACTGCCAAATACCGCGATAACTTTAACGTCCCATCAAGGTTCCCACCAAGACGAGTAGTCACGGATTTTGTATCTTTTTGAATGAATAGACTTTTATTCATGAATGTTGTAAAACATACAAAGTCTTAATAATGATACTAACTCATGTATTATTCCTCACTGGACATAGATACTGAATTATTACTGGATCATTACTTATTCCTTTCGTTTGTGTTGATTACTTAATGATTCTTACAACTTTAATTGTAAATTTATCACTAAACCAATCATTTCTATTAAACTAAAGACATAAGACGAGTATTTAGGAATACTATTAATTTTGCCTTTGCTAGATATAAAACTTATGTTAAACTTTTAATCCTTTTATGATTCATAACCTTGAATCATAAATCTAGTTTAACACACCTTGTTTTTTCACATGTTTAATAATAAAATTAAACATTTGTTTTGACTTATTAGATTCGACCAAAACTTATTTCTTAACGACACATTTATAAACTTTGTGATTTTCTTGTGTAGCTCCCACTAGCTCCAACAATCATGATGGAACTTAAGAAAACACAATCACCGGTCTATATTTGATGAAACTAATAAATTTAATATATAAGGACTATATATAATAATAATTCTTAGTTTGTTTAAACCGTTCTTACATTTAACTTGGATTAGTTAAATATAGGTTATAGAGTTCTCTTGTTATCTATTCCTTGATCAGTAATCTAGTATCTTACATGACTTGTAAAATAGTTATATTATTCTTGTATAATTATCTAGTTATAATAACTTATAACTTTATACACCTTATAATAATAATAATAATAATAATAATAATAATAATAATAATATATAACTGTGTATATTTCTAGTTTATCATATAATCTTAACTTGTACAATTTCTAGTTATAATGAAATCATAACTTTGTACCTTCTAGTTTCAATTATATAATAACTTATACAATAACTAGTTATACTATTATCCTTTAAGATCAAAATAACATTACCTTTTTAATGTTCCATTTAATCTTGTATTTAATATATAGGGTCCGGATCCGTTGAGGACTCTTTTCCCGGTGAGGACTGCGAGGACTCAAAAAAAAACTCTAAAAATGATCCAAAACAAACTTTTTTCAAGAATTTTCTTTTTTAAACATTAAAAATCGCAGCATATAAGATCAAAAAAAAAATAAAAAATTTTAAAAAATGATCCAAAAAAAATATGAATCATAATAATGATCCACAAAAAAAAAAATATGGATCATTGTTATGATCCGAAAAAAAAGTGGATCATAATTTTTTTTCAAAATTATTTCTCAAAATTTTTTCTTGGTCAAATGTAGTAATAATCATGGGGAATTATATATATTTTTTCGGAATTTTTTGAAATATTTTTGAGGTGTCCTCGCGAGTCCTCACCATTTTTTGAGTCCTCACAGGATCCAACTTATATATATATATATATATATATATATATATATATATATATATATATATATATATATATCTCATTACCTTAAAATAAACTTATAACATTCTAATAAGAATATTACATCTAATTTATACATATGTATTTAAACTTGATCTAATTAAAATACGTATAAACTACTTTACCTTTTAAAATTCATTTTTCTTTTAAATATTTAAAAATTCTGAAATTTTATATATGTATATTTAAATACATCTTGTTAATTTTAGAACTTAAAAATCAACACTTTTCTTAATCCTCATTAATTCCCTTTTATTAATTAGTCAAACCCTAATCTTGTTCCTGATCAATCAAAACTAGGGTTTTGACTTTCTTGATTAAAAACATTATTTATTAAATGATTAATCCTAATCAATCATATCTAGACAATAAACTTTGTTTAAATTCTAGGATAGATTATAACCTTAATTAATTAATTTAAACTTATTAATTCAAACCTTATAGACAATAAAACTTTGTCTAAGTTTCTAGGTTTAAAGAACTAGTTTCAATAAATCCACTAAAATAATAATTAAACCTATTAAACATGAACTTGCTTAATTATCTAGGTTTTAGATTATTATCTTAATTAATTCTTTTAACCAATTAAACTACACTAGTTTAATGTTCTTGGTCCTAGGTTTACTTCTAGGGTTCGAAAATTTCCTTTAGCCTAAGAAACTTTTCCACCAATTAAACTAAACTAGTTTAATCAAAATTAGTGTCCAAGTCCCCTTATGATTTTTGAAATCTAGGGAGAAAAGAAAGGAATCTTTTTTGACCAATTAAACTAAACTTAGCTTAATGTACTTGGTCCTAGATTTTGATGATCAAGTAATAAAGGAAAGAATCCTCTTCATCAAAAACTTTGACATTCTTGCTCTTAGGGTTCTTCAATATTTCGAAAACTTCTAGGGTTAGGGAAAGAAGCCTTTTGACCAATTAAACTAAACTAGTTTAATGTTCTTGGTCCTAGGGTTCTTTCTAGATTTTCAAAAAACACTAGGGTTAGAATCCTTATGACCAATTAAACTAAACTAGTTTAGCATTCTTGGTCTAGGGTTCTTACCCTCATTCGAAATCTATGAGGAAGAAAAAGAAGAAGGAAAAAAAAATAGAAAAACTTGAAATTAAACAAACAAACTTTGTTAATCTAGTTTAGATTTCTAAATCAACGCTCTGATACCACTGAAGGGTTTCAATAAACTGATCGACCACTTGGGTCAACCTCCTAGTATGCTTGGTTCGACCATACTGGTAAGAACATGAAGGTGTTCTTGACCGGTTAAAACCAACTAGCTGATTTAATCCCTAAAAGCGGAACTGAGATTAAACCTAATCCTTAAACCCTAAAGGATTGGGATGTTGGAAATCTAGATTAGATTAACAAGAAAGAAACCTTGTACGAAGAACTCGAACACACACACAGCTTGTGTGGTTCGTTCGACCATCAACCGGAGAACCCTAGGGTTCTTTGGTCGATATCCGTCCAAGAGGGGAGAAGGGAGAAAAGGGTTTCCCAAAACATACCTTATTGCTTGCTTAAGATAGTCCATTGACGATAAACAAATCGAGCGACCTTCTAGTTGATCTAAGCAATGAACTTGTTCTTCGAAACTCGAAGAACACGAAGAACGAATGAAAAACACAAGCTTGTGTTCTTCCTTGATCTTAGCCGAATGGAGGAGAGAGGGGGCTAGGGTTTTTCGTGGAGTATGGTGTAACCGAATAAGGGAGCCTTAAGCCTTCTATATATAATAGAAAGACTTTCACTTAGGGCCCTTCTAGTTTAATTAAGATTAATCTCTTAATTAAACTTATCTCTTACACTTTAAACCCTTATAGTTTTACTAGTTATTATTGTCACACTTAATTATCAAATGTCTTAGTATTATACACTTATATATTTCGGTACCCATATACATGAAATATATATACTTGTGTTTTATACCTTTAACAATCAATTAGACAACAATATTATCCAATTACTATATGATTTAATAGCTTTAAATCATATCATGGATAATCTATAATTAACACATTGTATATTTACTCACTGATAAATGTACAAATACTTATATTAATTAGTTAGTTAAACTAATCCAGTAATAAGTTAAACTTAACTTAATACTTAACTGATTCATAATGACTATTATGAATCATTCCTCTTCGTAGTATCATTGCATATCTTGCTCGTATTACATGCACTAACCAGTGTAACCTTAAGTGTTTCGTAGGCATGGATGTATCATCATAGGTTGACTAACTGTGCACATAATTCCAACACCTATTTCATTTTTAAATAGATCGGGTTGTTTAACCTTTAACTCGGTTTTACCAAACCTGCGCATTTGCTCTTCGTGTGAATTATCAAAGATTAAACTTTTTACCTTTTGACGTTAATAGTAAAGGATCTCTTCATGTTTGGGAATTAATTCATTGTGATTTGTGGGGTCCGTCGCCGGATACTTCTATTGACGGCTACCGTTATTATCTATTTTTGTAGACGATTTTTCTCGTTTTACTTGGTTTTACCCTTTAAAAGCAAAATCGGATTTCTACAAAAAAATTTGAAACATTTGTTGCTTTTGTCAAACTCAATTTTCATGCAAAATTAAACAATTTCAATCTGATGGTGGTACCGAATTTACAAACAACCAAGTTCGCACTTTATTATCCAACAATGGTACTCACCATCGTCTCTCTTTCCCGTACACCCCGCAACAAAACGGCCGTGCGGAACTCAAACATTGTAACGTCACCGAAACCGGTTTGGCTATGATGTTTAATGCTCATGTTCCAACAAATTTATGGGCGCATGCTTTTGCCTCCGCCACATACATAATCAACTGCTTGCCAACAAAGCCTCTTCAAAAAAAATCGATCACCATATGAGCTTTTATTTTTGGCTACACCAAACTATGGCAATTTACGGGTTTTTGGATGCTATGTTTACCCATATCTTCGAGATTATTCGTCTTACAAATTAGCTCCAAGAAGTGCTCCATGTGTTTATATTGGTTATAGCACCCAGTATAAAGGCTATACATGTTTTGATCCGTCTACCAAACGGATCTACACCACTAGACACGCCAAATTTGATGAAATGGTTCTTACATTTAACAAACAACAAAACTCCACACCACCATCTACACTCCTTTTATCCACTTACTGTGATGAATTCACTACACCAAATAATACCCACCAACCAAATTCACAACCAACCCCAATACCTAACACGCCTCCTACCCACATCCACCAACCTACTGCACCTTCATGTATTATTTGCAATACTCAGTCAAATAATAACCCATCATCTACACAAACTGAAATTACAACACCATCCCCATCCATGATACCCGCTACCCCGATTCTGTCACCCGCACCCGACCTTGCCCAAACATCTGAACCACCCATACCCACTGATCCCGTTTCACCACCCACCATTAATACCGATCCCGAACCACCATTAAATCTTCCACAACCAAACCCGCCACCCACCAAAACCACCTCATCGCATCCCATGGTTACCCGCTCAAAACACGTGATTGTCAAAACAAAACATTTTTCCGATCTCACTCATGTGTCTCAATCTCCATTTCACCGCGGCTCGTGTTCTAAAATGGTTTGGCCCCATGAGAGACGAAATGAAAGCTTTACATCTTAATGCTACTTCGGATCTTGTACCTATGCCACCTAATTCGAATGTTGTTGGGTCAAAATGGGTGTTTCACACAAAATTTCTTGCCGATGGTACCATTGATAAATTCAAAGCCCGTCTTGTTGCTAAAGGTTTCACTCAAGTTCCGGGACTTGATTATTCGGCTACCTTTGGTCCCGTTGTGAAGGCATCAACTATTCGCATCATTTTATCCATTGTCGTGTTACATAAATGGCCTTTAAATCAACTTGATGTTTAAAATCCCTTCTTAAATGGCAACCTTTCCGACACGGTATATATCGAGCAACCACCGTGTAGGAATACCTTATAGGATTCACATGGCGGAACTTGAACCTCACATACCGGATCTCTAATATACAATGGGATGACTAGAATGAGAAGATGAATAATACCTCTTGATAGCTAAAGCGTAATCCACCTCTAATACACCACCTGAACACACTGCAAGACCGCGTTGTACCAAAAAAGTATCACACAAAGACTTTTGTGTGTGTATGGGTGTTCGGTCGAACTCGATCCCGAAACCCTTTGGGGTTCTTCGGGCGTCGACGCGGGAGATGAGAGGGAGAGATAAGGGTTTTGTGGTGTTGTAATGTGTAACGCTTAACCTTAAGTCCTTATTCTTAAGGATTTAAGTTACAGTTAAGGCCTTGAAGTTTAATTATGATTAATCTCATAATTAAACTTTCTGTTAGCACTTTAAACCCTTGGACTTTTACTAGTTAATTAATAGACAATTAATTAACTGTCCATTAAATCTTTAACTTGATATTTAACCTTCCTCACAAATAATAATTAGACTATTATTATTTATTCTCTTCTTTATAATTAACTTAACTAGTTAATTGTTCCACACAACTTACTTTATTCTAGCGTCCATTATTGGGTGTGTAGTGGTGTGACCATTTAGTGTGTTATAACATTGGACACGATGAAACGTGTGCTTATCAGTGCACATAAATCCAACACACTGAGCTTTATTGATTCTCGACTTCCAAACCACGTTTGTCGTTTATAGAAAGCCCTTTACGGGAAGAAAACTCCACGTGCTTGGTTTCAACGGCTTAGATCTTTTCTCACAAGTGTTGGTTTTCTATGTAGTCAAGCGGATACCTCTTTATTCATTTTTAAAAGGGGCTGCGATATTCTTTATGTATTGGTTTATGTTGATGATAAAATTTTAACCGGTAATAACTCTACCATCATTCGAGACTTCATCATGCATCTCAACAAAGAGTTCTTGATCAAGGATATTGGCAAATTCAATTATTTTGTAGGACTCGAAGTCTCTTATCATGCCTCCGGTTTGTATTTAAGTCAATCAAAATATGCACACAATGTTGTCACTCGTGCTCATCTTCTAGACGCCAAACCCGTAGCCACCCCTCTCACAACATCCAACTATCTCCCGAGCCAAGGCAAACCCTTCATTGATGCAACTTTATATCGATCTCTTCTTGGTGCATTTCAATATCTCACCATCACTCGACCCGATCTCTCATACGCCGTCAATCTAGTGAGTCAATTCCTCCATTCACAAACTCAAGATCATTTTCAAGCTGTTAAACGAATTCTACGCTATGTTAAAGGAACTATCTCCTACGACCTTAATATTTTGTGTACTCCGACATCCACTATTGCTAGATACTCGGATGTCGATTGGGCTCGTTGAATTGAAACACGACGTTCCACTTATGGCTACTCATTTTTTCTTGGCGGATATCTAATTTCTTGGAGTTTAAAGAAACAACCGATGGTCTCACGTCTAGTTGTGAGTCAGGGTACCGGGATTTGGCAAATGCGGCTTCTGAAATTATATGGGTCACTCATTTACTACGCGAGTTACATGTGCTACCTAATTGCGGACCCACTCTTGTATGTGACAATAAAAGTTCCTTATTTCTAAGCCAAAATCCTGTATCACACAAACGAGAAAAACATATTGACATTGATTATCACTTTGTACGTGAACTCGTTTTATCCGGTAAACTTGCAACCAAATACATTTCTACTCAGTTGCAATTAGCCGAAATCTTCACCAAAAGCTTGCCGAGACCGTTGTTCGAAGAGTTCCGTTCCAAGCTCTGTGTCGGTACTCCCCCATCATCACTTGTGTGTGTGTGTGGGGTGGGGGGGGGGGGGTAAGAGGAATCAATATCACTCATTAACCAAATGATTTATAGTATCAAGAAGAATATATTTTGTGTTTATCATTAAACACATTCTAATATTTGTATTATATATATCCTTCTAAATGAATAGAATAATAAATTCAAGGGAAATAATGTTTTTTAATAAAGTGCCATGGTACTCCCCCATCATCGCTTGTTGGGGGGGGGGGGGGGATAGGAAACAATATCACTCATTAAGCAAATGATTTACTGTATCAAGAAGGATATATTTTGTATCTTTATCATTAAGCACATTGTAATATTTGTTTTATATGTATCCTTGTAAATGAATAGAATAATAACTTCAAGGGAAATAATCTTTCTGATAAAGTGCTACGATTTAAACTGCTGCTAAAACAGGGGAAGTTTTTAGTTATGTTATATATATACATGCATACATAATATCTTTCATTTCGATCTGGTTACCCTAGCTTAAGCCAATTGACCATTATTATTTGGTCCCTAACCATCAAAATTAGTGACCACTTCTTATTCTCCAACCTTTTAACTTAATGGCCACTGTAATGGTCACTAACCCTTCCATCTCACTTAGCTCCGAAATTCAATAAACATTTTTTTAACTGGTGACCACTATATTTTGGTCTATAACCTTATAACTTAGTGACCGCTTAGTGACGAGTATTTAGTGTTGGTCACTATTTTTATACCATTTACGATAATTCAGTGACGAGTTCTTTGGTGGCAACTATGAAGATTTAGTGACTAGATATTTGGGTCATCGTAAAAATTTGGTGCGTAACAATGATTTCTCTTGTGGTGTCTTATAACGAGAAATTGATATTGTAAGGTTTAGCCAAGACATTAGACATGACAATTTGTCAATTTCAATAAATAAAAAATAGTGTCAAAACTATGTTGCCTTTGTGTCCAAAACTAAAAAGTAGAAGGACTCAAGTTGCCATTATGCCTTAATTTTTAACACCTAACACATCACCACACTAATGGGTCTTCCCCATTCCTACACACCAAAAACACGCACTATTCTGCCATAGCTTGATCGCTCTGCTCTGTTGAAGCTCATCTCACAGTATTTCCGCTATTTATTCACAGATTATCTGTCATTGCTTATAATCGCTGAGTTATGTCGTATATTTTTGAAGGTCTGATATTATTGCACCCGAAATCGTTATCAAATGGTTCCATAAATCGTGCCTGTTTATGTATTATTTGTCTATTTAATTGCTGATTTGAGTTAAGGAATTCTATGCTAGCGGATCCGAATTTTTCGCTCATAGAAACCTAGATTGATACGGACTTAAATTCGATGGGTTTTAGAAGGTGGATAATTGTTGTTATATATGCTGATTTAGTTTTTTCTTCGCCGTATTTGATATGTTTTTACTATTAACTTGATAATAATTGGATTCGTTTAATTGTGGTACATATTGCTGAGGAAATTTGATTTTAAGTTTTGAGGATTTGATTTGAAGTTTGGAGGATTTCTATCTTAATAGGTAGAATGGTTGGCTTCGAGATGGATGACTGCAAAAGTGAATTTTTAACTGCTATAATGTAATAATCTTTACTGGTTTTGTTATATAATGATGTGATGTTACCTTCAGTTCAAATATATTGTTTGGCAGTGTATACTATTATATCATCTAGTAAAATTTTAGAATTTAGTACACAGAAATGACAATTATTTGTACTACCTCCGTATCAAAATAAGTGATACATTTGGGAAATTGCGGTTTTTGAGGTAAAAGATTGGAAAGTGATTTAAAATAGTATAAAGTGGATAGTTAGTGGATAATGGGACCCACTTCTTTTGGATGTAGTGAAATTAATGATGTTTAAAAGTAAAAGTAAGGGTAAAAGAGTAATTTTACTTTATTAAAGTAGATAGTTAGTGGAGAAGGGGTCCCACTTTTTTGCCAAATAAGGAAAGATTTTGAAGTGTATCACTTATTTTGTTCCACCCCTTTTAGGAAAGTGTATCACTTATTTTGATACGGAGGTAGTATATTTTTTCATGAAAGTGTTCCGTTAAACAACTGTTATTCAATGAAACAGAGATTGAGCTTGGATTCTGTTACGAAACGTGAAATTGATGAACAAGTAATTAAGGGATTCAACACTGAAATAGAAATAATTAGTGAATTGAAATTGAAATAGAAACAGTAATATAGAGATTATGATCAGTTGCTAATCATCAAACTCATGGAAAATGCAACACAAATGGCTTCCTACTATGATCAATAACAGCCTACTAATTGGACCATTGAATACAATCATTTTTCTTCAGTTCAGGTTTATTCAGCTAAATTTGGCCATCAATTAACAAACTCCATCATTAGTGTCATATTTACATAAACCGACAAATTAAGTACTTGTAGTGTAATCTTGTGTCCACAATTACATAAAACACTGTAACAAATAATCAATCAGCCTACTATTTGTAACACCTCAATTTTTCAAAACAATTTAAATTTTTAAATATATAAAGTTTAACATTTAAAATCCATAACATCCAAATATGGTTTAAACAAAAACCTTTTAAAAGATTATCAGAGTTATAAAACACGGTGTTACAAAGATAGTATCATAGCCATAGGATAACGGGATCTACCTATAAGCTCCCGAGCTAAATATTTCTAAGCCACCTCTATCGCGACCTTCTAATCCTTCGATCTCGAACCTTAGTACATAGCCAAAAACAAAGTAGTACCTGAGACAAAAATACTTTCGTGAGATACATGGGTTTTCGACCCATTCTCAAATATAATATAAGTCATATTCGTTACCTTTCTTTATTCGCTTATTACTTATTAACTCATGTTCATATCATTTTTATACATATATACTAGTAAGCTAACCATAAGCTTACTCTCATCAAAATCACATACTTGTAAGCTAACATGTGCTTACACATACTTTATCACATACGCCACGGACCTCTCCGAACCAAACTTCGCCGATATGGGTTACCTAGGTAAACTCCCTCGTTTCCGGTTTATCTATTGCTCACCCGCTTTCCGGGTTATCTATTTATCGACACACTACCCTTGCGCCGGGTGGTACCGCCCCAAGTAGGTGTCACTAACTCCCTCAACTTGTGTGGGTTATCTATGATCCGGATCCTTTTCTCAACACATATTGAAATCATCAAATACGGGACTATGCCCCAATAATGCATACTCAAACATAAATTAGAATGTGACTATTCTAATTATCATATTATTCTCGTTTCTTTTTCAAGTTCAATATTGACTTTACCAAGTCCTTTATTTAACAAAACATATTTATCATTTATCAAAATCATGTTACTTTAACTTCTCTTTAACTAGAATACAAATCTATTTCTAGTCACTTTATAGTTACACTCCTAGCAATTCAATCACTACTTTTATTAGTATAATATACTAATCAATACTTGATAGTTGAAAATCATTGTTGTTAGCTTTATTAATACATATTATTAATAAGCCAAATATCATACTTTCTTAATCATTACTCTTAGTCAAACATCATATTAATAACGAATTATTAATTACTTTTCATTATCACAATTTCTTTCAAAAATCATTAGTCATTTAGACATACTTAAAGAGTCTATTACTTGCATTTTCTTACCTTTTTAATCATATCTTTATTAAAAATATTTATTAATAAAGACTCATAAAACATCGTAGTTTTCAAAATCATTTGCTATGTACTCAGTAAAAGTCTCATGTACTCACCTTAGCCAAGCTAACTCCAAATCGCGTTTAATGACATGAATCCTTGCTTTCCAACTTGTATAATGTCACTAATCTTTAGGTCCTCTTGACCTACCATCAATATCATCTTAAAATCTAGTTATTATTCATAACTAGTTACCAATAACTTCATAACAGCCTTCTTAACCACCAAGTTCATCCAACTTGGTGGAACCCCAAAATCCTAGTTCAAGATTTCCATCAACCAAACCCAAACCCAACAAGAACATAAGGTTCCTAAGCTTACAAAGAGTGTTCTACACTCATCTTAGTCATCTTCCCCAAAAATAATACGGTAGGTTACCCAAACCACCATTTTTTCCCAAATAAAGCGCACAAACTAACTACCAACTATCAAGGATCAAGAATCGTTACCTTTGATGTTAAGATCCACAAGATTGATGAAGATTTGAGCTCTAGAATACCAAAATCGCCCACTCTCTCTCTAGAAATCGGCTGCACACTTTGGAGTGGAGAGAAATGAGCAAAAACCTTAAAAATCGTTTATAAAGCTGGTCCCGTAATAATTCGCGTTCGCGAACCCAAGTTCGCGTCGCGAACTTCGCGTGTCGCGAACTCTTCACGTCGTGATCCTGGTCGTGAACTTCATGACACAAAACCCCGAAGTCTCTACCCTATTCTCGCGATCGTGAACCAGAGTTCGCGCCACAAATTCTCTGGTTCAGGCATGGCTGCAACTTTTGTTGTATAATTCGACCCGGTTTCGCCCTTAACCATATCAAACGATGTCCAAATGACACGAAACCAATTTTCCACACCTTTTAAACGATTTATCCTTATTTATCATATTTTTCAATAATTTATTCGTTTCAAAATTTCGAGTCGTTACAACTATCTACCCCTTAAAAGGATTCCATCCTCAGAATCAACTCAAGGATTTGCAATCCCCATTCCGCCTCCATCCTATTGTATCTACTACCATCAACCTTTTCCAATCGTGATCCAACAACAATTATACATTTAAAGGCACTTAACACCGTTATGCCCAAACGGGTCAAAAATCCACCTCAAGCCCTTAATACCCCAATCGGATCAAAATTCCATAATTCGACTATAACACTGTCAATCATTTAACTAAATCCTGTTATCGACATAGGAATTCATTTCTATAGAATATATAGAATAGGTAGTTCGCTTAGTTCGCTTGCCCGGGATGCTCCCAAGGTTCATCGGGACATTTTCTTCAACAACTGAACTAGCATCATCGTTCTTAAGCCTATACTTGTTTTGGGGTTCCGATATGACCCAATCATTACTATTACTAAATCAATCAAAATGAAAGTCAATGTCTAGCTTCGACCAAGTCGCCATATCCCAACTTTGTCAAATCTTTGACTTAAGCACAAAGTCAACCATACTTTGACAACTTCCTTTCTCACTAAAGGTTCCATTAATCATCATTTCCTTTACAATCGACATTACATCCATGGTTCATCAACCATCATACTCGATTTTCAAAATCAACTCAAAACACCCAACGGTTAGAGTCGCACCCTCCGACTATAATTATTTCCATTAATCAATTATCCATTATCATATGCATGTAGATGATACCTTATGTTCTTATCCTTGCCTAATCATTATAAGCGAAAGTCAAAACCCAGTTTTGACCCAAGTCAACAATCCACTAGTTGACCAACCTTGACTTATGAATAAGGTCAAACTTACTTTGCAAAATTCGCATACTCTTTACTAGTAAGACATCACTTCTCAAACTTTTCATTTCCAGTTCCAATATCAATATTTCCTTTCTCAATTGTCTCTTTTTTCCTGGACTTCAATTTCTACAATCGGTTAACAATTACAATTTAAAGCAATACCAATTTCTATTACCCCTTTTAACTTTCATTCAAGTACTTACACCATTTAAAATTCCTTCTAAACGTCCACATACCATGCTTGCAATTCTCGATTGTCGACTGTAGAGCCTCTATCACAATTGTGGCCTAACCACCCATCATACAACTTTCTCGATTGGCGATGGAGTTATATTTTCTCAACTTGTATGCAACATACATTAATACAAGTTGTTCACGAAATGCTCCTAATTAATTTTTCCAAATTATTTTATTATGATGATTTTATTTATGTATTTACTGCTAATTGGAAAGCTTGGTGAAGGGAGAGCATCTCATGTTCCTTACAGAGATTTGAAACTTACTCGAATTCTACAGTCTTCATTAAGTGGTCAGGGACATGTTTCAGTAAGTACTAAAAAATCCCGAACCTTCAGTTAATTAATTATGATCATTGCGGTCAAATTAAGTCAACAACATTTTTTGGAATTAACCATATTCAACTCTTTTTTTTCTTTATTAGCTTATTTGCACCATAACTCCAGCATCAAGTAGTATGGAGGAAACTCTCAGAATTTAGGTTTGTTTTTATTTATTTTGCAGTATATTGAGAATATATATCAAAATAATTAGTCTCACTTTTATATGTTTTATAAATGTTGGTTTTGCATATTATTGATGAAAAATCTTTAATTAAGAAGTACCAAAGAGAAATATTAGCTCTCAAACTAGAGCTTGATCAATTGCGTAGAGGGATGCTTGTAGGTGGTGTCCATCCTTAAAAGATTCTGACCTTAAAACACAAGGTGTTATTTTATTTTTATTTTCTATGATAAATTGCTTTAATTTATAAAATGCTCAGTAATTTAACTTTATCTTTACAGGAACACATGATCGTTGCTAATATCAATAATATATTTTGCTCCAAATTTGAAAAATTACTTGAAGAAGGCAAATCATACATGATTATTATTTTTGAAATTTCTCCCACCCAAGGGACTACTACAATAGTTAAAAATGTAAATACAATAAAATTTCACCATTTCTTACATGTTTTGACCCGTTACTTGACTTGCCCATTCTAAATAGATTTTAATTTAAATGTTAATATAATAACTACTTATAAAAAAGGGTTTTGCAGATTTTTAACATCTTATCCATATCAGGATCCACATTATGTATTGCAAAACAATATCATGGAAAATGGAAGAAGAGTCTGTTTATGTTAATGCAAAATAATATCATGGAAATCTAAGAAGAAGACAGTCAAGAGTTAAAGCATAATTGGAAAAGGAAGTTGTTAAATCCGCAAAGGTTAATGTTTTTAATGTTTATTAATTTTGACTCAAAAAGTCAATCAAATTTTGTTTATTACTCCGTAATAATTTGCATAACTTATGAAATTGGTTGAAAATGTGGTTTAAAACCTCGGTTTTTGTTTATTTCTTTCAAAGCCGTTTACACAGCTCCAATAATATAATATCATATTAATTGCAAATAGTTTTTGATTATTATGCGTTATATTCAAGTTATCAAATATGTTGTTATTTGATTATGATCTCGATGAATTAGATTAGTATTAACTATTTAAATTGTTACAAATAATCGAAGGTAAGATCATATCTGGGGGCAAGCTTGGTACAATTTGCGATATCCCTCGCATGGTTATTAGTCCTTCTGATAACAAAATGCCTTTCAAATTGAACCGGAGACAATTTCCTTTTCAAGTTTGCTTTGCTATGACTATCAATATAAGCGAAGGTCAGAGGTTGTCGCAAGTTCGTTTGTTTCTTAAAAAACCAGTATTCTCACATGGTCAACTGTGTGTCATTATCTCTAGATTTAAGAGTAAAAAAAGGTTGAAGGTTATTTGTTGCGACAAAGATGATAATTACACTAACTCAACAACAAATGTCGTTTACAAGAACTTTTATTTTGTCTCTAAATTTCCTATACTATTTATTCATATATCAAAAATTATATATTATCATTTCAATTATGGATTAAATTATGTTATTTCAACAATATCACAATTTAGTTATTTTATTATATCTTTCTCGAAGCATGCCCGCCCAACTAAACTAGTAATATAGTATATAATAAAGATAAAAATAAAAATAAGATAAATTTCATTACTATTTTGAATTGTTAAATGTATTATAGGTATACTAAAATTCTTTACTATCTTTTGTTTCTTGTACTTAAATATTTCATATCATTATGTGATGGGGTCGTAGGGTTTTGTTTGTAACTCGTATGTTGTCTCCATCGGAGAATAATAATGAT
This sequence comes from Calendula officinalis, assembly GCA_963853835.1. Lineage (NCBI taxonomy): Eukaryota > Viridiplantae > Streptophyta > Magnoliopsida > Asterales > Asteraceae > Calendula > Calendula officinalis. The sequence goes on from OY970825.1 coordinate 58,183,300, forward strand.
TCATATGATGACATTTATAGCAACTTCACGGAAGGTTCCTAGATCAAGAATGAGACCCACAAATATAAGTAACCTGACTTTTAGCATCCTAAATCAATAAAAAGATAGGAACTTACGCTAAGTGTATACGGACTCGTCACATAAACTACATGAAAAATAAGCATCATATTAATAATTATGTGAAAGAATTTTATAAAGTCCCAAGGTATAATTATTGACATTTGATGAAGAAAAAGTCAAAGGTGAAGATAAACACTCAAACCACCACCACCACTACCATCACATGTGATTCAAATACATCAATAATCCACCATCACCGCCGGCGGCGGCGGAAGGAGGCGGTGGACGGCGGCCGTTGTAACACCGCAAATTTAAACCCGGTTTTTTTTAATAACTAGCGGAAGCGTAATAGTCAACCATATAAAGTTAAGTCATTTTAGAAAATACAACTACAAATATAATATTAATCAAAACATCAAAACGGTTTAACGTGTTACTACGAAAACTCCTCGATTACAAAATACTATCAGAGCAACCATTGGTCAACCATTCCTAACAAGCACCCCTTGACCCGCCCATCAACCGAACCTGCAAAAGAGTCAACGAGGGAGGGATTAGCTAACAGCTAAGTGAATGAACTTAAACAACCAATATATAATAGAACAACCGATATAAATTCACACTTTCCCGATTAGTTAATTTTTGAAGAGTAACGGCGGTTCGGCCGAACCTTAAATCATTGTCGGCCTAACAATGATAACCGATGGCCCTTTACTTAAAGACAGTGTGTACCCCCTTAGAACAACCAGTGCTTCTAAGGGCGATACACCTTGTCAATAGTAAACTTCTGCCCAGTAGAATGTTCCGATTACTGACCTCTTCCCCAAATGTGCACATACTTAATTACAAAATTATTTATACCGAAGTGTGGGCTTGCAATAAACATTGCAGCCAAAAACCTGCACCCAAAAAGGTTCGCGTCGCGAACTACCCAAATACCAAAATCCTGCACTTTTTACCAAAGTATCCAATTTCTATCCAAATTGTACACATATAGATTGAAGGCTAAATCCACTAACCCTACAACCGCAATCCTTCCAAACTCAGTTGTCTTATATCACTGAATTTGCTTCCCAATTCCTGTAAATAAAATGAATACCGAACTAGAACCGAATTCCACCAATTAAAGATAACAAGACAAATATGGTAAAAGGTTCTTAATTGCATAATTTTAACATGACCAATAAACTTGTAACTTATCCAACTAAGAAATGGTCATACCAACATCTTCCAAGTCAAAGTCTATCAACCTTTATGCATTTATCCCAATTATAATTCAAACGGGTCAAAATTACCAAATCGACAACCAATTCTCACAAGTCTCAACAACTAGTTATAGAATACTACAATATCATATATAATGACCAACTATCATTCTAATGCTTCCCAAATATCATAATTATACTTCTAAAGTCAAGCGTATACCAAATAACGCATTTTTATTCAAACTTTAGCATATAGGCCCAAACGGGTCAAAACCGAGAACAAAGTTCTAATACTTCAAATACATAATTTTTTTTTAACATTTCTTAAACATACAATTACCATTTTATGACAAACCTCATGTTTACATATTATACATCGAAACACCCAAAGTTTTGAATACATATTTGACCCGAAAAAGATACATACGACCTCTTGTACTAACTCAGAAATCTGAACAGTTTTATGACCATAACAGTTCATGAAATTATGATATAAATAAAGTAGACTCATAGACCTTCGAAATGACTGGTCGCACGTCCAAAACGGAGTTACGGTTGATTTTATAAGATTTTTGCAAGATCACCAAAATTTGGCTAAAAGCTGTCTTTTTTTTATGCTTACGGGTTTTTACCAAAAACTCATCCAAACACTACCTAGATCATAGAAACTTCATCAATTCAAGTAAGCATTCATCACCAATCATAATTATTGTATCTAACATGTCATTTTAACCTAAAATAACAACATTTAGACACAAAACTCAATATACTAAGATTTGGGTAAAAAACTCCATCTTCTTCAATCTCACCTACAATGGTGTTTTCTTGTAAACTTATCAATTCAGATTTTTCTTCATCAAATACACATGTGATACAACTAATGAACACAAAGAAATCACAAGAATTCAACAATTTTACAATATATCAAGAAAACCCAAAAACTCAAGAACCCTAGCTTTTCTTTCAACTAACAATTCAAGAATACAAATAGAAGATGATTATTTACCTATTGATGCTCCTAATTTCGAAAATCAGAGGTGGAAGAGACAATAAATTCAAGCCAATCTTCAAGTATCAAGTTTTCTTCAAAACAACAAGTATGTGTGCATGTGTGCGAGGGTAACGAGATGTAGCAGGCAAGGAGGGTGAGTCACTTCTTTCAAAACACACACACAGAGAACACGTGTACATTAAGGGTACAAAATCAGATTTTCATTTAATCACAGTGTAAATACCAGTTATCTAATTATACACTGATTAATTTTAAGGCCTAAACGAACTCTGATTTACACAACGAAGATATATTCGGAACCTTGGTTCAAAAGAGAATCTAGATATATAATTATCACTAAAATACTTTAACATCTCAGTTTTCATTAATTTTAACCTCTTAGTTAAAATACAACTATATCAAATAAAATTAAATAAAATATAAAATAATAGATTATTACTTACCCAAATTAATAAAATAATAGGCCGGGTCTCGGGATGTTACAGCGGTGGTGGTGGTGGTGGTTGCCAGCGGTGATGACTTGAAACACATATGATTCGAAGTGATATGCTCGTCTGTATTTTAAAACCTTATTTTTAGTGAATCACATGTGTTTCACCTTTTTAATATGCTTCCATGTTTTTAGAAACTCTTGTTTGTAGTGAATCACATGTGTTTCGTGACTTGAAACGCATGTGATTCGAAGTATATGCTCGTATGTATTTTGGAACTCCTGTTTTTAGTGAATCACTGTTTCACCTTTTGAAACACATGTGATTCGTAGTTCGTATGCTCCTCTATTTTTAGAAAATATTGTTTTTATTGAATCACGCGTGTTTCATGACATTAATTACATGTGATTCGAAGTAATATTCTCGTATGTATTTTGGAACCCCATATATTTAGTGAATCACATGTGTTCCAATACATCAATACCACCACCACCACCACCCCCATTACCAACACCACCACCACCCCCATTACCAACACCACCACTGTCAGCAACCACCGACGCTGCCGGCCGATGGCGGTCCGCGGTGGTCGGCGGCGTCCGGAGGTGTCAGTGGCTAAGGGATTTGATATTGACCATTTTGATTTAATGACTAAGATCTATCCCTTGAGACTCTACAAAATTCTTGGACTACCTAGATTACAACTTTAATAATTATATTGAATAAATATTTTTATTGTATATCTCCTCATGGTATGTAGATTAGGCTTGAGCCCATTTAGTAAAGAAACTCCATATTAAGTTAAAGCTTAGCTAAAATTTGTTTAACTTGAGCTTTTATTGAATTTTAACGATTATATTTTCCCTCACCGATTGATAACCAAGATACACATGCACTTTGAGCACTAACAAACACCACAAATAAATGTCTTGTGTTTATTTAAAATATATAGACTAATTCTGTAATATTTTTAGGAGTTATAATGTGTGTCAAAATCAGCTATATATAGGGATGGATAGGATAAAACAATCATTAATGTAATAAAGGTAAAGTCATTTTTTGTAACTAACGCAGACAAAAGTTTTAATTTTTTGTGTGTGGATGGGTGTTGAAAAGAATATTATGTAGTTTAAGAAATGTTAATAAGTTTGACAGTTTTTGTTTACCTATTTAACTTAAAAAATATTTTATCATATCCCACCAATATATAGAGATGAGATACAACATTTTTTGAACCGGTCGCAAAAATATTTTTAATAGTTTTCAGTTTCACACACTAATGCCCAAAACAAAAAAGTTATACATCAATCTTGAAAATAATGTATTGGGTCGCTGAAAGCGTCCCCCACTTTAAAGGATTTAATGAAGACAAACAAATAATAGTTAGAAGACAATCTAAATATGAACTCTTCAGATTGTGAGTAACTGAGAATTTGATGCGTTCAGATTCTAGTTATGTGGCTACACTACATGTACATAAATAGAAACAACGATCAGTTCCCCGTACGGAATCAGAGACTGATCAACCGTTCGGATAGTTGTAGTAGGTACAACGTACACTCGACAATAACGCTGAGTCTTAAAGAAAAATACTTCTCTAAGTAAAACTTTTAGTGAGGGTCACTGAAGCTGTCCAGTCCTGAAGAACCATGAGTACCTGAAGTCTCATGGTGGTCTGAAGCATATCTCAAGGTCTGAAGATTCAGTGACACTGAAAGAAACACAAGATCGTATGTCGCCGACAAAGGAAATCCTATGCAAATCTTATAGACGATATCGGTCATCACAAAACGACAGACAATATTGTCAGGATTCCGTTAGTAGTGCTCGTCGCATGAAATATTCTATGCACCAACGGAATTCTTACACGTGGATTCATTCGTACATTCCTTAGTTGACACGTCCTTCCAATGAACCTCCAAAGACAAAGAACATTTCTTTTGTCCTCCTCAAATACTTGAGGATGTTCTTGACAGCCCCCCCAGTGGGGTTCACCAGGATTCTTTTGATATCTGCTCGTAAGACTTATTGAGTAAGCAATATCGGGCCTAATACATAACATGACATACATTATTGATCCAATTGCCGAAGGATATGGAACCAAACTCATCCTAGCTATTTCCTTGCTAGACGTAGGACTGTGAGCTTTACTCAGTGTAATGCCATGTGTCATTGGAATGAATCCTCTCTTGGAATCACTCATACTGAATCTCTTCAGTACTTTGTCAATGTATGTACTTTGTCTAAGTCCAATAAGCCGCCTAGATCTATCCCTATAGATCTTTATACCTAGTATAAATGCGGCTTCACCCAAGTCCTTCATCTGGAAACATTTACCTAACCAGGATTTTACTCCTTGTAATGCTGGTATATCGTTTCCTATGAGCAGTCGTCATCGACATACAAGACTAGGAAGATTACTATGCTCCCACTGAATTTTGTCTAGACACACGCCTCGAACTCACTCTTGATAAAACCAAATTCTTTGATTCTTTTATCAAAGTGTAAGTTCCAACTTCTAGATGCTTGCTTCAACCCATAAATGGATTTTAGCAATTTGCATACTTTATCAGGATTCTCTGGATCAGTAAAACCATCCGGTTGTATCATGAGTACGTCCTCATTCAACTCCGCATTAAGGAAGGCAGTTTTAACATCCATTTGTCATATCTCATAGTCGTAATATGCTGATATGGCCATAAGAATTCAAATAGACTTAAGCATCGCGACTGGCGAGTAGGTTTCAGAATAATCCACACCATGTGTTTGCATGAAACCCTTCGCGACAAGTCGTGCTTTGTAAGTATGCACTTTGCCAACCATGTCAGTTTTCTTTTTGAAAACCCAGTTGCATCCAACAGCTCGTGACTGTGGTGGAAAGTCTGATAACACCCAGACTTGGTTGTCATACATGGATTGCATCTCTGCTTGCATAGCCTCGAGCCATTTTTCAGACTCTATGCCGTCAGCAGCTTTGCTGTAGGTTAATGGTTCTAGTAGACTTCCATCATCTTCATCGATCATGAATCCAAGATACCTATCTGGTTCTTGGCGTGGTCTACTGAACCTACGCGGATTGCGTGTTTCTTCTTCCTCAACCGGTGGGTCTTGTTGGGAATCAACAATTCTCTGTTGAACCACTGGTAAGACTGAAGTCGTAGGTGGATCTTCATCCTCTTCAATTTCTTGAAGCTCTATTTCTTTTCTTGGAGTTTCAGTTCCTAGAAACTTCTCCTCCAAGAAGACACCTTTCCGAGCAACAAAGACTTTTTTGTCTTCTTGATGATAGAAATAGTATCCTAAGGTTTCCCTTGGATATCCAACGAAGATACACGTATCCGACTTGGGATTAAGTTTGTCTGTGAAGTTACGTCTAACGTACGCTTCACAACCCCAAATCTTGAGAAAAGATAATTTTGGCTTTTTGCCCGTCCAATGCTCGAACAGAGTCTTTTCTACCGACTTGGTCGGAACCCTATTCAGTGTGAATGCTGCAGTCTCGAGTGCATGTCCCCAAAATTGAAGTGGTAGTGGGGCGCGACACATCATTGAACGTACCATGTCTAACAAGGTGCGATTCCTCCTTTCTGATACACCATTCATCTGAGGCGTATACGGAGGTGTGAGTTGTGAAACAATCCCACATTCCTTCAAATGATCTTCGAACTCTTGGCTCAAATATTTGCCTCCTCGGTCAGACCGAAGTGACTTTATTTTCTTGCCCAGTTGGTTCTCGACTTCCCTCTGATATTCTTTGAACTTGTCAAAGCTCTCAGACTTTAGTCTCGTAAGAAAGACATAACCATACCTACTGAAGTCATCAGTAAAGGTACTGAAGTAGCGGTATCCACCTCTGGCTTCTGGAGTAAAGGGTCCACACACATTTGTGTGTACAATCCCTAACAACTCGCCTGCCCTTTCATTGTAGTGGTTGAAAGGGTCTTTTGTCATCTTGCCAGATAAACAAGCTTCGCATATTGAATATGATTCCAAATCAAATGGCTCTAGAATTCCATCATTGTGGAGCTTCTTTATGCGAGTCTCGTTTAAATGACCTAAACGACAATGCCAAAGATAAGTATGATTTAAGTTACTCTTGGATCTTTTACTTATACGATAAACGTCTCGTTTTATGTTATTTAGATTTAATGTGTATAGACCATTATGAGAATTAGCTTTAAAATATAAATGCCATCTTTTAAACACGAAATTGTTTTACCAAAAAACTCATAATAAAAACCACTGTCTATAAGTAAATCAAACCAAATAACATTTTTAATAAGTCTAGGAACATAATAACAATCTTTAAGTTCCAAAACTCTTCCTAAAGGCAATTTGAGAAGGTATGTTCCTACGGCTTCAGCTCCAACCTTGGAACCTTCGCCTACTCGTAGTTCAACATCTCCTTGACCCAGCCTCCTGTCCTTCTTAAATCCCTGCAAATGATTGCTAATGTGATGACCACATCCGGTATCCAATACCCAGGATTCACTAGAAGCAACGACACAATCAATCATAAAGATACATGAATTGCTGACAAAGTCAGCGTTCAACAGTCCCACATCGGACGTGTGCTCGCAAATATCCTTGCTGCCACAAGTTGGGCAACACAAATAAACAAATTCATTCAACCAATCATCGAAATCATCCTGCTGAACCTCAGGGAGAGATTCTTCCTTTATCCTTTGAACATCGCGTATACACAAGAGATTCTCGTGTAGAACTGCGACACTCAAATCAAAGTTCCCAACTAAACGTACAACCTTGTCCTGACAGTACTGAGTGAGAGATCCAAACAAGAACAAGACTTGTTCATGCTGGTTTGATGTGCCAGTAACTAGGGTGAGACAATCTATTAACCTTCTTATGTTAATAAGATGGTCACTCAATGGTTGATCATCTTTCATCTTTGACGAAAAGATTTCTTGTAAAACGACTGCTTACTTTCTTCAGTACTATCTTTAAACGTCTCCTCAAGATACTGGACAAACTCATAGGGTGGTTTCTTACGTAGATTATCAGTAAGCTCTGATAATGAAGTAAGAATGAGAATCAACATAACTTGTGATTCATCACCCAGATACTGATAATAAGCATTAAGCTCATCATCCTGGGCATCTTGCACTGGTTGTCCCTTGGGCACCTCGTCTATCACGTACAATAGATTCTTTGCTTTTAGGTAACTCCTAAGATGCACTTTCCAAACTTTGTAGTTCGGACCAGTAAGCTTCCATTTTCCAGTGATGAACTTTCGCGATTCGTTTGGTGAGTAAAACGGAATTTCTAACGGTACAGACATCTATAAGAAAAACAACAAACGATTAGTATAATTTAGATAAATAAATAACTTGTAATATTATTACCTTTTAAGAATAATAATTTGACTAGGATCCATATTTCACGCCCTCTAATGCAAGGTTTGGGCACTTCCCATTAGAGCCACGCTATTTTTGGTAGGTATAGCCATACCGATCACCTCTAGACTAGAAACGATTCCTTGATGTTCGGGATATCAAGTTGAACAATAAACTTGTACATGTTTTAATCCCTCTAGTGCATTTTGGGCCGGGACTCCCGATTATCACCAAAATAGATCGTACCACCTAAGACAGTGTGATGCCTTGCGCCGGGACTCCCGATTATCACAAGACCCTACGCACCTTAACACTCGCAATGATTTGAATCCACATCTAAGGTTCTTTCTCCGTACAATGTGAATATCGTTGAACATGTGAGGTGTTCTATTAGGTGGGTTGCACTCTGATCTAAGATTTTCTAAAAAGGATTTTCCTTTGTTTGAAAAACGTTAGCCAGTTTTTAACCTTTTAAAATTCCTTGGTTTTATAAAGTAACTGTATATAAATTCCACTTTTAATTTTGCCATTTTAAAACTTGGTTTTTTTAAACAAACTGTTTACTTTGCCATTTATTAATTTAAAACTTGGTTTTCTAAACAAACTGTTTATAATCACTATTATTAATTATAAAACTTGGTTTTCTAAACAAACTGTTTATAATCACCATCTTTTTATTTCAAATAAAATAAATTAAAGAAATAAAAATGAATGCATGCAATTTCGAAAAATTGCTATGCCATACACCAAAGACTTGGTTTTTGTGTTTTGTATATTAAAAAAAAAACAAAATTTATTAATTTCCGAAAAATTTATATAAAAAAATTCAAAAAATTTAAATAAACACAATGTCACTTCTTTTGGGTTATGTCATTCTAAAAGAATAGATTAAACTGATAATAATGAAATTACCCATAAACTGATTTCTAATTTCCCCCTTAATTTTATGATTATCTTGATTTTAATAGACTTATTTAAATCAGTTTTAATTTAAATGTTATTAATCCTTTTAAATTTGATTTGATCCCATGTACCCTCATGCCCGAAACTGAGTCTTGGGTAAATGATACTAGATCAAATTCATACTAAAATAACTAGATCGCGAGACGAAACCCCAACCCTTTTTGGTCGAACCCGAGTTCGACCGAATCTCGGTCTTACTCGGTTTTGGCCAAAATAAATTTTTTTATTTTTTTTATTTTATAATTATTACCGAAAATTTAAAAGGAAAAACAAATAAATATAATGTGTTATTCTAATACTTAGAATAACACAATCTTTCCTTGTTTTGTCTAAAGCCTAATTTGTCCAATGACCACCAAATCTTGGTAAAACTTTTACTTGGGCTAATTTTTCTTGGGTTTTTACTAGACAAAAAAGAAACCTAATTCTTTTTATCTTGAAACCTATTCAATCCAATTATTCAAGAACTTTGAACAATTTACTTGGATCAAATGTACTAGGTTTCTTTTAAGATAAAAAAAACTTAAATATATATATATATATGTACGAAATTCGCAAAATACAAGATGGAAAAAGAAACCTAATTTCTTTTTATCTAGAAGTTATTCAATTCAATGCTCATTCAAAACATGAAGAACACATATTTGGATTCGAAAATTCTAGGGTTCTTTTCTAGATGAAAAGAAACTAAACTGAATCCCATTGATTTAGTAGGAAGCTCTGATACCACTATAGGAATACCTTGTAGGGTTCACATGGCAGAACTTGAACCCTACATACCGGATCTCTACTATACAATGGGATCACAAGAAGGAGATGAATAAGAACATTACCTTTAGATTGCTAAAGAATGATCCACCTCTACTGCACCACCTGAACATGCTGCAAGACCACGTTGTACCAACAAAGCAATACACAAACTCGTGTATGTGTGTGTGTGTTCTTTGTCGACCGAGCAAGCAACAACCGAAACCCCTTTGGGGTTCTTTCGGATCGGACGAACGAGAGAGAGGGAGGGAGGAAGTATTAGGGTTTTGAGTGTTGCAAGTGATTAGCCCTTTATTTATAAGGTCTCATGTTACAGTTTAGTCCTTGGAGTTTAATTATAATTAATCTCATAATTAAACTTCGTATTAACACTTTAAACCCTTGGACTATTACTAGTTAATTAATAGACTTATTAATTAACTGTTCATTAAATTTAACTTAATATTTAACCATCCTCACATATAATAATTAACTATTATTATTTATTCTCTTCTTTATTATTAACTTAACTACTTAATTATACCACACAACTTACTTTGTTCGGTTGTCCATTATTGGGTGTGTAGTGGTGTGACCCTTTAGTGTCTTATAACATTGGACACGATGACACGTGTACTTATCTGTGCACATAAATCCAACAGGTATAGCATTATCTTAATTAAATAACCATCTAGGGCTCAACACTACCAAGAATCAGAGACAAATTTTGAAGTTATGAACAAAAGGTTCAAATAAATCCACAAAAATCAATGATTTATACCCTAAAAGATGGATTAATGGAAGAAAAGAGGAGTATACCAACCTTAGATGCCATGGAATCGAATAATAATGGAAGAAACCGGAAGATTCGGTCGGATTTTGGGGTTGGAATGGTGGAATCGCCGGAAATTCGCGATCTGCCCGACCGGAAGAAAACGCTCGTTAAATTCTCGCAGCAGATCGCGACGCTATCCCGGATAGCGTCGCTATTTATAGCGGACCCGTTTGGGTCGAAACGGGTCATACGGATCACGAGACACGATTTTTGATGGGGTAGCGATTTCGGGTTTCCGTTTGGAGTGTTATTTATCGGAATTTCCAGCTTTTGTTTTTTATTTTTTTTAACAAAAACGCTGGAAGGAAAGGGAAAAAAAACTAAACACGGGTTGTCTCTCGAGAAGCGCTTCATGGATTTACGAGTCTAGAGCTTGACTCGGTGTTGCTCTTCTACTTCTTTTCGCCCATCATGGCGAAGTGCACCTCCTCTCTCTCAATGTCACCTTCATTCTCGCCTTTATGATAAAGCTTTAGGCGATGGCCATTAACACTGAAATGATCATTTTCGGTAACGAGGTCTACGGACCCAACCATTTTGATTTAAGTTTTCCCGGCGAAAACTTATACCGAGATTGATAGATTAAGACTTTGTCACCCTGTTGAAAGCATTTTCGAGTTTTTAATTTCTTATCATGCAAATACTTACTTCTCTCTTTGTAGATGCGGGAATTTTCATACGCTTCAAATCGGTGTCCATTAAGAAGGTTGAGTTGATGGTTATGCTTGGTTCCGGCGGGAATGATGTTCATGTCACACTCTTTGATAGCCCAATAGGCTTTGTGTTCGATTTCGAATGGGAGGTGACAAGCTTTTACGTAAACCATCCGGTACGGAGTATGACCGATAGGAGTTTTGTACGCGGTACGGAATGCCCATAGAGCATCATCAAATAGTTGAGACCACAACTTGGGATTTTTCTCGATAGTTTTCTCTAGAATCCTCTTTAAGGCACTATTAGTGTTCTCGACTTGACCACTAGTTTGTGGATGATAGGCGATCGAGAAACGATGGTGGACACCGTATCGTTGGAGAGTTTTGTCCATAAGATGGTTAGAAAAAAGCGTGCCACGATCACTAATCAATGCCCTCGGGCAACCGAACTGGCATAAAAGAGATTTAAGAAAGTTGATTACGACTCGGGCATCATTAGTTGGAAGAGCTTTTGCCTCAGACCATTTGGAGACGTAATCAACCGCCATAAGGATGTATTTATTACCTTGGGAGCTCGGGAATGGACCCATGAAATCAATGCCCCAAATGTCGAAGACCTCACAAACTTGAATGCCATGTTGTGGCATTTCATCCCAGTTGTAGATGCTTCTGGTTCTTTGACATGCATCACAGGTTTTGACTAATTCTTGTGCATCTTTGAAAATCGTTGGCCAATAGAAACCCGCATCAAGAACTTTCTGGGCGGTATAGTTTTGACCGAAATGTCCACCGGTGGGGCCCTAATAACATTTATTGAGAATGTCACGGGCTTCGTCACCGGAAACACACCGTCTATGCATCAAATTGGGACCGACCCGAAAAAGATGTGGAGCACCCCAATGGTAGTGTTTTAAATTCGAAAAGAATTCCCCTTTTTGTTGATGGGTCATTCCTTTAACAAGAACACCCGCCGCTAGATAATTTGCGAAATCAACGAACCACAGATCGTCGGTGTCATGTAAAGCATTGACCGCTTCGATAAATTCATCGGAAAAAGTATCATGAATCCCGTCTTCATTGCACTCCTCAAGATGAGGGTTTTCTAATCGAGAGAGATGATCCGCCGCAAGATTTTTCGCTCCTTTTTTTATCTTTTATCTCAATGTTGAATTCTTGTAGGAGAAGAATCAACGAATGAGACGCGGTTTTGCATCTTGCTTGACGAAAATCACTGCAAGGAGTTCTTTTCAGTTGTGGTGTAATTCTCCTGCGCACCGGTGAGTGTTCGGCTCGCGTAATAAATGGGCTGGAAATGATTATTGATATGCTGACCCAAAACCGCACCAAGTGCGAAATCACTAGCATCGCACATGAGTTCGAATGGTAACTCCCAATTGGGAGATACCATGATAGGAGCTTCTGTGAGCCGATTCTTGAGAAGAGTGAAGGCTTCCACACATTCGGGAGTGAACACGAAAGGTGTATCCTTCTCGAGAAGATGAGTCATGGGTTATCTTGGAAAAATCCTTCATGAACCGACGATAGAACCCCGCATGACCCAGGAAGCTTCTCACGGATTTGACATTTGAAGGGGGAGGTAATTTAGAAATGACATCGATTTTTGATTTAGCGACCTCAATCCCCTTCGCAGAAATTTTGTGTCCTAACACGATGCCTTCGCGCACCATGAAATGATACTTTTCCCAATTAAGCACGAGATTTGATTCCTCGCACCTAATAAGAACTCGCTCAAGGCTAGAAAGAAATGACTCGAAGGAATATGCGAATACTGAGAAATCATCCATGAAGACTTTCATACAGACCTCAATCATGTCTTCGAAGATCGCAGTCAAGCATCGTTGAAATGTTGCAGTAGCGTTGCACAACCCGAAAGGCCACGTGAAAGTAGTCTTTTCCTGATCTTGGGGATCAATCGGGATTTAAAAGTAGCCGGAGAAACCGTCCAAGAAACAATAGAAGTTGTTTCCGGCCAATCTCTCCAACATTTGATCAATGAAGGGTAAATGAAAGTGATCCTTTCGAGTGGCTTCGTTGAGTTTGCGGTAATCGATGCAAACTCGCCATCCCGTGAGTACAAGTAGGAAGCAGTTCGTGCTTATCATTACGCACAACTGTCATTCCCCTTTTTATCGGAACCATTTGGACTGGACTAACCCAAAGACTATCAGAAATGGGATAGATGAGCCATGCATCAAGCAGTTTAAGAACTTCCCTTTTCACGACTTCTTTCATGTTGGGATTTAAACGACTTTGTCTCTGCACACTAGGTTTGAAGTTATCTTCCATTAGAATTTTGTGTGTATAAAAAGAAGAGTTTATACCCGGAATATCTGCGGTTTTCCATGCTAGAGCTCTTTTGTGAGATTTTAAGATTTTTATTAAATTTTCTTTTTCAGTAGGAGCTAGAGTAGATCAAATGATCACAGGAAAGTCAGATTCTTTATGAAGGAATGGATACTCTAGATGATCAGGCAACGGTTTAAGTTCGAGAGATGGAGGGTCCTCAAAAGATGTTTTTATACGGAGTTTTTGGTCAGGGTCGATGTTTTCAAAAACTACTTCATCTTCTTCCGAATCCTCTTCGTCAAGGCGAAGTAATTCCTCGAGCTCTGAGAGATATTGGATAGTTTCGGGAGAATCTAGAGTGACATCACCATAGGTAGTGATGTCATCGCAATCGAGGTCGAGAAATGAAGTAATTTCCTCCTCCATGCACACATCGATGATGACGATGAAACTGCTTGTATCATCAGAGGTAGAGGTATGATTCATCGCTTTCTCAATGGAAAAAGTGACTCGGTCATTTCTGACACCTAAACTGAGCTGTTTTTCAGCGACTAATATGATAACAATGGCGGTGTTCAAAAAGGGTCTCCCTAAGATGAGAGGGACATTGGGCTCTTCTGGGATGTCTAGGATAACAAAATCTGCACGAAATATGAATCTATCGACCTTTACTGGGACGTTCTCTGCTATGCCTAACGGGTATTTAAATGACAGGTCTGCTAGTCTAACACTCATTCTAGTCGGTTTAAAATCTGTTAATCCTAATTTAAGGTACATCGAAAAGGGCATTAAACTGCTGCTAGCTCCTAAGTCTGCTAGTGCTTTACAGAGTGGTAGATTATCTATAAGACAAGGGATTATAAAACTCCCTGGATCGCCCTTCTTTGGAGGCATGTTTGGTTAGAGCAGAGCTGAGCATTCCTCACTTAGTATTGCTGACGACGTCTCCTCCGTTTGTGTCTTGCTAGAACTCAAATCCTTGATAAATTTCCCATAGTTCGACATCCCTTCTAACATGTCAACCAAAGGAACGTTAATGCGCACTTGTTTAATCATGTCAACAATCTTATCGTATTTCTATTTAAGCTTTTCTTTCCTCAACCATTGAGGGAAAGGAACCTTCAGTGTGTACGAGTTTGCTGCATCTGGTTTAGTAGACCTGTGCGTCTCCTTTAGTTTTGTATTCTCTGACTATTTTGGATTTTAAATCTTCTCCATAGCTATCTTCTCTTCATCAACTGGAGTTTCCTCATTAACCTGTGTATCAAAAGAATTTTCGTTAGTATTTAAAACATGTGAACTTACCGCTTTACCACTTCGAGTAGTGATAGCTTTAACATTTTCAAATCCTCGTTTAGGATTTTCTTATGTACAGGGTGGTAGACTCCCTTACGGTCTATCTTGTAGTCCTTCGGCCATCCTGCCCATATGTATTTCTAGGCTTTGAATTACTGCTTGCTGATTTCTGTTAATTTGATCTTTCTCTACAGATTTCTGATAATTTAATATTAAGGAGGATATTCACTATGAGTCGAATCCGTCTAGGTCTAGATTTGGTTTTTAAGCACCGATATGATTCATGTTCTAGGAGTTTAAGGAACTAGATTTCTCTCAAAACCTTACAATGATTCTAATATGGTCTATAGGAATTTCTTCTCAAGGAACCTGTTTAAACTCACACTCTGACTTATTATTCTTAACTAGGTCCAGCTTTCCGAGACCTTCTAATCCTAGAGTTCAGTGTTGTTACTATTTCATTACTAGATTTCTCTTGTCTAAGGATAAGACTTTAAGTTGTACCTAAGTTATCGGTATCTAATCTCGGACCCCTATTTCTAGTGACTCGCTGACAACATCAAATGATATGAAAAGTCAGGGGAATTACTAGATTTATTCAGTGTTGTTACTATTTCATTACTCAAGCAATTAACAGATTAAATAATGTGAGATTCAAGGTTTAACAAAAAGGGTCTTTGTTAAAAATATAAGTGTTCAAACAATCATCATAAATCCTAAAAATATCCTAACCTAAAACCTAAACTTTATCTAATCATAGCGAATATAAGATGATTAGCACATAGACATGTTAATAATCATCATACAGACGTAAGAATTCATAAACATAAACATAGTATTGAATAAAGATGATAAATAACCTATGTTTAAGCCTTAGAATCTTGATCTTGAGTACTCCTAGGGTACTTTTTCAGCTTCCACTTCAATTAGGTCAAAAGTCCCTCATTCAGGTCTGCAGTTTCGCTTAAGTATGTGTTAGGCCGCGTAAAATCACGTCGCTAACTCCAAAATCGCGTCGCTATGGTGAATCCCGCTTTAATTCGCGTCGCTATCTATGAGATAGCGACGCTATGTCGTCTTTTCTTTGGGAAAACATAACTCTGAAATAGGGATGTCTTTTAAAATAGCAAACATAATAACGACCAAGGTAGTGTCGCTATCCTAGGATAGCGTCGCTATCTATTGATTTTCTTCTTCTTCGTTTCTTGTGTCATTTTGACCCGGTTTTGTTACTTTTTCTTCTAAAGCCTGAAAAACACAACGGATACTACATTTCGAGTGATAACATCATATTCGAACAATAAACAAACACAAAAAGAGGAATATTGGCAGATAAATATATGTATAAATGTGCCAGTATCAACATCACTGGCATGCTTATCATAAGCTTGCCTCGTTCAGCTCTAGCATTCGCGGCAGGGACATTCGGCATAACTCTCTCCAAGACATACCACTTTCTCTCATGCCTGAGCACAATGCGAAGATTGCGCTCCCAGTTGAGAAAGTTTAACCCAGTCAACTTGTCCTTTTCTAGGATGAGCGAAGCGATAGATTGTTGGTACTGTCGTTGTGGTTGTTGCTGCTGTCTACAAATAGAACCCAATATAATTAGTAATCATCAATAAACATTTTCTAAAATATATTATAAACCCATAATTAATATTTTAGGCCTAGGATCCATATATCACATTCTCGCCGTAAGGTTTGGGCACTTCCCGACGATTCCTGGTAGGTAACGTCCTTACCAATTGCACCAAAACTTGACACGATTTCTAAGGGTCGTAGAATGTATAGACTTTAAAACGTACTACAACTTTGTTCAATTTGATTGCACATATCTAATTGCAATAAAGTCTAGTATGTTTATTCTACTCAAGTACTTTTTGGGCCGGGACTCCCGATTATCAGCAAAGTATATCAGACCATCTAAGACAGTGCGATGCTCTACGCCGGGACTCCCGATTATCTCAGAACCTTACGCACCCTAACAGTCGCAATGATTCGAATCCATATCTAAGGTTCTTTCTCCTTACAATATGAATATCGTTGAACAAGTGAGGTGTTTCATTAGGTGGATAGTACTTAGATCTAAGATTTTCTTGGGTTTGTTTAAGTCTTAAACTAAACTTAAACCTTATTCCAATTTTAATCCGTATTTCAAATGTGCGAGTTGTGTACTCAAGAATTCCACAAGACTCTTTTTTAAATTTATTTTAAAACTTATAGTTTTAAATTTGTTCGATTTTATATGTATACCTAAAACGAGGTGTACAAAATGTTTTTACTAAGTTTTTGTGAAAAAAAAAATCTTAATAAAACAAACTTGTTTATTTACTTGAAAAACTTAAACCTTATGATAAATTTTAAAATAGAGATTTTAATTCTTTATGACTCACGAACTTAAGTCATAACTCTATTTTAACACATCTAGTTTTTCTATGTCTAATAATAAATTAAACATTTATTTTAACTTATTAGATTCGCCAAAAACTTATGTCCTACGGAGACATTTATAAACTTTGAGATTTTCTTGTATAGCTCCTACTAGCTCCAATAATCATGGTGGAACTCATGCAAACACAATCACCGGTTTATACTTGGTGAACACTAATAAACTCATGCAAACACAATCTTTGTTTGTTTAAATCATTCTAGCATTTAACTTATACTAGTTAAAAATAGGTTCTAAAGTTCTTAATGTTATTTAACTCTTGATCATTAATCTAGTATATTATGTAACTCGTAATATACTCATATTATACTTGTATAATTAACTAGTTATAATAACTTATAACTTAATACAATCTAATTATAATACTTATAACTTTTGTATTATTTAATTATAATAAAACTTTGTTCGTACAATTTCTAGTTGTTTACAACTTTGTACATTCTAGTTCAATTATAACTTATACAAATTCTAGTTACATTAATATTATAACTACATGATCAAAATAACATTTTATTTAATGTTCCATTTAATCTTGTATTTGATATATATAATTTATCACTTTAAACCCTTATAATATTCTAATAAGAATATTACACCTAGTTTATCCATATGTATTTTAACTTGATCTAATTAAAATACTTATAAACTATTTTATCTTTTAAAAATGCATCTACTTTTAAATATTTTAAATGTTCGAAAATTATATATAAATATAAATACATCTTGTTAATTTTAAGACTTTAAAATTAACATTTCCTTTTCATCCTTATTAATTTTAATTAATCAAACCCCTTATCTTGTTTTTGATCAATTAAAACTAGGTTTTAACTTTCTTGATTAAAAACACATTTCATTGAAAGATTTATCAATCATATTTAAACAATTATCTTTGTTCAAATTTATAGGATAGATTATAATTTTAATAAATTTATTTAAACTTTTTAATTTAAACCTTATAGACAAAAACTTTGTTTAGATTTCTAGGTTTAAAGAAATAAGTTTAACAAACCTATTAAAAACAATAACTAAACCTTCTTAAACATTAATTTGTTTAATCCTTTTAACCAATTAAACTAAACAAGTTTAATGCTCTTGGTCCTAGGGGTCTTTTGAGGTTCGAAATAATTAAGGCTAGGAATCTTTTTAACCAATTATACTAAAATTGTTTAGCATACTTGGTGTCCAAGTTTCCTCTAGATTTCGAAAAATCTAAGGGGGTATAGGAGAGAATCTTTTTGACCAAGTAAACTAAACTAGTTTAATACTTTTGGTCCTAGGGTTCTTCCAAATTTTCGAAATTGATGTAGGGGAAGAATCATTTGGACCAATTAAACTAGACTAGTTTAATGTTCTTGGTCCTAGGGTTCTTCTACATATTTCAAAAAAATCAAGAGGAGGGAAACAATCCTTTTGACCAATTACACTAAACTAGTTTAATATTCTTGGTCCTAGGGTTCTTTGTTGATTTCAAAAATTCTAGGGTTAGAATCTTTTTGACCAATTAAACTAAACTAGTTTAATATTCTTGGTCCTCGGGTTCTTACCATTTTCGAAAAATATGAAGAAGGAAAAAGAAATTGGAACAAAAATAAATACTTTGAAATTAAACAAAAAAAAAATTGTTATTCTTGTTTAGATTTCTAAACCAACGCTCTGATACTACTGTATGGTTTCATAGTTCTGATCAACCTATTAGGTCGACCACCTAGTATGCTTGGTTCGAACCTTACCGGGCCCATTACAATTCGTACCGAAGCCCATCTAGTGCCCATTCGGCCCATGGATCCTTACCGAGCCCAATTAGCCCATCTTGGCGGGTCTTGACCCAAGTGCCGGCCCATTAATCCAATCTAGGCCCATTAAGCCTAATCCTAGCCCATTTCAATTGAAGCCCATTAGGCATTTCATTTAAGCCCATTAAGACCCAATAACCCTAGTTCACTCGATGTCACAAAACATAAAACCTAACACAAGCATATATCATATACAATATATTATAAGATCGCCTGTGTTGTTAGCTTAGTCTAATTAGAAACGTTATTACGTTTAGGAAGCTGGGAGTTTGTGAAGGAGTCCTCTGAGTTATCAAGTGCTAAGCTTTACCCAGGTGAGTCCACAACCCCTTGTTACTCTTTTACTGCTTTTGTAAAGATAAGTAGTGTATCTCGACCATGGATATACAGATACTACTATTGGCTAATGTTAGGACTTTTATATTGTAATGCATAGTCTAAGGGGTAATGTTGCCAACATTGTATAGTTACTAGATTAGTCTTAGGATTAAATAGACAATTAGGGACATGGTATATAAACCAAAATGTAATCCCTAATTGTCAACTTTTGCCATTAATCACAATTACACACTTGCAATTGTTCTCTCTCCCTCTCTCTACTTTCTCTCTCTAAAACACTATCTTCTTCTTCAAGTTATGTCAAATAACTTTATATTGGATTGAGTCAATGGATTGATAGCTTGTTTTAGGAAAATTGGAATCAGAGCCCAAATACTCTCTGAATTCGATCGATAATGTGTTGCTTTCTGTCCAGAGTAGAAGATTTATTGGGTTTTTGAAGAAAAAGGGTCAAGAAATCAAAATACGGATTTAAGGTATTTTTCTAAGATTTTATGGCTTGAATCTGTTGCTTTCCTCATAATATTAAGCTTAGAATCAAATTTCGTTCAATTCCAATCCATATTGACAATGAAATCTTGATTTTAAGAAAACTCCATTAAAGCTTGAAATAGTCTAAAAATTCAAATTTTAGATTAGATTTAGGTTGTTTTTGGTCAATATTATTAGAATGGATTGAAGGAAAACGTTTTTATATCATATTGCAAAAAGAATCAATCATTTTGGTCAAGAAATGAGCAATCTAGGATCACTTTAGTGAAGTTTTTTGGCTGTTCGGAAGTTTCTGCTCAAAATGACGCTACTGTTCTCGGCTCGAAGCTCAAGAACAATCACGACTCGAGAACAGTAAACATCTAGGCTAGAGAACCTCAAACATCTCGGCTCGAGAACCTTGAACATCTCGACTGGAGAACCATCAAACATCTCGGCTCGAGAACACTAACATCTCGGCTCGAGAACTTTCATCATCTCGGCTCGAGATCTTTCCACATTTCGGCTCGAAATCTTACAACATCTCGGCTGGAGATCTTTCTACATCTCAACCTAACCACTCAAACATGACATCCAAAGATGCCTTGTCCATCAGATCGGATTCCAAACCACCTGTTCTCTACCGATGAGAATATGGTCAATGGAATAAACGATTTCTCCATTTTATCCTAAGTCAAATTCGGGTCCCCTCATCCTCGAATCCCTTGAAACTGGACCAACAAAATTCTACCCTGATGTGGTAGCTACCCCAAACTCTCAACCACCGGTAACTGAAGGGTTTCACATGACACTGATCGACCACTTGGGTCAACCTCCTAGTAGACTTGGTTCGACCATACTGACCAAGAACATGAACTTGTTCTTGATCGGTTAAAACCAACTAGCTGATTCAATCCCTAAAAGCGGAACTGGGATTAAACCTAATCCTTAAACCCTAAAGGATTGGGATGTTGGAGAACTATATTAGGTTAACAAGAAAGAAACCTTGTCCGAAGAACTCGAACACACACATACTTGTGTGTTCGTCGATTACTACCAAGAACCCTAGGGTTCTTGGTTCGACTTCGAACAAGAGGAGAGGAAGAAAGAGTGTTCCATGAATCATACCTTAGGTTAATGCTTAAGATAAATCCACTGATGATGAACACGACGAACGATCCTCTAGATGATCACTTGCAACGATCCTTGATCTTCGAAACTCGAAGAACACGAAGAACGAACGAAGAACACAAAGAACACAAGGCTTGTGTTCTTCCTTGTGTTGCTCGGCCGAAATAGGGAGGAAGGGAGGCCAAAATTTCGTGGCTAGGGTTGAGGGAATGAGCACTTTTCAAGGGAACCCCAAGCCTTCTATTTATAATAGAAGGACTTTCACTTAGGGCCCTTCTAGTTTAATTAAGATTAACTTCTTAATTGAACTTCATTTTTACACTTCCATCCCTTATAGTTTTAACTACTTTATTATTGTTGCACTTAACTATTAAATCTCTAGTATTAACACGCTATAATTTCGGTACCCATATACACCGAATATATAGACTTGTATTTATACTTTTAATAGTTAATTATATAATAACCTTTGTATAATTTACACAATAATATTATCCAGTTACTATATGATTTAATAGCTTTAAATCATATCATGGATAACCTTTAATTAACACATTGTATATTTACTCAACTAGTAAATGTACAACTACTTGTATTAATTAGTTAGTTAAACTAATCTAGTAATAAGTTAAACTTAACTTAATACTTAACTGATTCATAATGACTATTATGAATCATTCTTCTTCGTAGTATCGTTGCATAACTTGTTCGTATTACATGTACTCACCGGTGTGACCCTTAAGTGTTTCGTTGGCATGGATGTATCATCATAGGTTGACTGACTGTGCACATAATTCTTTCAGACTACCACTTGTGCAAGTCTGTAACCTTTGTCTTAATGATAGGAGCTACAGTGGCCTTCTAGATGGGCATGTAGGTAACCAACCCCATAGAAACAGCTTATGTAACCCTTGGTATAGTTTTATGAAAAACTCTTAATAGCGCCTCCTAGTAAAGAACACTATGTCTTTACTTCTTGGGTAACGTTGTTAGGCTTATCCCTTGCAGCACGATATTTGTGATAACGAATACTAGCATGGTAGAAATTATCAACTCCTGTATTCGAAATCATTTTATGACTTCTTGATTAGAACTGCTGTGATAAACGACAAAGAACAGATCAGTTTGTTTGGGCACGGCCGTGCACTTGTCAGATTCTTATCAAGTCAAAGGACCTATAAATATCTCTCCTCAAGAGGAGGTGCAATTGCCATCTTGTATATTTCGATTTAAAAATACAACTTCCTTTGTACCCAGTATCGCCTCGTATGACAAGCGTATTTCAAAATTGTCTGAGTTGAACCAAAGCACATTAGTCATCGTATCCTAAACCAAATACCTCAGGCTTAAGGACAATCCTAGTGAACAATACTTTTGAAATTTTCAACCACGAAGTATTGTCACGGTGGTCAATCCAATATTCATTGAGCCTCCAACAGAATATCACCGATATTTGGTTTACACAAAACCTGTGCAGCTATCTTCGAAGAACTTCGAATCTACCACCAAATACCGCGATGACGTTAACGTCCCATCGAGGTTCCCACCAAGACGAGTAGTCACGGATTTATATCTTTTTGAATAAATAGACTTTTATTCATGGATGATGTAAAACATACAAAGTCTAAATAAATATGATACTAACTCGTGTATTATTCCTCAGTGGACATAGATACTGAATTATTACTGATCATTACTTATTCCTTTCGTTCGTGTTGATTACTTAATGATTCTTACAAACTTAATTGTAACTTTATCACTAAACCAATAATTTCTATTAAACTAAAGACATAAGACGAGTATTTAGGAATACTATTACTTTTGTCTTTGCTAGATATTGTTCTTGCAACAATCTAGAACATATTCTAGTCTTGCCTTTTATGTAATTCCACAAACATAGGAGGATTGGAAATTAACTCCTTAGTTTCTTGAATTCATAAAATTCTCCTTGTAACTAAAGCATCTTTTAGTTACTTGATTTTGTAGATATTCTTACTATTTAAAGAAATTTCCTTAAATGATTGTGTTATCCACTAAAGTGTTAACACCCTATTAGATATGCAATAATCAATCACAAGACTTGTGATCACGCTATTAGGTTTGCAATAATCTAATCAACGATTATTTATTATTTCTCTTAACTCTTTGGCTAACGACTTGGTAAAACCTTGTTGTTAATGTCTTACTAACTTACTAAATTCACTAACATCTTTAATGAATTACGTTAGTCTTAGCTCCCACTTACTTTTATGGAACTTAAGCATCTCTTAAACTACTACTTTGACCTAGTCAATAACTTGTAGTTTTATCTTTTAAGAATTCTATCAAAAATTAAGATCATCCTTTGGATTTCCGAATATCCAACATTCCTGTTTAGGGAATTATTATCTTTATTGATTACTGTATCTAGCAAGCATAAAACACTTGAAATGATACTATCAATTCTTAAATATATTAGTATTCTTTAAGAACTTCATTTAATGCCAAAGTCATTTCTTGGATTTCTCAAATATCCATTATTCCTATTAGGGAATTATGATTTGATTAAATATTGTATTTATTACAAGTATAAAAGACTTGCAATAATACCTTTTAATTATTAAATACTTTAATATAGTTTTGTCCCTTTTAAGAGTCATTTTAATGTCTAAGTCATTTTACTTGGATTATACGAATATCCAACTATTCCTACTAGGGAATTATGACTTCATTAAAACCTTTACTACAAGTGTAAAAGACTTGTAATAATACTCTTTAAAGTCTATCTTGATTATATCTAATATAATCATACTATATTAATACTAACACTTTAAAACTTACTATCAAAAGTAATGACTATTACTTAAGATGTTTTAACTAAGTTCAATGACTCTTGAACCTTATGCTTTCATAAAACTCTTAAATACTTTCATTAGAAAAACTTTCTAATTACTAGCATCTAAGTACCTTGAGCTATCAAGACATTATTTATACAGCAATCATACAAATCTATAAGTATAAACATGAAACATAAGTAAATCAAAACTTGACTTACAATCTAGTCATAAATCTTGACTAGTGTAATTATCACACATGCACACAATATAATTCAACCATGGATTCGAAATTTAATTAAAACCAAAATGAAACTTGTTTTAACATAAAATAAAGTTATCCAAACAATAAAGTAAAATTGTTTTTACTAAATCCATAAAATACTGAATTATAAAACTTGGTGCTCGTGGGATCATCACCATCTCATGCCGGTCATCTCACTTATCATCTTATGCAATAAACGATTGCTAATGTTGAGTTACTTGTAATAAACTTTTACAAGTGGGAAGCGAGTATCTAGAAGTTGGTCAAGTCAACTAAGGAGCAAGCATTTCTCCTACCCTTTGACCCTTGCCATAACCAAGACACCGTTTCTCCGTCCTTGTTTGGCTTTACCTTCTTGACCTTTTTGTTTGACTCCATTACCCTTTAGGCACGCCGTGGCTGGGATCGGTTTTATCCTTTCCCTTTCCACTGCGCCTCTTTCTCTTATCACTACCATCATTGGTTACTACGAGATCATTCTTAAACTTGGTCCCCAAATCAACTCAGTAGTCTTGAGCACGGTATGTAGCTCAACAATGGATTGCTCCATGTTATGCACGTTGTAGTTGACTACATAAGACTTATAGTCATCTAACAACGAGTTGAGTATCATTACTGTTGCTAACTGCAACAGTACTGGGTACCTATTCATTCAAGATCATCCATGTGCTCTTTCATTTCCATAATGTGAGCACTCACCGATGATCCTTTAACCACCTTGCGAGATTTGAATACCCTACAAGCGTAATATGCTTTTCTTGGTTCATTTCTAGCATTCGCGGTAGGAGCATTTAGTATTGCTTTTTCTAGGACATTTCCTTTTCTCTCATGCGTAAGCATAATCCGAAGATCACGCTTCCAATAGAGAAACATTGACCCAGTCAATTCGTCCTTTTCTAGAAACAAGCGTAATGAGAGATTGTTGGTATGTGTCGTTATGGTTGTTGATGCCATCTACAAATCAAACCCAGTTTAATTAGTAATCATCAATAAACATTCTCTAAAATATATTATAAACCCAAAATTAATATTTTAGGCCTAGGATCCATATATCACATTCTCGCCGCAAGGTTTGGGCACTTCCCGACGAGACATGCTATTTCTGGTAGGTAACTTCCTTACCGATCGTATCAAGACTTGACACTATTCCTAGGGGTCGTAGAATCTTTAGACTTATAACTTATTACAACTTTGTACAATCTAATTGTACATTTCTGAGTTAGTCATAAAGTCTAGTATGTTTATTCTACTCAAGTACTTTTTGGGCCGGGACTCCCGATTATCACCAAAGTAGATCAGACCATCTAAGACAGTGCGATGCTCTGCGCCGGGACTCCCGATTATCACAGAACCTTACGCACCCTAACACTCGCAATGATTTGAATCCATATCTAAGGTTCTTTATCCTTACAATATGAATATCGTTTAACAATTGAGGTGTTCCATTAGGTGGATAGTACTTAGATCTAAGATTTTCTTGGGTTTGTTTAAGTCTTAAACTAAACTTAAACTTTTATTCCAATCTTAATCCTTGTTTAAAATTTGTGACTTGTGAATTGAAGAGTTCTACAAGACACCGTTTTAAAACATAAGAACTATTCTTTAAAACTTATAGTTTCAAGAATTTTGCACGATTTTACATGTATACCTAAAACGAGGTGTACAAAACGTTTTACTAGATTTTGTGAAAAATCTTATCTAGAATAAACTTTTGTGATTCATAAACCGAGTTTAACACATCTAGTTTTCCATATGTCTAATAATGAAATCAAACATTTCTTATGACTTATTAGATTCGACCAAAACTTATGTCTTAGCGACACACTTACAAACTTTGTGATTTTCTTGTGTAGCTCCCACTAGCTTCAACAACCATGATGAAACTTAAGCTAACACAATCGCCGGTTTATACTTTGTGAAACTAATAAACGTATTATATAAAAACTATATTTAATAATTCTTAGTTTGTTTAAACATTTCTTATATTTAACTTGAACTAGTTAAATATAGGTTCTTGTTATTTATACTTGATCATTAATCTAGTATATTACATAACTTGTAAAATACTTATGTTATACTTGTATAATTATCTAGTTATAATAATTTATAACTTTTATACATCTTAATATATATATATATATATATATATATATATATATATATATATATATATATATATATATATATATATAACTTTGAATATTTCTAGTTAATCATATAATTTCAACTTGTACAATTTCTAGTTATAATGAAATCATAATTTTATACTTTCTAGTTTTAATTATATTATAACTTATACAATAACTAATTATAATATTATCTTTCAAAGATCAAAATAATATTACCCTTTTTAATTGTTCCATTTTAACTTGTATTTAATGTATATGTTCGTGTATATATGTATATTTATAATAACAAACTTGTAACATTCTAATAAGAATATTACATCTAGCTTATACATGTACATTTTAACTTGAACTAATTAAAATGTGTATAAACTTATTACTTCTTTTAAAATTCAATTTTATTTAATTATTTAAAAAATTTCCGAAAATTTTAAATACATATACATAAACAATTAAATACATCTTGTTAATTTTAGAACTTAAAAATTAACATCTTCTTTATCAATTCCCTAAATTAATTAGATGAACCCTAATCTTGTTTTTGACCAATCAAAACTAGGGTTTTGACTTTCTTATCAAAGACATTATTTTAATTAAAAGACTAATTTTAATCAATCCTTTTAAACAATAAACTTCGTTTAAATTCTAAGATAGATTATAACTTTTAATAAATTTATTTAAACTCTTTTATTTAAACCTTATAGACAATAAACTTTGTCTAAATTACTAGGTTTAAAGAACTAGCTTTAATAAATCTATCAAAATAATAATTTAAACCTTTTAGACATAAACTTGTCTAATTAACTAGGTTTTAGATTATTATCCTAATTAATACTTTTAAACTATTAAACTTAAACTAGTTTAATGTTCTAGGGTTCTTTAGGGTTTTCGAAAATCTTAACACTAAGAAACTTTTCCACCAATTAAACTAGGCTAGTTTAACATACTTGGTGTCCAAGTTTCCTCCTAGATTTCGAAATCTCTAAGGGATTAGGAAAGAATCCTTTTGATCAATTAAACAAAAATTCAAGGGATTATGGAAAGAATCCTTTTGATCAATTAAACATATCTTGTTTAATATACTTGATCCTAGGGTTCTTTCTAGGGTTTTTCGAAAAATACTAGGGTTTTCTAGAAACCTTTTTGACCAATTAAACTTAGACTAGTTTAATATTCTTGGTCCTAGGGTTTCCTTCCCCCTTTTTCGAAAAATATGAAGAAGAAAGAAGAAAATCTTGAAACAAAAAAACTTGTAAATTAAAGTAAACAAACAACCTTTGTTAATCTAGTCTAGATCTCTAAACAAACGCTCTGATACCACTGAAGGGTTTCACATGACACTGATTGACCACTTGGGTCAACCTCCTAGTATACTTGGTTCGACCATACTGTCCAAGAACATGAACTTGTTCTTGATCGGTTAAAACCAACTAGCTGAATCAATCCCTAAAAGCGGAACTGGGATTAAACCTAATGCTTAAACCCTAAAGGACTGGGATGTTGGAGAACTAGATTAGGTTAACAAGAAAGAAACCTTGTCTGAAGAACTCGAACACACACATACTTGTTTGTTCGTCGATTACTACCAAGAACCCTAGGGTTCTTGGTTCGACTTCGAACAAGAGGAGAGGAAGAAAGAATGTTCCATGAATCATACGTCAGGTTAATGCTTAAGATAAATCCACTGATGATGAACACGACGAACGATCCTCTAGATGATCACTTGCAATGATCCTTGATCTTCGAAACTCGAAGAACACGAAGAACGCGAAGAACACGAACAACACAAGGCTTGTGTTCTTCCTTGTGTTGCTCGGCCGAAATAGGGTGAAAGGGAGGCCAAAATTTCGTGGCTAGGGTTGAGGGAATGAGCACTTTTCAAGGGAACCCCAAGTCTTCTATTTATAATAGAAGGACTTTCACTTAGGGCCCTTCTAGTTTAATTAAGATTAACTTCTTAATTAAACTTCCTTTTTACACTTCCATCCCTTATAGTTTTAACTACTTTATTATTGTTGCACTTAACTATTAAATGTCTAGTATTAACACACTATAATTTCGGTACCCATATACACGAAATATAAATACTAGTATTTATACTTTTAATAGTTAATTATATAATAACCTTTATATAATTTACACAATAATATTATCCAATTACTATATGATTTAATAGCTTTAAATCATATCATGGATAACCTTTAATTAACACATTATATATTTACTCAACTAGTAAATGTACAACTACTTGTATTAATTAGTTAGTTACACTAATCTAGTAATAAGTTAAACTTAACTTAATACTTAACTGGTTCATAATGACTATTATGAATCATTCCTCTTCGTAGTATCGTTTCATAACTTGTTCGTATTACATGTACTCACCGGTGTGACCCTTAAGTGTTTCGTAGGCATGGATGTATCATCATAGGTTGACTGACTGTGCACATAATTCCTTCAGTAACTGGTGGTGTGATCGAAATTCCCCTGGCGGAATACAATCAAGAACAGAAAGAGAGGGCAAGGGCTGATGTATATGCTCACTCATACATGCTGCAGTCTTGACAACTTTGAGACTGCGAAGGAACTTTGGGATGAAATCCGCAACTGATGGATGGAACTGACCTAGGCAACAAAGCTAAAATGGTATCCACCCTTAACACTTATGGTCAGTTTATAGCTAACACTGGAGAACAATTGGAACAACCTTACCATAGGTTCTGCAACATGCTAAATGATCTCCAAAAGAACAACTAGACAAGGGAAATCTTGAAATCAACATCAAATTCATTCAATCCCTTCTCCCTGAATGGGAAATGATTGGCAACAGTGTGATGCAACACAAAGACTTGAGCCTGATAGATGTACATGAACTATATGAATATCTACATCAGAATGAGCCAATGGTAAAAGGAATTGCCAAATCCAGGCAAGAAAATGCTGACACGCTTGCATTGTTGGCCAAACAAAATCATGCACTGAACAAAGGAGTTAATGATGCCTTACTAGCTGCTCAATCAAAAGAGGTTGTTAGAGATGAACCTGAGACTCTAATTCATGAGGGAACAAATGAAGAAATCGAGTTTGTTCGTCAGGCTATAGCTCTAATCTCAAGCTACAACAACAAATACTACAACAAGCCAACAAACAACAACCTCAGATCTTCATCAAACTTCAAATTTCACTCTTCCCAAACCCCGAACAACAAAACATCATCTTCCACTACTGAGCCACCGAAAAAATACTACAACTGTGGCATGACTTGGCACTTCGCCAAAGAATGCAAGAAGTCAAAGGTCAAAGATTCTAAATACTTCAAAAGAAAAATGCTTCTGGCTAAGCAAGTTGAGAATGGCAAAGTCCTACTGGCAGAAGATATGAAGTGGTTGGAATATTCTGATGATCAGAAGGAAGAACAATGCACAACCAGTCTGGCTCGTATGGCCAGATCAAACTAATTAAGAGCAGAGCTGGGCATCCCTGAGAATGATGAAAATGAGGTGCACTCTTCTTCATTTGATCCTTTTCTATCTGACTCAGACACTGATGAATCAGAAAATTCCTTGTTTAATGGAAAACTTTTACATGAAATTGACGAGAAAGTCCAGTTGACTAAACAAATAATAGATTTAGAGACAGAAAACACAAAAAATTAAATGATTTAAATCAATTTTCTCTTCAACTAAAACAACTACAGTCTTTCGAACAAATAAACAAGGAATTACAAAATCAGCTGTCTACGTCACAATCTGCCTTTCAGTTTAAAATTTTTGCATTACAAGAAAGTTTACAACAACAAGTAAACACAAACAATGAATCAAATGCACAAATCACTAACTTAAAAGCAGAAAATCTGACGTTTTTTCGACAACTTGAAACACTTGTTCCTCAAGTCAATCAAAATAACTCTTCTTATTATAAAACACAAGAGTTACAAAAGCAGTTGTCGACTTTTTATGTTGCTCACACCAGTGAGGTCAATCGCTTTAACCTAGCAATAAATGACAAAAATCGTGAGATTTCAAATCTTAAAAACATGAAATCAACGTCAAGTGGAAACGACGAGTCTAGAAAATTGCTCAATGACTTATCAGTTCCATTTCATAGAGAGCAAGCGTAGGTAAAGGCCGCAGAAGTCAAGATGAAAGACTATCAAGATCAATTGAATACGGCTGCCATCGAAATTCAAAATTTAAATGAACAAATCAAAGATATATCCATCAAGTTTAAAAAGGAAATCGATGAACAATCAGCAACCATACACAGTCTCACTGTCAGAAAGGAAAATACGGAAGAACACATCTCTAAACTGGAGCAGACGATTGTCAAAGCCGGTCATACAGAACAGACGATCAAATTCAATGTGCCAAAAGAGTTCAGATCTTACAAGTCAAAAGTAGGTCTCGGAGCAGAAAATACATGTTATCTGGAAAAAGCTGTTGATGTTCTTCCTACATTGTACAACTACGACTATAGGAACTTGGGAATCTGGCAAAGCTTCCTTCATATGCCAGATGAAGAAGCATAAATTGAGAAGTTTAACAGAGAAAAGGAAGAATATGCTAAAATTAGCTTCAATTATGATGCTTTAAACTCAACATATGAAAAGAAGAAAGCAAAATTTGAACACAATGAATATTTTCCAATCATCACGCCCGCTGAATTTTCCATTCCAGAAAATGAAGTTTTAAAACAAATCAAAGAACCAAAGCTTTATGTTCCACCATTAATTTTAGAAAAAAAAAATCGTCCAACTTGAATCTGAAATTGATGAAACCCAAAAAGCTTTTGATAAAGAAAAATAAAACCTTCAAACTAAGATACATAAAATAGAGGACACCATTTCAGAATTGAAACCTAAAACTAACACCAATGTTTCTAAAAATTCTAAATCCTCTTTATTAGGATCGGCACCAGTTAATCCAGTTCCAACCATCTTGAAGAGAAGCTCTAATCCACCTGTTTTGAATCTTGCAGATCAAAAATTAGAGTACCAAATGAAGAAGTCTAAGAAGCCGAATGAAAGCACAAGAGCCAAGCATCTGAAGAGTCTATTAAGACTGGATCTAGTATGCTTAAAAAGCTTAGCCTGCTTAAGAAGTCTAGTCCTATTACGTCTGTAGTTTCTTCTTTTTCTGTTAAAAACAAATGTAATGACTCGACAAAGTTTATTTCTCCGAACAACTTTATTTTATTGTTTATGATACTGCAGTTTACCTTCCAGTTAATCACACTCTTAATGGTGTAAATTTGATTATTAAAACTGATAAAAATGGCAAAAAGGTTTATTTTGATAGAAAGACTAATAAACCAATTTCTCATTATGATGAACGATATTTCATCAGAGTAGATGCTCCTTGTGGCAATCGACACGATGTTCTTCATAAAAATGGTCAGATCATTCATTCTTGCAGAACTTGTTTTCCAAATCCATGCAAAACAATATACCCTCGACCAGTAAATCTACCATTACACGTTCAAACCCACCAATCTCTGATAAATTTTCATCAATTCGTCGTCTTGTTTATCGAGAAGTTTCTGCACACAAATCGTCTAATTCAGACCCCCAACGAAATCTCACAAGATGAACTCCAAACAATCAAAGAAATCTTAAAAAACATACAATCTTCTGTTACCCACTCGTCTTCTCGTCGCACATCTTCTCGAGGAAATTCTGCACCAAAACCAAAATCACCGGGTTCCTCAAAATGCGACTACAAAACTTCCACAAAAACGTATACTCATGTGACATATAACTGGATTAAAAATGAAAAATCTCATTGGCTTATTCAATCCTCTGAAAAATCTTTCAAATGGTCATCAAATCCACAAATTCTGAAATGCCTCCTAGCAGTTCTCCAAAACTCTAAATGGATCATAACATAACATCTGCGTAAAACATCTGTCATTAATCGTTCTGGACCCATACATC
This sequence comes from Calendula officinalis, assembly GCA_963853835.1. Lineage (NCBI taxonomy): Eukaryota > Viridiplantae > Streptophyta > Magnoliopsida > Asterales > Asteraceae > Calendula > Calendula officinalis. The sequence goes on from OY970825.1 coordinate 58,215,485, forward strand.
ATTGGGTACCTAAAATGTTTTATTTGTTTTATGTAGAATGTATGGTACCTTGACTCGGGCTGTTCAAGGCACATGACGGGAAACAAAAATATACTGACCAACTTTCTTGAAAGATATTTGGGAACGGTCAAATTTGGAAATGATCATTTAGCTGCTATTTTAGGACTCGGTGACATCATTCGTCCAAATCTTATTATCAGAAATGTTGCTTTTGTTGAAGATCTCTCTCATAATCTCTTTAGCATTGGCAAATTATGTGACAAAACTCTGGAAGTAAACTTTCGCACAAAAAAGTGTGCTATTCGTACTTATGATGGAGAAGAACTTCTTACCGGAACCCGTGATACAAACCTATTCACCATTAATCTTAATGATGTTGTTCCACTTGAAGAAGTATGTCTCGTATCAAAAGCTACTTCCTATGAGTCATGGTTAAGGCATCGTTGTTTGTCTCATCTCAACTTCAAAACCATGAACAAACTCGTAAAAGGAGGCCATGTATCTGGATTACCTGATGTTTCTTTTGACAAAGATCATAAATGTTCATCATGTGATATAGGAAAAATGACTAAAAAGTCTCACAAACCTAAACCTGCACCAAGTATTTCTAAACCTCTTGAATTACTGAACATGGACTTGTGTGGTCCAATGAGCGTTCAAAGTCTTGCTGGTAAACGATATGTACTAGTTATTGTTGATGACTATTCAAGATACACATGGGTCCATTTCCTTCGTTCTAAGGATGAAGCCGTGGAGATCATCATCTCATTTATCAAGAAAACTCAAGTGACCCTGGAATTAAATGTTCAAACAATTCTTACTGACGATGGTACTGAATTTAAAAATCGAGTTCTTGACTCTTATCTTGAATATGCTGGCATCACTCATCAGTTTCCCGTTGCACGAACTCCCCAACAGTACGGTTTTGTTGAAAGACAAAACCGTAGTTTAGTTGAAGCTGCACGTACAATGCTTTCATTTTCAAAACTTCCACTTTCTTTATGGGCAGAAGCCATCAACACCGCCTGTTTTACTCAAAACCGCTCCATCATCAACAAAACATACAACAAAACTCCATATGAGCTCAGCAACAATCAAATACCAAATGTAAAATTATTCCACATCTTTGGTAGTCAATGCTTCATTCTAAATGACAAACATAAACGGAACAAGTTTGAAGAGAAAGCTAATGATGGAGTCTTTATTGGATATTCAAAGGAATCAACTTCATTCAGAGTTTACAACCGATCAACAAGAATGGTCAGAGAAAGTGTCAATGTTTCATTCGATGAAACCTTTCCGCTTGATTCATTGACAAGTGGAACTGAAAGACCTCTTCCCACAACCTCCTCTGATCATTCAACATCTCTGAATGATCTTGGAATCTTTTTGAACATTTCTATGATGAATATCACAACATCAGACACCCACATCCACCTCCACCTCCACCCCCACCCCCACCCCCACCCCAACCACCACCCCACCTCCACCTCCGGCTGATGTTCAATCAATCACTACTCCGGAAATAAACACTCTAACCACAAATGAATCCCCATCAACCACCTCACCTGCTCCAACCTTACCAATACCTACAGCAAATACTGGTCCTTCAACAGCAACACTAGAAACTCAATCTACACCAGATGATCTTCCACCTCCGTCCGATATTATCGCCCCACTGGTGATTGACTTCTCTAAATTTCATCTTCCACGTGTTGAACCACCACCACAGATTCACCCCCTAAACCCTGAAACTGCTATCATACCACCCCATGCTTACACAGATAATTCCAACATTAACCGTGGTCAACTTCCACTTCCTCATTCAACTAAGTGGACAAAGGAACATCCTTTGGAGCTAATCATTGGAAACCCGGAGTCATCCGTTCAAACTCGAAGGGCTACAGAAGATGAATGTCAATACGTTTCATTCTTAAGTTCCACTGAGCCTAAGAAAGTCAGTGAATCTTTTTTTTTTATCCAGACTGGATAATTGCAATACAGGAAGAAATTAATCAATTTGAAAGATTAAGGGTCTGGCGCTTAGTTCCAAAAACTCCAGGATCCTCCGTCATTGGAACTAATTGGATTTTCAATAACAAGAAAGACGAAAATGGAATTGTCATTCGTAACAAAGCAAGGTTGGTTGTTAAGGGTTACGCTCAACAGGAAGGGATTGATTACGAAGAAACATTTGCTCATGTTGCTCGTATTGAAGCCATTCGCATTTTCCTAGCATATGCAGCTCACAAAAATTTTACTATCTATTAGATCGATGTAAAGACTTCTTTCTTAAATGGTATTCTGAAAGAAGAGGTGTTTGTTCATCAAGCAGAAGGGTTTGTAGATCCCAAATTTGCAAATCATGTCTATGTTCTCGACAAAGCTCTCTATGGTTTAAAGCAGGCCCATCGGGCATGGTATGATGTTCTTTCCCAGTTCTTGGTCGAATCTGGCTTTTCAAAGGGAAAAGTCGATACCACTTTGTTCATCAAACATCAAGGGGAAGATATCATATTAATTCAGATCTATGTCGATGATATCATCTTTGGCTCTACAAATCCAAAATACTGCAAACGTTTTTCCGATCTCATGGTACAACGTTTGGAAATGAGCATGATGGGGGAAATGAACTTCTTCCTAGGTCTTCAAGTTCGTCAACTCTCAACTGGTATTTTCATCAATCAATCAAAGTATATCTCTGATCTGCTGACGAAATATCTCATGGACGACTGTAAACCCATTGCAACACCAATGTCCCCTGGCACCAAACTCCATGCTGATCTCAATGGTAAACCGGTAGATGTCACGAACTATCGGGGTATGATTGGGTCTCTACTTTATTTAAATGCCAGTCGTCCGGATATCATGTTCTCAACATGCATATGTGCCCGATATCAAGCTGCACCTAAAGAATCTCACTCTCTAGCAGTAAAACGAATATTTCGTTATCTCAAAGGCACCAGAGACCTTGGTCTGTGGTATCCAAAGGAGACCTTGTTTGATCTTTCTGCCTTCTCGGATGCTGGATAGGAAGAGTACATCTGGAGGAGTTCAATTTCTGGGAGATAAGCTAGTCAGCTGGTCATCACGAAAGCAAAATTGTGTCTTACTATCAACTGCTGAAGTAGAATATGTTGCGGCCGCTAGCTGTCATTCTCAGGTTATATGGATGCAATCACAAATGAAGGACTATGGCTTTTCCTATAGCCGCATTCCTTTATATTGTGATTCCCGAAGTGCAATCGCAATATCTTGCAATCCAGTTCAACATTCCAAAACAAAACATATCGATCTTCGATACCCTTTTATTAAAGATCACGTTGAACTGGGCAATGTTGAGTTGTGATTTGTATCCACCGACTTTCAATTACCTGATTTATTTAACAAGGCTTTAGATGAAAAACGCTTTAACTATCTGGTCTCAAAACTTGGTATGCTAAATCTTAAAAATTAACGGTTTAGAATTTCTCATTTTGCAATTTGTTAAGTCGTTGAATTGTTCGTATCATCGCAATCGTTTTGAAGAAATTCGTCTTGAAACACGGTCGTTAAAAGTCGGCATTGGTCAAGGGGGAGCATCTACGCATCTCATCAGTCAAGGGGGAGCTGATGACACGTTTCAAATGATCAACGTTCCCGACCCTCGACATTTATTAGGATTTTACATCATTTTTAATTAATTAAAAGCCTATTCTGTTTTATTTTATTTTATTTTAATTTTATTTTATTTAAAATAATTTAATTTTATTTTAAATTTAAAACTTAACACATTTGTTTTGTTAAAAACTTCTCGAGCCGAGATCTTTCCTATTGATCTCGGCTCGGCCACTGTTCCCACACGCACCACCACCCGACCCGGAAACCATCCCCGATTCCGAGCCGAAATCTTCACCACCTATAAATACTCATCATCCGTACCACTGTTCTCTTTTTTCCGACTCGACAATTCTCGGCTTCACACACTTCACACAGGCGCTTTCACATAGTGGTTCGAACAATCAAATTAATCATCTGCTCGGCTCGAATCTCCTCTCGATACACGTCTTTAGTGTTCCTCATCTGATTTCGGTACTTTATATCCATCAATCTCATCTGTCTTTATGCTTGAGGTCATGAATTTCTTCTGATTCGGTCCGATGATACATAGGGTTTCGTAGTTTGTGATTCGGTTCGATCTAGGTCTTTCTATTCGGAAATAAGTTGCCTATGGTGTTAGTTTAGTTAAATCGATCACCATTGGCCTGTCTTTGAACTTACCAATCGCCATAGGACCGATCTAAGATCCTTACTTGCAAAACTGAAAAAATCACCCAGGATCTCGGCTCGAACACGTTCAAAGATCTCAAGCATGTTTCCGGCTCGACACTTTCCAAAGTTTGCGGCTCAAACATGTTCAAAGATCTCGAGCTGATAACCTTCACTATTCCAGCTCGACCTTTTCAAAAGTTCTCGGCTCGAGATGTTACTGTTCCCAACTTCAGTCTATGACCCGAGTTGCTATTGTTCCAATTCGAGCCGAGATCTTTTTCACTTTTCTTTTTCTAAGTCTTTTTTTTATTATATATATATATATATATATATATATATATAATTGATAAATTTTGTTTTATTAATATTTTTAATAAAATTAATTTTTCCAAATTATTCTTATATATATTTATACTTACTTAAAACTGCTAATCATTCTGTCGTCTCGACCAGTTAATCTTTTCATCGTATTATTTTTCAAACACTGTGTATTAACTTTGGATGTTCTCTGTGCCATCTTGTGTTGATTGTATATTTTTCAGATGGCAGAAGAACAAATCTTAGACGAGACTACTCTGGTTGCAAATCACGAGAGAAAAGCACTTATGGAGAACAACAACTATTGGGATACAGAAGAAGAAGTCACATTCACCATCGAATATCCCGTAATATCTCATGTTGTTCAACACCACCTGATCTTCTACATGATCACTGCTCGGCCACAAGTTCCTCTCATCTATGTTCATCAATTTTACAACACCCTCCTCCATGTACCGACAACGGAACCACCTTAATTTGAAGATGTCATTGTCAATCAGGCTGTCACCTTCACAAAGGATGATCTATACGACATCTTCAGGCTTCCATGTGGCAACTCTCGACCACCTTTCACTCACCATGAACCTCAATATCATTTGACACAATGAAAGAACAAATTCATGCCATAGGTGTTGACCACCCTCTGATTCTCTCGATCTTAGAACTCTCAAGAAGGGCTCCATGTCAAAATGTTGGTCCTACCTCTTCACTATTTTCAACAGATGCCTGACGGGCAAGTCAACTGGTCATGACAGGGTCGCCACGAACGTTCATCATGCCTATCATGCCCTCTGCCACAACAGGCACTACTATGACTATGCTGCCTACCTTTGGGAGGAATTAAAAATTGCCAAATCGAAAAATCCAAACTATCTGATCTACCCAAGGTTCTGAGCGATTTTCATTGAACACTTCATGAACAGATACCCAAATATTCACAGACGTGCGTCTGCACTTCAATTTGAACCATCACAGGTTGCATACTTTCGAAGAGATAGTGGTTCCAATATCCCTGCAGCACCGGTCCCCATTGAACTGTTTAAACTTGCTGACATCAATCTCGATGTTGTCAGACAATACCGGGATACCCATTACCCTGAATGGAGACCGGAGGGACAACAACAACAACAACTTCAACCAACAACTCAACAAATACCTCATCCACAACAACAAGAACAACCTCCACGTCAACCAGCTGCACGAGTTGCACCACGCCAACTACTGGCTCCTCAACGTCCAAAAAGAATTCGTATTACAAATAGAGGTGCCTCAGGAAGTCGGTCGGTTGCCAGTCCATCCTCTCAACCCATAGTAATTCCACCAACTCGACCCATTATAACTCCACCCATTCGTCCCACTGAAACTCCATCCCCATCTTCCTCCTCAGATTCTGCAACAGATTCCGATCATCCCAATTCACCACCAACAACATCAGGTCCACCTTCATCACCACCATGAGAATCCCCAAATCCTTTCGAGGACGCTTTTTTCTTGGATCACCCATCCACACAACACATACAACCACCATCCCCTACAATACCTCAATCCCCCTACCTTCCACAACTATCGCTTCCACCGTTCTTTCACCCATAATTTCATCACTGTCACCGCTTTTACCAGATTCGTCTCCAACACCATCGACCACCATCACTTCAGCAACCATAACCGTGTCTCTCCCACCAACCACAATTTCCATCCCACCAATCACAACTTCCATTCCACCCACCGTCATTTCAATTCCACCAACCGTTACCACCATTCCTCCAGCCATAGCTACCATACCACCGACCATCACCTCATCAACCACTTCACCACCTACAACTGTTCTCATTCCTCAAACCATCTCCATCACCACCGGAATTGCCTTGAGGGTCATCGTCACTCCACCGTCTACCATTGTAATGACCCTTCCTCAAGAAACTACAGTATCAGAGGCTTCCACAACCACCGCTATCCCAATCCCCACTCCAGCAACAATCACTCCAGATCTACAAATAATTTCTCATATCGCTTCAGCATTAGAAACGGTTAACTCTCGGCTGGCGAACCCTGAAAGTAGAATGGAGAATATTCCTCCTCCTCCGGCTCTTGGTAAACAGAGCTCTGAATGGCTTCTGGCGGCATCTTGACAATTCAATCAGGAAGAACTTAAGGAGATGCTCTCACTCAGAACATGAGAGTTTCTCGACCCTTGTTCTCAAGATATCCCATTTCAGTGGAGGCCGCAGGACCCTGAAAATGATCATCAGGGAGGAGGAAAAAGAAGGAGAATGGAACAAGGAGGATCCAGTTCTCACTATACAGCAGGGGGGAGTCAATCTCAACAACAACCCAGCTCCTCTCAACAAGGACATGGAGGAGGCCCACAAGACTATGAATCAATCGATGATTGGGCAGTTGTTGATTTTGATTACTCACAGGTGTTGAACGTTGAACCACTAAACCAGTGGCGAGTGGATGATAGTGAAGACATATTTCCAATCAACAGCATCCCGTCCAAAAAGATGACAGATGAACAACGACTACAATCTATGAGTCATCTACAATCAATAAATGCTGAGGTTGAGAATAACCGCTCGCACAACGTTCTGAGGAAGGATGTTGATAAAGTGATTGACCTACAAAGCAACTTAGAAGAAGACAACATAGTGAATGAGGCTTTCACTGAACCACCTCCAGATAATTCTCCTTTTACTGAACCATCAATGGAGGGGGAACGAGTCCCATTCACTCGCGAAAACTATCACAAATTCTTCCACAACTATGAATCGCTTGTTGCATCAAGAAACAAAGAACCAGAACCACCAACTACTTCTCCTCAACAAGATGTACCGCTCTTATCAGATAGCGAAAAGAGGGCGGCGAATAGAGCAAACAAACGTCCTTTGAAAATCTCGAAAAAGTTCTTATACTGCCACATCAAAATGCCGTATCTTGAAGACCTCTTCACTGCTATCTTCCAGGAGACAGAGCTGCCTATCGTCTATCAAGATCTATACAAAGAGGTGCTCTTGCCACCACGAGAAAAAGAAAATGTACTATCTCACCATGTGGTATTTAAGAAACAAAACAAGTCGATACAATAGATCACCGATTAAACAGCTCTTGGGAATAACGACCAACCACTACAATGGCTATTACTGGTACACTGTCTTCAAGATTTGCAGAGAAGATCATCAAGAGTACATAATTGATGAAGGAGACTTCTATATTCTCGAACCTCGAGATATAAAATGTCTATACAATGAAGTACGTATACTTCCAGACAGTCCACACTCAGTGAAAAATATTGCTAGAAATTTTGCTCAGGTTGCCTTGAAACATTTCATGCTTGTAAATACTCTTGCTGCTCGAATGGAAGATGTGTAGATGGCCTTTGAAAGAGGCACAAAAAAGGTCACCTGGCCGCACCATACAGATCCCTTCCTTCCGAAGTAAAACTCAGAAAACTGTTATTCTAGATGAACCTAACATGGGAATGAGCTACAAAAACAACTTCAATGAAACACAATTCTTCCGTGCTTCAGAAATCGCCAAGTTCTGTGATGGTACACTCAAACTCCTCAAGAAAAAGTTGGAGAAAAAAGGGAGGCACTTGAACAGGCTTCCCAGCAAACCAGATCACATCTCCTTACAAAGAAACATAGACAAACTAATCACTGCCATTGATGAAATATTAAACTGGTGCCCCGTGATTAGACACTTTGAGGTTCATACGGGAGTACGAGACCGAAGTAAAACGCCCACCTTCTCAACTGAAGTTCGCCACCCACCTCAAAATTTTGGACAATATCATGATCTACGATAGCCAAACGAACCAGTTACTCTTAAATGAAAGAACAACACAGGTGTCCCGCGTTAGAGTTTAATTGCTGGGAGGTATTCCACCATGTCAACAGTGTGAAAATTCTGATGGATGGCTTCTGATCAACACAGATTCAGACCCGATCATCAAAAGAAAGCACAATGCTCAATCAATCTTCGCCGCAAATACTCTCCTTCATCCCTCCGACGATGTTTAAGGTACGTCCGCAAAACTCTCAACTTTCTCATACCTTTGTTTTATTGAGGGGGAGAAATATTAATTCTAGGGGGAGAATTATTATTTATAGGGGGAGAAAATTTAGAAAATCAAAACAAAAATACCCAAAATGAATAAACAAACGAAAAATATTTCATAAGACAATACCTTCCTATGGTTTGCCAGATCCGGCCTTACCTTCCCAGGGAAATATTTCTACTAACTGGTAAATGAGAGGGTATACGTCTAGGGTATAGTACTAGGTGAGTACAAGGTGACGTCAAAACATGATAACTTTAAGAAAACACACCTTTGAGTGTTTCACTAGACTTTACTCGCCCAGTAAAGCAAATGCACACCACCACCAACCACTCAAATTCCTCTCAACAGGAATTTATTTCAATTCATTAGGAGATGTAGCACAAAATCTACTGACTAGTCATTTGGAGTTTGTCGGTATTGAAATATAATAACCTCCTGCCCCGGGTTAAGACTTTTTGTATGCACAGTGTGTCTAGTACTCACCCTCAAGAATTTCCAATATAGGACACTTGCACTTCAAAAATGGATCTCCGTGAATCCATCAAAACACTCGTAGTGGCATCCCAATCTGATGTTTCAGGAGGATCGAGTAGAAATCCTGCTAGAGCTAAAATCTTGCCAACTCTAAACGCAGGTCACACATTTGGATAAATGGTTGTGCAAACGACTACCGATTCATACTGTGTGCAAACGGATACTCTATGTGAGTCCGGTGATACCCAAAAAGAACAAGTTGTTGTGCCTTAACTTCACCAATCATTCAGGCAACAACTTATACCGGAAACACATAAAATTCCGATGAAAAATCCATGTGAACCACTTAAAATGTAACATCTTGAAATTCTGATTATATTGTACATCAGCGTAATAGGCTCTCAAATTACTCCTATGATCTGCTATATCCAGCATGATCGTCCCCGGAGCCACCGACAATATAGGAACTAAAAAGTGTGGGTCCCTAGGTCTAGGTGAGCAGAATCAAGTATCGTGGGATCTTGATTGGGGTGCGCTGAGGTAATAGGCTCAGTGGCAGCATCAGTATCACCCTCAGGATCAGCATTGGAGGGTGATTTCCTTGGCTCATTATCATCCCCACCTTCATCTTTATTGTTTCCACCGTGTTGAGATCGTGGAGTCGGAGGAGGTTGATGTTGCTGTTGGAGTAGTGCCACTGACTATTTTAGTGAGTCAATTTCACTACTCATGGTGTTCATCCTGGCCAGAATATTGTTCTGAGTGTTCTGCATGGCCAGGATCTGCTGCATGATTGTTTGCAGCGTCACCTGTTCTTCTTGAGCCTGAGATGCTTGAATACCCTGCACAGATGGTGCTAAATAAACAAAAATAGAAAACTGGTTAGTAAGAAAGGTTTATCAAATAGAATTGTGTTGTTTTTTAACTCTATAATCATTTAAACAGAATTTTGATGTCTGTATTTCATCTGGTTTATGTTGAAATATTGTGGACTTGTGCAAAGAATGTGTAAGAATTTTTCAGTAAAAAGTGAGTATGAATTTAGTGGATCAGTGTAGGATAAGTCACATTTTCTGAAAAGGTTTGGGTTTAGGAAATCGAAGCCTGGGATGTGCTTCTTTTTATTTTCAATGTTTATCACTCGGTATTAGAGTGATGACAGAAATGTGGATTAAAATCCCATGGAAAATATTTGGCTATTGTGGCTTAAAGGTTTGTGATCACTTCTGAAATCATGTGCTCCAGCTCAAAAATAAGTTGGACATGATTCAAGCAGCACCAGTGGGTGTTAGTGTGACATCAACAACCATTGCCTCTTTAAATGATGAGACAACTATAGACTGACAGTGATCAATTTAGTACTCAGTGTATGAATGTTGCGTAGTAGCAGTGGGCTAACTATGTTCGCCATAATAGGATATATATTTGAAAGATCGTGTGAGACTTTGGTCAATATTGAGTTGAAACTGGCCAAGACTTAGTCTCTATGGGGGAAAATTTTATATATATATATATATATATATATATATATATATATATATATATATATATATATATATATATATATATATATATATATATATAGAAGTTTAAGGTTCTATAGAAATTCATACCTGAGACTTTGTCAGATTCCCTTCTCCCATCTTCAAAGGTCGGTGCTAGATCAGTTGTGTGTTGATTTGAGCCTCCAGCACCCTCAGGACCTACTTGGCTTTTTTGTTGAGCACCTTCCAGTGTTTGTTGCTCGTATTGGATCTCCACATCAAGAGGAACATGGGGTTCCTCAATTTGTTGAGCAATAGGTTCTGGTTCAGGACCTGGAAGGCTGCAGTTGCAGCAACTAAGTTCTGCTCTTCAAGTGATGCAGTTAATGAAGGAACTTGTGTGTGCTGCACTTCTTCTGATGATAGTGCCCCCATCAATACTGGAGTCAAGCTTCTTCTTCTAATCTTTAGAATAATAGGCTGAACTTCTGGTGACTCAGTATCAGGTTTTGATGGAGTATGAGGAGCATCAGGATCCTGTTCTTGTTGTGGAATGATAGGCTGCGCTTGCTCTTGAACTGGTTGAGCATCCACCATCTCAACATCTTGATTATCATTACCACCACCATTATCATCATCATTATCATCATTACCATCACTGTCTGATGTTGATTCAGTACTAGAATCATCTTCATCATCATCATCATCATCTATGTGAGCCTGAGCAATGGCTAACATAGTAGCACTGAGTGGTGGTTCATCTACCCTTGGTTGATGAAAATATATCCTCTCATGAATTGGAGGAAGATCAACTCTAATGCCATCAAAATCATCTTACATAGCATCTAGCATTAAGTGTTGAAAGATAAATGACAGAAACCTGCTAAAAGGAACATTCGGAGCTCGGAGTCTGGCTTGAACAAGAGAGGCCAACTCATTGAATATCCATCTTGCATAGTCAATCTGCCTGTTGTGGTACATAGCATATACCAGATGCATCCCAAAGTCAATAATTTGATCAAGGGCTCCTGTTTTGTGGGTCATACATTGGATTATTGTGGAAATCATAATCCCCCACATTGGGGCAAATTCATGCCTCTTGATTATGCCCGTTGTGTGTTGTCTGCCTAGGAGAGGCAATACTGATCGTGCAGTATCACGATCAACGAATTCTTCATACTGGCATGAGCGGGCAAACGAAGTGTTTCTCAAATGATTGCTGTTGAAATGAACGCCCTTCGTTGTTCTCTAATGACCCGCCCTGCAATCATATCAGGTGAGTCCATTGCTGCAGTGTACCAGAACTCGCATAACATTGCAGGGTATATTGCTCTCGGAGATGCTTGGAGAGCATGTGAGATTGGGCTATGTCGTAGATAAGAAACCATTTGACGAAATAGAAGACATACCCAACCTGCTGGAATCACGAAGTTTGCTGTGATGTTGTTCCTAGAGAATTTAGGAAGTTCATCACGCTGAAAATCCTTCAATTCACCGGTGCATCATTCGGTGACACGAATTGAAAATTTATCATTTTTTTCTATGAATTACGAATCGGAAAGTGTTTTTCTTTCAAAATAAGAGTAGAAACGTTAATCGCAGAGAGAATTGGAGAATTCTAGAACGAATAACTGTTAAAAATTTTAATTTGAAAGAAAAAACAGTTATTTATAGTAAGAAGTAATGGTGATTTTAGGTTTAAACAAGAACCAAAATGCAACGGAAAATATACAATCACCAAAACCGGATCTAATATTGATAATACAATTAAACTATACAGAAAATCAAAGAGATTGGATGAATATCATACCCTTGAAGCCTTTGATTACGCCAATGATTGAGGAAAAAGAACCCAAGAATTCAATGTAGAATTCCTCTAATGATATCCACACTACACCATCTCAAGAACACCAATCGGGATGCTAGTCCCTTGCCCAAAAGAATCAAAAACTAATTCGCACGTCTAAATGTTATAAAACTCATAAACGAATTGTTTTAATTATATGCGTTCACAAGCACACATTCAAATCATTTGAGAATTCCAATTCTTTGTGCGTGTACCAACCCAACAACTCAAAAAGCACATGCAATCTTTCTCTTTTGAGGTTGCTGTCATTCGTTACAATTAGCCAAAACCCATACGCACATATATTTTGTGAGATGCGGCTGTAGGGTGTTTTGAGGAGGATTAGGGTTAATCTTTTTTAAGTATATATATCCATAATACAAGTTATGAGATATGACATTTAGCCCCTTGTCTTTTTGATCCTTATGATTACTCACTAATACGTTTTAACTTAACAATTAATTAAAACATAACTAGTCAAGTAATTGTAGTTTGTATAAATAATATAATTACCCTAATTATATTATATATATTAAATGGTGTTTGGTGTATAAGTGTGTGACCCTTTATGCTCACATACGTACAACCATATAACTATATGTCATGAACGTGAAGCATATTTTAACAGCTCCCACTTGCGCACTTCATAACATCAAGTAGTTATACAAGCAAAGCTTAGAGTCTAGCAACCAGCCAATGCCCCTAGAAGTATATGAGTGAGTTTCAGAAAAGTCCAGGTTCAAAGTTTTTCAATGAGTTATCCTTTTGTTACTGATACCATGTTGAATTTTAGACAAGGATTAATCTCAATCTAAAATTTCAACGATTCTGTTTCTCGATCTTCACATTGAAGTAGATTACCAAACCAATCAAGATTCATCTTGATTACCTTTGGGTACGGCCGTACAAGCATCTATTCAAATCATCGAGGGGCCCAGTAGTATCTAATCCAAACATGTGGAGGAACAAATTCTTTATTGACTACATGTGTTTGATATATGCTTAATGTCAAACCTGAAGTTGGTTGTTATAGCAGCCTTATTCAGGTCAGCGTTTAACCACATCAAAGTTTGACACTCCACACACACAAACCAACTTGCATCTCAAGTTAGAGGATAAGCGACAAAGCCTTTGTGAGATTCACTTGTGACATAAATCCAGGAAGTGATTTCTCATAGGTTGGGTCAGTCCAATTGTCCATCACAATGAACAACATGTGAGTTTGATTTCATCATCCTTAGTCATACTAAGATCATGTCATCAATGCCCTCAGATTTGTCTTAATAATATTCCCATATCATTAATATGACAATGAACAATTTAGAATATAAAACACAGTAAATATTCAAGGATATAAACATGCAAATATAGAACACAGTTGATATTCATATAAAAACGATCATATCAAATATATCAATTTATTCCAATAAAACTGCTCAATGTTCCATTATTCAAATACTAAAACAGATTTACATGAAACTACTAGCTTTTCGAAGTCCAGTGTTCTATTCATATTCAATATGTTTGGTACAAGACATTGAGTTCGATAAAGTGTCACCTAGTTAGTTATCTGTTTGAACTTTAAGAGTACGAATTTCACATATCTCGATAAATCATTCGAATGTAGTGAACCTTCGTAAATAGGTTCTAGCGTCATTACGACCTATTTCAAAACCATCATAAGTATAGCAAGTATACTTAGTTTGAGTTTGGTATCTCCACCATAACCAAGGAACATATATCCAGTATTTCAAAAATACTTCAATGTGTTCTTAATAGCAATCCAGTGACTCTTTCGTGGATTATGTTGGTATTTTCTAGTAAGGTCCCATTAGGACGTTACATTTGGCCTAGTGCTCCTTACAGCGTACATAATGAATGGAATAGCCGATTCATAGGGGATTACATTCATTCGCTTCACCACATCAAGTGTGGAAGGTCCTTGAGTCTCACTCAAGTTTACATTGTGTTGCATACGAGGACTTCCTCGTTTGGGAGCATCCATTCTAAACCATTTTAGAATTTTGTCAATGTAAGCACTTTGACTTAAACCAATTAACCGCTTTGATCTATCCCAATAGATTCTTAACTTCAAGTATGTGTGTCGTATTTCTACAATCCTTCATGTCAAAACATTTTCCAAGCCAAGATTTTCATCTTGTAGCATAGGTATATTGTTTCACATGAGTGACATGTCATCAACATGTATGATTTGAGAAATGACAATGCTCCCGCTAGCTTTCAAATATACACATGCTCAGTTTGGGTTTTAGGTGAAATAAACGGTTTTATTTCATCATTAACCAAATCTCATAGTCACAGTACACTACTTTGGCTATAAGAATCCTAACGTATTTAGTAACAGGCGAGAAGGTTTCATCATTGTCAATCCAGCTGGATTGAGTGTAACGTGTTGTTACTAGGAGAGCTTTATAGGTGTGTATATTTTTATCCATGTCAACAGTCTTACTGTTTTGAGAAAGACCAACTAAGTTCAAAACTTGATTGTCTCTCATGGATTTCATTTTCGCATTCATAGCTTCAAGTCATTTTTCGAATTCAAAATTCGATAATGCAACTTGATAATTAGGGGGTTCATCATGATCCTCGAAACTTTGCTCCTTAGCATCGATATAATCTATATCGTTCAGGTGCATTAGGTGTCCTTGCAGACCTATGAATGGGAACAACATCATTTTGTGGTCCAACATCTATATGTCCAGCCTCATAATGATATTTGCTAGTGTACCAGAAGGTTGTGCATCTTCGCTTTGAATCTTGTCAAAGTCTATAGTGCTCCCACTCGCTTTCTGAAATGAGACTGTTCTCAAGAAACTCAGCATACCGAGTAACAACAATTAGTTCTCATGTGGGTAGTAAAATAGTAACGAAGACACACTTGATAGATATGGGCTCAAGTTTGTTCGGCATGTCTCATTCCACGAGATCCTCACAACCCCAGATGTTGAAGTAAGACAAATTAGGGACTTTCCCATGCCATATTTCATATGTGTCTTTTTAACCTTTTGGTCGGAACCATATTAAGTATTCGAGCAGCAGACTTCAGTGCATGCCCCTCAAAAGGAGAGTGTAAGAGTAGTAGGACTCGTCATAGATCGAACCATCTCACGCTGGGTCCGATATCGCCTTTCAGACACACCATTATCTTGTGGAGTGTATGGAGGAGTGAATTGTATGACAATCTCCCTTTATGTTGGATGATCCATAAACTCTTGGCTCATGTACTTTCCACCTTGATCAGGAAGAAAAGACTTTGTTGTCTTGCCGAGTTGATTTTCTACTTTATTTTAGAAAGCTTTGAACGTTTCAAAGATTTCATGTTTATGTTTAATCAAGTAAACATAACCATAGCGATTGATATCATCAAAGCTTTCATGTTAATGTTTAATCAAGTAAACATAACCACATCGAATGATATCATCAGTGAAAATAGGTGGCACCTTCCCTAGTCTCAGTTCTAAAAGGGCCACATACGTAAGTATGTATGAGTCCAAGTAGATTTTTAGCTCTTTCACCAACATGGGAGAAAAGCTTTCTTGTTATCTTTCCATAATATACAAGAGAGGCATTTAAATGATTCATAATCATTTGTTAAGAAGCCCGTCATGTTGTAGTATCAAAATGCGTTTCTTTTTTATGTGGAAAAGATGACAATGCTCTAGGTAAGTAGAATCCAAACCAATTTGAATTCTTGAGTGCTACATTTGTATATAGAACTATCGTTTGAATTAGGATCATGCATATTAATTTCAAATATACTATTACAAGGAATAGTTATAAAACATGTTATTTTCATAAAACAAAATATCATAATCCATAATAGTTTGAATAACTCATTTGTGTAAAGCTAAACAATTGTTCAAAACAATAATTAACGCATTAGGAAGGATTAGATCTCAGCTTCCATTCTCTTAGCTTTCAACTTACTTTTAACCATGCACATTTGTGTAAATGTGAGTTCCACAACTAGTGTCATACACTCAAGATTTATTAGTAAAGGTATAGAGTTCTATAATGAAGATACCTAATGTACTAGCCAGAACACATTTGTCCTTCACCAACTATGCCAAGTAGGCAGGACATATCCTTGTTTAATGGTCGGTTTCATCGCAATGATGGCAAGAAATATCCTTTGTAGGGTGCTCCTTTTTAGCAGGTGGGGGAATCGTAGGTTTGGAAAAATAAACTAGTTTACCCATACCTAGACTATTGCCTTGTGCTTGCTGTTTACCTTCCCTGATTGCTAGAAAAGTATTGAGTAACCTTTGCTCAACCAGTTTCACTATAGCATATTATTCAACAATTGTCTTCCCCATGCTATGTACTTTTAAAACACTTTTCAAACTGGTCATAGTCCTTGTATAGTGAGGTAA
This sequence comes from Calendula officinalis, assembly GCA_963853835.1. Lineage (NCBI taxonomy): Eukaryota > Viridiplantae > Streptophyta > Magnoliopsida > Asterales > Asteraceae > Calendula > Calendula officinalis. Next base: position 58,232,315 of record OY970825.1, read on the forward strand.
GAATCAAGATCATCCCAAGAACTTGTGGCAATGGGTAACCAAGGCGCTCTATTTGATCAAGATAGCATTTCATGTACAAGATGTAAGTGCTAACTGATTGGCTGTCCTCCTGCTTGTAAGCGTGGAATGCTTTAACTGTTTCTAACAGTTCATGTTCTGCTTGTTGTTGAAATATCATTTTCAACTCGCTTATCATATCATATGATGTGAGTTCCTCGAAGTTCTTTCAGATCTCGGGGTTCATGCTCACAAGCATAGGAGTAGCGACTTCTTGATGTTCGTTAAACGTTTCGGTAAAGGCTTGAGGAACAGCAGCAGAAGCATGGACAGGAGGTGCGTCAGGTAAGGCCTCTTATAGGTGTATCAACATGTTCTTATCTCTAAGGATAATCCTTAGAGTTCGATATCAGTCAATAAAGTTGATATTAGTCAATATCAGTTTTCAAGAACTGATTTTTGAGTGGAGATACTTAGGTTTTGATGTTGTCGTCATCTGTATAACACACAAAGTTCAAAAAAATAGTATTTTCAATAATAATTTCTTTTAAAAAATTAACTACCCAATTAATTTAATTAAAAGCTAAGATCCTCATTGAGCTTGTATCACAGCATCAGTTGATCTGCTAGTGATGATAGATCCAATAGGTAGGTGACGATCAACAATTGCATTACAAGTGCAACTCTTAGAGTTATGGGACTTTATGACACATAGTGAACAAGCATCTAGGGTAAAGTGGCATGTTTGTCGCATCTTTGTCTAGTGTCAAGGTCTCACCGTTAACTCGATTAAGTCATCCAATGTGAACTCGTGTCAAAATAAATCTAGGTCTCACGCGCAGAAAATAATGACCTCGGATCTAAATTCAAACCACGTCTCACGTGAATTTAAAAGTTGAAGCAAGTGATTTTAAACCAATTGCACGGCGTGACTTAAATTTTAGGTATGAAATTTTTAAGAAAAAATTATTAAGATATGAATGAATCATGTACTTCATTCATACCACTTCATAAGTCGGTTTAATAAGCGGTAAAAAGTTTAGCGATTATTAAGTTTGAAGTTTTAAATTGTAATTAAACTTACTTTATTAATCTCAAAATACTAGTTTAGATTAAAGAATAATCATCAATGATTAACAAGTAATCGTAGATGATAAAAGATTTGAATGTTTTAATGTTTGTGTTAAAAATCGTATTTTTAATTGTTTTAACATTTGTATCTAATAGAAATTAAACAACCACAAACATAATGAAAAAACATGCAACATATTTTGTGCAAAACCTCGACCGATGATAGCCTAGGTTCGGTCACGTGAGTCATCACGACGGACCGAAGGGTCAAACTAGGGGACGGGCCAACATGAACCCAAACGGGCCTACATAAACCCAATGGGCTCCCACTTGCTCCAAGACATTCATGAGCAAGTAGGAACCAAATTTGTGAAAAAGTGTAATCTGCCAGAAATTTCCAGCAGACTTTGAGGCACGAAAAGTCACTGAAGTATTCTTCGGTGGTCTTACCCGCCTTCTGTAAAATTGTAGGTCTCTGAGTTTCGGAAATTTTGGCGGTGGTTTCAGGTCCAACGGAATTGCCAATCTCCGGGAAAGTCAGTTTTCATACAGCTGCGCAGGAGATGACGAAAATTGTTGTTTTTCTTCATCTTGTCTTCCATCTTGGTCAACAATTTACAATAAAAAACATAAAGAAATACAAGCTATTCTATTTCTTTTACATTTATAAATTGCCCCAAAGATGATACCAAAATAAAAGAAAAAATTAAAAAATACAACATAGCCTAAAACACGGCTTTTCCAAACAAACAACAAAACAAAAATTCAACACAATCACAAACGGTCTAGGTTCTCATCGGTTTTGCACAATCAAGCAACAATTGACAAGGCTTTGGCTTGGTATATAGCAAAAAAACATGTTTTGCCATATGAAAAATAACGAAATTAAAAAATAAAACCAAGTCAAATAATCGAAAAATTCAATAACTAGATTAATCTTTTGATATGTTTTTGTAATAAGTAGCAAAAAACCAACTTTTTTGATACCACTATTGGTAATTTTAGGTTTAAACAAGAACCAAAACGTAACGGAAAATATACAATCACCAAAACCGGATCTAATATTGATAATACAATTAAACTATACATAAAATCAAAGAGATTGGATGAATATCATACCCTTGAAGCCTTTGATTACACCAATGATTGAGGAAAAAGAATCCAAGAATTCAGTGTAGAATTCCTCTAATGATATTCACACTACACCATATCAAGAACACCAATTGAGATACTAGTCCCTTGCTCAAAAGAATCAAAAACTAATTCGCACGTTTAAATGTTATAAAACTCATAAACGATTTGTTTTAATTATATGCGTTCTCAAGCACACATTCAAATCATTTAAGAATTCCAATTCTTTGTGCGTGTACCAACCTAACAACTCAAAAAGCACATGCAATCTTTCTCTTTTGAGGTTGCTGTCGTTCGTTATAATTAGCCAAAACCCATACGCACATATATTTTTTGAAATGCGGCTGTAGGGTTTTTTGGAGGAGGATTAGCCAAAATCCATAACACTAGTTATAAGATAAGACACTTAGCCTCTTGTCTTTTTTATCCTTATGATTACTCACTAATACGTTTTAACTTAACAATTAATTAAAACATAACTAGTCAAGTAATTGTAGTTTATATAAATAATATAATTACCCTTATTATATTATATATATTAAATGGAGTTTGGTGTATAAGTGTGTGACCTTTTAGGCTCACATACGTCTATCATATAACTATATGTCATGAACGTGAAGCATATTCCAACAAGAAGGCAAGAATTACGGTATTTGGAAAGTAAAATCGGCTGAAAGGACAGCCTTATTCTGTTCCAACGGTAACTTTCTTATTAAGAAAGGTTACCGTTGGCGAGTATATGGGTTAGATTCAGTTTTAACACTCCAGGACTTCCAAGACCAAGTTAAAAAATAAATAAATTTAAAAAAATTTAAAATATATGAAAACATTTAATTAATCTGTAAATTAATAAAAAATAAAAATTATTTAATTTTGATAAATCAGATAAGTGATACTGAGCTGGTCAGTATTAGAAGTGATATTGAGCAGACACTAAAAAAAATTAAAAGATCTAAGGGTTCAGCATGCCCAATTGCCCTAGTAGATACATAAACCTTTCTTTAGAAAGAGGTTTAGTAAACACATCAGCCAATTGGTCCTCTGTTGGAACGAAATCTACCTCAACCTTACCCGTTTCCACATTATCTCGAATAAAGTGGTGTCTGATATCAATCTGCTTTGTTCTTGAGTGATGGACTAGGTTCTCAGTGATAGCAGTATCACTCTTGTTATCACCATGAATGGGTGTTTTCTGAAAGTTGAACCCATAGTCCATAAGTTGGTATTGCTTCCATAAGACTTGAGCACAACAATTTCCTGCAGCAACATATTATGCTTCTGCTGTGGAAGTTGCTACTGAATTTTGCTTCTTGGATGACCAAACAACCAATCTTCCACCAAGGAATTGACATCCTCCACTTGTGCTTTTTCTGTCCAACCTACAACCTGCAAAATCTGCATCTGTATACCCTTCAAGGTCAAAGTCTGAGTCTTTGAGATACCAAAGACCCATGTTAGGAGTACATGAAAGATATCTAAATATACGCTTAACAACTTTCATATGTGATTCCTTAGGATCAGCCTGATACCGAGCACACAAACATGTTGCAAATATGATATCAGGCCTGCTAGCTGTTAAGTAAAGTAAAGAACCAATCATACATCGGTATGTGGATTGACATACTGGCTTACCAGTCTCATCCTTACTTATCTTGTCCTGAGTACCCATAGGAGTGTGCATGGAAGATAAATTTTCAAATTTTTATTTCTTCAGCATGTCATGCACATACTTACTTTGGTTTATAAAAGTGCCATCAGGCTTTTGATCAACTTGTAACACAAGAAAATAAGTAAGTTCTCCCATCATACTCATCAAATACTGAGATGACATTATCTTTGCAAACCAATCACACATGGATTTGTCAGTGGATCCAAAGATAATAGCATCGACATATAACTGAATGAGTAAGATGTCAGACCCTTTCCTTTTTGAAAATAGAGTTTTATCAATTTTACCTCGTGTATATTTATTTTCAAATAAGTACTCAGACAGGGTATCATACCAGGCTCTTGGAGCTTGTTTGAGCCCATACAAAGCTTTATCAAGTTTGAAAACATAATTAGGAAACTTAGGATCAACAAAACCTGGGGGTTGTTTAACATAAACTTCCTCATGCAGTTTTCCATTTAGGAAGGCACTCTTGACATCCATATGATAAAATTTGAAGTTCTTGAAAGCTGCATATGCAAGATACAACCTAATAGCTTCAATTCTTGCAACTGGTGCAAAAGTTTCATCATAGTCAATGCCATCTTCTTGCTTGTAACCCTGGGAAACCAGTCTTGCCTTGGTTCTGATTACAGCACCATCCTTGTCCATCTTGTTTCTGAACACCCACTTAGTACCAATAATAGTTTTGCCAGCAGGGGGTGGTAATAGGTTCTATACCTTGTTTCTTTCAAATTCTGTAAGCTCTTCTTGCATAGTTTCTACCCAGTCTTCATCTAATAAAGCTTCATCAGCTTTCTTTGGTTCCATGGTAGACAGAAAACTTGAGAAGAAACAGAAATTAGCAGTGGCTTGGGGTTCAAAGGCTAACTTTCTTCTTGTTTGGACACCTTGTTCAATTGGACCAATGATATTTGAATGTGTATGGTCTCTGTGTTCCCCTAGATTGTTTCCTAAGGGGGCATTTGAAACAAGGTCAACAATATATTGTTGAACTGGGGTGTTGTATGTCTGATACTGAGCTGAATTTTGTTCAGTATTAGACTCTTCAGGTTGCTGTTCTTCTTCATTTTGCAGATCTGATGTGGATTCTTAGGAAGTGTGGGATGTTTCACCTTCTTCATATGTGGAGTTGTTCAGATCAATAATTGGGAACTCCGTATTGAGGTTCTCAGAAATGGGAACCTCAGTTTTTGTTTCACTAGGATTATTTTGAGTTATGGATTGATCAGTATCACTCATAGCATGATCAACATAGTATGGATGAAACTTGGGCTCGTCAGCATTGGAGTTTTGTGGATTGCATAAGGTTTCTATACCACTTATTTCCTCCTGTGCTGAATCAGAATGCACATCCGGATTTTCATCAAAAGTGACATGGATGGATTCTTCAATCACCTTTATAGATATAAGAAACACTCTGAAAGCTTTAGAGTGTGGTGAATAGCCATGAACACACCTTCATTTGCTTTGGGAGAAAATGAAGTTCGGGCCGGGAACAGTGAAGAGTTCGGGCCGAAAATGAAGTTCGGGCCGGGAACAGTGAAGAGTTCGGGCCGAACTTGTTCTTGGCAGTGACGAACGAACCATCTATTTTGGTTACTCGTGGGCGTGAAACGGACACCCGAGCTGAAAGTTATGAATGTTTTAGTATAGCACCTTTTGTCACACAATCTTGGATATTGAAAAGTTCGGGCCGAAGAGGGATGTTCGGGCCGAAGTGGTGTTCGGGCCGAAGTGGGATGTTCGGGCCGAAGTGGTGTTCGGGCCGAAGTTTGATGTTCGGGCCGAGGATGATGTTCGGGCCGAGGTTGAAGTTCGGGCCGAGGACGGAGTTCGGGCCGAGGTTGAAGTTCGGGCCGAGGTTGAAGTTCGGGCCGAAAATGAAGTTCGGGCCGAGAACAGTGAAGAGTTCGGGCCGAACTTGTTCTTGGCAGTGACGAACGAACCAGGTATTTTGGTTACTCGTGGGCGTGAAACGGACACCCGAGCTGAAAGTTATGAATGTTTTAGTATAGGACCTTTTTTTTCACACAATCTTGGATATTGAAGAGTTCGAGCCGAAGAGGGATGTTCGGGCCGAAGTGGGATGTTCGGGCCGAAGTGGTGTTCGGGCCGAAGTGGTGTTCGGACCGAAGTGGTGTTCGGGCCGAAGTGGTGTTCGGGCCGAAGTCGGTGTTCGGGCCGAGGATGATGTTCGGGCCGAGGTTGAAGTTCGGGCCGAGGTCGGAGTTCGGGCCGAGGTTGAAGTTCAGGCCGAGGTTGAAGTTCGGGCCGAAAATGTAGTTTGGGCCGGGAACAGTGAAGTGTTCGGGCCGAAAATGAAGTTCGGGCCGGGAACAGTGAAGAGTTCGGGCCGAACTTGTTCTTGGCAGTGACGAACGAACCAGCTATTTTGGTTACTCGTGGGCGTGAAACGGACACCCGAGCTGAAAGTTATGAATGTTTTAATATAGCACCTTTTGTCACAAAATCTTGGATATTGAAGAGTTCGGGCCGAAGAGGGATGTTCGGGCCGAACTGGTGTTCGGGCCGAAGTGGTGTTCGGGCCGAAGTTCGGTGTTCGGGCCGAGGATGATGTTCGGGCCGAGGTTGAAGTTCGGGCCGAGGTCGGAGTTCGGGCCGAGGTCGGAGTTCGGGCCGAGGTTCAAGTTCGGGCCGTGGTTGAAGTTCGGGCCGAAAATGAAGTTCGGGCCGGGATCAGTGAAGAGTTCAGGCCGAACTTGTTCATGGCAGTGACGAACGAACCAACTATTTTGGTTACTCGTGGGCGTGAAACGGACACCCCAGATGAAAGTTATGAATGTTTTAATATAGCCCCTTTTGTCACACAATCTTGGATATTGAAGAGTTCGGGCCGTAGAGGGATGTTCGGGCTGAAGTGGTGTCCGGGCCGAAGTGGGATGTTCGGGCCGAAGTTGTGTTCGGGCCGAAGTTCGATGTTCGGGCCAAGGATGATGTTCGGGCCGAGGTTGAAGTTCGGGCCGAGGATATAGTTCGGGCCGAGGTTGAAGTTCGGGCCGAGGTTGAAGTTCGGGCCGGGAACAGTGAAGAGTTCGGGCCGAAAATGAAGTTCGGGCCGGGAACAATGAAGAGTTCAGGCCGAACTTGTTCTTGGCAGTGACGAACGAACCAGCTATTTTGGTTACTCGTGGGCGTGAAATGGACACCCGAGCTGAAAGTTATGAATGTTTTAATATAGCACATTTTGTCACAAAATCTTGGATATTGAAGAGTTCGGGCCGAAGAGGGATGTTCAGGCCGAAGTGGTGTTCGGGCCGAAGTGGGATGTTCGGGCCGAAGTGGTGTTCGGGCCGAAGTGGTGTTCGGGCCAAAGTTCGGTGTTCGGGCCGAGGATGATGTTCGGGCCGAGGTTGAAGTTCGGGCCGAGGTCGGAGTTCGGGCCGAGGTCGGAGTTCGGGCCGAGGTTGAAGTTCGGGCCGTGGTTGAAGTTCGGGCCGAAAATGAAGTTCTGGCCGGGAACAGTGAAGAGTTCGGGCCGAACTTGTTCTTGGCAGTGACGAACGAACCAGCTATTTGGGTTACTCGTGGGCGTGAAACGGACACCCCAGCTGAAAGTTATGAATGTTTTAATATAGCACCTTTTGTCACACAATCTTGGATATTGAAGAGTTCGGGCCGAAGAGGGATGTTCGGGCCGAAGTGGTGTTCGGCCGAAGTGGGATGTTCGGGCCGAAGTTGTGTTCGGGCCGAAGTTCGATGTTCGGGCCGAGGATGATGTTCGGGCCGAGGTTTAAGTTCGGGCCAAGGTCCGAGTTCGGGCCGAGGTTGAAGTTCGGGCCGAGGTTGAAGTTCGGGCTGAAAATGAAGTTCGGGCCGAGAACAGTGAAGAGTTCGGGCCGAACTTGTTCTTGGCAGTGACGAACGAACCAGTTATTTTTGTTACTCGTGGGCGTGAAACCGACACCAGAGCTGAAAGTTATGAATGTTTTAGTATAGCACCTTTTTTCACACAATCTTGGATATTGAAGAGTTCGAGCCGAAGAGGGATGTTCGGGCCGAAATGGTGTTCAGGCCGAAGTGGGATGTTGCGGCCGAAGTGGTGTTCGGGCCGAAGTGATGTTCGGGCCGAAGTGGTGTTCGGGCCGAAGTTCGGTGTTCGGGCCGAGGATGATGTTCGGGCCGAGGTTGAAGTTCGGGCCGAGGTCGGACTTCGGGCCGAGGTTGAAGTTCGGGCCGAGGTTGAAGTTCGGGCCGAAAATGAAGTTCGGGCCGGGAACAGTGAAGTGTTCGGGCCGAACTTGTTCTTGGCAGTGACGAACGAACCAGCTATTTTGGTTACTCGTGGGCGTGAAACGGACACCCGAGCTGAAAGTTATGAATGTTTTAATATAGCACATTTTGTCACACAATCTTGGATATTGAAGAGTTCGGGCCGAAGAGGGATGTTCGGGCCGAAGTGGTGTTCGGGGCGAAGTGGGATGTTCGGGTCGAAGTGGTGTTCGGGCCAAAGTTCGGAGTTCGGACCGAGGATGATGTTCGGGCCGAGGTTGAAATTCGGGCCGAGGTTGAAGTTCGGGACGAAAATGAAGTTCGGGTCGGGAACAGTGTAGAGTTCGGGCCGAACTTTTTCTTGGCAGTGACGAACGAACCAGCTATTTTGGTTACTCGTGGGCGTGAAACGGACACCCGAGCTGAAAGTTATGAATGTTTTAGTATAGCACCTTTTGTCACACAATCTTGGATATTGAAGAGTTTGGGCCGAAGAGGGATGTTCGGGCCGAAGTGGTGTTCGGGCCGAAGTGGGATGTTCGGGCCGAAGTGGTGTTCGGGCCGAAGTTCGGTGTTCGGGCCGAGGATGATGTTCGGACTGAGGTTGAAGTTCGGGCCGAGGTCTGAGTTCGGGCCGAGGTTGAAGTTCGGGCCGAGGTTGAAGTTCGGGCCGAAAATGAAGTTCGTGCCGGGAACAGTGAAGAGTTCGGGCCGAACTTGTTCTTGGCAGTGACGAACGAACCAGCTATTTTGGTTACTCGTGGGCGTGAAACGGACACCCGAGCTGAAAGTTATGAATGTGTTAGTATAACACCTTTTGTCACACAATCTTGGATATTGAAGAGTTCGGGCCGAAGAGGGATGTTCGGGCCGAAGTGGTGTTCGGCCGAAGTGGGATGTTCGGGCCGAAGTTGTGTTCGGGCCGAAGTTCGATGTTCGGGCCGAGGATGATGTTCGGGCCGAGGTTTAAGTTCGGGCCAAGGTCCGAGTTCGGGCCGAGGTTGAAGTTCGGGCCGAGGTTGAAGTTCGGGCTGAAAATGAAGTTCGGGCCGAGAACAGTGAAGAGTTCGGGCCGAACTTGTTCTTGGCAATGACGAACGAACCAGCTATTTTGGTTACTCGTGGGCGTGAAACGGACACCCGAGCTGAAAGTTATGAATGTTTTAGTATAGCACCTTTTGTCACACAATCTTGGATATTGAAGAATTTGGGCCGAAGAGGGATGTTCGGGCCGAAGTGGTGTTCGGGCCGAAGTGGGATGTTCGGGCCGAAGTGGTGTTCGGGCCGAAGTTCGGTGTTCGGGCCGAGGATGATGTTCGGACTGAGGTTGAAGTTCGGGCCGAGGTCTGAGTTCGGGCCGAGGTTGAAGTTCGGGCCGAGGTCGGACTTCGGGCCGAGGTTGAAGTTCGGGCCGAGGTTGAAGTTCGGGCCGAAAATGAAGTTCGGGCCGGGAACAGTGAAGTGTTCGGGCCGAACTTGTTCTTGGCAGTGACGAACGAACCAGCTATTTTGGTTACTCGTGGGCGTGAAACGGACACCCGAGCTGAAAGTTATGAATGTTTTAATATAGCACCTTTTGTCACACAATCTTGGATATTGAAGAGTTCGGGCCGAAGAGGGATGTTCGGGCCGAAGTGGTGTTCGGGGCGAAGTGGGATGTTCGGGTCGAAGTGGTGTTCGGGCCAAAGTTCGGAGTTCGGACCGAGGATGATGTTCGGGCCAAGGTTGAAATTCGGGCCGAGGTTGAAGTTCGGGACGAAAATGAAGTTCGGGCCGGGAACAGTGTAGAGTTCGGGCCGAACTTTTTCTTGGCAGTGACGAACGAACCAGCTATTTTGGTTACTCGTGGGCGTGAAACGGACACCCGAGCTGAAAGTTATGAATGTTTTAGTATAGCACCTTTTGTCACACAATCTTGGATATTGAAGAGTTTGGGCCGAAGAGGGATGTTCGGGCCGAAGTGGTGTTCGGGCCGAAGTGGGATGTTCGGGCCGAAGTGGTGTTTGGGCCGAAGTTCGGTGTTCGGGCCGAGGATGATGTTCGGACTGAGGTTGAAGTTCGGGCCGAGGTCTGAGTTCGGGCCGAGGTTGAAGTTCGGGCCGAGGTTGAAGTTCGGGCCGAAAATGAAGTTCGTGCCGGGAACAGTGAAGAGTTCGGGCCGAACTTGTTCTTGGCAGTGACGAACGAACCAGCTATTTTGGTTACTCGTGGGCGTGAAACGGACACCCGAGCTGAAAGTTATGAATGTGTTAGTATAACACCTTTTGTCACACAATCTTGGATATTGAAGAGTTCGGGCCGAAGAGGGATGTTCGGGCCGAAGTGGTGTTCGGCCGAAGTGGGATGTTCGGGCCGAAGTTGTGTTCGGGCCGAAGTTCGATGTTCGGGCCGAGGATGATGTTCGGGCCGAGGTTTAAGTTCGGGCCAAGGTCCGAGTTCGGGCCGAGGTTGAAGTTCGGGCCGAGGTTGAAGTTCGGGCTGAAAATGAAGTTCGGGCCGAGAACAGTGAAGAGTTCGGGCCGAACTTGTTCTTGGCAGTGACGAACGAACCAGCTATTTTGGTTACTCGTGGGCGTGAAACGGACACCCGAGTTGAAAGTTATGAATGTTTTAGTATAGCACCTTTTGTCACACAATCTTGGATATTGAAGAGTTTGGGCCGAAGAGGGATGTTCGGGCCGAAGTGGTGTTCGGGCCGAAGTGGGATGTTCGGGCCGAAGTGGTGTTCGGGCCGAAGTTCGGTGTTCGGGCCGAGGATGATGTTCGGACTGAGGTTGAAGTTCGGGCCGAGGTCTGAGTTCGGGCCGAGGTTGAAGTTCGGGCCGTGGTTGAAGTTCGGGCCGAAAATGAAGTTCGGGCCGGGAACAATGAAGAGTTCGGGCCGAACTTGTTCTTGGCAGTGACGAACGAACCAGCTATTTGGGTTACTCGTGGGCGTGAAACGGACACCCCAGCTGAAAGTTATGAATGTTTTAATATAACACCTTTTGTCACACAATCTTGGATATTGAAGAGTTCGGGCCGAAGAGGGATGTTCGGGCCGAAGTGGTGTTCGGCCGAAGTGGGATGTTCGGGCCGAAGTTGTGTTCGGGCCGAAGTTCGATGTTCGGGCCGAGGATGATGTTCGGGCCGAGGTTTAAGTTCGGGCCAAGGTCCGAGTTCGGGCCGAGGTTGAAGTTCGGGCCGAGGTTGAAGTTCGGGCTGAAAATGAAGTTCGGGCCGAGAACAGTGAAGAGTTCGGGCCGAACTTGTTCTTGGCAGTGACGAACGAACCAGTTATTTTTGTTACTCGTGGGCGTTAAACCGACACCCGAGCTGAAAGTTATGAATGTTTTAGTATAGCACCTTTTTTCACACAATCTTGGATATTGAAGAGTTCGAGCCGAAGAGGGATGTTCGGGCCGAAATGGTGTTCAGGCCGAAGTGGGATGTTCCAGCCGAAGTGGTGTTCGGGCCGAAGTCATGTTCGGGCCGAAGTGGTGTTCGGGCCGAAGTTCGGTGTTCGGGCCGAGGATGATGTTCGGGCCGAGGTTGAAGTTCGGGCCGAGGTCGGACTTCGGGCCGAGGTTGAAGTTCGGGCCGAGGTTGAAGTTCGGGCCGAAAATGAAGTTCGGGCCGGGAACAGTGAAGTGTTCGGGCCGAACTTGTTCTTGGCAGTGACGAACGAACCAGCTATTTTGGTTACTCGTGGGCGTGAAACGGACACCCGAGCTGAAAGTTATGAATGTTTTAATATAGCACCTTTTGTCACACAATCTTGGATATTGAAGAGTTCGGGCCGAAGAGGGATGTTCGGGCCGAAGTGGTGTTCGGGGCGAAGTGGGATGTTCGGGTCGAAGTGGTGTTCGGGCTAAAGTTCGGAGTTCGGACCGAGGATGATGTTCGGGCCGAGGTTGAAATTCGGGCCGAGGTTGAAGTTCGGGACGAAAATGAAGTTCGGGCCGGGAACAGTGTAGAGTTCGGGCCGAACTTGTTCTTGGCAGTGACGAACGAACCAGCTATTTTGGTTACTCGTGGGCGTGAAACGGACACCCGAGCTGAAAGTTATGAATGTTTTAGTATAGCACCTTTTGTCACACAATCTTGGATATTGAAGAGTTCGGGCCGAAGAGGGATGTTCGGGCCGAACTGGTGTTCGGGCCGAAGTGGGATGTTCAGGCCGAAGTGGTGTTCGGGCCGAAGTGGTGTTCGGGCCAAAGTTCGGTGTTCGGGCCGAGGATGATGTTCGGGCCGAGGTTGAAGTTCGGGCCGAGGTCGGAGTTCGGGCCGAGGTCGGAGTTCGGGCCGAGGTTGAAGTTCGGGCCGTGGTTGAAGTTCGGGCCGAAAATGAAGTTCGGGCCGGGAACAGTGAAGAGTTCGGGCCGAACTTGTTCTTGGCAGTGACGAACGAACCAGCTATTTGGGTTACTCGTGGGCGTGAAACGGACACCCCAGCTGAAAGTTATGAATGTTTTAATATAGCACCTTTTGTCACACAATCTTGGATATTGAAGAGTTCGGGCCGAAGAGGGATGTTCGGGCCGAAGTGGTGTTCGGCCGAAGTGGGATGTTCGGGCCGAAGTTGTGTTCGGGCCGAAGTTCGATGTTCGGGCCGAGGATGATGTTCGGGCCGAGGTTTAAGTTCGGGCCAAGGTCCGAGTTCGGGCCGAGGTTGAAGTTCGGGCCGAGGTTGAAGTTCGGGCTGAAAATGAAGTTCGGGCCGAGAACAGTGAAGAGTTCGGGCCGAACTTGTTCTTGGCAGTGACGAACGAACCAGTTATTTTTGTTACTCGTGGGCGTGAAACCGACACCCGAGCTGAAAGTTATGAATGTTTTAGTATAGCACCTTTTTTCACACAATCTTGGATATTGAAGAGTTCGAGCCGAAGAGGGATGTTCGGGCCGAAATGGTGTTCAGGCCGAAGTGGGATGTTCCGGCCGAAGTGGTGTTCGGGCCGAAGTGATGTTCGGGCCGAAGTGGTGTTCGGGCCGAAGTTCGGTGTTCGGGCCGAGGATGATGTTCGGGCCGAGGTTGAAGTTCGGGCCGAGGTCGGACTTCGGGCCGAGGTTGAAGTTCGGGCCGAGGTTGAAGTTCGGGCCGAAAATGAAGTTCGGGCCGGGAACAGTGAAGTGTTCGGGCCGAACTTGTTCTTGGCAGTGACGAACGAACCAGCTATTTTGGTTACTCGTGGGCGTGAAACGGACACCCGAGCTGAAAGTTATGAATGTTTTAATATAGCACATTTTGTCACACAATCTTGGATATTGAAGAGTTCGGGCCGAAGAGGGATGTTCGGGCCGAAGTGGTGTTCGGGGCGAAGTGGGATGTTCGGGTCGAAGTGGTGTTCGGGCCAAAGTTCGGAGTTCGGACCGAGGATGATGTTCGGGCCGAGGTTGAAATTCGGGACGAAAATGAAGTTCGGGTCGGGAACAGTGTAGAGTTCGGGCCGAACTTTTTCTTGGCAGTGACGAACGAACCAGCTATTTTGGTTACTCGTGGGCGTGAAACGGACACCCGAGCTGAAAGTTATGAATGTTTTAGTATAGCACCTTTTGTCACACAATCTTGGATATTGAAGAGTTTGGGCCGAAGAGGGATGTTCGGGCCGAAGTGGTGTTCGGGCCGAAGTGGGATGTTCGGGCCGAAGTGGTGTTCGGGCCGAAGTTCGGTGTTCGGGCCGAGGATGATGTTCGGACTGAGGTTGAAGTTCGGGCCGAGGTCTGAGTTCGGGCCGAGGTTGAAGTTCGGGCCGAGGTTGAAGTTCGGGCCGAAAATGAAGTTCGTGCCGGGAACAGTGAAGAGTTCGGGCCGAACTTGTTCTTGGCAGTGACGAACGAACCAGCTATTTGGGTTACTCGTGGGCGTGAAACGGACACCCCAGCTGAAAGTTATGAATGTTTTAATATAGCACCTTTTGTCACACAATCTTGGATATTGAAGAGTTCGGGCCGAAGAGGGATGTTCGGGCCGAAGTGGTGTTCGGCCGAAGTGGGATGTTCGGGCCGAAGTTGTGTTCGGGCCGAAGTTCGATGTTCGGGCCGAGGATGATGTTCGGGCCGAGGTTTAAGTTCGGGCCAAGGTCCGAGTTCGGGCCGAGGTTGAAGTTCGGGCCGAGGTTGAAGTTCGGGCTGAAAATGAAGTTCGGGCCGAGAACAGTGAAGAGTTCGGGCCGAACTTGTTCTTGGCAGTGACGAACGAACCAGCTATTTTGGTTACTCGTGGGCGTGAAACGGACACCCGAGTTGAAAGTTATGAATGTTTTAGTATAGCACCTTTTGTCACACAATCTTGGATATTGAAGAGTTTGGGCCGAAGAGGGATGTTCGGGCCGAAGTGGTGTTCGGGCCGAAGTGGGATGTTCGGGCCGAAGTGGTGTTCGGGCCGAAGTTCGGTGTTCGGGCCGAGGATGATGTTCGGACTGAGGTTGAAGTTCGGGCCGAGGTCTGAGTTCGGGCCGAGGTTGAAGTTCGGGCCGTGGTTGAAGTTCGGGCCGAAAATGAAGTTCGGGCCGGGAACAATGAAGAGTTCGGGCCGAACTTGTTCTTGGCAGTGACGAACGAACCAGCTATTTGGGTTACTCGTGGGCGTGAAACGGACACCCCAGCTGAAAGTTATGAATGTTTTAATATAACACCTTTTGTCACACAATCTTGGATATTGAAGAGTTCGGGCCGAAGAGGGATGTTCGGGCCGAAGTGGTGTTCGGCCGAAGTGGGATGTTCGGGCCGAAGTTGTGTTCGGGCCGAAGTTCGATGTTCGGGCCGAGGATGATGTTCGGGCCGAGGTTTAAGTTCGGGCCAAGGTCCGAGTTCGGGCCGAGGTTGAAGTTCGGGCCGAGGTTGAAGTTCGGGCTGAAAATGAAGTTCGGGCCGAGAACAGTGAAGAGTTCGGGCCGAACTTGTTCTTGGCAGTGACGAACGAACCAGTTATTTTTGTTACTCGTGGGCGTTAAACCGACACCCGAGCTGAAAGTTATGAATGTTTTAGTATAGCACCTTTTTTCACACAATCTTGGATATTGAAGAGTTCGAGCCGAAGAGGGATGTTCGGGCCGAAATGGTGTTCAGGCCGAAGTGGGATGTTCCAGCCGAAGTGGTGTTCGGGCCGAAGTCATGTTCGGGCCGAAGTGGTGTTCGGGCCGAAGTTCGGTGTTCGGGCCGAGGATGATGTTCGGGCCGAGGTTGAAGTTCGGGCCGAGGTCGGACTTCGGGCCGAGGTTGAAGTTCGGGCCGAGGTTGAAGTTCGGGCCGAAAATGAAGTTCGGGCCGGGAACAGTGAAGTGTTCGGGCCGAACTTGTTCTTGGCAGTGACGAACGAACCAGCTATTTTGGTTACTCGTGGGCGTGAAACGGACACCCGAGCTGAAAGTTATGAATGTTTTAATATAGCACCTTTTGTCACACAATCTTGGATATTGAAGAGTTCGGGCCGAAGAGGGATGTTCGGGCCGAAGTGGTGTTCGGGGCGAAGTGGGATGTTCGGGTCGAAGTGGTGTTCGGGCTAAAGTTCGGAGTTCGGACCGAGGATGATGTTCGGGCCGAGGTTGAAATTCGGGCCGAGGTTGAAGTTCGGGACGAAAATGAAGTTCGGGCCGGGAACAGTGTAGAGTTCGGGCCGAACTTGTTCTTGGCAGTGACGAACGAACCAGCTATTTTGGTTACTCGTGGGCGTGAAACGGACACCCGAGCTGAAAGTTATGAATGTTTTAGTATAGCACCTTTTGTCACACAATCTTGGATATTGAAGAGTTCGGGCCGAAGAGGGATGTTCGGGCCGAACTGGTGTTCGGGCCGAAGTGGGATGTTCAGGCCGAAGTGGTGTTCGGGCCGAAGTGGTGTTCGGGCCAAAGTTCGGTGTTCGGGCCGAGGATGATGTTCGGGCCGAGGTTGAAGTTCGGGCCGAGGTCGGAGTTCGGGCCGAGGTCGGAGTTCGGGCCGAGGTTGAAGTTCGGGCCGTGGTTGAAGTTCGGGCCGAAAATGAAGTTCGGGCCGGGAACAGTGAAGAGTTCGGGCCGAACTTGTTCTTGGCAGTGACGAACGAACCAGCTATTTGGGTTACTCGTGGGCGTGAAACGGACACCCCAGCTGAAAGTTATGAATGTTTTAATATAGCACCTTTTGTCACACAATCTTGGATATTGAAGAGTTCGGGCCGAAGAGGGATGTTCGGGCCGAAGTGGTGTTCGGCCGAAGTGGGATGTTCGGGCCGAAGTTGTGTTCGGGCCGAAGTTCGATGTTCGGGCCGAGGATGATGTTCGGGCCGAGGTTTAAGTTCGGGCCAAGGTCCGAGTTCGGGCCGAGGTTGAAGTTCGGGCCGAGGTTGAAGTTCGGGCTGAAAATGAAGTTCGGGCCGAGAACAGTGAAGAGTTCGGGCCGAACTTGTTCTTGGCAGTGACGAACGAACCAGTTATTTTTGTTACTCGTGGGCGTGAAACCGACACCCGAGCTGAAAGTTATGAATGTTTTAGTATAGCACCTTTTTTCACACAATCTTGGATATTGAAGAGTTCGAGCCGAAGAGGGATGTTCGGGCCGAAATGGTGTTCAGGCCGAAGTGGGATGTTCCGGCCGAAGTGGTGTTCGGGCCGAAGTGATGTTCGGGCCGAAGTGGTGTTCGGGCCGAAGTTCGGTGTTCGGGCCGAGGATGATGTTCGGGCCGAGGTTGAAGTTCGGGCCGAGGTCGGACTTCGGGCCGAGGTTGAAGTTCGGGCCGAGGTTGAAGTTCGGGCCGAAAATGAAGTTCGGGCCGGGAACAGTGAAGTGTTCGGGCCGAACTTGTTCTTGGCAGTGACGAACGAACCAGCTATTTTGGTTACTCGTGGGCGTGAAACGGACACCCGAGCTGAAAGTTATGAATGTTTTAATATAGCACATTTTGTCACACAATCTTGGATATTGAAGAGTTCGGGCCGAAGAGGGATGTTCGGGCCGAAGTGGTGTTCGGGGCGAAGTGGGATGTTCGGGTCGAAGTGGTGTTCGGGCCAAAGTTCGGAGTTCGGACCGAGGATGATGTTCGGGCCGAGGTTGAAATTCGGGACGAAAATGAAGTTCGGGTCGGGAACAGTGTAGAGTTCGGGCCGAACTTTTTCTTGGCAGTGACGAACGAACCAGCTATTTTGGTTACTCGTGGGCGTGAAACGGACACCCGAGCTGAAAGTTATGAATGTTTTAGTATAGCACCTTTTGTCACACAATCTTGGATATTGAAGAGTTTGGGCCGAAGAGGGATGTTCGGGCCGAAGTGGTGTTCGGGCCGAAGTGGGATGTTCGGGCCGAAGTGGTGTTCGGGCCGAAGTTCGGTGTTCGGGCCGAGGATGATGTTCGGACTGAGGTTGAAGTTCGGGCCGAGGTCTGAGTTCGGGCCGAGGTTGAAGTTCGGGCCGAGGTTGAAGTTCGGGCCGAAAATGAAGTTCGTGCCGGGAACAGTGAAGAGTTCGGGCCGAACTTGTTCTTGGCAGTGACGAACGAACCAGCTATTTTGGTTACTCGTGGGCGTGAAACGGACACCCGAGCTGAAAGTTATGAATGTGTTAGTATAACACCTTTTGTCACACAATCTTGGATATTGAAGAGTTCGGGCCGAAGAGGGATGTTCGGGCCGAAGTGGTGTTCGGCCGAAGTGGGATGTTCGGGCCGAAGTTGTGTTCGGGCCGAAGTTCGATGTTCGGGCCGAGGATGATGTTCGGGCCGAGGTTTAAGTTCGGGCCAAGGTCCGAGTTCGGGCCGAGGTTGAAGTTCGGGCCGAGGTTGAAGTTCGGGCTGAAAATGAAGTTCGGGCCGAGAACAGTGAAGAGTTCGGGCCGAACTTGTTCTTGGCAATGACGAACGAACCAGCTATTTTGGTTACTCGTGGGCGTGAAACGGACACCCGAGCTGAAAGTTATGAATGTTTTAGTATAGCACCTTTTGTCACACAATCTTGGATATTGAAGAATTTGGGCCGAAGAGGGATGTTCGGGCCGAAGTGGTGTTCGGGCCGAAGTGGGATGTTCGGGCCGAAGTGGTGTTCGGGCCGAAGTTCGGTGTTCGGGCCGAGGATGATGTTCGGACTGAGGTTGAAGTTCGGGCCGAGGTCTGAGTTCGGGCCGAGGTTGAAGTTCGGGCCGAGGTCGGACTTCGGGCCGAGGTTGAAGTTCGGGCCGAGGTTGAAGTTCGGGCCGAAAATGAAGTTCGGGCCGGGAACAGTGAAGTGTTCGGGCCGAACTTGTTCTTGGCAGTGACGAACGAACCAGCTATTTTGGTTACTCGTGGGCGTGAAACGGACACCCGAGCTGAAAGTTATGAATGTTTTAATATAGCACCTTTTGTCACACAATCTTGGATATTGAAGAGTTCGGGCCGAAGAGGGATGTTCGGGCCGAAGTGGTGTTCGGGGCGAAGTGGGATGTTCGGGTCGAAGTGGTGTTCGGGCCAAAGTTCGGAGTTCGGACCGAGGATGATGTTCGGGCCAAGGTTGAAATTCGGGCCGAGGTTGAAGTTCGGGACGAAAATGAAGTTCGGGCCGGGAACAGTGTAGAGTTCGGGCCGAACTTTTTCTTGGCAGTGACGAACGAACCAGCTATTTTGGTTACTCGTGGGCGTGAAACGGACACCCGAGCTGAAAGTTATGAATGTTTTAGTATAGCACCTTTTGTCACACAATCTTGGATATTGAAGAGTTTGGGCCGAAGAGGGATGTTCGGGCCGAAGTGGTGTTCGGGCCGAAGTGGGATGTTCGGGCCGAAGTGGTGTTTGGGCCGAAGTTCGGTGTTCGGGCCGAGGATGATGTTCGGACTGAGGTTGAAGTTCGGGCCGAGGTCTGAGTTCGGGCCGAGGTTGAAGTTCGGGCCGAGGTTGAAGTTCGGGCCGAAAATGAAGTTCGTGCCGGGAACAGTGAAGAGTTCGGGCCGAACTTGTTCTTGGCAGTGACGAACGAACCAGCTATTTTGGTTACTCGTGGGCGTGAAACGGACACCCGAGCTGAAAGTTATGAATGTGTTAGTATAACACCTTTTGTCACACAATCTTGGATATTGAAGAGTTCGGGCCGAAGAGGGATGTTCGGGCCGAAGTGGTGTTCGGCCGAAGTGGGATGTTCGGGCCGAAGTTGTGTTCGGGCCGAAGTTCGATGTTCGGGCCGAGGATGATGTTCGGGCCGAGGTTTAAGTTCGGGCCAAGGTCCGAGTTCGGGCCGAGGTTGAAGTTCGGGCCGAGGTTGAAGTTCGGGCTGAAAATGAAGTTCGGGCCGAGAACAGTGAAGAGTTCGGGCCGAACTTGTTCTTGGCAGTGACGAACGAACCAGCTATTTTGGTTACTCGTGGGCGTGAAACGGACACCCGAGTTGAAAGTTATGAATGTTTTAGTATAGCACCTTTTGTCACACAATCTTGGATATTGAAGAGTTTGGGCCGAAGAGGGATGTTCGGGCCGAAGTGGTGTTCGGGCCGAAGTGGGATGTTCGGGCCGAAGTGGTGTTCGGGCCGAAGTTCGGTGTTCGGGCCGAGGATGATGTTCGGACTGAGGTTGAAGTTCGGGCCGAGGTCTGAGTTCGGGCCGAGGTTGAAGTTCGGGCCGTGGTTGAAGTTCGGGCCGAAAATGAAGTTCGGGCCGGGAACAATGAAGAGTTCGGGCCGAACTTGTTCTTGGCAGTGACGAACGAACCAGCTATTTGGGTTACTCGTGGGCGTGAAACGGACACCCCAGCTGAAAGTTATGAATGTTTTAATATAACACCTTTTGTCACACAATCTTGGATATTGAAGAGTTCGGGCCGAAGAGGGATGTTCGGGCCGAAGTGGTGTTCGGCCGAAGTGGGATGTTCGGGCCGAAGTTGTGTTCGGGCCGAAGTTCGATGTTCGGGCCGAGGATGATGTTCGGGCCGAGGTTTAAGTTCGGGCCAAGGTCCGAGTTCGGGCCGAGGTTGAAGTTCGGGCCGAGGTTGAAGTTCGGGCTGAAAATGAAGTTCGGGCCGAGAACAGTGAAGAGTTCGGGCCGAACTTGTTCTTGGCAGTGACGAACGAACCAGTTATTTTTGTTACTCGTGGGCGTTAAACCGACACCCGAGCTGAAAGTTATGAATGTTTTAGTATAGCACCTTTTTTCACACAATCTTGGATATTGAAGAGTTCGAGCCGAAGAGGGATGTTCGGGCCGAAATGGTGTTCAGGCCGAAGTGGGATGTTCCAGCCGAAGTGGTGTTCGGGCCGAAGTCATGTTCGGGCCGAAGTGGTGTTCGGGCCGAAGTTCGGTGTTCGGGCCGAGGATGATGTTCGGGCCGAGGTTGAAGTTCGGGCCGAGGTCGGACTTCGGGCCGAGGTTGAAGTTCGGGCCGAGGTTGAAGTTCGGGCCGAAAATGAAGTTCGGGCCGGGAACAGTGAAGTGTTCGGGCCGAACTTGTTCATGGCAGTGACGAACGAACCAGCTATTTTGGTTACTCGTGGGCGTGAAACGGACACCCGAGCTGAAAGTTATGAATGTTTTAATATAGCACCTTTTGTCACACAATCTTGGATATTGAAGAGTTCGGGCCGAAGAGGGATGTTCGGGCCGAAGTGGTGTTCGGGGCGAAGTGGGATGTTCGGGTCGAAGTGGTGTTCGGGCTAAAGTTCGGAGTTCGGACCGAGGATGATGTTCGGGCCGAGGTTGAAATTCGGGCCGAGGTTGAAGTTCGGGACGAAAATGAAGTTCGGGCCGGGAACAGTGTAGAGTTCGGGCCGAACTTGTTCTTGGCAGTGACGAACGAACCAGCTATTTTGGTTACTCGTGGGCGTGAAACGGACACCCGAGCTGAAAGTTATGAATGTTTTAGTATAGCACCTTTTGTCACACAATCTTGGATATTGAAGAGTTCGGGCCGAAGAGGGATGTTCGGGCCGAACTGGTGTTCGGGCCGAAGTGGGATGTTCAGGCCGAAGTGGTGTTCGGGCCGAAGTGGTGTTCGGGCCGAAGTTCGGTGTTCGGGCCGAGGATGATGTTCGGGCCGAGGTTGAAGTTCGGGCCGAGGTCGGAGTTCGGGCCGAGGTCGGAGTTCGGGCCGAGGTTGAAGTTCGGGCCGAGGTTGAAGTTCGGGCCGAAAATGAAGTTCGGGCCGGGAACTGTGAAGAGTACGGGCCGAACTTGTTCTTGGCAGTGACGAACGAACCAGCTATTTTGGTTACTCGTGGGCATGAAACGAACATCCCAGCTGAAAGTTATGAATGTTTTAATATAGCACCTTTTGTCACACAATCTTGGATATTGAAAAGTTCGGGCCGAAGAGGGATGTTCGGGCCGAAGTGGTGTTCGGGCCGAAGTGGGATGTTCGGGCCGAAGTTGTGTTCGGGCCGAAGTTTGATGTTCGGGCCGAGGATGATGTTCGGGCCGAGGTTGAAGTTCGGGCCGAGGTCGGAGTTCGGGCCGAGGTTGAAGTTCGGGCCGAGGTTGAAGTTCGGGCCGAAAATGAAGTTCGGGCCGAGAACAGTGAAGAGTTCGGGCCGAACTTGTTCTTGGCAGTGACGAACGAACCAGTTATTTTGGTTACTCGTGGGCATGAAACGGACACCCGAGCTGAAAGTTATGAATGTTTTAGTATAGCACCTTTTTTTCACACAATCTTGGATATTGAAGAGTTCGAGCCGAAGAGGGATGTTCGGGCCGAAGTGGTGTTCAGGCCGAAGTGGGATGTTCGGGCCGAAGTGGTGTTCGGGCCGAAGTGGTGTTCGGACCGAAGTGGTGTTTGGGCCGAAGTGGTGTTCGGGCCGAAGTCGGTGTTCGGGCCGAGGATGATGTTCGGGCCGAGGTTGAAGTTCGGGCCGAGGTCGGAGTTCGGGCTGAGGTTGAAGTTCGGGCCGAGGTTGAAGTTCGGGCCGAAAATGAAGTTCGGGCCGGGAACAGTGAAGTGTTCGGGCCGAAAATGAAGTTCGGGCCGGGAACAGTGAAGAGTTCGGGCCGAACTTGTTCTTGGCAGTGACGAACGAACCAGCTATTTTGGTTACTCGTGGGCGTGAAACGGACACCCGAGCTGAAAGTTATGAATGTTTTAATATAGCACCTTTTGTCACAAAATCTTGGATATTGAAGAGTTCGGGCCGAAGAGGGATGTTCGGGCCGAAGTGGTGTTCGGGCCGAAGTGGGATGTTCGGGCCGAAGTGGTGTTCGGGCCGAAGTGGTGTTCGGGCCGAAGTGGTGTTCGGGCCGAGGATGATGTTCGGGCCGAGGTTGAAGTTCGGGCCGAGGTCGGAGTTCGGGCCGAGGTCGGAGTTCGGGCCGAGGTTCAAGTTCGGGCCGTGGTTGAAGTTCGGGCCGAAAATGAAGTTCGGGCCGGGATCAGTGAAGAGTTCGGGCCGAAAATGAAGTTCGGGCCGGGAACAGTGAAGAGTTCGGGCCGACCTTGTTCTTGGCAGTGACGAACGAACCAGCTATTTTGGTTACTCGTGGGCGTGAAACGGACACCCGAGCTGAAAGTTATGAATGTTTTAGTATAGCACCTTTTGTCACACAATCTTGGATATTGAAGAGTTCGGGCCGAAGAGGGATGTTCGGGCCGAACTGGTGTTCGGGCCGAAGTGGGATGTTCAGGCCGAACTGGTGTTCGGGCCGAAGTTCGGTGTTCGGGCCGAGGATGATGTTCGGGCCGAGGTTGAAGTTCGGGCCGAGGCTGGAGTTCGGGCCGAGGTCGGAGTTCGGGCCGAGGTTGAAGTTCGGGCCGAGGTTGAAGTTCGGGCCGAAAATGAAGTTCGGGCCGGGAACAGTGAAGAGTACGGGCCGAACTTGTTCTTGGTAGTGACGAACGAACCAGCTATTTTGGTTACTCGTGGGCATGAAACGAACATCCCAGCTGAAAGTTATGAATGTTTTAATATAGCACCTTTTGTCACACAATCTTGGATATTGAAAAGTTCGGGCCGAAGAGGGATGTTCGGGCCGAAGTGGTGTTCGGGCCGAAGTGGGATGTTCGGGCCGAAGTTGTGTTCGGGCCGAATTTTGATGTTCGGGCCGAGGATGATGTTCGGGCCGAGGTTGAAGTTCGGGCCGAGGTCGGAGTTCGGGCCGAGGTTGAAGTTCGGGACGAGGTTGAAGTTCGGGCCGAAAATGAAGTTCGGGCCGAGAACAGTGAAGAGTTCGGGCCGAACTTGTTCTTGGCAGTGACGAACGAACCAGTTATTTTGGTTACTCGTGGGCATGAAACGGACACCCGAGCTGAAAGTTATGAATGTTTTAATATAGCACCTTTTGTCACACAATCTTGGATATTGAAGAGTTCGGGCCGAAGAGGGATGTTCGGGCCGAAGTGGTGTTCGGGGCGAAGTGGGATGTTCGGGTCGAAGTGGTGTTCGGGCCGAAGTGGTGTTCGGACCGAAGTGGTGTTCGGGCCGAAGTGGTGTTCGGGCCGAAGTCGGTGTTCGGGCCGAGGATGATGTTCGGGCCGAGGTTGAAGTTCGGGCCGAGGTCGGAGTTCGGGCCGAGGTTGAAGTTCGGGCCGAGGTTGAAGTTCGGGCCGAAAATGAAGTTCGGGCCGGGAACAGTGAAGTGTTCGGGCCGAAAATGAAGTTCGGGCCGGGAACAGTGAAGAGTTCGGGCCGAACTTGTTCTTGGCAGTGACGAACGAACCATCTATTTTGGTTACTCGTGGGCGTGAAACGGACACCCGAGCTGAAAGTTATGAATGTTTTAATATAGCACCTTTTGTCACAAAATCTTGGATATTGAAGAGTTCGGGCCGAAGAGGGATGTTCGGGCCGAAGTGGTGTTCGGGCCGAAGTGGGATGTTCGGGCCGAAGTGGTGTTCGGGCCGAAGTGGTGTTCGGGCCGAACTTCGGTGTTCGGGCCGAGGATGATGTTCGGGCCGAGGTTGAAGTTCGGGCCGAGGTCGGAGTTCGGGCCGCGGTCGGAGTTCGGGCCGAGGTTCAAGTTCGGGCCGTGGTTGAAGTTCGGGCCGAAAATGAAGTTCGGGCCGGGATCAGTGAAGAGTTCGGGCCGAACTTGTTCATGGCAGTGACGAACGAACCAGCTATTTTGGTTACTCGTGGGCGTGAAACGGACACCCCCGATGAAAGTTATGAATGTTTTAATATAGCCCCTTTTGTCACACAATCTTGGATATTGAAGAGTTCGGGCCGAAGAGGGATGTTCGGGCCGAAGTGGTGTCCGGGCCGAAGTGGGATGTTCGGGCCGAAGTTGTGTTCGTGCCGAAGTTCGATGTTCGAACCAAGGATGATGTTCGGGCCGAGGTTGAAGTTCGGGCCGAGGTCGGAGTTCGGGCCGAGGTTGAAGTTCGGGCCGAGGTTGAAGTTCGGGCCGAAAATGAAGTTCGGGCCGGGAACAGTGAAGAGTTCGGGCCGAAAATGAAGTTCGGGCCGGGAACAGTGAAGAGTTCGGGCCGAACTTGTTCTTGGCAGTGACGAACGAACCTGCTATTTTGGTTACTCGTGGGCGTGAAATGGACACCCGAGCTGAAAGTTATGAATGTTTTAATATAGCACATTTTGTCACAAAATCTTGGATATTGAAGAGTTCGGGCCGAAGAGGGATGTTCAGGACGAAGTGGTGTTCGGGCCGAAGTGGGATGTTCTGGCCGAAGTGGTGTTCGGGCCGAAGTGGTGTTCGGGCCAAAGTTCGGTGTTCGGGCCGAGGATGATGTTCGGGCCGAGGTTGAAGTTCGGGCCGAGGTCGGAGTTCGGGCCGAGGTCGGAGTTCGGGCCGAGGTTGAAGTTCGGGCCGTGGTTGAAGTTCGGGCCGAAAATGAAGTTCGGGCCGGGAACAGTGAAGAGTTCGGGCCGAACTTGTTCTTGGCAGTGACGAACGAACCAGCTATTTGGGTTACTCGTGGGCGTGAAACGGACACCCCAGCTGAAAGTTATGAATGTTTTAATATAGCACCTTTTGTCACACAATCTTGGATATTGAAGAGTTCGGGCCGAAGAGGGATGTTCGGGCCGAAGTGGTGTTCGGCCGAAGTGGGATGTTCGGGCCGAAGTTGTGTTCGGGCCGAAGTTCGATGTTCGGGCCGAGGATGATGTTCGGGCCGAGGTTTAAGTTCGGGCCGAGGTCCGAGTTCGGGCCGAGGTTGAAGTTCGGGCCGAGGTTGAAGTTCGGGCTGAAAATGAAGTTCGGGCCGAGAACAGTGAAGAGTTCGGGCCGAACTTGTTCTTGGCAGTGACGAACGAACCAGTTATTTTGGTTACTCGTGGGCGTGAAACCGACACCCGAGCTGAAAGTTATGAATGTTTTAGTATAGCACCTTTTTTCACACAATCTTGGATATTGAAGAGTTCGAGCCGAAGAGGGATGTTTGGGCCGAAATGGTGTTCAGGCCGAAGTGGGATGTTCGGGCCGAAGTGGTGTTCGGGCCGAAGTGATGTTCGGGCCGAAGTGGTGTTCGGGCCGAAGTTCGGTGTTCGGGCCGAGGATGATGTTCGGGCCGAGGTTGAAGTTCGGGCCGAGGTCGGACTTCGGGCCGAGGTTGAAGTTCGGGCCGAGGTTGAAGTTCGGGCCGAAAATGAAGTTCGGGCCGGGAACAGTGAAGTGTTCGGGCCGAACTTGTTCTTGGCAGTGACGAACGAACCAGCTATTTTGGTTACTCGTGGGCGTGAAACGGACGCCCGAGCTGAAAGTTATGAATGTTTTAATATAGCACCTTTTGTCACACAATCTTGGATATTGAAGAGTTCGGGCCGAAGAGGGATGTTCGGGCCGACGTGGTGTTCGGGGCGAAGTGGGATGTTCGGGTCGAAGTGGTGTTCGGGCCAAAGTTCGGAGTTCGGACCGAGGATGATGTTCGGGCCGAGGTTGAAATTCGGGCCGAGGTTGAAGTTCGGGACGAAAATGAAGTTCGGGCCGGGAACCGTGTAGAGTTCGGGCCGAACTTGTTCTTGGCAGTGACGAACGAACCAGCTATTTTGGTTACTCGTGGGCGTGAAACGGACACCCGAGCTGAAAGTTATGAATGTTTTAGTATAGCACCTTTTGTCACACAATCTTGGATATTGAAGAGTTTGGGCCGAAGAGGGATGTTCGGGCCGAAGTGGTGTTCGGGCCGAAGTGGGATGTTCGGGCCGAAGTGGTGTTCGGGCCGAAGTTCGGTGTTCGGGCCGAGGATGATGTTCGGACTGAGGTTGAAGTTCGGGCCGAGGTCTGAGTTCGGGCCGAGGTTGAAGTTCGGGCCGAGGTTGAAGTTCGGGCCGAAAATGAAGTTCGTGCCGGGAACAGTGAAGAGTTCGGGCCGAACTTGTTCTTGGCAGTGACGAACGAACCAGCTATTTTGGTTACTCGTGGGCGTGAAACGGACACCCGAGCTGAAAGTTATGAATGTGTTAGTATAACACCTTTTGTCACACAATCTTGGATATTGAAGAGTTCGGGCCGAAGAGGGATGTTCGGGCCGAAGTGGTGTTCGGGCCGAAGTGGGATGTTCGGGCCGAAGCGGTGTTCGGGCCGAAGTTCGGTGTTCGGGCCGAGGATGATGTTCGGGCCGAGGTTGAAGTTCGGGCCGAGGTCGGAGTTCGGGCCGAGGTTGAAGTTCGGGCCGAGGTTGAAGTTCGGGCCGGGAACAGTGAAGAGTTCGGGCCGAACTTGTTCATGGCAGTGACGAACGAACCAGCTATTTTGGTTACTCGTGGGCGTGAAACGGACACCCGAGCTGAAAGTTATGAATGTTTTAGTTAGGGCTGTCAAATCGTGCTATCGTTTCGTGTTGCAGGATAACACGACACGACACGACACGAATTCGTTCAACACGAAAACGACACGGCACGAAGTCGTGTTTTATTTTACTAACACGAACACGACACGATTAAAAAACGATAAACAAGAAAAACACGACAACACAAAATAAATAACAAATTTTTACTTATTACATTTTAAAAACACGACAAACACGATAAACACGACAAAATCATAACTATCGTGTCAATTTCGTGTTAATCTCTGAACACGAACACGCCACGACTTCGTGTTTGTTTTACACAACACGAACACGACAGGAACACGAATTCAAATTTAAGTTTCATCCCAATTTCGTTTCGTTTCATGTATTTTTGTCGTGTCGTGTCAAGTTTTGACAGCCCTATTTTTAGTATAGCACCTTTTGTTACACAATCTTTGATATTGAAGAGTTCGGGCCGAAGAGGGATGTTCGGGCCGAAGTGGTGTTCGGGCCGAAGTGGGATGTTCGGGCCGAAGTGGTGTTCGGGCCGAAGTTCGGTGTTCGGGCCGAGGATGATGTTCGGACCGAGGTTGAAGTTCTGGCCGAGGTCTGAGTTCGGGCCGAGGTTGAAGTTCGGGCCGAAAATGAAGTTCGGACCGGGAACAGTGAAGAGTTCGAGCCGAACTTGTTCTTGGCAGTGACGAACGAACCAGCTATTTTGGTTACTCGTGGGCGTGAAACGGACACCCGTGCTGAAAGTTATGAATGTTTTAGTATAGCACCTTTTGTCACACAATCTTGGATATTGAAGAGTTCTGGCCGAAGAGGGATGTTCGGGCCGAAGTGGTGTTCGGGCCGAAGTGGGATGTTCGGGCCGAAGTGGTGTTCGGGCCGAAGTGGTGTTCGGGTAGAAGTTCGGTGTTCGGGCCGAGGATGATGTTCGGGCCGAGGTTGAAGTTCGGGCCGAGGTCGGAGTTCGGGCCGAGGTTGAGGTTCGGGCCGAGGTTACAGTTCTTGCCGAAAATGAAGTTCGGGCCGGGAACAGTGAAGAGTTCGGGCCGAACTTGTTCTTGGCAGTGACGAACGAACCAGCTATTTTGGTTACTCGTGGGCGTGAAACGGACACCCGAGCTGAAAGTTATGAATGTTTTAGTATAGCAGCACCTTTTGTCACACAATCTTTGATATTGAAGAGTTCGGGCCGAAGAGGGATGTTCGGGCCGAAGTGGTGTTCGGGCCGAAGTGGGATGTTCGGGCCGAAGTGGTGTTCGGGCCGAGGATGATGTTCGGGCCGAGGTTGAAGTTCGGGCCGAGGTTGAAGTTCGGGCCGAGGTCGGAGTTCGGGCCGAGGTTGAAGTTCGGGCCGAGGTTGAAGTTCGGGCCGAAAATGAAGTTCGGGCCGGGAACAGTGAAGAGTTCGGGTCGAACTTGTTCTTGGCAGTGACGAACGAACCAACTATTTTGGTTACTCGTGGGCGTGAAACGGACACCCGAGCTGAAAGTTATGAATGTTTTAGTATAGAACCTTTTGTCACACAATCTTGGATATTGAAGAGTTCGGGCCGAAGAGGGATGTTCGGGCCGAAGTGGTGTTCGGCCGAAGTGGGATGTTCGGGCCGAAGTTGTGTTCGGGCCGAAGTTCGATGTTCGGGCCGAGGATGATGTTCGGGCCGAGGTTTAAGTTCGGGCCGAGGTCCGAGTTCCGGCCGAGGTTGAAGTTCGGGCCGAGGTTGAAGTTCGGGCTGAAAATGAAGTTCGGGCCGAGAACAGTGAAGAGTTCGGGCCGAACTTGTTCTTGGCAGTGACGAACGAACCAGTTATTTTGGTTACTCGTGGGCGTGAAACCGACACCCGAGCTGAAAGTTATGAATGTTTTAGTATAGCACCTTTTTTCACACAATCTTGGATATTGAAGAGTTCGAGCCGAAGAGGGTTGTTCGGGCCGAAATGGTGTTCAGGCCGAAGTGGGATGTTCGGGCCGAAGTGGTGTTCGGGCCGAAGTGATGTTCGGGCCGAAGTGGTGTTCGGGCCGAAGTTCGGTGTTCGGGCCGAGGATGATGTTCGGGCCGAGGTTGAAGTTCGGGCCGAGGTCGGACTTCGGGCCGAGGTTGAAGTTCGGGTCGAGGTTGAAGTTCGGGCCGAAAATGAAGTTCGGGCCGGGAACAGTGAAGTGTTCGGGCCGAACTTGTTCTTGGCAGTGACGAACGAACCAGTTATTTTGGTTACTCGTGGGCGTGAAACCGACACCCGAGCTGAAAGTTATGAATGTTTTAGTATAGCACCTTTTTTCACACAATCTTGGATATTGAAGAGTTCGAGCCGAAGAGGGATGTTCGGGCCGAAATGGTGTTCAGGCCGAAGTGGGATGTTCGGGCCGAAGTGGTGTTCGGGCCGAAGTGATGTTCGGGCCGAAGTGGTGTTCGGGCCGAAGTTCGGTGTTCGGGCCGAGGATGATGTTCGGGCCGAGGTTGAAGTTCGGGTCGAGGTCGGACTTCGGGCCGAGGTTGAAGTTCGGGCCGAGGTTGAAGTTCGGGCCGAAAATGAAGTTCGGGCCGGGAACAGTGAAGTGTTCGGGCCGAACTTGTTCTTGGCAGTGACGAACGAACCAGCTATTTTGGTTACTCGTGGGCGTGAAACGGACACCCGAGCTGAAAGTTATGAATGTTTTAATATAGCACCTTTTGTCACACAATCTTGGATATTGAAGAGTTCGGGCCGAAGAGGGATGTTCGGGCCGAAGTGGTGTTCGGGGCGAAGTGGGATGTTCGGGTCGAAGTGGTGTTCGGGCCAAAGTTCGGTGTTCGGACCGAGGATGATGTTCGGGCCGAGGTTGAGGTTCGGGCCGAGGTTACAGTTCTTGCCGAAAATGAAGTTCGGGCCGGGAACAGTGAAGAGTTCGGGCCGAACTTGTTCTTGGCAGTGACGAACGAACCAGCTATTTTGGTTACTCGTGGGCGTGAAACGGACACCCGAGCTGAAAGTTATGAATGTTTTAGTATAGCAGCACCTTTTGTCACACAATCTTTGATATTGAAGAGTTCGGGCCGAAGAGGGATGTTCGGGCCGAAGTGGTGTTCGGGCCGAAGTGGGATGTTCGGGCCGAAGTGGTGTTCGGGCCGAGGATGATGTTCGGGCCGAGGTTGAAGTTCGGGCCGAGGTTGAAGTTCGGGCCGAGGTCGGAGTTCGGGCCGAGGTTGAAGTTCGGGCCGAGGTTGAAGTTCGGGCCGAAAATGAAGTTCGGGCCGGGAACAGTGAAGAGTTCGGGTCGAACTTGTTCTTGGCAGTGACAAACGAACCAACTATTTTGGTTACTCGTGGGCGTGAAACGGACACCCGAGCTGAAAGTTATGAATGTTTTAGTATAGAACCTTTTGTCACACAATCTTGGATATTGAAGAGTTCGGGCCGAAGAGGGATGTTCGGGCCGAAGTGGTGTTCGGCCGAAGTGGGATGTTCGGGCCGAAGTTGTGTTCGGGCCGAAGTTCGATGTTCGGGCCGAGGATGATGTTCGGGCCGAGGTTTAAGTTCGGGCCGAGGTCCGAGTTCCGGCCGAGGTTGAAGTTCGGGCCGAGGTTGAAGTTCGGGCTGAAAATGAAGTTCGGGCCGAGAACAGTGAAGAGTTCGGGCCGAACTTGTTCTTGGCAGTGACGAACGAACCAGTTATTTTGGTTACTCGTGGGCGTGAAACCGACACCCGAGCTGAAAGTTATGAATGTTTTAGTATAGCACCTTTTTTCACACAATCTTGGATATTGAAGAGTTCGAGCCGAAGAGGGTTGTTCGGGCCGAAATGGTGTTCAGGCCGAAGTGGGATGTTCGGGCCGAAGTGGTGTTCGGGCCGAAGTGATGTTCGGGCCGAAGTGGTGTTCGGGCCGAAGTTCGGTGTTCGGGCCGAGGATGATGTTCGGGCCGAGGTTGAAGTTCGGGCCGAGGTCGGACTTCGGGCCGAGGTTGAAGTTCGGGTCGAGGTTGAAGTTCGGGCCGAAAATGAAGTTCGGGCCGGGAACAGTGAAGTGTTCGGGCCGAACTTGTTCTTGGCAGTGACGAACGAACCAGTTATTTTGGTTACTCGTGGGCGTGAAACCGACACCCGAGCTGAAAGTTATGAATGTTTTAGTATAGCACCTTTTTTCACACAATCTTGGATATTGAAGAGTTCGAGCCGAAGAGGGATGTTCGGGCCGAAATGGTGTTCAGGCCGAAGTGGGATGTTCGGGCCGAAGTGGTGTTCGGGCCGAAGTGATGTTCGGGCCGAAGTGGTGTTCGGGCCGAAGTTCGGTGTTCGGGCCGAGGATGATGTTCGGGCCGAGGTTGAAGTTCGGGTCGAGGTCGGACTTCGGGCCGAGGTTGAAGTTCGGGCCGAGGTTGAAGTTCGGGCCGAAAATGAAGTTCGGGCCGGGAACAGTGAAGTGTTCGGGCCGAACTTGTTCTTGGCAGTGACGAACGAACCAGCTATTTTGGTTACTCGTGGGCGTGAAACGGACACCCGAGCTGAAAGTTATGAATGTTTTAATATAGCACCTTTTGTCACACAATCTTGGATATTGAAGAGTTCGGGCCGAAGAGGGATGTTCGGGCCGAAGTGGTGTTCGGGGCGAAGTGGGATGTTCGGGTCGAAGTGGTGTTCGGGCCAAAGTTCGGTGTTCGGACCGAGGATGATGTTCGGGCCGAGGTTGAAATTCGGGCCGAGGTTGAAGTTCGGGACGAAAATGAAGTTTGGGCCGGGAACAGTGTAGAGTTCGGGCCGAACTTGTTCTTGGCAGTGACGAACGAACCAGCTATTTTGGTTACTCGTGGGCGTGAAACGGACACCCGAGCTGAAAGTTATGAATGTTTTAGTATAGCACCTTTTGTCACACAATCTTGGATATTGAAGAGTTTGGGCCGAAGAGGGATGTTCGGGCCGAAGTGGTGTTCGGGCCGAAGTGGGATGTTCGGGCCGAAGTGGTGTTCGGGCCGAAGTTCGGTGTTCGGGCCGAGGATGATGTTCGGACAGAGGTTGAAGTTCGGGCCGAGGTCTGAGTTCGGGCCGAGGTTGAAGTTCGGGCCGAGGTTGAAGTTCGGGCCGAAAATGAAGTTCGGGCCGGGAACAGTGAAGAGTTCGGGCCGAACTTGTTCTTGGCAGTGACGAACGAACCAGCTATTTTGGTTACTCGTGGGCGTGAAACGGACACCCGAGCTGAAAGTTATGAATGTGTTAGTATAACACCTTTTGTCACACAATCTTGGATATTGAAGAGTTCGGGCCGAAGAGGGATGTTCGGGCCGAAGTGGTGTTCGGGCCGAAGTGGGATGTTCGGGCCGAAGCGGTGTTCGGGCCGAAGTTCGATGTTCGGGCCGAGGATGATGTTCGGGCCGAGGTTGAAGTTCGGGCCGAGGTTGGAGTTCGGGCCGAGGTTGAAGTTCGGGCCGAGGTTGAAGTTCGGGCCGGGAACAGTGAAGAGTTCGGGCCGAACTTGTTCTTGGCAGTGACGAACGAACCAGCTATTTTGGTTACTCGTGGGCGTGAAACGGACACCCGAGCTGAAAGTTATGAATGTTTTAGTTAGGGCTGTCAAATCGTGCTATCGTTTCGTGTTGCAGGATAACACGACACGGCACGAATTCGTTCAACACCAAAACGACACGGCACGAAGTCGTGTTTTATTTTACTAACACGAACACGACACGATTAAAAAACGATAAACAAGAAAAACACGACAACACAAAATAAATAACAAATTTCTTACTTATTACATTTTAAAAACACGACAAACATGATAAACACGACAAAATCATAACTATCGTGTCAATTTCGTGTTAATCTCTGAACACGAACACGACACGACTTCGTGTTTGTTTTACACAACACGAACACGACAGGAACACGAATTCAATTTTAAGTTTCGTCCCAATTTCGTTTCGTTTCGTGTATTTTTGTCGTGTCGTGTCAAGTTTTGACAGCCCTATTTTTAGTATAGCACCTTTTGTCACACAATCTTTGATATTGAAGAGTTCGGGCCGAAGAGGGATGTTCGGGCCGAAATGGTGTTCGGGCCGAAGTGGGATGTTCGGGCCGAAGTGGTGTTCGGGCCGAAGTTCGGTGTTCGGGCCGAGGATGATTTTCGGACCGAGGTTGAAGTTCTGGCCGAGGTCTGAGTTTGGGCCGAGGTTGAAGTTCGGGCCGAAAATGAAGTTCGGACCGGGAACAGTGAAGAGTTCGAGCCGAACTTGTTCTTGGCAGTGACGAGCGAACCAGCTATTTTGGTTACTCGTGGGCGTGAAACGGACACCCGAGCTGAAAGTTATGAATATTTTAGTATAGCACCTTTTGTCACACAATCTTGGATATTGAAGAGTTCTGGCCGAAGAGGGATGTTAGGGCCGAAGTGGTGTTCGGGCCGAAGTGGGATGTTCGGGCCGAAGTGGTGTTCGGGTCGAAGTTCGGTGTTCGGGCCGAGGATGATGTTCAGGCCGAGGTTGAAGTTCGGGCCGAGGTCGGAGTTCGGGCCGAGGATGAGGTTCGGGCCGAGGTTAAAGTTCGGGCTGAAAATGAAGTTCGGGCCGGGAACAGTGAAGAGTTCGGGCCGAACTTGTTCTTGGCAGTGACGAACGAACCAGCTATTTTGGTTAGTCGTGGGCGTGAAACGGACACCCGAGCTGAAAGTTATGAATGTTTTAGTATAGCACCTTTTGTCACACAATCTTGGATATTGAAGAGTTCGGGCCGAAGAGGGATGTTCGGGCCGAAGTGGTGTTCGGGCCGAAGTGGGATGTTCGGGCCGAAGTGGTGTTCGGGCCGAAGTGGTGTTCGGGCCGAAGTTCGGTGTTCGGGCCGAGGATGTTGTTCGGGCCGAGGTTGAAGTTCGGGCCGAGGTCGGAGTTCGGGCCGATGTTGAAGTTCGGGCCGAGGTTGAAGTTCAGGCCGAAAATGAAGTTCGGGCCGGGAACAGTGAAGAGTTCGGGCCGAACTTGTTTTTGGCAGTGACGAACGAACCAACTATTTTGGTTACTCGTGGGCGTGAAACGGACACCCGAGCTGAAAGTTATGAATGTTTTAGTATAGCATCTTTTGTCACACAATCTTGGATATTGAAGAGTTCGGACCGAACTTGTTCTTGGCAGTGACGAACGAACCAGCTATTTTGGTTACTCGTGGGCGTGAAACGGACACCCGAGCTGAAAGTTATGAATGTTTTAGTATAGCACCTTTTGTCACACAATCTTGGATATTGAAGAGTTAAGGCCGAAGAGGGATGTTCGGGCCGAAGTGGTGTTCGGGCCGAAGTTCGGTGTTCGGGCCGCAGTGACGAACGAACCAGTTATTTTGGTTACTCGTGGGCGTGAAACGGACACCCGAGCTGAAAGTTATATTCGTTTTAATATAGCACATTTTGTCACAAAATCTTGGATATTGAAGAGTTCGGGCCGAAGAGGGATGTTCAGGCCGAAGTGGTGTTCGGGCCGAAGTTCGGTGTTCGGGCCGAGGATGATGTTCGGGCCGAGGTTGAAGTTCGGGCCGAGGTCGGAGTTCGGGCCGAGGTCGGACTTCGGGCCGAGGTTGAATTTCGGGCCGTGGTTGAAGTTCGGGCCGAAAATGAAGTTCGGGCCGGGAACAGTGAAGAGTTCGGGCCGAACTTGTTCTTGGCAGTGACGAACGAACCAGCTATTTTGGTTACTCGTGGGCGTGAAACGGTCACCCCAGCTGAAAGTTATGAATGTTTTAATATAGCACCTTTTGTCACACAATCTTGGATATTGAAGAGTTCGGGCAGAAGAGGGATGTTCGGGACGAAGTGGGATGTTCGGGCCGAAGTTG
The DNA here is from genome assembly GCA_963853835.1 of Calendula officinalis. Taxonomy (NCBI): domain Eukaryota; kingdom Viridiplantae; phylum Streptophyta; class Magnoliopsida; order Asterales; family Asteraceae; genus Calendula; species Calendula officinalis. The sequence continues at coordinate 58,266,794 of OY970825.1, forward strand.
TGTTCGGGCCGAAGTTCGATGTTCGGGCCGAGGATGATGTTCGGTCCGAGGTTGAAGTTCGGGCCGAGGTCGGAGTTCGGGCCGAGGTTGAAGTTCGGGTCGAGGTTGAAGTTCGGGCCGAAAATGAAGTTCGGGCCGAGAACAGGGAAGAGTTCGGGCCGAACTTGTTCTTGGCAGTGACGAACAAACCAGTTATTTTGGTTACTCGTGGGCGTGAAACGGACACCCGAGCTGAAAGTATTGAATGTTTTAGTATAGCACCTTTTTTCACACAATCTTGGATATTGAAGAGTTCGAGCCGAAGAGGGATGTTCGGGCCGAAATGGTGTTCAGGCCGAAGTGGGATGTTTGGGCCGAAGTGGTGTTCGGGCCGAAGTGATGTTCGGGCCGAAGTGGTGTTCGGGCCGAAGTTCGGTGTTCGGGACGAGGATGATGTTCGGGCCGAGGTTGAAGTTCGGGCCGAGGTCGAAGTTCAGGCCGAGGTTGAAGTTCGGGCCGAGGTTGAAGTTCGGGCCGAAAATGAAGTTCGGGCCGGGAACAGTGAAGAGTTCGGGCCGAACTTGTTCTTGGCAGTGACGAACGAACCAGCTATTTTGGTTACTCGTGGGCGTGAAACGGACACCCGAGCTGAAAGTTATGAATGTTTTAATATAGCACCTTTTGTCACACAATCTTGGATATTGAAGAGTTCGGGCCGAAGAGGGATGTTCGGGGCGAAGTGGTGTTCGGGGCGAAGTGGTGTTCGGGGCGAAGTGGGATGTTCGGGTCGAAGTGGTGTTCGGGCCAAAGTTCGGTGTTCGGACCGAGGATGATGTTCGGGCCGATGTTGAAATTCGGGCCGAGGTTGAAGTTCGGGACGAAAATGAAGTTCGGGCCGGGAACAGTGTAGAGTTCGGGCCGAACTTGTTCTTGGCAGTGACGAACGAACCAGCTATTTTGGTTACTCGTGGGCGTGAAACGGACACCCGAGCTGAAAGTTATGAATGTTTTAGTATAGCACCTTTTGTCACACAATCTTGGATATTGAAGAGTTTGGGCCGAAGAGGGATGTTCGGGCCGAAGTGGTGTTCGAGCCGAAGTGGGATGTTCGGGCCGAAGTGGTGTTCGGGCCAAAGCGGTGTTCGGGCCGAAGTGGTGTTCGGGCCAAAGTTCGGTGTTCGGGCCGAGGATGATGTTCGGGCCGAGGTGGAAGTTCGGGCCGAGGTCGGAGTTCGGGCCGAGGTCGGAGTTCGGGCCGAGGTTGAAGTTCGGGCCGTGGTTGAAGTTCGGGCCGAAAATGAAGTTCGGGCCGGGAACAGTGAAGAGTTCGGGCCGAACTTGTTCTTGGCAGTGACGAACGAACCAGCTATTTTGGTTACTCGTGGGCGTGAAACGGACACCCCAGCTGAAAGTTATGAATGTTTTAATATAGCACCTTTTGTCACACAATCTTGGATATTGAAGAGTTCGGGCCGAAGAGGGATGTTCGGGCCGAAGTGGTGTTCGGCCGAAGTGGGATGTTCGGGCCGAAGTTGTGTTCGGGCCGAAGTTCGATGTTCGGGCCGAGGATGATGTTCGGGCCGAGGTTGAAGTTCGGGCCGAGGTCGGAGTTCGTGCCGAGGTTGAAGTTCGGGCCGAGGTTGAAGTTCGGGCCGAAAATGAAGTTCGGGCCAAGAACAGTGAAGAGTTCGGGCCGAACTTGTTCTTGGCAGTGACGAACGAACCAGTTATTTTGGTTACTCGTGGGCGTGAAACGGACACCCGAGCTGAAAGTTATGAATGTTTTAGTATAGCACCTTTTTTCACACAATCTTGGATATTGAAGAGTTCGAGCCGAAGAGGGATGTTCGGGCCGAATTGGTGTTCAGGCCGAAGTGGGATGTTCGGGCCGAAGTGGTGTTCGGGCCGAAGTGATGTTCGGGCCGAAGTGGTGTTCGGGCCGAAGTTCGGTGTTCGGGCCGAGGATGATGTTCGGGCCGAGGTTGAAGTTCGGGCCGAAAATGAAGTTCGGGCCGGGAACAGTGAAGTGTTCGGGCCGAACTTGTTCTTGGCAGTGACGAACGAACCAGCTATTTTGGTTACTCGTGGGCGTGAAACGGACACCCGAGCTGAAAGTTATGAATGTTTTAATATAGCACCTTTTGTCACACAATCTTGGATATTGAAGAGTTCGGGCCGAAGAGGGATGTTCGGGCCGAAGTGGTGTTCGGGGCGAAGTGAGATGTTCGGGTCGAAGTGGTGTTCGGGCCAAAGTTCGGTGTTCGGACCGAGGATGATGTCCGGGCCGAGGTTGATATTCGGGCCGAGGTTGAAGTTCGGGACGAAAATGAAGTTCGGGCCGGGAACAGTGTAGAGTTCGGGCCGAACTTGTTCTTGGCAGTGACGAACGAACCAGCTATTTTGGTTACTTGTGGGCGTGGACACCAGAGCTGAAAGTTATGAATGTTTTAGTATAGCACCTTTTGTCACACAATCTTGGATATTGAAGAGTTTGGGCCGAAGAGGGATGTTCGGGCCGAAGTGGTGTTCAGGCCGAAGTGGGATGTTCAGGCTGAAGTGGTGTTCGGTCCGAAGTTCGGTGTTCGGGCCGAGGATGATGTTCGGACAGAGGTTGAAGTTCGGGCCGAGGTCTGAGTTCGGGCCGAGGTTGAACTTCGGGCCGAAAATGAAGTTCGGGCCGGGAACAGTGAAGAGTTCGGGCCGAACTTTTTCTTGGCAGTGACGAACGAACCAGCTATTTTGGTTACTCGTGGGCGTGAAACGGACACCCGAGCTGAAAGTTATGAATGTGTTAGTATAACACCTTTTGTCACACAATCTTGGATGTTGAAGAGTTCGGGCCGAAGAGGGATGTTCGGGCCGAAGGGGTGTTCGGGCCGAAGTGGGATGTTCGGGCCGAAGCGGTGTTCGGGCCGAAGTTCGGTGTTCGGGCCGAGGATGATGTTCGGGCCGAGGTTGAAGTTCGGGCCGAGGTCGGAGTTCGGGCCGAGGTTGAAGTTCGGGCCGAGGTTGAAGTTCGGGCCGGGAACAGTGAAGAGTTCGGGCCGAACTTGTTCTTGGGAGTGACGAACGAACCAGCTATTTTGGTTACTCGTGGGCGTGAAACGGACACCCGAGCTGAAAGTTATGAATGTTTTAGTTAGGGCTGTCAAATCGTGCTATCGTTTCGTGTTGCAGGATAACACGACACGACACGACACGAATTCGTTCAACACGAAAACGACACGGCACGAAGTCGTGTTTTATTTTACTAACACGAACACGACACGATTAAAAAACGATAAACAAGAAAAACACGACAACACAAAATAAATAACAAATTTCTTACTTATTACATGTTAAAAACACGACAAACACGATAAACACGACAAAATCATAACTATCATGTCAATTTCGTGTTAATCTCTGAACACGAACACGACACGACTTCGTGTTTGTTTTACACAACACGAACACGACAGGAACACGAATTCAAATTTAAGTTTCGTCCCAATTTCGTTTCGTTTCATGTATTTTTTCGTGTCGTGTCAAGTTTTGACAGCCCTATTTTTAGTATAGCACCTTTTGTCACACAATCTTTGATATTGAAGAGTTCGGGCCGAAGAGGGATGTTCGGGCCGAAGTGGTGTTCGGGCCGAAGTGGGATGTTCGGGCCGAAGTGGTGTTCGGGCCGAAGTTCGGTGTTCGGGCCGAGGATGATGTTCGGACCGAGGTTGAAGTTCTGGCCGAGGTCTGAGTTCGGGCCGAGGTTGAAGTTCGGGCCGAAAATGAAGTTCGGACCGGGAACAGTGAAGAGTTCGGGCCGAACTTATTCTTGGCAGTGACGAACGAACCAGCTATTTTGGTTACTCGTTGGCGTGAAACGGACTCCCGTGCTGAAAGTTATGAATGTTTTAGTATAGCACCTTTTGTCACACAATCTTGGATATTGAAGAGTTCGGGCCGAAGAGGGATGTTCGGGCCGAAGTGGTGTTCGGGCCGAAGTGGTTTTCGGGCCGAAGTTCGGTGTTCGGGCCGAGGATGTTGTTCGGGCCGAGGTTGAAGTTCGGGCCGAGGTCGGAGTTCGGGCCGAGGTTGAAGTTCGGGCCGAGGTTGAAGTTCGGGTCGAAAATGAAGTTCGGGCCGGGAACAGTGAAGAGTTCGGGCCGAACTTGTTCTTGGCAGTGACGAACGAACCAACTATTTTGGTTACACGTGGGCGTGAAACGGACACCCGAGCTGAAAGTTATGAATGTTTTAGTATAGCACCTTTTGTCACACAATCTTGGATATTGAAGAGTTCGGACCGAACTTGTTCTTGGCAGTGACGAACGAACCAGCTATTTTGGTTACTCGTGGGCGTGAAACGGACACCCGAGCTGAAAGTTATGAATGTTTTAGTATAGCACCTTTTGTCACACAATCTTGGATATTGAAGAGTTAAGGCCGAAGAGGGATGTTCGGGCCGAAGTGGTGTTCGGGCCGAAGTGGGATATTCGGGCCGAAGTGGTGTTCGGGCCGAAGTTCGTTGTTCGGGCCGAGGATGATGTTCGGGCCGAGGTTGAAGTTCGGGCCGAGGTTGGAGATCGGTCCGAGGTTGAAGTTCGGGCCGAGGTTGAAGTTCGGGCTGAAAATGAAGTTCGGGCCGGGAACAGTGAAGAGTTCGGGCCGAACTTGTTCTTGGCAGTGACGAACGAACCAGCTATTTTGGTTACTCGTGGGCGTGAAACGGTCACCCGAGCTGAAAGTTATGAATGTTTTAGTATAGCACATTTTGTCACACAATCTTGGATATTGAAGAGTTCGGGCCGAAGAGGGATGTTCGGGCCGAAGTGGTGTTCGGGCCGAAGTGGTGTTCGGGCCGAGGATGATGTTCGGGCCGAGGTTGAAGTTCGGGCCGAGGTCGGAGTTCGGGCCGAGGTTGAACTTCGGGCCGAGGTTGAAGTTCGGGCCGAAAATGAAGTTCGGGCCGGGAACAGTGAAGATTTCGGGCCGAACTTGTTCTTGACAGTGACGAACGAACCAGCTATTTTGGTTACTCGTGGGCGTGAAACGGACATCCGAGCAGAAAGTTATGAATGTTTTAGTATAGCACCTTTTGTCACACAATCTTGGATATTGAAGAGTTCGGGCCGCAGAGGGATGTTCGAGCCGAAGTGGTGTTCGGGCCGAAGTGGGATGTTCGGGCCGAAGTGGTGTTCGGGCCGAAGTGGTGTTCGGGCCGAAGTTCGGTGTTCGGGCCGAGGATGATGTTCGGACCGAGGTTGAAGTTCTGGCCGAGGTCTGAGTTCGGGCCGAGGTTGAAGTTCGGGCCGAAAATGAAGTTCGGACCGGGAACAGTGAAGAGTTCGGGCCGAACTTGTTCTTGGCAGTGACGAACGAACCAGCTATTTTGGTTACTCGTGGGCGTGAAACGGACACCCGTGCTGAAAGTTATGAATGTTTTAGTATAGCACCTTTTGTCACACAATCTTGGATATTGAAGAGTTCGGGCCGAAGAGGGATGTTCGGGCCGAAGTGGTGTTCGGGCCGAAGTGGTTTTCGGGCCGAAGTTCGGTGTTCGGGCCGAGGATGTTGTTCGGGCCGAGGTTGAAGTTCGGGCCGAGGTCGGAGTTCGGGCCGAGGTTGAAGTTCGGGCCGAGGTTGAAGTTCGGGTCGAAAATGAAGTTCGGGCCGGGAACAGTGAAGAGTTCGGGCCGAACTTGTTCTTGGCAGTGACGAACGAACCAACTATTTTGGTTACACGTGGGCGTGAAACGGACACCCGAGCTGAAAGTTATGAATGTTTTAGTATAGCACCTTTTGTCACACAATCTTGGATATTGAAGAGTTAAGGCCGAAGAGGGATGTTCGGGCCGAAGTGGTGTTCGGGCCGAAGTGGGATGTTCGGGCCGAAGTGGTGTTCGGGCCGAAGTTCGTTGTTCGGGCCGAGGATGATGTTCGGGCCGAGGTTGAAGTTCGGGCCGAGGTCGGAGATCGGTCCGAGGTTGAAGTTCGGGCCGAGGTTGAAGTTCGGGCCGAAAATGAAGTTCGGGCCGGGAACAGTGAAGAGTTCGGGCCGAACTTGTTCTTGGCAGTGACGAACGAACCAGCTATTTTGGTTACTCGTGGGCGTGAAACGGTCACCCGAGCTGAAAGTTATGAATGTTTTAGTATAGCACCTTTTGTCACACAATCTTGGGTATTGAAGAGTTCGGGCCGAAGAGGGATGTTCGGGCCGAAGTGGTGTTCGGGCCGAAGTGGTGTTCGGGCCGAGGATGATGTTCGGGCCGAGGTTGAAGTTCGGGCCGAGGTCGGAGTTCGGGCCGAGGTTGAAGTTCGGGCCGAGGTTGAAGTTCGGGCCGAAAATGAAGTTCGGGCCGGGAACAGTGAAGATTTCGGGCCGAACTTGTTCTTGACAGTGACGAACGAACCAGCTATTTTGGTTACTCGTGGGCGTGAAACGGACATCCGAGCAGAAAGTTATGAATGTTTTAGTATAGCACCTTTTGTCACACAATCTTGGATATTGAAGAGTTCGGGCCGCAGAGGGATGTTCGAGCCGAAGTGGTGTTCGGGCCGAAGTGGGATGTTCGGGCCGAAGTGGTGTTCGGGCCGAAGTGGTGTTCGGGCCGAAGTTCGGTGTTCGGGCTGATGATGATGTTCGGGCCGAGGTTGAAGTTCGGACCAAGGTCGGAGTTCGGGCCGAGGTTGAAGTTCGGGCCGAAAATGAAGTTCAGGCCGGGAACAGTGAAGAAAAGGCCGAACTTGTTCTTGGCAGTGACGATCGATGCAGCTTTTTTGGTTACTCGTGGGCGTGAAACGGACACCCGAGCTGAAAGTTATGAATGTGTTAGTATAGCACCTTTTGTCACACAATCTTGGATATTGAAGAGTTCGGGCGAAGAGGGATGTTCGGGCCGAATTGGTGTTCGGGCCGAAGTGGGATGTTCGGGCCGAAGTGGTGTTCGGGCCGAAGTGGTGTTAAGGCCGAAGTTCGGTGTTCGGGCCGAGGATGATGTTCGGGTCGAGGTTGAAGTTCGGGCCGAGGTCGGAGTTCGGGCCGAGGTTGAAGTTCGGGCCGAGGTTGAAGTTCGGGCCGAAAATGAAGTTCGGGCCGGGAACAGTGAAGAGTTCGGGCCGAACTTGGTCTTGGCAGTGACGAACGAACCAGTTATTTTGGTTACTCGTGGGCGTGAAACGGACACCCGAGCAGAAAGTTATGAATGTTTTAGTATAACACCTTTTGTCACACAATCTTGGATATTGAAGAGTTTGGGCCGAAGAGGGATGTTCGGGCCGAAGTGGTGTTCGGGCCGAAGTGGGATATTCGGGCCGAAGTGGTGTTCGGGCCGAAGTGGTGTTCGGGCCGAAGTTCAGTGTTCGGGCCGAGGATGATGTTCAGGCCGAGGTTGAAGTTCGGGCCGAGGTCGGAGCACGGGCCGAGGTTGAAGTTCGGGCCGAGGTTGAAGTTTGGACCGAAAATGAAGTTCGGGCAGGGAACAGTGAAGAGTTCGGGCCGAACTTGTTCTTTGCAGTGACGAACGAACCAGCTATTTTGGTTACTCGTGGGCGTGAAACGGACACCCGAGCTGAAAGTTATGAATGTTTTAGTATAGCACATTTTGTCACACAATCTTGGATATTGAAGAGTTCGGGCCGAAGAGGGATGTTCGGGCCGAAGAGGGATGTTCGGGCCGAAGTGGTGTTCGGGCCGAAGTGGTGTTCGGGCCGAGGATGATGTTCGGGCCGAGGTTGCAGTTCGGGCCGAGGTCGGAGTTCGGGCCGAGGTTGAAGTTCGGGCCGAGGTTGAAGTTCGGGCCGAAAATGAAGTTCGGGCCGGGAACAGTGACGAGTTCGGGCCGAACTTGGTCTTGGCAGTGACGAACGAACCAGCTATTTTGGTTACTCGTGGGCGTGAAACTGACACCCGAGCAGAAAGTTATGAATGTTTTAGTATAGCACCTTTTGTCACACAATCTTGGATATTGAAGAGTTTGGGCCGAAGAGGGATGTTCGGGCCGAAGTGGTGTTCGGGCCGAAGTGGGATATTCGGGCCGAAGTGGTGCTCGGGCCGAAGTGGTGTTCGGGCCGAAGTGGTGTTCGGGCCGAAGTTCGGTGTTCGGGCCGAGGATGATGTTCAGGCCGAGGTTGAAGTTCGGGCCGAGGTCGGAGCACGGGCCGAGGTTGAAGTTCGGGCCGAGGTTGAAGTTTGGACCGAAAATGAAGTTCGGGCAGGGAACAGTGAAGAGTTCGGGCCGAACTTGTTCTTTGCAGTGACGAACGAACCAGCTATTTTGGTTACTCGTGGGCGTGAAACGGACACCCGAGCTGAAAGTTATGAATGTTTTAGTATAGCACATTTTGTCACACAATCTTGGATATTGAAGAGTTCGGGCCGAAGAGGGATGTTCGGGCCGAAGAAGGATGTTCGGGCCGAAGTGGTGTTCGGGCCGAAGTGGTGTTCGGGCCGAGGATGATGTTCGGGCCGAGGTTGCAGTTCGGGCCGAGGTCGGAGTTCGGGCCGAGGTTGAAGTTCGGGCCGAGGTTGAAGTTCGGGCCGAAAATGAAGTTCGGGCCGGGAACAGTGAAGAGTTCGGGCCGAACTTGGTCTTGGCAGTGACGAACGAACCAGCTATTTTGGTTACTCGTGGGCGTGAAACGGACACCCGAGCAGAAAGTTATGAATGTTTTAGTATAGCACCTTTTGTCACACAATCTTGGATATTGAAGAGTTTGGGCCGAAGAGGGATGTTCGGGCCGAAGTGGTGTTCGGGCCGAAGTGGGATATTCGGGCCGAAGTGGTGTTCGGGCCGAAGTGGTGTTCGGGCCGAAGTTCGGTGTTCGGGCCGAGGATGATGTTCAGGCCGAGGTTGAAGTTCGGGACGAGGTCAGAGCAGGGGCCGAGGTTGAAGTTCGGGCCGAGGTTGAAGTTCGGGCCGAAAATGAAGTTCGGGCCGGGAGCAGTGAAAAGTTCGGGCCGAACTTGTTCTTGGCAGTGACGAACGAACCAGCTATTTTGGTTACTCGTGGGCGTGAAACGGACACCCGAGCTGAAAGTTATGAATGTTTTAGTATAGCACATTTTGTCACACAATCTTGGATATTAAAGAGTTCGGGCCGAAGAGGGATGTTCGGGCCGAAGTGGTGTTCGGGCCGAAGTGGTGTTCGGGCCGAAGTGGTGTTCGGGCCGAGGATGATGTTCGGGCTGAGGTTGAAGTTCAGGCCGAGGTCGGAGTTCGGGCCGAGGTTGAAGTTCGGGCCGAGGTTGAAGTTCGGGCCGAAAATGAAATTCGGGCCGGGAACAGTGAAGAGTTCGGGCCGAACTTATTCTTGACAGTGACGAACGAACCAGCTATTTTGGTTACTCGTGGGCGTGAAACGGACATCCGAGCTGAAAGTTATGAATGTTTTAGTATAGCACCTTTTGTCACACAATCTTGGATATTGAAGAGTTCGGGCCGAAGAGGGATGTTCGGGCCGAAGTGGTGTTCGGGCCGAAGTGGGATGTTCGGGCCGAAGTGGTGTTCGGGCCCAAGTGGTGTTCGGGCCGAAGTTCGGTGTTCGGGCAGAGGATGATGTTCGGGCCGAGGTTGAAGTTCGGACCGAGGTCGGAGTTCGGGTCGAGGTTGAAGTTCGGGCCGAAAATGAAGTTCGGGCCGGGAACAGTGAAGAGTTTGGGCCGAACTTGTTCTTGGGAGTGACGAACGAACCAGCTTTTTTGGTTACTCGTGGGCGTGAAACGGACACCCGAGCTGAAAGCTTTAAATGTTTTAGTGTAGCACCTTTTGTCACACAATCTTGGATATTGAAGAGTTCGGGCCGAAGAGGGATGTTCGGGCCGAAGTGGTGTTCGGGCCGAAGTGGGATGTTCGGGCCGAATTGGTGTTCGGGCCGAAGTGGTGTTCGGGCCGAAGTTCGGTGTTCAAGCCGAGGATGACGTTCGCGTCGAGGTTGAAGTTCGGGCCGAGGTCGGAGTTCGGGCCGAGGTTGAAGTTCGGGCCGAGGTTGAAGTTCGGGCAGGGAATAGTGAAGAGTTCGGGCCGAACTTGGTCTTGGCAGTGACAAACGAACCAGCTATTGTGGTTACTCGTGGGCGTGAAACGGACACCCGAGCTGAAAGTTATGAATGTTTTAGTATAGCACATTTTGTCACACAATCTTGGATATTGAAGAGTTCGGGCCGAAGAGGGATGTTCGGGCCGAAGTGGTGTTCGGGCCGAAGTGGGATGTTCGGGCCGAAGTGGTGTTCGGGCCGAAGTGGTGTTCGGGCCGAAGTTCGGTGTTCGTGCCGAGGATGATGTTCAGGCCGAGGTTGAAGTTCGGGCCGAGGTCGGAGTACGGGCCGAGGTTGAAGTTCGGGCCGAAAATGAAGTTCGGGCCGGGAACAGTGAAGAGTTCGGGCCGAACTTGTTCTTGGCAGTGACGAACGAACCAGCTATTTTGGTTACTCGTGGGCGCGAAACGGACACCCGAGCTGAAAGTTATGAATGTTTTAGTATAGCACCTTTTGTCACACAATCTTGGATATTGAAGAGTTCGGGCCGAAGAGGGATGTTCGGGCCGAAGTGGTGTTCGGCCCGAAGTGGGATGTTCGGCCCGAAGTGGTGTTCGGGCCGAAGTGGCGTTCGGGCCGAAATTCGGTGTTCAGGCCGAGGATGATGTTCGGGCCGAGGTTGAAGTTCGGGCTGAGGTCGGAGTTCGGGCCGAGGTTGAAGTTCGGGCCGAGGTTGAAGTTTGGGCCGTAATAAGATATGGTATGAACCTATCTCCGTCCGGACTCCGGAACGGACAGACGGACGGACGAACGAAGGAAGTGCCGGTTGGTCCCAAATAACCCTCTTGGGACCATGACCGGATTTTAGGGAAAAGCAGCCTCGAGAATGAAAGTGCATTTAATGCAAGTGGGGCTCGAAGTCGACCTTCACCTTTGCACGATGGATAAAAAGCTTTGCATCAGGCACAGGACCGAAGGTCCATAAGCAAAGCGGATCATAGCTTGAATCTCCTCTTTCCCGCTCAAGAGGTATAGCCATTTTCCCGCTCATTCTCAGTCTATAAATAGAGAGTTGGGTCGAGGGAAGAAGGCATTCAATTCACTTAGCATTTACTGCTTACGTTCTTTACTCTAACAAAGACCTTTCGTCGATTCATATAACTGACTTAAGCATCGGAGCGTCCGTTCGGAAGACCCTTCCGGAGGACCTCTGACTCAGAGTTGTTTCCTGTTTCAGGCGATCTTTTTATAGGAGTCGGCTATTTCCTACCTCCGGATCCAGGACGCAACATTTGACGCCATCCGTGGGACCACGAACGAAATGGTCATCGAATCTACGCCCAAGGGAGGGAACCGCTCCCCAACCTCAACCAGAACAGATCAAACTCCTCCTTCTACCTTGGTTAATATCGCTACGTGCCCTCCTCCTCCAAAAGACGGGGGGAACGAACCAACTCAGGAGGAGATCGATGAGTTCAACCTTTTTTACAAATTCAGGAAGATGCGAGATATGGAGAAGAGCCGAAGAAGGATGGGCGAAGGGATAAGTAGTGCGGGAAGAATGTTAACATACTCAGACGGGGAAGAGTCCACGGACCCTTCGGAGGAGAGTACTTTCAGAGAAGAAACCCCTTCTTACCCAACGCAGGAGGAAAGACCCCGAAGGGAGATACAAACAAGGGCCCGTAGCGCACAAAGGAGAGAAGAAACCTCACAACGCCGCTCCTTCACTGCACGAGACTTCCGTTCCCCGTTCGTTGACGACATTAACGAGATGCATATTCCTCCAGGCCTTAAGGGTCCGCGTGTCAAGTCATACGACGGAACGGGGGACCCTGATGACCATGTGGCTAGCTTCCGCTGGGCCATAAGGATGATTCCTATGGACCCTAGGCTGTGGTGTCCGTATTTTTCCGGGACACTGGAAGGTTCCGCTCGGTATTGGTTATCTAGTCTCCCCCAAAAGAGCATAGCCAGATTTGAGGATCTGATCGCCCAGTTCAGCCACAGTTTCATCCAACAAAAGAAGTATCAGCAACGCTCGCAGACAGCGTGAGGGGAGTCTAACAAATCCTATTTCAAAAGATTCAACGAGCAAAGCCGGAAGATGCCGGTGCGAGAAGACTCACTTATCATAGCTGCCTTCACGTATGGGCTACGGGAGGGCGAATTGTTTCGGGAACTGTCCAAAAGAGACTTTGTTAAGGCGGACGACATGATAAATGCAGTAAATAAGGTGCTAAAGCAGGAGGAGGGAAGTGCTGAGAAATTACGATTTGAAGCTCAGGAGAAGAAAGGAACTGCAGGAACTAGTTCTTACCGAAGCGAAGGAAGGTCGAAAGGGGTATACAGGCCTGGGTACGGGGGGAAACCCCCATATCGAGGACGACCATAGGAACAAAGGGTGCCTCCTGAAAGGTACGGGCCGTCTAGGCAGGAAGCTTTTTCCGCTTATGAAGCCCGTAAACCGGAAGGAAGAGTTGCCAGGAAGCGATATCCTCGAGACCCCAACGCCTACTGTGAGTTTCATAAGATCAAGGGGCATACCACAGCCTCGTGTGAAAGTTATAAAAGGGGGAAGGAGGCATCAGGGAGCAAGACGGAAGTGGCTGCGGTTGAACCTGTGGCAAAGAAGGATACGGTGGCATATAATACGGAAATCTTCGCTTTAGAAGGAGAATCGTCAATTCCTCTTCTAGGGAAAAGGTACAAGGGAATCGTAGAGTTCGGAAGGGGAGAACCTGTCCCGGAGGGATATGTGGGAACGGAGCCTTTGGTCATCTTCGGCGTAATAGCTAAGGCTATGGTCCGCCGGATTTACGTTGACTCCGGGAGCTCCGCCAATATTATGTATAGCCAATGTTTCGATAAATTCCCTCCGAATATCAAGTCTTTGCTGAAACCGGCCCCGGGGACGGTGGTACGATTTGCAGGACAATCGGTCTGGCCCCAAGGGAGGATACATCTTCCCTTCATGTTGTCCGATTGGGAAAAAGGAGACAGTAAAACCATTCTGGCGGAATTCATCATAATTGAAGCCCCCTCAAGATACAATGCTATCTTGGGGAGAACTGGCCTCTGGCAATATCAAGCTGTTCCATCTACCATCCATGGCCTGCTCAAATTTCCCTCAGAGCAGGGTGTAATCACCGTTCGAAGTATGCAGATGCCCCCATTAGAGTGCAACAGTATCACTCATCAAGATAGCTGGACGGAGCAGAACGAGATCCAGCTGGTGGTTCATCCGGAACACCCGGACACCAAGGTCCGAATCGGAGGGAAATTACCCCCCCTCCTGCAAAGAGAATTGGGAAACCTCCTGAAGAAATATAAACATGTGTTCGCTTGGGACCCAAAAGATATGACCGGAGTCTCAAGGGAGGTGGCGGAGCATCGGTTGGACCTGAACCCAGCGTTTCCTCCGGTCAAACAATCAAAGCGGGTCATGGCCAAGCACCGAAATGAGATAGTAAACAAGGAGGTGGTCGACCTAGTAGCCGCGGGAGTCCTACGAAGCACTCAGTATCCCAAGTGGATATCGAATCCGGTCTTGGTTAAGAAAGGCGACGGATCCATGCGTATGTGCGTGGACTTTAAGGATCTCAATAAGGCGTGTCCAAAAGACAGTTATCCCCTTCCGGAGATCGAACAAAAGGTAGAATCTTTGGGGGGATATCAATGGAAGTCATTTTTGGACACTTACAAAGGGTACCACCAAGTCAAGATGGCTCAAGAAGATGAAGAAAAGACCTCGTTCCACACGGAGAGAGGTACTTTCTTTTATGAAAAGATGCCGTTCGGTCTACGCAATGCAGGAGCAACCTATCAGCGATTGGTAGATAGGGCCTTCGAGAATCAAATCGGCAGAAACTTAGAGGTATATGTCGATGACATGGTCATCAAGAGCAAGACGGATGGCGATCTGCTCCAAGACGTTGAAGAGACATTGCTGCGTTTGCAAAAAATTAACATGAAACTCAATCCCAAAAAATGTTCCTTCGGGATGGACGAAGGGAAGTTTTTGGGTCATATTGTAACCACATCCGGAATCCATGCCAACCCGGAAAAAATAGAAAGCCTGATGAAGATGAAGACTCCACGGACGGTGAAGGACGTTCAGAGTCTTAACGGGAAGTTGGCAGCGCTGGGTCGGTACCTGGCCAAATCGGCAGAAAAATCCGTTCCTTTCTTCAAATCCTTGCACGGATGCACAAAGAAAGGAGCAGTAGAATGGACGCACGAAGCTGAAAAGGCTTTCGTCGAACTAAAGCAACACCTCAGAACCCTTCCGGCCATGACCAGTCCGGTGAACGGAGAGCCTTTGAATGTATATCTGTCTACGAATGCAGAGGCAGTCAGCTCTGTACTCGTAGCCGAACGAGATAAGAAGCAAGTGCCCATTTACTTCATCAGTCGCGCTTTGCAGAATGCAGAGTTAAATTACTCAATGATCGAAAAAGCTGATATTGGCTCTGATATATGCTTCCAGACGATTGAAAAGGTATTTTCAAGCTCACCCGATAACGGTGCTAACTAATCAACCTATCAAGACCATCCTGTTGCGATCGGAACGTTCGGGCCGATTGACAAAGTGGGCAATAGAGTTGGGAGAGCACGACATCACTTTCCGTCCTAGGCAAAGCATTAAAGGGCAGGCGTTAGCAGATTTTCTAGTAGAAATGCCAGAGGAAGATAATGTATCCTTAATAGAAGATAATACTCCCTCATTGATGCGTGTCTCACCCAGTTCGCACTGGCATATGTACACAGACGGAGCGTCAGGTGTCGAAGGTTGTGGTGCAGGGGTAGTCCTGATAGGCCCAAATGACGAAAAGGTAACGTATGCCTTGCGATTTGATTTCAAGTGCTCGAATAATGAAGCTGAATACGAGGCGCTATTGGCTGGCCTAGGTCTGGCGAAAAGCCTGGGGAAAAGTAAGATAAAAGCTTTCGCCGATTCGATGTTGGTGGTGAATCAGGTCAAAGGGTTGTACGAAGCCAAAGAAACCCACATGAAAAGGTACTTGACGAAGGCCAGTGAGGCGATCCTAGGATTTGAGGGGTTCGAGATAACCCAGGTCCCCAGAACGAAGAACAAAGAAGCAGACGCTCTGAGCAAACTTGCGTCTATGTTGTTCTGCCACTTGATGAAAAAGGTTCTAGTAGAGGTTCTTGCGAAAAGAAGCATTGACGAAAAACGGGAGGAGGTTCTACAAATTGGTCCGGAAGAGGGATGTTGGTCCTTCCGGATACGTAGATACCTACAGGAAGGGGTCCTTCCGGATGACAAGAAAGAAGCTAGAAAGATCCGAATCAACGCAGGGAGATATAGTCTCAAAGAAGGAACCCTATACCGAAAGGGGTACTCGACCCCTTGGTTGAGGTGTTTGAGTAAGAAAGAAGGAGCGTTGGCCATTAAGGACGTCCACGAAGGTCTATGCGGCTCACATTCTGGACCAAGAGTGCTTACGCAGAAACTCTTCCGAATGGGATATTTTTGGCCAAGTATGTCCGTAGACACAAAGGAATACGTTAAGAAATGTAGGCAATGCTAGATATACTCGGACGTTCCCAAAAGGCCTGCAGTAAACCTAACGAGTATCACAGCCCCTTGGCCGTTCTGTCAATGGGGAATAGATATCGTGGGACCTTTTCCAAAAGCAGTAGGAGGGGTGCAGTTCCTGGTCGTGGCAATTGATTATTTCACTAAGTGGGTGGAAGCTAAGGCGTTAGCGTGCATATCGGGTTCTAACGTCGTGAAATTTGTGTGGCAACAAATTGTATGCAGATTTGGTCTCCCTCATACTATTGTGAGTGACAACGGGAAGCAATTCGCTAGCAACCCTTTCAAAGAATGGTGCGCTAAATTATCAATCCATCAGAACTTCACGTCCGTAGCACATCCACAAGCTAACGGTCAGACGGAAGTCACGAACAGAACAATAGTGAAAGGAATTAAGAAACGCTTGAGCAGAGCAGAAGGAGGGTGGACAGATGAGTTACAGAGTGTCCTATGGGCATACAGAACAACAGCTAGGAGTGCCACGGGGGAAACCCTGTACAGTTTGGTATACGGTTCGGAGGCAATAGTTCCCCTCGAAACAATGTTAAACTCCCCAAGAGTGCAGAACTTCCAGCTTGAAGGCAATGAGGAAGCTCTCAGATACAATTTAGACTTGGTGGAAGAACGTCGAGAGCAGGCAGCCGTTCGTCAGGCGGCGTACAAATCACTAACAGAAAATCACTACAATAACAAGGTCCGAGGGCTGGCATGCAGGGTAGGAGATTTGGTACTGCGAAAGAATGAGGCGAGTTTGCAGATAAAGCCAGGGAAGCTATGCCCAAATTGGGAAGGGCCGTAACCTGTCAAGGAAGCCAGGAGGAACGGCTCATACGTATTGGAATCAATGGGCGGAACGCTTATCCCGCGAACGTGGAACATGAGAAACCTGCGGAAGTTCTATTTCTAAGTAATCAAATGTCTTTCACTCTTATTTTTCGAATTGTATTTTCATTTTCGTAGTCGAAACCCTCGCCTATATCAGTAGGGCTGTGGGATTTGTATGGTAACGATCGAATGAACCTGCCGAGGCAGAGTATTTTAACACGATTTTCTCTCCGAACAAGCAAAAAAGAGAAAAACATACATGTGCAACATTCGAAGTACATAACGAATTTACATACGCATGTTCATAGCTATGAATGGTTTACACCGGTTACCGGAAGGTACCTTTAAACCAGCAACCGGATGAAAACCGGAGCGATATACTCACGACGAAGAATTCAAACGTTTAAAGTGCTTGTCTAAATAAGGGACGCCTTTTGAAGGCAAGCATTGACCTATGTAACAAAAAAGAGCTAACGAAATAATACAAGCAACAAATAAAAACGAAACATACGATTAAGAGAAAAACGATTCAAGTTACAAACATTATCCAAACCACAAAGAGTTCAACAAGTACAAAAGAGGGGGGCATGACCCAAACATATATAAAAATAAAAACCCCAACTAAGAAAAGTGGGTCGAACTCTCCCCTACGTCTTCGGCACCAGGGGGCAACTTGGCAACAAAAGTCTTTAAATCCTCCAAGCCTATCGCACCCTCTTTAAAGGAGCGGATGAAATCATAGTCCGGAGCAACCAGATCCTCAAAAAGGCTCACTATTATTTCCTGAGCCTCAGGGTGGTCATGAATAAGCTTGTTAGTTCCAAGGAGGTCCGGATAGGCATTCCGAGTGTCCACACACCCTTGGTAACGCCCATACCTCAAGTTTTCTTCTTGCAGGGCGGTGTTACGGTTCACAAATTCATCAGAGGAGAGAAACGACTCGAAAGCTCCAGGAATACCTTTCTGAAGCACCCATTGCATACTCTTGCGATCTTCATCTATCTCCCTTTTAAGCAGTACGATGCCTGCTTCCGTCTCAACAAACCGACATTGGGTCTCCGATAGATGATGATCTTTTTCAAGAAGGGCGGCCTCTAACTCAGCAATGCGGGCAGCCGATGACTTATTTTGATGTTCAAGATCGGATAGCTGCGCATCTTTAGCCTTCAAGGAGCCGTCTAGACTCTCTTTCTCTCTTGTGAGTTGGTTTACGGTAGCCGAAAGCTGGTTCTTTTCAAACTTTTCTCTCTCAAAGAGATCCTTGGCAGTCTTCATAAGTTCGGAGAGCCTGGCAAATTCGGCATGACGGTTCTGAGAAAGCTGCTCCTGTTGAGCTCTCTGGGCTTGAAGTTCGGTTAACAAATCAATTGTACTCAGTAAGCCGGCTTTGGCCCTAAGAATGGCATCGTCAGGGTTAAGGGCGATGGCTTCTACCGCAGGTGGTGCTTGCGACACCAACACCTTCTGCGTGACGGGAGCAGTGGTAAAGCCAAAGGGGCGGAGGGTTGTGTAACCTCCGGACCTCGGGTTTCGATTCTCTCTCTTAAACCTGGAGCAGATGGAGTCACAATGACAGCAGATGAGGGCGCGGCGAATGAAGCAAAACCTTCTGCAACAAATGAAACCCAGTTCAAAATAAGCGCAAAAAAAACAAAAAAAAAACAAGGAATATACCTGAAGGAATGGGTTCAGGAAAATTCGATTGTCTTTTGGCGGACTTCGGTGATAACGAACCTTGTTCAGGACCCAGGGTTTGAACGTTTGAACTAAACAAACGATTGTTAAATCGAGCAACAGCTGAGGAAGACGGACGAGCAGGAGGCCTCCTACGCAGGACGATTGGTTCCCCAAAAGAAGCGGACTGAGGAATTGCGGTACCAGATACAGGAGGCACGATCGGGGGAGCAATTTGAAGCATTTGTTTGGTAGCTTCCGGAGCAGTTTGAGTCACCTGTTTGGTTGTCTCCGGAACATCAGACACCAAGGAATGACTGGTAGAACCTGTGTAAAACCAGCGTTACGCTTCAGGAAAAATATATATATATCAAAAAGGCATTACAAAAACAGAATTCAGCAAACCTTCGGGCAAATTCTTTGGTCGTTTCTGGATTGAGGAAGGGACATCTCCACGCTTCCATTTTTGACGAGTCCCTCTACCGAAAGAAGTTAGCATGCTTATCGAACGGAGCTTCGGGGAAGCAGAGGGATCTGCTTGAGAATCGGGAAGCATCGTGCCCTCGGCAGTAAACTCAGGTCGGGACGGGGGTTCAACTTCGGCAGCACTCACGCGAGGGGAAATGACATCTCCTCCCTCCGAACGATCCCGGAGGGGGGTCCCCTCCGTACTCAAGCTTTCGTCACTAGGAACATTCATGGGAGTTAAACCACCATCGTCAACAGAAACCACACCTTCTAAATAAGAGCCCCGGGGCATCCTCAGACGATGTAAAAGAGGTATGGCCTCGCCGTTCAGCCTCCACACGGGACGAACCCCCCTAGAAGAGTAAAATGGGCTCAACCCAGCCATACCAAGAAGGACTTCATCGGGATCTTCCCATTCAACTTGTGCGGCGGTTAGGCTTGTAACATGCTCCGACTCTTCCTCAGAAAGTTCAGGAAGAGGATCCGAAGAACGACCAAGAACTTTTCCCCAAGACAATGTCACATCACGAAAGGCGGATTTCTTCACAAAGATAAACTGGAATTTCCAGTCATGGATCGAGTCTCGGAGACCAGTGATGCGTTCACTCTTTCCTGGACGGAGAGCAAAAACGGCCCAGTCAGCACGACCGGTCACCACGTAAAAATAGCGGAACAACTTAGGAGAAGGACGAATGTCCAAACCGCGACAAAGCATGATAAAACCGATGATTTTACGAAATGAGTTGGGAGCAAGTTGGGCGACGTGGAGGCCCAGATCCTGAAGTAATTCTAGGATAGCATTGTCGACAGGAAAATGGAGACCCCCCCTGAAGATATTGAAGATAAACAGGTTCGTAGCCAAGGGGAGCAGATATCACAGTTTCACCTTCAACGGGAATTCGGGGGGTTAAAGCACGAATCTATTCGATATTCCTTGATGATTTGGGGAAGATCGGCGGCAGAAAGCGTACAGAGAGTATTGGAAGCTGTTCTTTTCTCTTTTATTGGCTTATCAGATTTCTGCAGAGTTGCTTTATCTTTCTTCATAATTGATTAAGAGAAAGACAAGGGGGAAGAAGAGAGTGAGAAGTTTTCAAAGGAGTAGAAGTTGCGAGAGAAAAGAAAATCGTTTGAGGACGCGTATAAGTAGGAAGAGGAAGTTAAAGAGTCAAAAGTGTGAGGTGACGCGTAACGGTCAAATTCTAAAGACCAACGGTAACTTTCATCGAAACGGTTGGGATTCCGGACAAAGCAAAAGAAAGGACGAAAAGAATAGATTAGAGCCAATCGGGCTCGAGTACCTGATTGACCTCTAATCAGAGGGACTTAATAAGATATGGTAGCCTATAGATATCCATTTTACAAGTAATAGGTGTCCATAACCCATAACCAAGGCCAGTGAACCATTATAACCACTAGATGTCCATAACTGACATTGATGGCCCTTGAACCATTATAACTACTAGCCATGACTAATAGCCTATAGATATCCATTTTACAAGTAATAGGTGTCCATAACCCATAACCATGGTCCTTGAATCATTATAACCACTAGATGTCCATAACTGATACTGATGGCCCTTGAACCATTATAACTACTAGCCATGTCCAATAGCCTATAGATATACATTTTACAAGTAATAGGTGTCCATAACCCATAACCATGGTTCTTGAACCATTATAACCACTAGATGTCCATAACTGATACTGATGGCCCATGAACCATTATAACTAGTAACCATGACCAGTAGCCTATAGATATCCATTTTACAAGTAATAGGTGTCCATAACCCATAACCAAGGCCAGTGAACCATTATAACCACTACATGTCCATAACTCATATCGATGGCCCTTGAACCATTATAACTACTAGCCATGACCAATAGCCTATAGATATCCATTTTACAAGTAATAGGTGTCCATAACCCATAACCATGGTCCTTGAACCATTAAAACCAGTAGTTGTCCATAACTGATTGATGGCCCTTGAACGATTATAACTACTAGCCATGACCAATAGTCTATAAATATCCATTTTACAGGTAATAGGTGTCCATAACCCATAACCAAGGCCAATGAACCATTATAACCACTACATGTCCATAACTCATATCGATGGCCCTTGAACCATTATAACTACTAGCCATGCCAATAGCCTATAGATATCCATTTTACAAGTAATAGGTGTCCATAACCCATAACCATGGTCCTTGAATCATTATAATCACTAGATGTCCATAACTGATACTGATGGCCCTTGAACCATTATAACTACTAGCCATGTCCAATAGCCTACAGATATACATTTTACAAGTAATAGGTGTCCATAACCCATAACCATGGTTCTTGAACCATTATAACCACTAGATGTCCATAACTGATACTGATGGCCCATGAACCATTATAACTAATAACCATGATCAGTAGCCTATAGATATCCATTTTACAAGTAATAGGTGTCCATAACCCATAACCAAGGCCAGTGAACCATTATAACCACTACATGTGCATAACTCATATCGATGGCCCTTGAACCATTATAACTACTAGCCATGACCAATAGCTTATAGATATCCATTTTACAAGTAATAGGTGTCCATAACCCATAACCATGGTCCTTAAATCATTATAACCACTAGATGTCCATAACTGACACTGATGGCCCTTGAACCATTATAACTACTAGCCTTGACCAATAGCCTATATATATCCATTTTACAAGTAATAGGTGTCCATAACCCATAACCATGGTCCTTGAATCATTATAATCACTAGATGTCCATAACTGATACTGATGGCCCTTGAACCATTATAACTACTAGCCATGTCCAATAGCCTACAGATATACATTTTACAAGTAATAGGTGTCCATAACCCATAACCATGGTTCTTGAACCATTATAACCACTAGATGTCCATAACTGATACTGATGGCCCATGAACCATTATAACTAATAACCATGATCAGTAGCCTATAGATATCCATTTTACAAGTAATAGGTGTCCATAACCCATAACCAAGGCCAGTGAACCATTATAACCACTACATGTCCATAACTCATATCGATGGCCCTTGAACCATTATAACTACTAGCCATGACCAATAGCTTATAGATATCCATTTTACAAGTAATAGGTGTCCATAACCCATAACCATGGTCCTTAAATCATTATAACCACTAGATGTCCATAACTGACACTGATGGCCCTTGAACCTTTATAACTACTAGCCTTGACCAATAGCCTATATATATCCATTTTACAAGTAATAGGTGTCCATAACCCATAACCATGTTCCTTGAGCCATTATAACCACTAGATGTCCATAACTGATACTGATGGCCCATGAACCATTACAACTAGTAACCATGACCAGTAGCCTACAGATATCCATTTTACAAGTAATAGGTGTCCATAACCCAAAACCAAGGCCAGTGAACCATTATAACCACTACATGTCCATACCTCATATCGATGGCCCTTGTACCATTATAACTACTAGCCATGTCCAATAGCCTACAGATTTCCATTTTACAAGTAATAGGTGTCCATAACCCATAACCATGGTTCTTGAACCATTATAACCACTAGATGTCCATAACTGATACTGATGGCCCATGAACCATTTTAACTAGTAACCTTGACCAGTACCCTATAGATATCCATTTTACAAGTAATAGGTGTCCATAACCCATAACCAAGGCCAGTGAACCATTATAACCACTACATGTCCATAACTCATATCGATGGCCCCTGAACCATTATAACTACTAGACATGACCAATAGCCTATAGATATCCATTTTACAAGTAATAGGTGTCCATAACCCATAACTATGGTCCTTGAACCATTATAACCAGTAGTTGTCCACAACTGATACTGACGGCCCTTGAACCATTATAACTACTAGCCATGACCGATAGCCTATAAATATCCATTTTACAAGTAATCGGTGTCCATAACCCATAACCAAGGCCAGTGAACCATTATAACCACTACATGTCCATAACTCATATCGATGGCCCTTGAACCATTATAACTACTAGCCATGACCAA
Source organism: Calendula officinalis (assembly GCA_963853835.1). Classification (NCBI taxonomy): domain Eukaryota; kingdom Viridiplantae; phylum Streptophyta; class Magnoliopsida; order Asterales; family Asteraceae; genus Calendula; species Calendula officinalis. The sequence goes on from OY970825.1 coordinate 58,289,315, forward strand.
TAGCCTATAGATATCCATTTTACAGGTAATAGGTGTCCATAACCCATAACCATGGTCCTTGAACCATTATAACAACTAGATGTCCATAACTGATACAGATGGCCCTTGAACCATTATAACTACTAACCATGACCAATAGCCTATAGATATCCATTTTACAAGTAATAGGTGTCCATAACCCATAACCAAGGCCAGTGAACCATTATAACCACAACATTTCCATAACTCATATCAATGACCCTTGAACCATTATAACTACTAGCCATAACCAATAGCCTATAGATATCCATTTTACAAGTAATTGGTGTCCATAACCCATAACCAAGGCCAGTGAACCATTATAACCACTACATATCCATAACTCATATCGATGGCCCTTGAACCATTATAACTACTAGCCATGACCAATAGCCTATAGATATCCATTTTACAGGTAATAGGTATCCATAACCCATAACCATGGTCCTTGAACCATTATAACAACTAGATGTCCATAACGGATACAGATGGCCCTTGAACCATTATAACTACTAGCCATGACCAATAGCCTATAGATATACATTTTACAACTAATAGGTGTCCATAACCCATAACCAAGGCCATTGAACCATTATAACCACTACATGTCCATAACTCATATCGATGGCCCTTGGACTATTATAACTACTAGCCATGACCAATAGCCTATAGATAACCATTTTACAAGTAATAGGTGACCATTACCCATAACAATCATCGTCGAACCATTTTAACCACTAGATGTCCATAACTGACACTGATGGCCCTTGAACCATTATAACTACTAGCCTTGACCAATAGCCTATAGATATCCATTTTACAAGTAATAGGTGTCCATAACCCATAACCATGTTCCTTGAATCATTATAACCACTAGATGTCCATGACTGATACTGATGGCCCTTGAACCATTATAACTACTAGCCATGTCCAATAGCCTACAGATATACATTTTACAAGTAATAGGTGTCCATAACCCATAACCATGGTTCTTGAACCATTATAACCACTAGATGTCCATAACTGATACTGATGGCCCATGAACCATTACAACTAGTAACCATGACCAGTAGCCTATAGATATCCATTTTACAAGTAATAGGTGTCCATAACCCATAACAAAGGCCAGTGAACCATTATAACCACAACATTTCCATAACTCATCATATCAATGGCCCTTGAACCATTATAACTACTAGCCATGACCAATAGCCTATAGATATCCATTTTACAAGTAATAGGTGTCCAAAACCCATAACCATGGTCCTTGAACCATTATAACTAGTAGTTGTCCATAACTGATACTGATGGCCCTTGAACCATTATAACTACTAGCCATGACCGATAGCCTATAAATATCCATTTTACAAGTAATCGGTGTCCATAACCCATAACCAAGTCCAGTGAACCATTATAACTACTACATGTCCATAACTCATATCGATGGCCCTTGAACCATTATAACTACTAGCCATGACCAATAGCCTATAGATATCCATTTTACAGGTAATAGGTGTCCATAACCCATAACCATGGTCCTTGAACCATTATAACAACTAGATGTCCATAACTGATACTGATGGCCCTTGAACCATTATAACTACTAGCCATGACCAATAGCCTATAGATATACATTTTACAAGTAATAGGTGTCCATAACCCATAACCAAGGCCATTAAACCATTATAACCACTACATGTCCATAACTCATATCGATGGCCCTTGGACCATTATAACTAGTAGCCATGACCAATAGCATATAGATAACCGTTTTACAAGTAATAGGTGTCCATTACCCATAACAATCATCGTCGAACCATTATAACCACTAGATGTCCATAACTGACACTGATGGCCCTTGAACCATTATAACTACTAGCCTTGACCAATAGCCTATAGATATCCATTTTACAAGTAATAGGTGTCCATAACCCATAACCATCTTCCTTGAATCATTATAACCACTAGATGTCCATGACTGATACTGATGGCCCTTGAACCATTATAACTACTAGCCATGTCCAATAGCCTACAGATATACATTTTACAAGTAATAGGTGTCCATAACCCATAACCATGGTTCTTGAACCATTATAACCACTAGATGTCCATAACTGATACTGATGGCCTATGAACCATTACAACTAGTAACCATGACCAGTAGCCTATAGATATCCATTTTACAAGTAATAGGTGTCCATAACCCATAACCAAGGCCAGTGAACCATTATAACCACAACATTTCCATAACTCATATCAGTGGCCCTTGAACCATTATAACTACTAGCCATGACCAATAGCCTATAGATATCCATTTTACAAGTAATAGGTGTCCATAACCCATAACCAAGGCCAGTGAACCATTATAACCACTACATGTCCATAACTCATATCGATGGCCCCTGAACCATTATAACTACTAGCCATGACCAATAGCCTATAGATATCCATTTTACAAGTAATAGGTGTCCATAACCCATAACCATGGTCCTTGAACCATTTTAACCAGTAGTTGTCCATAACTGATACTGACGGCCCTTGAACCATTATAACTACTAGCCATGACCGATAGCCTATAAATATCCATTTTACAAGTAATCGGTGTCCATAACCCATAACCAAGTCCAGTGAACCATCATAACCACTACATGTCCATAACTCATATCGATGGCCCTTGAACCATTATAACTACTAGCCATGACCAATAGCCTATAGATATCCATTTTACAGGTAATAGGTGTCCATAACCCATAACCATGGTCCTTGAACCATTATAACAACTAGATGTCCATAACTGATACTGATGGCCCTTGAACCATTATAACTACTAGCCATGACCAATAGCCTATAGATATACATTTTACAAGTAATAGGTGTCCATAACCCATAACCAAGGCCATTAAACCATTATAACCACTACATGTCCATAACTCATATCGATGGCCCTTGGACCATTATAACTACTAGCCATGACCAATAGCCTATAGATAACCATTTTACAAGTAATAAGTGTCCATTACCCATAACAATCATCGTCGAACCATTTTAACCACTAGATGTCCATAACTGACACTGATGGCCCTTGAACCATTATAACTACTAGCCTTGACCAATAGCCTATAGATATCCATTTTACAAGTAATAGGTGTCCATAACCCATAACCATCTTCCTTGAATCATTATAACCACTAGATGTCCATGACTGATACTGATGGCCCTTGAACCATTATAACTACTAGCCATGTCCAATAGCCTACAGATATACATTTTACAAGTAATAGGTGTCCATAACCCATAACCATGGTTCTTGAACCATTATAACCACTAGATGTCCATAACTGATACTGATGGCCTATGAACCATTACAACTAGTAACCATGACCAGTAGCCTATAGATATCCATTTTACAAGTAATAGGTGTCCATAACCCATAACCAAGGCCAGTGAACCATTATAACCACAACATTTCCATAACTCATATCAGTGGCCCTTGAACCATTATAACTACTAGCCATGACCAATAGCCTATAGATATCCATTTTACAAGTAATAGGTGTCCATAACCCATAACCAAGGCCAGTGAACCATTATAACCACTACATGTCCATAACTCATATCGATGGCCCCTGAACCATTATAACTACTAGCCATGACCAATAGCCTATAGATATCCATTTTACAAGTAATAGGTGTCCATAACCCATAACCATGGTCCTTGAACCATTTTAACCAGTAGTTGTCCATAACTGATACTGACGGCCCTTGAACCATTATAACTACTAGCCATGACCGATAGCCTATAAATATCCATTTTACAAGTAATCGGTGTCCATAACCCATAACCAAGTCCAGTGAACCATCATAACCACTACATGTCCATAACTCATATCGATGGCCCTTGAACCATTATAACTACTAGCCATGACCAATAGCCTATAGATATCCATTTTACAGGTAATAGGTGTCCATAACCCATAACCATGGTCCTTGAACCATTATAACAACTAGATGTCCATAACTGATACTGATGGCCCTTGAACCATTATAACTACTAGCCATGACCAATAGCCTATAGATATACATTTTACAAGTAATAGGTGTCCATAACCCATAACCAAGGCCATTAAACCATTATAACCACTACATGTCCATAACTCATATCGATGGCCCTTGGACCATTATAACTACTAGCCATGACCAATAGCCTATAGATAACCATTTTACAAGTAATAAGTGTCCATTACCCATAACAATCATCGTCGAACCATTTTAACCACTAGATGTCCATAACTGACACTGATGGCCCTTGAACCATTATAACTACTAGCCTTGACCAATAGCCTATAGATATCCATTTTACAAGTAATAGGTGTCCATAACCCATAACCATGTTCCTTGTATCATTATAACCACTAGATGTCCATGACTGATACTGATGGCCCTTGAACCATTATAACTACTAGCCATGTCCAATAGCCTACAGATATACATTTTACAAGTACTAGGTGTCCATAACCCATAACCATGGTTCTTGAACCATTATAACCACTAGATGTCCATAACTGATACTGATGGCCCATGAACCATTACAACTAGTAACCGTGACTAGTAGCCTATAGATATACATTTTACAAGTAATAGGTGTCCATAACCCATAACCAAGGCCAGTGAACCATTATAACCACAACATTTCCATAACTCATATCAATGGCCCTTTAACCATTATAACTACTAGCCATGACCAATAGCCTATAGATATCCATTTTACAAGTAATAGGTGTCCATGACCCATAACCAAGGCCAGTGAACCATTATAACCACTACATGTCCATAACTCATATCGATGGCCCCTGAACCATTATAACTACTAGCCATGACCAATAGCCTATAGATATCCATTTTACAAGTAATAGGTGTCCATAACCCATAACCATGGTCCTTGAACCATTATAACCAGTAGTTGTCCATAACTGATACTGGCGGCCCTTGAACCATTATAACTACTAGCCATGACCGATAGCCTATAAATATCCATTTTACAAGTAATCGGTGTCCATAACCCATAACCAGGTCCAGTGAACCATTATAACCACTACATGTCCATAAGTCATATCGATGGCCCTTGAACCTTTATAACTACTAGCCATGACCAATAGCCTATAGATATCCATTTTACAGGTAATAGGTGTCCATAACCCATAACCATGGTCCTTGAACCATTATAACAACTAGATGTCCATAACTGATACTGATGGCCCTTGAACCATTATAACTACTAGCCATGACCAATAGCCTATAGATATACATTTTACAAGTAATAGGTGTCCATAACCCATAACCAAGGCCATTAAACCATTATAACCACTACATGTCCATAACTCATATCGATGGCCCTTGGACCATTATAACTACTAGCCATGACCAATAGCCTATAGATAACCATTTTACAAGTAATAGGTGTCCATTACCCATAACAATCATCGTCGAACCATTTTAACCACTAGATGTCCATAACCGACACTGATGGCCCTTGAACCATTATAACTACTAGCCTTGACCAATAGCCTATAGATATCCATTTTACAAGTAATAGGTGTCCATAACCCATAACCATCTTCCTTGAATCAGTATAACCACTAGATGTCTATGACTGATACTGATGGCCCTTGAACCATTATAACTACTAGCCATGTCCAATAGCCTACAGATATACATTTTACAAGTAATAGGTGTCCATAACCCATAACCATGGTTCTTGAACCATTATAACCACTAGATGTCCATAACTGATACTGATGGCCCATGAACCATTACAACTAGTAACCATGACCAGTAGCCTATAGATATCCATTTTACAAGTAATAGGTGTCCATAACCCATAACCAAGGCCAGTGAACCATTATAACCACTACATTTCCATAACTCATATCAATGGCCCTTGAACCGTTATAACTACTAGCCATGACCAATAGCCTATAGATATCCATTTTACAAGTAATAGGTGTCCATAACCCATAACCATGGTCCTTGAACCATTATAACCAGTAGTTGTCCATAACTGATACTGACGGCCCTTGAACCATTATAACTACTAGCCATGACCAATAGCCTATAAATATCCATTTTACAAGTAATCGGTGTCCATAACCCATAACCAAGGTCAGTGAACCATTATAACCACTACATGTCCATAACTCATATCGATGGCCCTTGAACCATTATAACTACTAGCCATGACCAATAGCCTATAGATATCCATTTTACAAGTAATAGGTGTCCATTACCCATAACAATCATCCCTGAACCATTATAACCACTAGATGTCCATAACTGATACTGATGGCCCTTCAACCATTATAACTACTAGCCATGACCAATAGCCTCTAGATATCCAATTTACAAGTAATAGGTGTCCATAAGTCGTAACCATGGTTCTTGAACCATTATAACCACTAGATGTCCATAAGTGATACTGATGGCCCTTGAACCATTATAACAACTAGCCATGACCTATAGCCTAAAGATATCCATTTTACAAGTAATAGGTGTGCATAACCCATAACCAAGGCCATTGAACCATTATAACCACTACATGCATGTCCATAACTCATATCGATGGCCCTTGAACCATTATAACTACTAGCCATGACCAATAGCCTTTTGATAGCCATTTTACAAGTAATAGGTGTCCATAACCCATAACCATGGTCCTTGAACATTATAACCACTAGATGTCCATAACTGATACTGATAGCCCTTGAACCATTATAACTACTAGCCATGACCAATAGCCTATAGATATCTATTTTACAAGTAATAGGTGTTTATAACCCATAACCATGGCCCTTGAACAATTATAACCACTATATGTCTGTAACTGATACCGATGGCCCTTGAACCATTATAAATACTACCCATGACCTATATAGATATATATTTTACAAGTAATAGGTGTTCGTAACCCATAACCAAGGTCCTTGAACCAATATAACCACTAGATGTCCACAACTGATACTGATGGCCCTTGAACCATTATAACTACTAGCCATGACCAATAGCCTATAGAAATTCATTTTACAAGTAATAGGTGTCCATAACCCATAACCATGGTCCTTGAACCATTATAACAACTAGATGTCAATAACTGATACTGATGGCCCTTGAACCATTATAACTACTAGCCATGACCAATAGCCTATAGCTATTCATTTTACAAGTAATACGTGTCCATAACCCATAACCATGGTCCTTGAACGATTATAACCATTAGATGTCCATAACTTATACTGATGGCCCTTGAACCATTATAACTACTAGCCATGACATATAGCCTATAAATATCCATTTTACGAGTAATAGGTGTCCATAACCCATAACCATGGTTCTTGAACCATTATAACCACTAGATGTCCATAACTGATACTGATGGCCCTTGAACCATTATAACTACTAGCCATGACCAATAGCCTATAGATATCCATTTTACAAGTAATAGGTGTCCATAACCCATAACCATGGTCCTTGAATCATTATAACCACTAGATGTCCATAACTGATACTGATGGCCCTTGAACCATTATAACTAATAGCCATGTCCAATAGCCTACAGATATACATTTTACAAGTAATAGGTGTCCATAACCCATAACCATGGTTCTTGAACCATTATAACCACTAGATGTCCATAACTGATAGTATCAGCCCTTGAACCATTATAACTAGTAACCATGACTAATAGCCTACAGATATCCATTTTACAAGTAATAGGTGTCCATAACCCATAACCATGGTTCTTGAACCATTATAACCACTAGATGCCCATAACTAATACTGATGGCCCTTGAACCGTTATAAATACTAGCCATGTTCAATAGCCTACAGATATCCATTTTACAAGTAATAGGTGTCCATAACCCATAGCCATGGTCCTTGAATGTCACACCCCGCCAAAAGTGGTTTGCGGACGAACGGGCGTGCGACTATCATGGGTAAACATAGCATATGATTATCGTCAACAATAAATGTATGATAAAAATAATGTCACCATAATTTAAAGTAAACAAAGTAGTTGAACCAAAACATAGTTTTTTTAACTAAAATTTAGAGGTGACATCTTTACAAAACGAAAGCTTGACTCCAATGCATGTGACTATTGGCTTAGCTTAGATACCTGAAAAACATAAGTAAAAGTATCAACAAAATTGTTGAGTGAATTCACAGGTTTTATAATAAGTTCAATTTGTTCCACATTTTTCGTATGCCAGTCATGGCAAAAATAGAGTGATGATAAAAAATGTTAAAAATAGTATGCTCCAAAAGCAGTAGTAAAAACATAATAGTTTTCGCATGTCATTGTTGGCAAAAATAGTGTGATGATATAAACGTTAAAAATAGTCTGCTCAAAAGCAGTAATCGTTTTCGTATGCCATCGTTGGCAAAAATAGTGTGATGATATAAACGTTAAAAATAGTCTGCTCAAAAGCAGTAATCGTTTTCGTATGCCATCGTTGGCAAAAAATAGTGTGATGATATAAACGTTAAAATGACATGCTCCGAGAACAGGGGCACGATAAAATCACAAGAAGAAACATGTGACGGTGATCCCCTAAAAGGTTAGCTATACCCTTTTGAGTTAAAATCTCGACCCTAAGCCCATAACCAAAACAAGAACTTTCAAACGTATTTCACTTTCTGGATATACACTCCACGGGTTCGATAAACATCGTTAGTTAGCGCGACCAACCAAATACGGGGGAGGGTAAGTCTCGGCCAATAGTACTATCTGCATATCCAGGGCATAGTCACAACTAGCTAATGATTATGTATGTAAGCATATACGCACTTCGATGCACTACATCTGAACCTAGTCCGAGATAAGGATTCGTTGTCAAGTTTCCAAAAATAGTTTCATCACAAATAATCGAAAACAATAATAGTTTATATGTTTTTCACCACAATAGTAATTAAAATAGTTAAAACGTAGTAAAAGAGGGGTTGTGAACTTACAGTCACAATAAGATTTGTTAAATACGATGTGATAAATAATGTAAACATGAAGTTGTTATGTTTTTCACCCCAAAGTTGTAAAAGCAGTAAATAAAATGCGGTAAAATGTGGGGCTGTGAACTCACCTGATGCGTCCAAAATGCTAATCAACAAAATGATATGAATGATATGCTCAAACAACGCCTCAGCTACCTATAGGTGTGAGGTTAAACAGTAAGTAGATGCTTCACAAGCGCATCTATGCAAGTGGTTCACTCAATTGATGTTTTTAAATGTCGCTAGGCGCGATGTACTTATTATGGAATTTATAAATACTAATTTATTTATCAATACTTAGTATTTTATAACTAATTTCACTTATACTATTATTAGTACAAATAACATATATAAAATCTATATTTGAATATAAAATCTATTATATGTTCACATTATGTAAATATGAGTTCGTGTCAGTGTGAAAGGGGTTTACTAGTTTGACTTATTTAAATCTTTCACACCTATGTAATTATCATATAATTACACCTGCTTCCCAACATAATTCTTGAGTGCACCTAATACAGATCGTACAACAGCTCGCGATGAGTGTTTGGGTCGGTGTTTGATTCACATTTTTCTTTTAGTCTTAAAACATCTCAACATTTCATTTAAGAACTACACTTCACTATTAGATCATATATTAACCGTATATTAACTTAATTGTAAGTTTTGCAATGGTTATAATAGTTTCTTCCGCTTGTACGAATAATTTTAACAAGGTTTCTTTTCATGTAAGAAATTGTAGGTTAATTATATGTATACTTTCGGTAGATAATCATCATGAGTAACCCAACAAGCATAAACACAAGCTATTTTTCGGTTTGTAGTGGTGGTTTAACAAGGTTTTAACTTGAAAAAGTGTTGTGAATCTAGTGTTTAACACATTCTAAAGATGTTTTCTTTTGAGTGAACCTTACTAGCATAAAACATATAGATTTAAAGATTAGAATAAGGAAAGAGTTGTATACTCACAAGACTTTTTGGTATGGATCTTTTGAGAATTTGGTGTGTTCTCCTTCTTTTCCAAGGCACCAAGGAGGATGGATCTTCTTAGTGAACTACTTGAAAGATGTTTAAAATAGGAATGGCCAGCCCCTTAATCTCGAATTCCAACAGTCTACAAAGGTTCAAATGGATGTTTTTATGGTGAAATGTTGTAGAGGAAGTTACTATGGTGATTTGGCAACTTGAACCACTCAATTTGAAGTTAAAATGAGAAAGTTATGGATGTTTGAAGCTGGATTTGTGGGTTGAATATTCAAATCCGGAAATTGAGTTTTGTGAGAGGATTTTAGAAGGTTTCTTCTTCTAAATCCTTTGAATCCTACTAGTAAGGAATTATGAACAAGGGATCTTATGGATCTTTGCTTAGAAATGGAAAAAGAAGAAAGAATTAAAGAGTATAAAGTTTTACCATAACACAAGAGAATAGGGTTGAGTTTTGCTTTGGTGATTTTCGTGTGATTGGGAGATGGAGGAAAAGTGACCTTGTTATGTTAAAGTGTTGGTCTTTTACCTTTCTTGAGGCATGTTGGGCAAAAGAGATCATTATAATTTTAAAGTCCCAAAGGGTGAAAAGAAGGGAAATGGTGATGTCTGCCGAAAGCAAGGAGTAGGAGGGGTGGTTTGGTGTTGTCAGGGAACAAGTAAAAAGGTATGGATGAACAAGTTGACTTTCTTGTTTGAGAATTTAGTATTCATTTATTTTATATGTTAAATTTTAAGGATGATATATTAATGTATGGTGTTTGTGTACTTTGTTTCTTTACTTGACTATTGCCATGCCATACTGAATGAAATGGGAGAAAGAAAAAGGTAGATGGGGTGGATGATGGATGGCAGTCGAGATTTCAACAAGAGAGAGGACAAAAGTGATTTAATTAGTTGGAATTGTATATTGAGTGTACATATGTACAAAGCAAAATGTCAGACACCATATCCGACACCCCTTTCGAAATGATGGTATTAAGATATCATATTACTAATACAATTTCACAGGTAAAAGAGTATGGGTGAATCAAATGTCATACTAACCTTTTTATCATTTAATGTGTTTCATTTTGATTATTTATTCAAATACTTGTTCAGTTACATATCCGATGAACACAAAAGGAATCCATGAGAACTGTTAGAAAACTTATTAAGTTTGTTGTTTATTAATTTTAATTCAACTAGCCGTTCACGATCCTCCGTATATATATATATATATTGATTCGGGTTGGGGTGTATTGCATTGTGAAAATATTATATATTTATAGTCTTAATTGTAACAACTATAATTCACGTTTATGAGTCACTAACAAGCTAAATTTTCGATTCTACCGAGTGATCGCTAAACTTAATGAATATACTAAGTTTTATATATATCTCGTGCTTATTAAATGTATAGACTTTAATCACAAAATGTGGTTCATGCTAGGCTTATAACTCCAACTAAATTTCTTTATATAAAAGTTGTTTTACAAATTGTGCATGTCAATTAAGTGTCAGGTAAAACGACCCGTTTCGGAGGGTTGTCACATTCTCCCCGTGTTAAAAGAATTTCGTCCCGAAATTCAAGATCGGTTACGACCGGTTTGTGTCTCGAGAAATAAGTGTAGGTATTTACATTTTTTATTGCCTTCTCGTTCGCAAGTAAATTTAAGACTTTAGCGAAGAATTTAAGTTAACTTCAACTAGTTATACTTAACTCCTATACTGTTGAGTCAATATATCCAAGATTATAGTTGGTTCCTTGGTGATTGATTTGTACATTGAGTATTTCGTATGTCCATTATTTTCTTTTTCTTTATTTCTCAACATTAATTATTTCTGGTGTCAAAATATTAATAATTTTATTAATTATAGAGTTACACACATTTTCGCATAGTGTGAAACAATGGATGCCCGTCTTTGTGTAGAAAATATATGTTAAAATCAAACTACATGTAAAATACAAATATTTTTATGCTACTGATCTTTATTTTTTTTTTCTCACTTGAAATTTTTCGTTAACTGTTCAAAATATAAATTTTAAACCAGCTCCAACATACGAGCAATGATTCCTCATTAGTAAACATATTACCATGCTTTTCATTTTGGAAAATTTAAGTTGGCCAAGTAAATGTTCATATAGACTCAAATAATAGTTTTAGAAATATGGAGGTTAAGAATATCCGAGTATCATTATTAAGTAGTGTTAGAAAGGTAACTATAAAGTTTTACATCTCAAGTAATCTAATTTGACACTTAAAGTGGGATTTTATTTAATTGTATATTTTACTGTATGCATTTATAAATTTGCATTTAGTTTCTTATTTCCGTGCCCATAACCTATTTACTCACGCAACTTATATTTTACAATATATACGCAGCCCCTAGATTTCTTAACATAATTAAACTGTTGTTGAAATTTAACATACTTTATAATGCAACTGAGTTATAAAGTGTCTATCTTGTATACATGACATTTTTCGTTAGCGATTTGCATTGACATTTGGGGTTTGGGGTTAATGTCTTATCTTTAAGAAAAGGATAGAACTTATTCATTTAAAAGAAATATACGACAAGCTTTTCAAGTCATTTTTTAGTTTTACTACCGCTCTTTATATATCCATAAATCGGTTTTCTATAATTTGTAAAACTAGCATATATATTAGTATCTTATATTAAATTGACTTATGAGTATTTTCATCAATTTGGTCAATATAATAATGGGTGTGATTTGATTTCATGTATAAATATACATTTCTTTTTTTTTCTTTTTTTTTCATGGCTAAATCCATGATTTAGAAAAACATTTGTTTACCTATTGCTTGCTTGGTTGGTAAATCCATAATTTCAAATTTAACTAGTTATGAAGTAGTTTTTAGAAACATTTGAAACTGTAGATAAATTGAAATATTATCAAATCATCGCGGTCATCTCTTATATAGTCCTCTTTATTTACATCTATAAAAATTGTACATAAGTATTAGTTTTTAACCCAACTATGCTCATTCGACGACATGCTATCTACAAGTTACTAATACAATAATGCATATTTTGGTTCTCTATCCATATTATTTTCAAAACATTCAGTATGTTAAATCTTTTAATTGTTCAAGTTTGTGATTACAAAAGGTTGTACATTTATATATGGGACATCTTGATTTCTTTATCAAGTTATGTAATTCGATCATGCAGGGTATATATTTCATGTTAGGTGTATTGGTAACAATTAGAAATTACTGTTTTTACCTTAAAGGTGTCTTGTCTTAATCTTTGACTAAGTTTTAAAGTCGTCAGTTGATTATGATTATATGCACGTGAGATTAAAATTGTGCTCATATTAATAGAGTAGCGAGAACCGAGGTCTCTATTTATACCGTTTTGATTCCTTTCATGACACTTTTTGAAAGATGATTAAAGTATATTGATGTAGCTTTTCAAAGTTGACAAAAGAAATGTCAAACTCTCTTTTACTTTTCTTAGTTTCTTTTTGTAATCCATGACTCTGATGATTATACATTGTACTATGTAATTATAAACACGTTGGCCACCCATTTTTATAATATCATTGTACAATATGTCGTCATCATTATCACTTCATACAGTTATTCATGGATTAGAGTACCTTTCTCGTGTACCCTTGTTGTACGTTCAACACACGAAATTATGAGATTATATCGAATAATTTACAGTTATGATACAACTCTCACAAAATATTCTACTAATTCAATTAGTGTCTAGGATATATTCGAAATCATCATTAGTGATTGATGACGTGTGACGTGTTTTTTTTTTATTTACTTGTTATTTCGGCTCTTAGTGTATGTATGTTGTGTATAGTGTCAGTGTCCCGCATGTAGCATAAGTGTACATCGTGTAATGTAGGTATAAATATTGTTACCTACAACTAAGGCATATAATGTTCTATCTACTATATCCATGTAGACTATATGCAATGCGACACTATATGCAATGAAAACGTTTTGACCAAAAATCTTTTCGGTTATAGACTAGACTCTCGCTAGTTCACTATAACCAATAGCTCTGATACCAATCTGTCACACCCCGCCAAAAGTGGTTTGCGGAAGAACGGGCGTGCGACTATCATGGGTAAACATAGCATATGATTATCGTCAACAATAAATGTATGATAAAAATAATGTCACCAAAATTTAAAGTAAACAAAGTAGTTGAACCAAAACATAATTTTTTTTAACTAAAATTTAGAGGTGACATCTTTACAAAATGAAAGCTTGACTCCAATGCATGTGACTCAATGCTTAGCTTAGATACCTGAAAAACATAAGTAAAAGTATCAACAAAATTGTTGAGTGAATTCACAGGTTTTATAATAAGTTCAATTTGTTCCACATTTTTCGTATGCCAGTCATGGCAAAAATAGAGTGATGATAAAAAATGTTAAAAATAGTCTGCTCAAAAGCACTAATCGTTTTCGTATGCCATCGTTGGCAAAAAATAGTGTGATGATATAAACGTTAAAATGACATGCTCCGAGAACAGGGGCACGATAAAATCACAAGAAGAAACATGTGACGGTGATCCCCCAAAAGGTTAGCTATACCCTTTTGAGTTAAAATCTCGACCCTAAGCCCATAACCAAAACAACAACTTTCAAACGTATTTCACTTTCTGGATTTACACTCCACGGGTTCGATAAACATCGTTAGTTAGCGTGACCAACCAAATACGGGGGAGAGTAAGTCTCGGCCAATAGTACTATCTGCATATCCAGGGCCTAGTCACAACTAGCTAATGATTATGTATGTAAGCATATACGCACTTCCATGCACTACATCTGAACCTAGTCCGTGATAAGGATTCGTTATCAAGTTTCCAGAAATAGTTTCATCACAAATAATCGAAAACAGTAATAGTTTATATGTTTTTCACCACAATAGTAATTAAAATAGTTAAAACGTAGTAAAAGAGGGGTTGTGAACTTACAGTCACAATAAGATTTGTTAAATACGATGTGATAAATAATGTAAACATGAAGTTGTTATGTTTTTCACCCTAAAGTTGTAAAAGCAGTAAATAAAATGCGGTAAAATGTGGGGCTGTGAACTCACCTGATGCGTCCAAAATGCTAATCAACAAAATGATATGAATGATATGCTCAAACAACGCCTCAGCTACCTATAGGTGTGAGGTTAAACAGTAAGTAGATGCTTCACAAGCGCATCTATGCAAGTGGTTCACTCAATTGATGTTTTTAAATGTCGCTAGGCGCGATGTACTTATTATGGAATTTATAAATACTAATTTATTTATCAATACTTAGTATTTTATAACTAATTTCACTTATACTATTATTAGTACAAATAACATATATAAAATCTATATTTGAATATAAAATCTATTATATGTTCACATATATCTAAATATGAGTTCGTGTCAGTGTGATAGGGGTTTACTAGTTTGACTTATTTAAATCTTTCACACCTATGTAATTATCATATAATTACACCTGCTTCCCAACATAATTCTTGAGTGCACCTAATACAGATCGTACAACAGCTCGCGATGAGTGTTTGGGTCGGTGTTTGATTCACATTTTTCTTTTAGTCTTAAAACATCTCAACATTTCATTTAAGAACTACACTTCACTATTAGATCATATATTAACCGTATATTAACTTAATTGTAAGTTTTGCAATGGTTATAATAGTTTCTTCCGCTTGTACGAATAATTTTAACAAGGTTTCTTTTCATGTAAGAAATTGTAGGTTAATTATATGTATACTTTCGGTAGATAATCATCATGAGTAACCCAACAAGCATAAACACAAGCTATTTTTCGGTTTGTAGTGGTGGTTTAACAAGGTTTTAACTTGAAAAAGTGTTGTGAATCTAGTGTTTAACACATTCTAAAGATGTTTTCTTTTGAGTGAACCTTACTAGCATAAAACATATAGATTTAAAGATTAGAATAAGGAAAGAGTTGTATACTCACAAGACTTTTTGGTATGGATCTTTTGAGAATTTGGTGTATTCTCCTTCTTTTCCAAGGCACCAAGGAGGATGGATCTTCTTAGTGAACTACTTGAAAGATGTTTAAAATAGGAATGGCCAGCCCCTTAATCTCGAATTCCAACAGTCTACAAAGGTTCAAGTGGATGTTTTTATGGTGAAATGTTGTAGAGGAAGTTACTATGGTGATTTGGCAACTTGAACCACTCAATTTGAAGTTAAAATGAGAAAGTTATGGATGTTTGAAGCTGGATTTGTGGGTTGAATATTCAAATCCGGAATTTGAGTTTTGTGAGAGGATTTTAGAAGGTTTCTTCTTCTAAATCCTTTGAATCCTACTAGTAAGGAATTATGAACAAGGGATCTTATGGATCTTTGCTTAGAAATGGAAAAAGAAGAAAGAATTAAAGAGTATAAAGTTTTACCATAACACAAGAGAATAGGGTTGAGTTTTGCTTTGGTGATTTTCGTGTGATTGGGAGAGGGAGGAAAAGTGACCTTGTTATGTTAAAGTGTTGGTCTTTTACCTTTCTTGAGGCATGTTGGGCAAAAGAGATCATTATAATTTTAAAGTCCCAAAGGGTGAAAAGAAGGGAAATGGTGATGTCTGCCGAAAGCAAGGAGTAGGAGGGGTGGTTTGGTGTTGTCAGGGAACAAGTAAAAAGGTATGGATGAACAAGTTGACTTTCTAGTTTGAGAATTTAGTATTCATTTATTTTATATGTTAAATTTTAAGGATGATATATTAATGTATGGTGTTTGTGTACTTTGTTTCTTTACTTGACTATTGCCATGCCATACTGAATGAAATGGGAGAAAGAAAAAGGTAGATGGGGTGGATGATGGATGGCAGTCGAGATTTCAACAAGAGAGAGGACAAAAGTGATTTAATTAGTTGGAATTGTATATTGAGTGTACATATGTACAAAGCAAAATGTCAGACACCATATCCGACACCCCTTTCGAAATGATGGTATTAAGATATCATATTACTAATACAATTTCACAAGTAAAAGAGTATGGGTGAATCAAATGTCATACTAACCTTTTTATCATTTAATGTGTTTCATTTTGATTATTTATTCAAATACTTGTTCAGTTACATATCCGATGAACACAAAAGGAATCCATGAGAACGGTTAGAAAACTTATTAAGTTTGTTGTTTATTAATTTTAATTCAACTAGCCGTTCACGATCCTTCGTATATATATATTGATTCGGGTTGGGGTGTATTGCATTGTGAAAATATTATATATTAATAGTCTTAATTGTAACAACTATAATTCACGTTTATGAGTCACTAACTAGCTAAATTTTCGATTCTACCGAGTGATCGCTAAACTTAATGAATATACTAAGTTTTATATATATCTAGTGCTTATTAAATGTATAGACTTTAATCACAAAATGTGGTTCATGCTAGGCTTATAACTCCAACTAAATTTCTTTATATAAAAGTTGTTTTACAAATTGTGCATGTCAATTAAGTGTCAGGTAAAACGACCCGTTTCGGAGGGTTGTCACATTGAACCATTATAACCAGTAGCTGTCCATAACTGATACTGATGGCCCTTGAACCATTAAACTACTAGCTATGACCAATAGCCTATAAATATACAGTTTACAAGTAATAAGTGTCCATAACTCATAACCAAGGCCATTGAACCATTATAACCGCTACATGTCCATAACTCATATTAATGGCCCTTGAACCATTATAACTACTAGCCATGACCAATAGCCTATAGATATCCATTTTAAAAGTAATAGGTGTCCATTACCCATAACAATCGTCCCTGAACCATTATAACCACTAGATGTCCATAACTGATACTGATGGCCCTTGAACCATTATAACTACTAGCCATGACCAGTAGCCTATAGATATCCATCTTACAAGTAATAGGTGTCCATAACCCATAACCATGGTCCTTGAATTATTATAACCACCAGATGTCCATAACTGATACTGATGGCCCATGAACCATTATAACTACTAGCCATGTCCAGTAGCCTATAGATATCAATTTTGTAAGTAATAGGTATCCCTAACCCATAACCATGGTTCTTGAACCATTATAACCACTAGATGTCCATAACTGATACTGATGGCCCTTCAACCATTATAACTACTAGCCATGACCAATAGCCTCTAGATATCCAATTTACAAGTAATAGGTGTCCATAACCCATAACCATGATTCTTGAACCATTATAACCACTAGATGTTCATAACTGATACTGATGGCCCTTGAACCATTATAACAACTATCCATGACCTATAGCCTATAGATATCCATTTTACAAGTAATAGGTGTGCATAACCCATAACCATCGTATTTCTGATCATTCCCCTTGCATTCTTCGTATCTCTGACTTATGTAAGTCGAAACGCAAGCCCTTTAAATTCTTCAATTTTTTAGGTCACAAAAAAGGCTTCCAGGATATTGTGAAGTCTGGATGGTCTTCAGAAGTAACAGGTTTTGCAATGTTCAGAGTGGTTAAAAGATTGAAGCTTCTTAAGTCCCCACTGCGGATTTTATTAAAGGAGCAAGGTAATTTACATACAAAAGTTCAGAATCTTCGTTTGGAGCTAGATGAGATCCAACGTGCTCTAGATAAAAACCCGCATTGTATAGAGCTTAGGGGAGGAAGAAGCAACCTATTTGCAAGCTTTTAAGGATGCGGTCTTGAATGAGGAAAGGTTTCTAAAACATAAATCCAAGGTGGAGTGGCTTCGGGTTGGTGATTCCAACTCGGCGTTTTTTCACAATTCCTTGAAGAGTAGATGCCATAGAAGTTGTATTGATGCCATATTTAATGGTGACGATGTCTTGCGAGAAGGTAAGGATGTTGCTCATGTTTTTACTGGTTACTATGAGAATTTCCTTGGTATTGCGGGTCCAACGAACCCTCTTGTGTTGCATGATCTGTTTACTAACACTATAGAGCCTAATAAGGCTGATTTTATGGTCCGGGAAATTATGGATGCGGAAATAAAAGATGCAATGTTCTCTATTGGTGATGATAAAGCCCCGGGGCCAGATGGTTATACTTCTGCATTTTCTAAGAAGGCTTGGGATATCGTTGGTAATGATGTATGTAGTGCTGTTCGTGAATTTTTTATGTCTGGTAAGCTTCTTAAAGAAGTTAATCATACTATCCTTGCTCTTATTCCAAAGGTTGCTACTCCTTCTAGAGTTACAGAATACCGCCCTATTTCTTGCTGTAATGTCTTATATAAATGTATTAACAAGGTTATCACTAACCGAATTAAAGATGTCTTAGGTGATATTGTGGGTATTAACCAATCGGCCTATATCCCGGGCCAAAGAATATCAGACAATATTTTATTGACTCAGGAGCTTATGCATAACTATCATATGCAAAATGGCCATCACCGATGTGCGTTTAAAGTTGATATCCAGAAAGCTTATGATACGGTTGACTGGGAGTTTCTTCATAATATTTTACTAGGTTTCGGGTTTCCTTTGAGAATGGTCACTTGGATCATGGAATGTATTACCGCCCCTTCATTCTCTGTCTCTATTAATGGTGATATCCATGGCTGGTTCAAGGGCAAAAGGGGGTTGAGACAAGGCGATCCTATGTCTCCTTATCTTTTCACTCTTGTTATGGAAGTGTTATCTCTTATTCTACAACGTAGAGTGCGGGAAAGTGAGGATTTTCAGTATCACTTTCGTTGTGAGCAACAAAAGATTATTAACCTTTGTTTTCCAGATGATTTATTTCTGTTTGCACGAGGGAATGTCAGCTCAACGAACTTGATTTTTGATTCCTTGAATGAGTTTAAGGAGGTCTCGGGGTTAGTGCCAAGTATTCCTAAGAGTACAATATTCTTCTGCAATGTCCCGCCTTCAATACGTCACGATATTCTTCAGATTATGCCTTTTGCTGAAGGTACGCTCCCAGTCAAGTATCTTGGAGTCCCGCTCATTTCGACTAGGTTACTTTATAGAGACTGTAAGGTTCTCATTGAAAAGTTGCGAATGAGGATTGCTAATTTGAAGAACAAGTTCCTCTCGTTTGCGGGGAGAGTTCAATTAATTATATCTGTCTTATCTTCCTTGCATATCTATTGGGCGTCGGTTTTTATTATCCCTTCTCGTATTGTTCATGATCTTGAACAATTGATGCGGGGTTTTTTATGGTGCCAGGGGGAGATGAAAAAGGGGAAGGCAAAAGTCGCTTGGGAGTTGGTGTGTAAGCCGAAAAATGAAGGGGGGCTTGGTATTCGAAGAATTCATAACTTTAATGTTTCCCTTATGGCTACTCATATCTGGTCTATTGTGACAAATAAAGAGTCGTTATGGGTCAAATGGATCCACTCTTATAAGCTCACGGGACGAAGCTTTTGGGAAGTCCCATGTACGGGATATGTTTCATGGGGATGGCGGAAATTAATCCAAATTAGAAGCAGTATTCGGCCCTTTATTTGGAACAAAATTCATGATGGTAAAACTACCTATGTATGGTTTGATAACTGGTGTTCGGCTAGCCCGTTGAATCAGCTACTTACTATGCAAGACATTGCACGTTCAGGGTTCTCTATGCAAGATTCCGTTGCTGATTTGGTCGCAAATGAGAGTTGGAGATGGCCTTTTGAATGGTACCAAAAGTATCCTATCTTAGCTCAAATCCCGGTGCCTACTTTGATTCCAAATACGGCTGATACGGTATTATGGAGGGATCATTATGGGTCTTTGATGCCGTTCTCGGTCCCCACTGCATGGGATTCGATTAGAACGCGGGGGACGGAAGTCCTTTGGCAGAAGGTAGTTTGGTTTTCTCATTGTATACCGAGACATACTTTTCACTTGTGGCTGGTTGTTTACCAACGCCTTAAAACTCAGGATCGGCTCAAACAATGGGATGTTGCCCCTAATACAGACTTAAGTACATTACATTGCCCGTTATGTGATGGTCCGCCTGACTCCCATGCACACTTATTTTTTGAGTGTCCATATTCTTCCGATATATGGGGTAAAGTTCGTCGTCTAGCAGGGATTGGTATTAGTACGGCCGTTATTACTGATGTGTTAGATTTTCTTATTACTATATCCAGGGGAAGATCTGCGAGAAGTCTAATTGCTAGAGTTTCGCTTGCTGCCACCACTTATTTTATTTGGCGAGAGCGCAATGCTCGGTTATATTCCAAGAAGCCAAAAACTCATATACAGGTGTACGATGAAATTATTGTTACCATTCGGCTTAAGTTGCTATCAATGAGATTTAAGAAGAACAAGGATCAAGTGCAAAGGATGCTGAATAATTGGAAGCTCCCGAAGTCGTTAGTTCTACATGATCACATAGATCAAACGTAGTAGTTTTGCTTTCTCTAGCTAGTTTGGTTTGTTTGGTTTATCTTTTGTAGCTAGAGTTTAGTTGTTTGTTGCTGAGTATGGTGTATGGCATGTCTTAAACTTAGGTAGTCTTGGGTGTCGAGTGCTTGTGCTCGTGGTTAATGTGGTACCTTTTCCACATTCCTTTGTACTTTTTTTTTTTGTGATTAATATATTTTACCGGGGTAAACCCTTTACCCAAAAAAAAAAGACCATTGAACCGTTATAACCACTACATGCATGTCCATGACTCATATCGATGGCCCTTGAACCATTATAACTACTAGCCATGACCAATAGCCTATAGATATCCATTTTACAAGTAATAGGTGTCCATAACCCATAACCATGGTCCCTGAACATTATAACCACTAGATGTCCATAACTGATATTGATGGCCCTTGAACCATTATAACTACTAGCCATGACCAATAGCCTATAGATATCTATTTTACAAGTAATAGGTGTTTATAACCCATAACCATGGCCCTTGAACAATTATAACCACTAGATGTCTGTAACTGATACCGATGGCCCTTGAACCATTATAACTACTACCCATGACCTATATAGATATCTATTTTACAAGTAATAGGTGTCCATAACCCATAACCAAGGTCCTTGAACCATTATAACCACTAGATGTCCATAACTGATATTGATGGCCCTTGAACCATTATAACCACTAGCCATGACCAATAGCCTATAGAAATTCATTTTACAAGTAATAGGCGCCCATAACCCATAACCATGGTCCTTGAACCATTATAACCATTAGATGTCCATAACTGATACCAATGGCCCTTGAACCATTATAACTACTAGCCATAACCAATAGCCTATAGATATCCATTTTACAAGTAATAGGTGTCCATAACCCATAACCATGCCCTTTGAACCTTTATAACTACTAGCCATGATCAATAACCTATAGATATTCATTTTACAAGTAATAGGTGTCTATGACCCATAGCCATGGCCCTTGAACCATTATAACCACTAGATGTCCATAACTCATACCGATGGCCCTTGAACCATTATAACTACTCGTCATGACCAATAGCCTATAGATATCCATTTTACAAGTAATAGGTGTCCATAACCTATAACCATGGCCCTTGAACCATTATAACCACTAGATGTCCATAACTCATACCAATGGCCCTTGAACCATTATAACTACTAGCCATGACCAATAGCCTAAAGATATCAATTTTACAAGTAATAGGGGTCCATAACCCATAAACATTACCCTTGAACCGTTATAACTACTAGCCATGATTAATAGCCTATAGATATCCATTTTACAAGTAATAGGTGTCCATAACCCATAACCATGGCCCTTGAACCATTATAATCACACGCCATGACCAATAGCGCATAGATATCCATCTTTCAAGTAATAGATGTCCATAACCCATAACCATGGCCGTTGAACCATTATAACTACAAGCCATGACCAATAGCCTATAGATATCCATTTTAGAAGTAATAGGTGTCCATAATCCATAAACATGCCCCTTGAACCGTTATAACTACTAGTCATGACCAATAGCCTATAGATATCCATTTTACAAGTAATAGGTGTCCATGACCCATAGCCATGGCCCTTGAACCATTATAACACTAGATGTCCATAACTCATACCGATGGCCCTTGAAGCATTATAACTACTAGTCATGACCAATAGCCTATAGATATCCATTTTACAAGTAATAGGTGTCCATAACCTATAACCATGGCCCTTGAACCATTATAGCCACTAGATGTCCATAACTCATACCGATGGCCATTGAACCATTATAACTACTAGCCATGACCAATAGCCAGAAGATATCAATTTTACTAGTAATAGGTGTCCAAAACCCATAACCATGACCCTTGAACCGTTATAACTACTAGCCATGATCAATAGCCTATAGATATCCGTTTTACAAGTAATAGGTGTCCACAACCCATAGCCATGGCCCTTGAACCATTATAATCACTAGCCATGACCAATAGCCTATAGATATCCATTTTACAAGTAATAGTGTCCATAACCCATAACCATGGCCCTTGAACCATTATAACCACAAGATGTCGATAAGTCATACCGATGGCCCTTGAACCATTATAATTTCTAGTCATTACCCATAGCCTATGGATATACATTTTACAAGTAATACGTGTCCATTACCTATAACCATGGCCCTTGAAGCATTATAACCACTAGATGAACATAACTCATACCGATGGCCCTTGAACCATTATAACTTCTAGTCATGACCAATAGCCTATAGATATCCATTTTAGAAGTAATAGGTGTCCATAACCTATAACCATGGCCCTTGAACCATTATAACCACTAGATGTCCATAACTCATATCGATGGCCCTTGAACCATTATAACTACTAGCCATGACCAATAGCCTATAGATACCCAATTTACAAGTAATAGGTATCCATAACCCATAACCATGCCCCTTAAACCGTTATAACTACTAGCCATGATCAGTAGCCTATAGATATGCATTTTACAAGTAATAGGTGTCCATAACCCATAACCATGGCCCTTGAACCATTATAACCACTAGATGTCCATAACTCACACCGATGGCCCTTGAACCATTATAACTACTAGTCATGACCAATAGCCTATAGATATCCATTTTACAAGTAATAGGTGTCCATAACCTATAACCATGGCCCTTGAACCATTATAACCACTAGATGTCCATAACTCATATCGATGGCCCTTGAACCATTATAACTACTAGCCATGACCAATAGCCTATAGATATCCAATTTACAAGTAATAGGTATCCATAACCCATAACCATGCCCCTTAAACCGTTATAACTACTAGCCATGATCAGTAGCCTATAGATATGCATTTTACAAGTAATAGGTGTCCATAACCCATAACCATGGCCCTTGAACCATTTACACGCCATGACCAATAGCGTATAGATATCCATCTTACAAGTAACAGGTGTCCATATCCCATAACCATGGCCGTTGAACCATTATAACTACAAGCCATGACCAATAGCCTATAGATATCCATTTTATAAGCAATAGGTGTCCATAATCCATAAACATGCCCCTTGAACCGTTATAACAACTAGCCATGACCAATAGCCTATAGATATCCATTTTACAAGTAATAGGTGTCCATGACCCATAGCCATGGCCCTTGAACCATTATAACCACTAGATGTCCATAACTCATACCGATGGCCCTTGAACCATTATAACTACTAGACATGACCAATAGCCTATAGATATCCATTTTACAAGTAATAGGTGTCCATAACCTATAACCATGGCCCTTGAACCATAATAACCACTAGATGTCCATAACTCATACCGATGGCCCTTGAACCATTATAACTACTAGCCATGACCAATAGCCAGAAGATATCAATTTTACAAGTAATATGTGTCCATAACCCATAACCATGACCCATGAACAGTTATAACTACTAGCCATGATCAATAGCCTATAGATATCCATTTTACAAGTAATAGGAGTCCACAACCCATAACCATGGCCCTTGAACCATTATAATCACAAGCCATGACCAATAGCCTAGAGATATCCATTTTACAAGTAATAGTGTCCATAACCCATAACCATGGCCCTTGAACCATTATAACCACAAGATGTCGATAAGTCATACCGATGGCACTTGAACGATTATAATTTCTAGTCATTACCCATAGCCTATGGATATACATTTTACAAGTAATACGTGTCCATTACCTATAACCATGGCCCTTGAACCATTATAACCACTAGATGAACATAACTCATACCGATGGCCCTTGAACCATTATAACTTCTAGTCATGACCAATAGCCTATAGATATCCATTTTAGAAGTAATAGGTGTCCATAACCTATAACCATGGCCCTTGAACCATTATAACCACTAGATGTCCATAACTCATATCGATGGCCCTTGAACCATTATAACTACTAGACATGACCAATAGCCTATAGATATCCAATTTACAAGTAATAGGTATCCATAACCCATAACCATGCCCCTTAAACCGTTATAACTACTAGCCATGATCAATAGCCTATAGATATGCATTTTACAAGTAATAGGTGTCCATAACCCATAACCATGGCCCTTGAACCATTATAACCACTAGATGTCCATAACTCACACCGATGGCCCTTGAACCATTATAACTTCTAGTCATGACCAATAGCCTATAGATATCCATTTTACAAGTAATAGGTGTCCATAACCTATAACCATGGCCCTTGAACCATAATAACCACTAGATGTCCATAACTCATACCGATGGCCCTTGAACCATTATAACTACTAGCCATGACCAATAGCCAGAAGATATCAATTTTACAAGTAATATGTGTCCATAACCCATAACCATGACCCATGAACCGTTATAACTACTAGCCATGATCAATAGCCTATAGATATCCATTTTACAAGTAATAGGTGTCCATAACCCATGACCATGGCCCTTGAACCATTATAATCACAAGCCATGACCAATAGCCTATAGATATCCATTTTACAAGTAATAGTGTCCATAACCCATAACCATAGCCCTTGAACCATTATAACCACAAGATGTCGATAAGTCATACCGATGGCCCTTGAACCATTATAATTTCTAGTCATTAGCCATAGCCTATGGATATCCATTTTAGAAGTAATAGGTGTCCATTACCTATAACCATGGCCCTTGAACCATTATAACCACTATATGAACATAACTCATACCGATGGCCCTTTTACCATTATAACTTCTAGTCATGACCAATTGCCTATAGATATCCATTTTACAAGTAATAGGTGTCCATAACCTATAACCATGGCCCTTGAACCATTATAACCACTAGATGTCCATAACTCATATCGATGGCCCTTGAACCATTATAACTACTAGCCATAACCAATAGCCTATAGATATCCATTTTACAAGTAACAGGTGTCCATAACCCATAACCATGCCCCTTGAAACTTTATAACTACTAGCCATGATAAATAGCCTATAGACATCCATTTTACAAGTAATAGGTGTCCATGACCCTTAGCCATGACCCTTGAACCATTATAACCACTAGATGTCCATAACTCACACCGATGGCCCTTGAACCATTATAACTACTAGTCATGACCAATAGCCTATAGATATCCATTTTACAAGTAATAGGTGTCCATAACCTAGGCCCTTGAACCATAATAACCACTAGATGTCCATAACTCATACCGATGGCCCTTGAACCATTATAACTACTAGCCATGACCAATAGCCAGAAGATATCAATTTTACAAGTAATATGTGTCCATAACCCATAACCATGACCCATGAACCGTTATAACTTCTAGCCATGACCAATAGCCTATAGATATCCATTTTACAAGTAATAGGTGTCCATGACCCATACCCATGACCCTTGAACCATTATAACCACTAGATGTCCATAACTCACACCGATGGCCCTTGAACCATTATAACTACTAGTCATGACCAATAGCCTATAGATATCCATTTTACAAGTAATAGGTGTCCATGACCCATAGCCATGACCCTTGAACCATTACATCCACTAGATGTCCATAACTCATACCGATGGCCCTTGAACCATTATAACTACTAGTCATGACCAATAGCCTATAGATATCCATTTTACAAGTAATAGGTGTCCATAACCTATAACCATGGCCCTTGAACCATTATAACCACTAGATGTCCATAACTCATACCGATGGCCCTTGAACCATTATAACTACTAGCCATGACCAATAGCCAGAAGATATCAATTTTACAAGTAATAGGTGTCCATAACCCATAACCATGACCCATGAACCGTTATAACTACTAGC
The DNA here is from genome assembly GCA_963853835.1 of Calendula officinalis. Taxonomy (NCBI): domain Eukaryota; kingdom Viridiplantae; phylum Streptophyta; class Magnoliopsida; order Asterales; family Asteraceae; genus Calendula; species Calendula officinalis. The sequence continues at coordinate 58,316,553 of OY970825.1, forward strand.
CATGACCAATAGCCTATAGATATCCATTTTACAAGTAATAGGTGTCCATAACCCATAACCATGCCCCTTGAACCTTTATAACTACTAGCCATGATCAATAGCCTATAGACATCCATTTTACAAGTAACAGGTGTCCATGACCCATAGCCATGACCCTTGAACCATTATAACCACTAGATGTCCATAACTCACACCGATGGCCCTTGAACCATTATAACTACTAGTCATGACCAATAGCCTATAGATATCCATTTTACAAGTAATAGGTGTCCATAACCTATAACCATGGCCCTTGAACCATAATAACCACTAGATGTCCATAACTCATACCGATGGCCCTTGAACCATTATAACTACTAGCCATGACCAATAGCCAGAAGATATCAATTTTACAAGTAATATGTGTCCATAACCCATAACCATGACCCATGAACCGTTATAACTACTAGCCATGATCAATAGCCTATAGATATCCATTTTACAAGTAATAGGTGTCCATAACCCATGACCATGGCCCTTGAACCATTATAATCACAAGCCATGACCAATAGCCTATAGATATCCATTTTACAAGTAATAGTGTCCATAACCCATAACCATAGCCCTTGAACCATTATAACCACAAGATGTCGATAAGTCATACCGATGGCCCTTGAACCATTATAATTTCTAGTCATTAGCCATAGCCTATGGATATCCATTTTAGAAGTAATAGGTGTCCATTACCTATAACCATGGCCCTTGAACCATTATAACCACTATATGAACATAACTCATACCGATGGCCCTTTTACCATTATAACTTCTAGTCATGACCAATTGCCTATAGATATCCATTTTAGAAGTAATAGGTGTCCATAACCTATAACCATGGCCCTTGAACCATTATAACCACTAGATGTCCATAACTCATATCGATGGCCCTTGAACCATTATAACTACTAGCCATAACCAATAGCCTATAGATATCCATTTTACAAGTAACAGGTGTCCATAACCCATAACCATGCCCCTTGAAACTTTATAACTACTAGCCATGATAAATAGCCTATAGACATCCATTTTACAAGTAATAGGTGTCCATGACCCATAGCCATGACCCTTGAACCATTATAACCACTAGATGTCCATAACTCACACCGATGGCCCTTGAACCATTATAACTACTAGTCATGACCAATAGCCTATAGATATCCATTTTACAAGTAATAGGTGTCCATAACCTAGGCCCTTGAACCATAATAACCACTAGATGTCCATAACTCATACCGATGGCCCTTGAACCATTATAACTACTAGCCATGACCAATAGCCAGAAGATATCAATTTTACAAGTAATATGTGTCCATAACCCATAACCATGACCCATGAACCGTTATAACTACTAGCTATGACCAATAGCCTATAGATATCCATTTTACAAGTAATAGGTGTCCATGACCCATAGCCATGACCCTTGAACCATTATAACCACTAGATGTCCATAACTCACACCGATGGCCCTTGAACCATTATAACTACTAGTCATGACCAATAGCCTATAGATATCCATTTTACAAGTAATAGGTGTCCATGACCCATAGCCATGACCCTTGAACCATTACATCCACTAGATGTCCATAACTCATACCGATGGCCCTTGAACCATTATAACTACTAGTCATGACCAATAGCCTATAGATATCCATTTTACAAGTAATAAGTGTCCATAACCTATAACCATGGCCCTTGAACCATTATAACCACTAGATGTCCATAACTCATACCGATGGCCCTTGAACCATTATAACTACTAGCCATGACCAATAGCCAGAAGATATCAATTTTACAAGTAATAGGTGTCCATAACCCATAACCAAGACCCATGAACCGTTATAACTACTAGCCATGACCAATAGCCTATAGATATCCATTTTACAAGTAATAGGTGTCCATAACCCATAACCATGCCCCTTGAACCTTTATAACTACTAGCCATGATCAATAGCCTATAGACATCCATTTTACAAGTAACAGGTGTCCATGACCCATAGCCATGACCCTTGAACCATTATAACCACTAGATGTCCATAACTCACACCGATGGCCCTTGAACCATTATAACTACTAGTCATGACCAATAGCCTATAGATATCCATTTTACAAGTAATAGGTGTCCATAACCTATAACCATGGCCCTTGAACCATAATAACCACTAGATGTCCATAACTCATACCGATGGTCCTTGAACCATTATAACTACTAGCCATGACCAATAGCCAGAAGATATCAATTTTACAAGTAATATGTGTCCATAACCCATAACCATGACCCATGAACCGTTATAACTACTAGCCATGATCAATAGCCTATAGATATCCATTTTACAAGTAATAGGTGTCCATAACCCATGACCATGGCCCTTGAACCATTATAATCACAAGCCATGACCAATAGCCTATAGATATCCATTTTACAAGTAATAGTGTCCATAACCCATAACCATAGCCCTTGAACCATTATAACCACAAGATGTCGATAAGTCATACCGATGGCCCTTGAACCATTATAATTTCTAGTCATTAGCCATAACCTATGGATATCCATTTTAGAAGTAATAGGTGTCCATTACCTATAACCATGGCCCTTGAACCATTATAACCACTATATGAACATAACTCATACCGATGGCCCTTTTACCATTATAACTTCTAGTCATGACCAATTGCCTATAGATATCCATTTTAGAAGTAATAGGTGTCCATAACCTATAACCAAGGCCAGTGAACCATTATAACCACTAGATGTCCATAACTCATATCGATGGCCCCTGAACCATTATAACTACTAGCCATAACCAATAGCCTATAGATATCCATTTTACAAGTAACAGGTGTCCATAACCCATAACCATGCCCCTTGAAACTTTATAACTACTAGCCATGATAAATAGCCTATAGACATCCATTTTACAAGTAATAGGTGTCCATGACCCATAGCCATGACCCTTGAACCATTATAACCACTAGATGTCCATAACTCACACCGATGGCCCTTGAACCATTATAACTACTAGTCATGACCAATAGCCTATAGATATCCATTTTACAAGTAATAGGTGTCCATAACCTAGGCCCTTGAACCATAATAACCACTAGATGTCCATAACTCATACCGATGGCCCTTGAACCATTATAACTTCTAGCCATGACCAATAGCCAGAAGATATCAATTTTACAAGTAATATGTGTCCATAACCAATAACCATGACCCATGAACCGTTATAACTACTAGCCATGACCAATAGCCTATAGATATCCATTTTACAAGTAATAGGTGTCCATGACCCATAGCCATGACCCTTGAACCATTATAACCACTAGATGTCCATAACTCACACCGATGGCCCTTGAACCATTATAACTACTAGTCATGACCAATAGCCTATAGATATCCATTTTACAAGTAATAGGTGTCCATGACCCATAGCCATGACCCTTGAACCATTACATCCACTAGATGTCCATAACTCATACCGATGGCCCTTGAACCATTATAACTACTAGTCATGACCAATAGCCTATAGATATCCATTTTACAAGTAATAGGTGTCCATAACCTATAACCATGGCCCTTGAACCATTATAACCACTAGATGTCCATAACTCATACCGATGGCCCTTGAACCATTATAACTACTAGACATGACCAATAGCCAGAAGATATCAATTTTACAAGTAATAGGTGTCCATAACCCATAACCATGACCCATGAACCGTTATAACTACTAGCCATGACCAATAGCCTATAGATATCCATTTTACAAGTAATAGGTGTCCATAACCCATAACCATGCCCCTTGAACCTTTATAACTACTAGCCATGATCAATAGCCTATAGACATCCATTTTACAAGTAACAGGTGTCCATGACCCATAGCCATGACCCTTGAACCATTATAACCACTAGATGTCCATAACTCACACCGATGGCCCTTGAACCATTATAACTACTAGTCATGACCAATAGCCTATAGATATCCATTTTACAAGTAATAGGTGTCCATAACCTATAACCATGGCCCTTGAACCATAATAACCACTAGATGTCCATAACTCATACCGATGGCCCTTGAACCATTATAACTACTAGCCATGACCAATAGCCAGAAGATATCAATTTTACAAGTAATATGTGTCCATAACCCATAACCATGACCCATGAACCGTTATAACTACTAGCCATGATCAATAGCCTATAGATATCCATTTTACAAGTAATAGGTATCCATAACCCATGACCATGGCCCTTGAACCATTATAATCACAAGCCATGACCAATAGCCTATAGATATCCATTTTACAAGTAATAGGTGTCCATAACCGATAACCAAGGCCAGTGAACGATTATAACCACTACATGTCCATAACTCATATCGATGGCCCCTGAACCATAATAACTACTAGCCATGACCAATAGCATATAGATATCCATTTTACAAGTAATAGGTGTCCATAACCCATAACCATGGTCCTTGAACCATTATAACCAGTAGTTGTCCATAACTGATACTGACGGCCCTTGAACCATTATAACTACTAGCCATGACCGATAGCCTATAAATATCCATTTTACAAGTAATCGGTGTCCATAACCCATAACCAAGTCCAGTGAACCATTATAACCACTACATGTCCATAACTCATATCGATGGCCCATGAACCATTATAACTACTAGCCATGACCAATAGCCTATAGATATCCATTTTACAGGTAATAGGTGTCCATAACCCATAACCATGGTCCTTGAACCATTATAACAACTAGATGTGCATAACTGATACTGATGGCCCTTGAACCATTATAACTACTAGCCATGACCAATAGCCTATAGATAACCATTTTACAAGTAATAGGGGTCCATTACCCATAACAATCATCGTCGAACCATTTTAACCACTAGATGTCCATAACTGACACTGATGGCCCTTGAACCATTATAACTACTAGCCTTGACCAATAGCCTATAGATATGCATTTTACAAGTAATAGGTGTCCATAACCCATAACCATCTTCCTTGAATCATTATAACCACTAGATGTCCATAACTCATACCGATGGCCCTTGAACCATTATAACTACTAGCCATGACCAATAGCCAGAAGATATCAATTTTACAAGTAATAGGTGTCCATAACCCATAACCATGACCCATGAACCGTTATAACTACTAGCCATGACCAATAGCCTATAGATATCCATTTTACAAGTAATAGGTGTCCATAACCCATAACCATGCCCCTTGAACCTTTATAACTACTAGCCATGATCAATAGCCTATAGACATCCATTTTACAAGTAATAGGTGTCCATGACCCATAGCCATGACCCTTGAACCATTATAACCACTAGATGTCCATAACTCACACCGATGGCCCTTGAACCATTATAACTACTAGTCATGACCAATAGCCTATAGATATCCATTTTACAAGTAATAGGTGTCCATAACCTATAACCATGGCCCTTGAACCATAATAACCACTAGATGTCCATAACTCATACCGATGGCCCTTGAACCATTATAACTACTAGCCATGACCAATAGCCAGAAGATATCAATTTTACAAGTAATATGTGTCCATAACCCATAACCATGACCCATGAACCGTTATAACTACTAGCCATGATCAATAGCCTATAGATATCCATTTTACAAGTAATAGGTGTCCATAACCCATGACCATGGCCCTTGAACCATTATAATCACAAGCCATGACCAATAGCCTATAGATATCCATTTTACAAGTAATAGGTGTCCATAACCCATAACCAAGGCCAGTGAACCATTATAACCACTACATGTCCATAACTCATATCGATGGCCCCTGAACCATTATAACTACTAGCCATGACCAATAGCATATAGATATCCATTTTACAAGTAATAGGTGTCCATAACCCATAACCATGGTTCTTGAACCATTATAACCACTAGATGTCCATAACTGATACTGATGGCCCATGAACCATTACAACTAGTAATCATGACCAGTAGCCTATAGATATCCATTTTACAAGTAATAGGTGTCCGTAACCCATAACCAAGGCCAGTGAACCATTATAACCACAACATTTCCGTAACTCACATCAATGGCCCTTGAACCATTATAACTACTAGCCATGACCAATAGCCTATAGATATCCATTTTACAAGTAATTGGTGTCCATAACCCATAACCAAGGCCAGTGAACCATTATAACCACTACATGTCCATAACTCATATCGATGGCCCCTGAACCATTATAACTACTAGCCATGACCAATAGCCTATAGATATCCATTTTACAAGTAATAGGTGTCCATAACCCATAACCATGGTCCTTGAACCATTATAACCAGTAGTTGTCCATAACTGATACTGACGGCCCTTGAACCATTATAACTACTAGCCATGACCGATAGCCTATAAATATCCATTTTACAAGTAATCGGTGTCCATAACCCATAACCAAGTCCAGTGAACCATTATAACCACTACATGTCCATAACTCATATCGATGGCCCTTGAACCATTATAACTACTAGCCATGACCAACAGCCTATAGATATCCATTTTACAGGTAATAGGTGTCCATAACCCATAACCATGGTCCTTGAACCATTATAACAACTAGATGTCCATAACTGATACTGATGGCCCTTGAACCATTATAACTACTAGCCATGACCAATAGCCTATAGATATACATTTTACAAGTAATAGGTGTCCATAACCCATAACCAAGGCCATTAAACCATTATAACCACTACATGTCCATAACTCATATCGATGGCCCTTGGACCATTATAACTACTAGCCATGACCAATAGCCTATAGATAACCATTTTACAAGTAATAGGTGTCCATTACCCATAACAATCATCGTCGAACCATTTTAACCACTAGATGTCCATAACTGACACTGATGGCCCTTGAACCATTATAACTACTAGCCTTGACCAATAGCCTATAGATATCCATTTTACAAGTAATAGGTGTCCATAACCCATAACCATCTTCCTTGAATCATTATAACCACTAGATGTCCATGACTGATACTGATGGCCCTTGAACCATTATAACTACTAGCCATGTCCAATAGCCTACAGATATACATTTTACAAGTAATAGGTGTCCATAACCCATAACCATGGTTCTTGAACCATTATAACCACTAGATGTCCATAACTGATACTGATGGCCCATGAACCATTACAACTAGTAACCATGACCAGTAGCCTATATATATCCATTTTACAAGTAATAGGTGTCCATAACCCATAACCAAGGCCAGTGAACCATTATAACCACTACATTTCCATAACTCATATCAATGGCCCTTGAACCATTATAACTACTAGCCATGACCAATAGCCTATAGATATCCATTTTACAAGTAATAGGTGTCCATAACCCATAACCATGGTCCTTGAACCATTATAACCAGTAGTTGTCCATAACTGATACTGACGGCCCTTGAACCATTATAACTACTAGCCATGACCAATAGCCTATAAATATCCATTTTACAAGTAATCGGTGTCCATAACCCATAACCAAGGCCAGTGAACCATTATAACCACTACATGTCCATAACTCATATCGATGGCCCTTGAACCATTATAACTACTAGCCATGACCAATAGCCTATAGATATCCATTTTACAAGTAATAGGTGTCCATTACCCATAACAATCGTCCCTGAACCATTATAACCACTAGATGTCCATAACTGATACTGATGGCCCTTCAACCATTATAACTACTAGCCATGACCAATAGCCACTAGATATCCAATTTACAAGTAATAGGTGTCCATAACTCGTAACCATGGTTCTTGAACCATTTTAACCACTAGATGTCCATAACTGATACTGATGGCCCTTGAACCATTATAACAACTAGCCATGACCTATAGCCTAAAGATATCCATTTTACAAGTAATAGGTGTGCATAACCCATAACCAAGGCCATTGAACCATTATAACCACTACATGCATGTCCATAACTCATATCGATGGCCCTTGAACCATTATAACTACTAGCCATGACCAATAGCCTTTAGATAGCCATTTTACAAGTAATAGGTGTCCATAACCCATAACCATGGTCCTTGAACATTATAACCACTAGATGTCCATAACTGATACTGATAGCCCTTGAACCATTATAACTACTAGCCATGACCAATAGCCTATAGATATCTATTTTACAAGTAATAGGTGTTTATAACCCATAACCATGGCCCTTGAACAATTATAACCACTATATGTCTGTAACTGATACCGATTGCCCTTGAACCATTATAACTACTACCCATGACCTATATAGATATCTATTTTACAAGTAATAGGTGTTCGTAACCCATAACCAAGGTCCTTGAACAATTATAACCACTAGATGTCCACAACTGATACTGATGGACCTTGAACCATTATAACTACTAGCCATGACCAATAGCCTATAGAAATTCATTTTACAAGTAATAGGTGTCCATAACCCATAACCATGGTCCTTGAACCATTATAACAACTAGATGTCCATAACTGATACTGATGGCCCTTGAACGATTATAACTACTAGCCATGACCAATAGCCTATACCTATTCATTTTACAAGTAATAGGTGTCCATAACCTATAACCATGGCCCTTGAACCATTATAACCACTAGATGTCCATAACTCATACCGATGGCCCTTGAAACATTATAACTACTAGCCATGACCATATAGCCTATAAATATCCATTTTACGAGTAATAGGTGTCCATAACCCATAACCATGGTTCTTGAACCATTATAACCACTAGATGTCCATAACTGATACTGATGGCCCTTGAACCATTATAACTACTAGCCATGACCAATAGCCTATAGATATCCATTTTACAAGTAATAGGTGTCCATAACCCATAACCATGGTCCTTGAATCATTATAACCACTCGATGTCCATAACTGATACTGATGGCCCTTGAACCATTATAACTAATAGCCATGTCCAATAGCCTACAGATATACATTTTACAAGTAATAGGTGTCCATAACCCATAACCATGGTTCTTGAACCATTATAACCACTAGATGTCCATAACTGATACTGATGGTCCTTGAACCATTATAACTAGTAACCATGACTAATAGCCTACAGATATCCATTTTACAAGTAATAGGTGTCCATAACCCATAACCATGGTCCTTGAACCATTATAACTAGTAGCTGTCCATAACTGATACTGATGGCCCTTGAACCATTACACTACTAGCTATGACCAATAGCCTATAAATATACATTTTACAAGTAATAAGTGTCCATAACTCATAACCAAGGCCATTGAACCATTATAACCGCTACATGTCCATAACTCATATTAATGGCCCTTGAACCATTATAACTACTAGCCATGACCAATAGCCTATAGATATCCATTTTAAAAGTAATAGGTGTCCATTACCCATAACAATCGTCCCTAAACCATTATAACCACTAGATGTCCATAACTGATACTGATGGCCCTTGAACCATTATAACTACTAGCCATGACCAGTAGCCTATAGATATCCATCTTACAAGTAATAGGTGTCCATAACCCATAACCATGGTCCTTGAATTATTATAACCACCAGATGTCCATAACTGATACTGATGGCCCATGAACCATTATAACTACTAGCCATGTCCAGTAGCCTACAGATATCAATTTTACAAGTAATAGGTATCCATAACCCATAACCATGGTTCTTGAACCATTATAACCACTAGATGTCCATAACTGATACTGATGGCCCTTCAATCATTATAACTACTAGCCATGACCAATAGCCTCTAGATATCCAATTTACAAGTAATAGGTGTCCATAACCCATAACTATGATTCTTGAACCATTATAACCACTAGATGTCCATAACTGATGCTGATGGCCCTTGAACCATTATAACAACTATCCATGACCTATAGCCTATAGATATCAATTTTACAATTAATAGGTGTGCATAACCCATAACCATCGTATTTCTGATCATTCCCCTTGCATTCTTCGTATCCCTGACTTATGTAAGTCGAAACACAAGCCCTTTAAATTCTTCAATTTTTTAGGTCACAAAAAAGGCTTCCATGATATTGTGAAGTCTTGATGGTCTTCAGAAGTAACAGGTTTTGCAATGTTCAGAGTGGTTAAAAGATTGAAGCTTCTTAAGTCCCCACTGCGGATTTTATTAAAGGAGCAAGGTAATTTACATACAAAAGTTCAGAATCTTCGTTTGGAGCTAGATGAGATCCAACGTGCTCTAGATAAAAACCCGCATTGTATAGAGCTTAGGGAGGAAGAAGCAACCTATTTGCAAGCTTTTAAGGATGCGGTCTTGAATGAGGAAAGGTTTCTAAAACAGAAATCCAAGGTGGAGTGGCTTCGGGTTGGTGATTCCAACTCGGCGTTTTTTCACAATTCCTTGAAGAGTAGATGCCATAGAAGTCGTATTGATGCCATATTTAATGGTGACGATGTCTTGCGAGAAGGTAAGGAGGTTGCTCATGTTTTTACTGGTTACTATGAGAATTTCCTTGGTATTGCGGGTCCAACGAACCCTCTTGTGTTGCATGATCTGTTTACTAACACTATAGAGCCTAATAAGGCTGATTTTAAGGTCCGGGAAATTATGGATGCGGAAATAAAAGATGCAATGTTCTCTATTGGTGATGATAAAGCCCCGGGGCCAGATGGTTATACTTCTGCATTTTCTAAGAAGGCTTGGGATATCGTTGGTAATGATGTATGTAGTGCTGTTCGTGAATTTTTTATGTCTGGTAAGCTTCTTAAAGAAGTTAATCATACTATCCTTGCTCTTATTCCAAAGGTTGCTACTCCTTCTAGAGTTACAGAATACCGCCCTATTTCTTGCTGTAATGTCTTATATAAATGTATTAACAAGCTTATCACTAACCGAATTAAAGATGTCTTAGGTGATATTGTGGGTATTAACCAATCGGCCTATATCCCGGGCCAAAGAATATCAGACAATATTTTATTGACTCAGGAGCTTATGCATAACTATCATCTGCAAAATGGCCATCCCCGATGTGCGTTTAAAGTTGATATCCAGAAAGCTTATGATACGGTTGACTGGGAGTTTCTTCATAATATTTTACTAGGTTTCGGGTTTCCTTTGAGAATGTTGGATCATGGAATGTATTACCGCCCCTTCATTCTCTGTCTCTATTAATGGTGATATCCATGGCTGGTTCAAGGGCAAAAGGGGGTTGAGACAAGGCGATCCTATGTCTCCTTATCTTTTCACTCTTGTTATGGAAGTGTTATCTCTTATTCTACAACGTAGAGTGCGGGAAAGTGAGGATTTTCAGTATCACTTTCGTTGTGAGCAACAAAAGATTATTAACCTTTGTTTTCCAGATGATTTATTTCTGTTTGCACGAGGGAATGTCAGCTCAACGAACTTGATTTTGGATTCCTTGAATGAGTTTAAGGAGGTCTCGGGGTTAGTGCCAAGTATTCCTAAGAGTACAATATTCTTCTGCAATGTCCCGCCTTCAATACGTCACGATATTCTTCAGATTATGCCTTTTGCTGAAGGTACGCTCCCAGTCAAGTATCTTGGAGTCCCGCTCATTTCGACTAGGTTACTTTATAGAGACTGTAAGGTTCTCATTGAAAAGTTGCGAATGAGGATTGCTGATTTGAAGAACAAGTTCCTCTCGTTTGCGGGGAGAGTTCAATTAATTATATCTGTCTTATCTTCCTTGCATATCTATTGGGCGTCGGTTTTTATTCTCCCTTCTCGTATTGTTCATGATCTTGAACAATTGATGCGGGGTTTTTTATGGTGCCAGGGGGAGATGAAAAAGGGGAAGGCAAAAGTCGCTTGGGAGTTGGTGTGTAAGCCGAAAAATGAAGGGGGGCTTGGTATTCGAAGAATTCATAACTTTAATGTTTCCCTTATGGCTACTCATATCTGGTCTATTGTGACAAATAAAGAGTCGTTATGGGTCAAATGGATCCACTCTTATAAGCTCGCGGGACGAAGCTTTTGGGAAGTCCCATGTACGGGATATGTTTCATGGGGATGGCGGAAATTAATCCAAATTAGAAGCAGTATTCGGCCCTTTATTTGGAACAAAATTCATGATGGTAAAACTACCTATGTATGGTTTGATAACTGGTGTTCGGCTAGCCCGTTGAATCAGCTACTTACTATGCAAGACATTGCACGTTCAGGGTTCTCTATGCAAGATTCCGTTGCTGATTTGGTCGCAAATGAGAGTTGGAGATGGCCTTTTGAATGGTACCAAAAGTATCCTATCTTAGCTCAAATCCCGGTGCCTACTTTGATTCCAAATACGGCTGATACGATATTATGGAGGGATCATTATGGGTCTTTGATGCCGTTCTCGGTCCCCACTGCATGGGATTCGATTAGAACGCGGGGGACGGAAGTCCTTTGGCAGAAGGTAGTTTGGTTTTCTCATTGTATACCGAGACATACTTTTCACTTGTGGCTGGTTGTTTACCAACGCCTTAAAACTCAGGATCGGCTCAAACAATGGGATGTTGCCCCTAATACAGACTCAAGTACATTACATTGCCCGTTATGTGATGGTCCGCCTGACTCCCATGCACAATTATTTTTTGAGTGTCCATATTCTTCCGAAATATGGGGTAAAGTTCGTCGTCTAGCAGGGATTGGTATTAGTACGGCCGTTATTACTGATGTGTTAGATTTTCTTATTACTATATCCAGGGGAAGATCTGCGAGAAGTCTAATTGCTAGAGTTTCGCTTGCTGCCACCACTTATTTTATTTGGCGAGAGCGCAATGCTCGGTTATATTCCAAGAAGCCAAAAACTCATATACAGTTGTACGATGAAATTATTGTTACCATTCGGCTTAAGTTGCTATCAATGAGATTTAAGAAGAACAAGGATCAAGTGCAAGGGATGCTGAATAATTGGAAGCTCCCGAAGTCGTTAGTTCTACATGATCACATAGATCAAACGTAGTAGTTTTGCTTTCTCTAGCTAGTTTGGTTTATTTGGTTTATCTTTTGTAGCTAGAGTTTAGTTGTTTGTTGCTGAGTATGGTGTATGGCTTGTCATAAACTTAGGTAGTGTTGGGTGTCGAGTGCTTGTGCTCGTGGTTAATGTGGTACCTTTTCCACATTCCTTTGTACTTTTTTTTTTGTGATTAATATATTTTACCGGGGTAAACCCTTTACCCAAAAAAAAAAAAAGACCATTGAACCGTTATAACCACTACATGCATGTCCATGACTCATATCGATGGCCCTTGAACCATTATAACTACTAGCCATGACCAATAGCCTATAGATATCCATTTTACAAGTAATAGGTGTCCATAACCCATAACCATGGTCTTTGAACATTATAACCACTAGATGTCCATAACTGATATTGATGGCCCTTGAACCATTATAACTACTAGCCATGACCAATAGCCTATAGATATCTATTTTACAAGTAATAGGTGTTTATAACCCATAACCATGGCCCTTGAACAATTATAACCACTAGATGTCTGTAACTGATACCGATGGCCCTTGAACCATTATAACTACTACCCATGACCTATATAGATATCTATTTTACAAGTAATAGGTGTCCATAACCCAGAACCAAGGTCCTTGAACCATTATAACCACTAGATGTCCATAACTGATACTGATGGCCCTTGAACCATTATAACCACTAGCCATGACCAATAGCCTATAGAAATTCATTTTACAAGTAATAGGCGCCCATAACCCATAACCATGGTCCTTGAACCATTATAACCATTAGATGTCCATAACTGATACCAATGGCCCTTGAACCATTATAACTACTAGCCATAACCAATAGCCTATAGATATCCATTTTTCAAGTAATAGGTGTCCATAACCCATAACCATGCCCCTTGAACCTTTATAACTACTAGCCATGATCAATAACCTATAGATATTCATTTTACAAGTAATAGGGGTCCATGACCCATAGCCATGGCCCTTGAACCATTATAACCACTAGATGTCGATAACTCATACCGATGGCCCTTGAACCATTATAACTACTAGTCATGACCAATAGCCTATAGATATCCATTTTACAAGTAATAGGTGTCCATAACCTATAACCATGGCCCTTGAACCATTATAACCACTAGATGAACATAACTCATACCGATGGCCCTTGAACCATTATAACTTCTAGTCATGACCAATAGCCTATAGATATCCATTTTAGAAGTAATAGGTGTCCATAACCTATAACCATGGCCCTTGAACCATTATAACCACTAGATGTCGATAACTCATATCGATGGCCCTTGAACCATTATAACTACTAGCCATGACCAATAGCCTATAGATATCCAATTTACAAGTAATAGGTATCCATAACCCATAACCATGCCCCTTAAACCGTTATAACTACTAGCCATGATCAGTAGCCTATAGATATGCATTTTACAAGTAATAGGTGTCCATAACCCATAACCATGGCCCTTGAACCATTTACACGCCATGACCAATAGCGTATAGATATCCATCTTACCAGGTGTCCATAACCCATAACCATGGTCGTTGAACCATTATAACTACAAGCCATGACCAATAGCCTATAGATATCCATTTTATAAGCAATAGGTGTCCATAATCCATAAACATGCCCCTTGAACCGTTATAACTACTAGCCATGACCAATAGCCTATAGATATCCATTTTACAAGTAATAGGTGTCCATGACCCATAGCCATGGCCCTTGAACCATTATAACCACTAGATGTCCATAACTCATACCGATGGCCCTTGAACCATTATAACTACTAGCCATGACCAATAGCCAGAAGATATCAATTTTACAAGTAATATGTGTCCATAACCGATAACCATGACCCATGAACCGTTATAACAACTAGCCATGATCAATAGCCTATAGATATCCATTTTACATGTAATAGGTGTCCATAACCCATGACCATGGCCCTTGAACCATTATAATCACAAGCATGACCAATAGCCTATAGATATCCATTTTACAAGTAATAGTGTTCATAACCCATAACCATAGCCCTTGAACCATTATAACCACAAGATGTCGATAAGTCATACCGATGGCCCTTGAACCATTATAATTTCTAGTCATTACCCATAGCCTATGGATATCCATTTTAGAAGTAATAGGTGTCCATTACCTATAACCATGGCCCTTGAACCATTATAACCACTAGATGTCCATAACTGATATTGATGGCCCTTGAACCATTATAACTACTACCATGACCAATAGCCTATAGATATCTATTTTACAAGTAATAGGTGTTTATAACCCATAACTATGGCCCTTGAACAATTATAACCACTAGATGTCTGTAACTGATACCGATGGCCCTTGAACCATTATAACTACTACCCATGACCTATATAGATATCTATTTTACAAGTAATAGGTGTCCATAACCCATAACCAAGGTCCTTGAACCATTATAACCACTAGATGTCCATAACTGATACTGATGGCCCTTGAACCATTATAACCGCTAGCCATGACCAATAGCCTATAGAAATTCATTTTACAAGTAATAGGCGCCCATAACCCATAACCATGGTCCTTGAACCATTATAACCATTAGATGTCCATAACTGATACCAACGGCCCTTGAACCATTATAACTACTAGCCATAACCAATAGCCTATAGATATCCATTTTACAAGTAATAGGTGTCCATAACCCATAACCATGTCCCTTGAACCTTTATAACTACTAGCCATGATCAATAACCTATAGATATTCATTTTACAAGTAATAGGTGTCCGTGACCCATAGCCATGGCCCTTGAACCATTATAACCACTAGATGTCCATAACTCATACCGATGGCCCTTGAAGCATTATAACTACTAGTCATGACCAATAGCCTATAGATATCCATTTTACAAGTAATAGGTGTCCATAACCTATAACCATGGCCCTTGAACCATTATAACCACTAGATGTCCATAACTCATACCGATGGCAATTGGACCATTATAACTACTAGCCATGACCAATAGCCAGAAGATATCAATTTTACTAGTAATAGGTGTCCATAACCATGACCCTTGAACCGTTATAACTACTAGCCATGATCAATAGCCTATAGATATCCGTTTTACAAGTAATAGGTGTCCACAACCCATAACCATGGCCCTTGAACCATTATAATCACTAGCCATGACCAATAGCCTATAGATATCCATTTTACAAGTAATAGTGTCCATAACCCATAACCATGGCCCTTGAACCATTATAACCACAAGATGTCGATAAGTTGTACCGATGGCCCTTGAACCATTATAATTTCTAGTCATTACCCATAGCCTATGGATATACATTTTACAAGTAATACGTGTCCATTACCTATAACCATGGCCCTTGAACCATTATAACCACTAGATGAACATAACTCATACCGATGGCCCTTGAACCATTATAACTTCTAGTCATGACCAATAGCCTATAGATATCCATTTTAGAAGTAATAGGTGTCCATAACCTATAACCATGGCCCTTGAACCATTATAACCACTAGATGTCCATAACTCATATCGATGGCCCTTGAACCATTATAACTACTAGCCATGACCAATAGCCTATAGATATCCAATTTACAAGTAATAGGTATCCATAACCCATAACCATGCCCCTTAAACCGTTATAACTACTAGCCATGATCAGTAGCCTATAGATATGCATTTTACAAGTAATAGGTGTCCATAACCCATAACCATGGCCCTTGAACCATTTACATGCCATGACCAATAGCGTATAGATATCCATCTTACCAGTAACAGGTGTCCATAACCCATAACCATGGCCGTTGAACCATTATAACTACAAGCCATGACCAATAGCCTATAGATATCCATTTTATAAGCAATAGGTGTCCATAATCCATAAACATGCCCCTTGAACCGTTATAACTACTAGCCATGACCAATAGCCTATATATATCCATTTTACAAGTAATAGGTGTCCATGACCCATAGCCATGGCCCTTGAACCATTATAACTACTAGCCATGACCAATAGCCAGAAGATATCAATTTCACAAGTAATATGTGTCCATAACCCATAACCATGACCCATGAACCGTTATAACTACTAGCCATGATCAATAGCCTATAGATATCCATTTTACATGTAATAGGTGTCCATAACCCATGACCATGGCCCTTGAACCATTATAATCACAAGCATGACCAATAGCCTATAGATATCCATTTTACAAGTAATAGTGTTCATAACCCATAACCATAGCCCTTGAACCATTATAACCACAAGATGTCGATAAGTCATACCGATTGACCTTGAACCATTATAATTTCTAGTCATTACCCATAGCCTATGGATATCCATTTTAGAAGTAATAGGTGTCCATTATCTATAACCATGGCCCTTGAACCATTATAACCACTAGATGTCCATAACTGATATTGATGGCCCTTGAACCATTATAACTACTAGCCATGACCAATAGCCTATAGATATCTATTTTACAAGTAATAGGTGTTTATAACCCATAACCATGGCCCTTGAACAATTATAACCACTAGATGTCTGTAACTGATACCGATGGCCCTTGAACCATTATAACTACTTCCCATGACCTATATAGATATCTATTTTACAAGTAATAGGTGTCCATAACCCATAACCAAGGTCCTTGAACCATTATAACCACTAGATGTCCATAACTGATACTGATGGCCCTTGAACCATTATAACCACTAGCCATGACCAATAGCCTATAGAAATTCATTTTACAAGTAATAGGCGCCCATAACCCATAACCATGGTCCTTGAACCATTATAACCATTAGATGTCCATAACTGATACCAATGGCCCTTGAACCATTATAACTACTAGCCATAACCAATAGCCTATAGATATCCATTTTACAAGTAATAGGTGTCCATAACCCATAACCATGTCCCTTGAACCTTTATAACTACTAGCCATGATCAATAACCTATAGATATTCATTTTACAAGTAATAGGTGTCCATGACCCATAGCCATGGCCCTAGAACCATTATAACCACTAGATGTCGATAACCCATACCGATGGCCCTTGAACCATTATAACTACTAGTCATGACCAATAGCCTATAGATATCCATTTTACAAGTAATAGGTGTCCATAACCAATAACCATGGCCCTTGAACCATTATAACCACTAGATGACCATAACTCATACCAATGGCCCTTGAACCATTACAACTACTAGCCATGACCAATAGCCTAAAGATATCAATTTTACAAGTAATAGGGGTCCATAACCCATAAACATTACCCTTGAACCGTTATAACTACTAGCCATGATTAATAGCCTATAGATATCTATTTTACAAGTAATAGGTTTCCATAACCCATAACCATGGCCCTTGAACCATTATAATCACACGCCATGACCAATAGCGCATAGATATCCATCTTTCAAGTAATAGATGTCCATAACCCATAACCATGGCCGTTGAACCATTATAACTACAAGCCATGACCAATAGCCTATAGATATCCATTTTACAAGTAATAGGTGTCCATAATCCATAAACATGCCCCTTGAACCGTTATAACTACAAGTCATGACCAATAGCCTATAGATATCCATTTTACAAGTAATAGGTGTCCAAGACCCATAGCCATGGCCCTTGAACCATTATAACCACTAGATGTCCATAACTCATACCGATGGCCCTTGAAGCATTATAACTACTAGTCATGACCAATAGCCTATAGATATCCATTTTACAAGTAATAGGTGTCCATAACCTATAACCATGGCCCTTGAACCATAATAACCACTAGATGTCCATAACTCATACCGATGGCCCTTGAAACATTATAACTACTAGCCATGACCAGTAGCCAGAAGATATCAATTTTACAAGTAATATGTGTCCATAACCCATAACCATGACCCATGAACCGTTATAAATACTAGCCATGATCAATAGCCTATAGATATCCATTTTACATGTAATAGGTGTCCATAACCCATGACCACGGCCCTTGAACCATTATAATCACAAGCCATGACCAATAGCCTATAGATATCCAATTTACAAGTAATAGTGTCCATAACCCATAACCATAGCCCTTGAACCATTATAACCACAAGATGTCGATAAGTCATACCGATGGCCCTTGAACCATTATAATTTCTAGTCATTACCCATAGCCTATGGATATCCATTTTAGAAGTAATAGGTGTCCATTACCTATAACCATGGCCCTTGAACCATTATAATCACAAGCATTACCAATAGCCTATAGATATCCATTTTACAAGTAATAGTGTTCATAACCCATAACCATAGCCCTTGACCATTATAACCACAAGATGTCGATAAGTCATACCGATTGACCTTGAACCATTATAATTTCTAGTCATTACCCATAGCCTATGGATATCCATTTTAGAAGTAATAGGTGTCCATTATCTATAACCATGGCCCTTGAACCATTATAACCACTAGATGTCCATAACTGATATTGATGGCCCTTGAACCATTATAACTACTAGCCATGACCAATAGCCTATAGATATCTATTTTACAAGTAATAGGTGTTTATAACCCATAACCATGGCCCTTGAACAATTATAACCACTAGATGTCTGTAACTGATACCGATGGCCCTTGAACCATTATAACTACTTCCCATGACCTATATAGATATCTATTTTACAAGTAATAGGTGTCCATAACCCATAACCAAGGTCCTTGAACCATTATAACCACTAGATGTCCATAACTGATACTGATGGCCCTTGAACCATTATAACCACTAGCCATGACCAATAGCCTATAGAAATTCATTTTACAAGTAATAGGCGCCCATAACCCATAACCATGGTCCTTGAACCATTATAACCATTAGATGTCCATAACTGATACCAATGGCCCTTGAACCATTATAACTACTAGCCATAACCAATAGCCTATAGATATCCATTTTACAAGTAATAGGTGTCTATAACCCATAACCATGACCCATGAACCGTTATAACTACTAGCCATGATCAATAGCCTATAGATATCCATTTTACATGTAATAGGTGTCCATAACCCATGACCACGGCCCTTGAACCATTATAATCACAAGCCATGACCAATAGCCTATAGATATCCAATTTACAAGTAATAGTGTCCATAACCCATAACCATAGCCCTTGAACCATTATAACCACAAGATGTCGATAAGTCATACCGATGGCCCTTGAACCATTATAATTTCTAGTCATTACCCATAGCCTATGGATATCCATTTTAGAAGTAATAGGTGTCCATTACCTATAACCATGGCCCTTGAACCATTATAACCACTAGATGAACATAACTCATACCGATGGCCCTTGAACCATTATATCTTCTAGTCATGATCAATAGCCTATAGATATCCATTTTAGAAGTAATAGGTGTCCATAACCTATAACCATAGCCCTTGAACCATTATAACCACTAGATGTCCATAACTCATATCGATGGCCCTTGAACCATTATAACTACTAGCCATGACCAATAGCCTATAGATATCCAATTTACAAGTAATAGTTATCCATAACCCATAACCATGCCCCTTAAACCGTTATAACTACTAGCCATGATCAATAGCCTATAGATATGCATTTTACAAGTAATAGGTGTCCATAACCCATAACCATGGCCCTTGAACCATTATAACCACTAGATGTCCATAACTCACACCGATGGCCCTTGAACCATTATAACTACTAGTCATGACCAATAGCCTATAGATATCCATTTTACAATTAATAGGTGTCCATAACCTATAACCATGGCCCTTGAACCTATATAACCACTAGATGTCCATAAATCATACCAATGGCCCTTGAACCATTATAACTACTAGCCATGACCAATAGCCTAAAGATATCAATTTTACAAGTAATAGGTGTCCATAACCCATAAACATTACCCTTGAACCGTTATAACTACTAGCCATGATCAATAGCCTATAGATATCCATTTTACAAGTAATAGGTGTCCATAACCCATAACCATGGCACTTGAACCATTATAATCACACGCCATGACCAATAGCGCATAGATATCCATCTTTCAAGTAACAGATGTCCATAACCCATAACCATGACCGTTGAACCATTATAACTACAAGCCATGACCAATAGCCTATAGATATCCATTTTACAAGTAATAGGTGTCCATAATCCATAAACATGCCCCTTGAACCGTTATAACTACAAGTCATGACCAATAGCCTATAGATATCCATTTTACAAGTAATAGGTGTCCAAGACCCATAGCCATGGCCCTTGAACCATTATAACCACTAGATGTCCATAACTCATACCGATGGCCCTTGAAGCATTATAACTACTAGTCATGACCAATAGCCTATAGATATCCATTTTACAAGTAATAGGTGTCCATAACCTATAACCATGGCCCATGAACCATAATAACCACTAGATGTCCATAACTCATACCGATGGCCCTTGAAACATTATAACTACTAGCCATGACCAATAGCCAGAAGATATCAATTTTACAAGTAATATGTGTCCATAACCCATAACCATGACCCATGAACCGTTATAACTACTAGCCATGATCAATAGCCTATAGATATCCATTTTACATGTAATAGGTGTCCATAACCCATGACCACGGCCCTTGAACCATTATAATCACAAGCCATGACCAATAGCCTATAGATATCCAATTTACAAGTAATAGTGTCCATAACCCATAACCATAGCCCTTGAACCATTATAACCACAAGATGTCGATAAGTCATACCGATGGCCCTTGAACCATTATAATTTCTAGTCATTACCCATAGCCTATGGATATCCATTTTAGAAGTAATAGGTGTCCATTACCTATAACCATGGCCCTTGAACCATTATAACCACTAGATGAACATAACTCATACCGATGGCCCTTGAACCATTATAACTTCTAGTCATGACCAATAGCCTATAGATATCCATTTTAGAAGTAATAGGTGTCCATAACCTATAACCATAGCCCTTGAACCATTATAACCACTAGATGTCCATAACTCATATCGATGGCCCTTGAACCATTATAACTACTAGCCATGACCAATAGCCTATAGATATCCAATTTACAAGTAATAGTTATCCATAACCCATAACCATGCCCCTTAAACCGTTATAACTACTAGCCATGATCAATAGCCTATAGATATGCATTTTACAAGTAATAGGTGTCCATAACCCATAACCATGGCCCTTGAACCATTATAACCACTAGATGTCCATAACTCACACCGATGGCCCTTGAACCATTATAACTACTAGTCATGACCAATAGCCTATAGATATCCATTTCACAATTAATAGGTGTCCATAACCTATAACCATGGCCCTTGAACCTATATAACCACTAGATGTCCATAAATCATACCAATGGCCCTTGAACCATTATAACTACTAGCCATGACCAATAGCCTAAAGATATCAATTTTACAAGTAATAGGTGTCCATAACCCATAAACATTACCCTTGAACCGTTATAACTACTAGCCATGATCAATAGCCTATAGATATCCATTTTACAAGTAATAGGTGTCCATAACCCATAACCATGGCACTTGAACCATTATAATCACACGCCATGACCAATAGCGCATAGATATCCATCTTTCAAGTAACAGATGTCCATAACCCATAACCATGACCGTTGAACCATTATAACTACAAGCCATGACCAATAGCCTATAGATATCCATTTTACAAGTAATAGGTGTCCATAATCCATAAACATGCCCCTTGAACCGTTATAACTACAAGTCATGACCAATAGCCTATAGATATCCATTTTACAAGTAATAGGTGTCCAAGACCCATAGCCATGGCCCTTGAACCATTATAACCACTAGATGTCCATAACTCATACCGATGGCCCTTGAAGCATTATAACTACTAGTCATGACCAATAGCCTATAGATATCCATTTTACAAGTAATAGGTGTCCATAACCTATAACCATGGCCCTTGAACCATAATAACCACTAGATGTCCATAACTCATACCGATGGCCCTTGAAACATTATAACTACTAGCCATGACCAATAGCCAGAAGATATCAATTTTACAAGTAATATGTGTCCATAACCCATAACCATGACCCATGAACCGTTATAACTACTAGCCATGATCAATAGCATATAGATATCCATTTTACATGTAATAGGTGTCCATAACCCATGACCACGGCCCTTGAACCATTATAATCACAAGCCATGACCAATAGCCTATAGATATCCAATTTACAAGTAATAGTGTCCATAACCCATAACCATAGCCCTTGAACCATTATAACCACAAGATGTCGATAAGTCATACCGATGGCCCTTGAACCATTATAATTTCTAGTCATTACCCATAGCCTATGGATATCCATTTTAGAAGTAATAGGTGTCCATTACCTATAACCATGGCCCTTGAACCATTATAACCACTAGATGAACATAACTCATACCGATGGCCCTTGAACCATTATAACTTCTAGTCATGACCAATAGCCTATAGATATCCATTTTAGAAGTAATAGGTGTCCATAACCTATAACCATAGCCCTTGAACCATTATAACCACTAGATGTCCATAACTCATATCGATGGCCCTTGAACCATTATAACTACTAGCCATGACCAATAGCCTATAGATATCCAATTTACAAGTAATAGTTATCCATAACCCATAACCATGCCCCTTAAACCGTTATAACTACTAGCCATGATCAATAGCCTATAGATATGCATTTTACAAGTAATAGGTGTCCATAACCCATAACCATGGCCCTTGAACCATTATAACCACTAGATGTCCATAACTCACACCGATGGCCCTTGAACCATTATAACTACTAGTCATGACCAATAGCCTATAGATATCCATTTTACAATTAATAGGTGTCCATAACCTATAACCATGGCCCTTGAACCTATATAACCACTAGATGTCCATAAATCATACCAATGGCCCTTGAACCATTATAACTACTAGCCATGACCAATAGCCTAAAGATATCAATTTTACAAGTAATAGGTGTCCATAACCCATAAACATTACCCTTGAACCGTTATAACTACTAGCCATGATCAATAGCCTATAGATATCCATTTTACAAGTAATAGGTGTCCATAACCCATAACCATGGCACTTGAACCATTATAATCACACGCCATGACCAATAGCGCATAGATATCCATCTTTCAAGTAACAGATGTCCATAACCCATAACCATGACCGTTGAACCATTATAACTACAAGCCATGACCAATAGCCTATAGATATCCATTTTACAAGTAATAGGTGTCCATAATCCATAAACATGCCCCTTGAACCGTTATAACTACTAGTCATGACCAATAGCCTATATATATCCATTTTACAAGTAATAGGTGTCCATGACCCATAGCCATGGCCCTTGAACCATTATAACCACTAGATGTCCTTAACTCATACCGATGGCCCTTGAACCATTATAACTACTAGTCATGACCAATAGCCTATAGATATCCATTTTACAAGTAATAGGTGTCCATAACCTATAACCATGGCCCTTGAACCATTATAACCACTAGATGTCCATAACTCATACCGATGGCCCTTGAACCATTATAACTACTAGCCATGACCAATAGGCATAAGATATCAATTTTACTAGTAATAGGTGTCCATAACCCATAACCATGACCCTTGAACCGTTATAACTACTAGCCATGATCAATAGCCTATAGATATCCGTTTTACAGGTAATAGGTGTCCACAACCCATAACCAAGGCCCTTGAACCATTATAATCACAAGCCATGACCAATAGCCTATAGATATCCATTTTACAAGTAATAGTGTTCATAACCCATAACCATGGCCCTTGAACCATTATAACCACAAGATGTCGATAAGTCATACCGATGGCCCTTGAACCATTATAACATCTTGTCATGACCCATAGCCTATGGATATCCATTTTACAAGTAATATGTGTTCATTACCTATAACCATGGCCCTTGAACCATTATAACCACTATATGAACATAACTCATACCGATGGCCCTTGAACCATTATAACTTCTAGTCATGATCAATAGCCTATAGATATCCATTTTAGAAGTAATAGGTGTCCATAACCTCTAACCATGGCCCTTGAACCATTATAACCACTAGATGTCCATAACTCATATCGATGGCCCTTGAACCATTATAACTACTAATAGCGCATAGAAATCCATCTTTCAAGTAATAGATGTCCATAACCCATAACCATGGCCGTTGAACCATAATAACTACAAGCCATGACCAATAGCCTATAGATATCCATTTTACAAGTAATAGGTGTCCATAATCCATAAACATGCCCCTTGAACCGTTATAACTACTAGCCATGACCAATAGCCTATAGATATCCATTTTACAAGTAATAGGTGTCCATGACCCATAGCCATGGCCCTTGAACCATTATAACCACTAGATGTCCATAACTCATACCGATGGCCCTTGAAGCATTATAACTACTAGTCATGACCAATAGCCTATAGATATCCATTTTACAAGTAATAGTGTCCTTAACCCATAACCATGGCCCTTGAACCATTATAACCACAAGATGTCAATAAGTCATACCGATGGCCCTTGAACCATTATAACATCTTGTCATTACCCATAGCCTATGGATATCCATTTTACAAGTAATAGGTGTCCATTACCTATAACCATGGCCCTTGAACCGTTATAACCACTATATGAACATATCTCATACTGATGGCCCTTGAACCATTATAACTTCTAGTCATGACCAATAGCCTATAGATATCCATTTTAGAAGTAATAGGTGTCCATAACCTATAACCATGGCCCTTGAACCATTATAACCACTAGATGTCCATAACTCATATCGATGGCCCTTGAACCATTATAACTACTAGCCATGACCAATAGCCTATAGATATCCATTTTACAAGTAATAGGTGTCCATAACCCATAACCATGCCCCTTGAACCTTTATAACTACTAGCCATGATCAATAGCCTATAGACATCCATTTTACAAGTAATAGGTGTCCATGACCCATAGCCATGACCCTTGAACCATTATAACCACTAGATGTCCATAACTCACACCGATGGCCCTTGAACCATTATAACTACTAGTCATGACCAATAGCCTATAGATATCCATTTTACAATTAATAGGTGTCCATAACCTATAACCATGGCCCTTGAACCATTATAACCACTAGATGACCATAACTCATACCAATGGCCCTTGAACCATTACAACTACTAGCCATGACCAATAGCCTAAAGATATCAATTTTACAAGTAATAGGGGTCATATAACCCATAAACATTACCCTTGAACCGTTATAACTACTAGCCATGATTAATAGCCTATAGATATCTATTTTACAAGTAATAGGTTTCCATAACCCATAACCATGGCCCTTGAACCATTATAATCACACGCCATGACCAATAGCGCATAGATATCCATCTTTCAAGTAATAGATGTCCATAACCCATAACCATGGCCGTTGAACCATTATAACTACAAGCCATGACCAATAGCCTATAGATATCCATTTTACAAGTAATAGGTGTCCATAATCCATAAACATGCCCCTTGAACCGTTATAACTACAAGTCATGACCAATAGCCTATAGATATCCATTTTACAAGTAATAGGTGTCCAAGACCCATAGCCATGGCCCTTGAACCATTATAACCACTAGATGTCCATAACTCATACCGATGGCCCTTGAAGCATTATAACTACTAGTCATGACCAATAGCCTATAGATATCCATTTTACAAGTAATAGGTGTCCATAACCTATAACCATGGCCCTTGAACCATAATAACCACTAGATGTCCATAACTCATATCGATGGCCCTTGAACCATTATAACTACTAGCCATGACCAATAGCCTATAGATATCCAATTTACAAGTAATAGTTATCCATAACCCATAACCATGCCCCTTAAACCGTTATAACTACTAGCCATGATCAATAGCCTATAGATATGCATTTTACAAGTAATAGGTGTCCATAACCCATAACCATGGCCCTTGAACCATTATAACCACTAGATGTCCATAACTCACACCGATGGCCCTTGAACCATTATAACTACTAGTCATGACCAATAGCCTATAGATATCCATTTTACAATTAATAGGTGTCCATAACCTATAACCATGGCCCTTGAACCTATATAACCACTAGATGTCCATAAATCATACCAATGGCCCTTGAACCATTATAACTACTAGCCATGACCAATAGCCTAAAGATATCAATTTTACAAGTAATAGGTGTCCATAACCCATAAACATTACCCTTGAACCGTTATAACTACTAGCCATGATCAATAGCCTATAGATATCCATTTTACAAGTAATAGGTGTCCATAACCCATAACCATGGCACTTGAACCATTATAATCACACGCCATGACCAATAGCGCATAGATATCCATCTTTCAAGTAACAGATGTCCATAACCCATAACCATGACCGTTGAACCATTATAACTACAAGCCATGACCAATAGCCTATAGATATCCATTTTACAAGTAATAGGTGTCCATAATCCATAAACATGCCCCTTGAACCGTTATAACTACTAGTCATGACCAATAGCCTATATATATCCATTTTACAAGTAATAGGTGTCCATGACCCATAGCCATGGCCCTTGAACCATTATAACCACTAGATGTCCTTAACTCATACCGATGGCCCTTGAACCATTATAACTACTAGTCATGACCAATAGCCTATAGATATCCATTTTACAAGTAATAGGTGTCCATAACCTATAACCATGGCCCTTGAACCATTATAACCACTAGATGTCCATAACTCATACCGATGGCCCTTGAACCATTATAACTACTAGCCATGACCAATAGGCATAAGATATCAATTTTACTAGTAATAGGTGTCCATAACCCATAACCATGACCCTTGAACCGTTATAACTACTAGCCATGATCAATAGCCTATAGATATCCGTTTTACAGGTAATAGGTGTCCACAACCCATAACCAAGGCCCTTGAACCATTATAATCACAAGCCATGACCAATAGCCTATAGATATCCATTTTACAAGTAATAGTGTTCATAACCCATAACCATGGCCCTTGAACCATTATAACCACAAGATGTCGATAAGTCATACCGATGGCCCTTGAACCATTATAACATCTTGTCATGACCCATAGCCTATGGATATCCATTTTACAAGTAATATGTGTTCATTACCTATAACCATGGCCCTTGAACCATTATAACCACTATATGAACATAACTCATACCGATGGCCCTTGAACCATTATAACTTCTAGTCATGATCAATAGCCTATAGATATCCATTTTAGAAGTAATAGGTGTCCATAACCTCTAACCATGGCCCTTGAACCATTATAACCACTAGATGTCCATAACTCATATCGATGGCCCTTGAACCATTATAACTACTAATAGCGCATAGAAATCCATCTTTCAAGTAATAGATGTCCATAACCCATAACCATGGCCGTTGAACCATAATAACTACAAGCCATGACCAATAGCCTATAGATATCCATTTTACAAGTAATAGGTGTCCATAATCCATAAACATGCCCCTTGAACCGTTATAACTACTAGCCATGACCAATAGCCTATAGATATCCATTTTACAAGTAATAGGTGTCCATGACCCATAGCCATGGCCCTTGAACCATTATAACCACTAGATGTCCATAACTCATACCGATGGCCCTTGAAGCATTATAACTACTAGTCATGACCAATAGCCTATAGATATCCATTTTACAAGTAATAGTGTCCTTAACCCATAACCATGGCCCTTGAACCATTATAACCACAAGATGTCAATAAGTCATACCGATGGCCCTTGAACCATTATAACATCTTGTCATTACCCATAGCCTATGGATATCCATTTTACAAGTAATAGGTGTCCATTACCTATAACCATGGCCCTTGAACCGTTATAACCACTATATGAACATATCTCATACTGATGGCCCTTGAACCATTATAACTTCTAGTCATGACCAATAGCCTATAGATATCCATTTTAGAAGTAATAGGTGTCCATAACCTATAACCATGGCCCTTGAACCATTATAACCACTAGATGTCCATAACTCATATCGATGGCCCTTGAACCATTATAACTACTAGCCATGACCAATAGCCTATAGATATCCATTTTACAAGTAATAGGTGTCCATAACCCATAACCATGCCCCTTGAACCTTTATAACTACTAGCCATGATCAATAGCCTATAGACATCCATTTTACAAGTAATAGGTGTCCATGACCCATAGCCATGACCCTTGAACCATTATAACCACTAGATGTCCATAACTCACACCGATGGCCCTTGAACCATTATAACTACTAGTCATGACCAATAGCCTATAGATATCCATTTTACAATTAATAGGTGTCCATAACCTATAACCATGGCCCTTGAACCATTATAACCACTAGATGACCATAACTCATACCAATGGCCCTTGAACCATTACAACTACTAGCCATGACCAATAGCCTAAAGATATCAATTTTACAAGTAATAGGGGTCATATAACCCATAAACATTACCCTTGAACCGTTATAACTACTAGCCATGATTAATAGCCTATAGATATCTATTTTACA
Organism: Calendula officinalis; assembly: GCA_963853835.1. Classification (NCBI taxonomy): domain Eukaryota; kingdom Viridiplantae; phylum Streptophyta; class Magnoliopsida; order Asterales; family Asteraceae; genus Calendula; species Calendula officinalis. Next base: position 58,346,332 of record OY970825.1, read on the forward strand.
AGTAATAGGTTTCCATAACCCATAACCATGGCCCTTGAACCATTATAATCACACGCCATGACCAATAGCGCATAGATATCCATCTTTCAAGTAATAGATGTCCATAACCCATAACCATGGCCGTTGAACCATTATAACTACAAGCCATGACCAATAGCCTATAGATATCCATTTTACAAGTAATAGGTGTCCATAATCCATAAACATGCCCCTTGAACCGTTATAACTACAAGTCATGACCAATAGCCTATAGATATCCATTTTACAAGTAATAGGTGTCCAAGACCCATAGCCATGGCCCTTGAACCATTATAACCACTAGATGTCCATAACTCATACCGATGGCCCTTGAAGCATTATAACTACTAGTCATGACCAATAGCCTATAGATATCCATTTTACAAGTAATAGGTGTCCATAACCTATAACCATGGCCCTTGAACCATAATAACCACTAGATGTCCATAACTCATACCGATGGCCCTTGAAACATTATAACTACTAGCCATGACCAATAGCCAGAAGATATCAATTTTACAAGTAATATGTGTCCATAACCCATAACCATGACCCATGAACCGTTATAACTACTAGCCATGATCAATAGCCTATAGATATCCATTTTACATGTAATAGGTGTCCATAACCCATGACCACGGCCCTTGAACCATTATAATCACAAGCCATGACCAATAGCCTATAGATATCCAATTTACAAGTAATAGTGTCCATAACCCATAACCATAGCCCTTGAACCATTATAACCACAAGATGTCGATAAGTCATACCGATGGCCCTTGAACCATTATAATTTCTAGTCATTACCCATAGCCTATGGATATCCATTTTAGAAGTAATAGGTGTCCATTACCTATAACCATGGCCCTTGAACCATTATAACCACTATATGAACATAACTCATACCGATGGCCCTTTTACCATTATAACTTCTAGTCATGTCCAATAGCCTATAAATATCCATTTTAGAAGTAATAGGTGTCCATAACCTATAACCATGGCCCTTGAACCATTATAACCACTAGATGTCCATAACTCATATCGATGGCCCTTGAACCTTTATAACTACTAGCCATAACCAATAGCCTATAGATATCCATTTTACAAGTAATAGGAGTCCACAACCCATAACCATGGCCCTTGAACCATTATAATCACAAGCCATGACCAATAGCCTATAGATATGCATTTTACAAGTAATAGGTGTCCATAACCCATAACCATGGCCCTTGAACCATTATAACCACTAGATGTCCATAACTCACACCGATGGCCCTTGAACCATTATAACTACTAGTCATGACCAATAGCCTATAGATATCCATTTTACAAGTAATAGGAGTCCACAACCCATAACCATGGCCCTTGAACCGTTATAACTACTAGCCATGATCAATAGCCTATAGATATGCATTTTACAAGTAATAGGTGTCCATAACCCATAACCATGGCCCTTGAACCATTATAACCACTAGATGTCCATAACTCACACCGATGGCCCTTGAACCATTATAACTACTAGTCATGACCAATAGCCTATAGATATCCATTTTACAATTAATAGGTGTCCATAACCTATAACCATGGCCCTTGAACCTATATAACCACTAGATGTCCATAAATCATACCAATGGCCCTTGAACCATTATAACTACTAGCCATGACCAATAGCCTAAAGATATCAATTTTACAAGTAATAGGTGTCCATAACCCATAAACATTACCCTTGAACCGTTATAACTACTAGCCATGATCAATAGCCTATAGATATCCATTTTACAAGTAATAGGTGTCCATAACCCATAACCATGGCACTTGAACCATTATAATCACACGCCATGACCAATAGCGCATAGATATCCATCTTTCAAGTAACAGATGTCCATAACCCATAACCATGACCGTTGAACCATTATAACTACAAGCCATGACCAATAGCCTATAGATATCCATTTTACAAGTAATAGGTGTCCATAATCCATAAACATGCCCCTTGAACCGTTATAACTACTAGTCATGACCAATAGCCTATAGATATCCATTTTACAAGTAATAGGTGTCCATGACCCATAGCCATGGCCCTTGAACCATTATAACCACTAGATGTCCTTAACTCATACCGATGTCCCTTGAACCATTATAACTACTAGTCATGACCAATAGCCTATAGATATCCATTTTACAAGTAATAGGTGTCCATAACCTATAACCATGGCCCTTGAACCATTATAACCACTAGATGTCCATAACTCATACCGATGGCCCTTGAACCATTATAACTACTAGCCATGACCAATAGGCATAAGATATCAATTTTACTAGTAATAGGTGTCCATAACCCATAACCATGACCCTTGAACCGTTATAACTACTAGCCATGATCAATAGCCTATAGATATCCGTTTTACAGGTAATAGGTGTCCACAACCCATAACCAAGGCCCTTGAACCATTATAATCACAAGCCATGACCAATAGCCTATAGATATCCATTTTACAAGTAATAGTGTTCATAACCCATAACCATGGCCCTTGAACCATTATAACCACAAGATGTCGATAAGTCATGCCGATGGCCCTTGAACCATTATAACATCTTGTCATGACCCATAGCCTATGGATATCCATTTTACAAGTAATAGGTGTTCATTACCTATAACCATGGCCCTTGAACCATTATAACCACTATATGAACATAACTCATACCGATGGCCCTTGAACCATTATAACTTCTAGTCATGACCAATAGCCTATAGATATCCATTTTAGAAGTAATAGGTGTCCATAACCTCTAACCATGGCCCTTGAACCATTATAACCACTAGATGTCCATAACTCATATCGATGGCCCTTGAACCATTATAACTACTAATAGCGCATAGATATCCATCTTTCAAGTAATAGATGTCCATAACCCATAACCATGGCCGTTGAACCATAATAACTACAAGCCATGACCAATAGCCTATAGATATCCATTTTACAAGTAATAGGTGTCCATAATCCATAAACATGCCCCTTGAACCGTTATAACTACTAGCCATGACCAATAGCCTATAGATATCCATTTTACAAGTAATAGGTGTCCATGACCCATAGCCATGGCCCTTGAACCATTATAACCACTAGATGTCCATAACTCATACCGATGGCCCTTGAAGCATTATAACTACTAGTCATGACCAATAGCCTATAGATATCCATTTTACAAGTAATAGTGTCCTTAACCCATAACCATGGCCCTTGAACCATTATAACCACAAGATGTCAATAAGTCATACCGATGGCCCTTGAACCATTATAACATCTTGTCATTACCCATAGCCTATGGATATCCATTTTACAAGTAATAGGTGTCCATTACCTATAACCATGGCCCTTGAACCGTTATAACCACTATATGAACATATCTCATACCGATGGCCCTTGAACCATTATAACTTCTAGTCATGACCAATAGCCTATAGATATCCATTTTAGAAGTAATAGGTGTCCATAACCTATAACCATGGCCCTTGAACCATTATAACCACTAGATATCCATAACTCATATCGATGGCCCTTGAACCATTATAACTACTAGCCATGACCAATAGCCTATAGATATCCATTTTACAAGTAATAGGTGTCCATAACCCATAACCATGCCCCTTGAACCTTTATAACTACTAGCCATGATCAATAGCCTATAGACATCCATTTTACAAGTAATAGGTGTCCATGACCCATAGCCTCCCTTGAACCATTATAACCACTAGATGTCCATAACTCACACCGATGGCCCTTGAACCATTATAACTACTAGTCATGACCAATAGCCTATAGATATCCATTTTACAATTAATAGGTGTCCATAACCTATAACCATGGCCCTTGAACCATTATAACCACTAGATGACCATAACTCATACCAATGGCCCTTGAACCATTACAACTACTAGCCATGACCAATAGCCTAAAGATGTCAATTTTACAAGTAATAGGGGTCCGTAACCCATAAACATTACCCTTGAACCGTTATAACTACTAGCCATGATTAATAGCCTATAGATATCTATTTTACAAGTAATAGGTTTCCATAACCCATAACCATGGCCCTTGAACCATTATAATCACACGCCATGACCAATAGCGCATAGATATCCATCTTTCAAGTAATAGATGTCCATAACCCATAACCATGGCCATTGAACCATTATAACTACAAGCCATGACCAATAGCCTATAGATATCCATTTTACAAGTAATAGGTGTCCATAATCCATAAACATGCCCCTTGAACCGTTATAACTACAAGTCATGACCAATAGCCTATAGATATCCATTTTACAAGTAATAGGTGTCCAAGACCCATAGCCATGGCCCTTGAACCATTATAACCACTAGATGTCCATAACTCATACCGATGGCCCTTGAAGCATTATAACTACTAGTCATGACCAATAGCCTATAGATATCCATTTTACAAGTAATAGGTGTCCATAACCTATAACCATGGCCCTTGAACCATAATAACCACTAGATGTCCATAACTCATACCGATGGCCCTTGAAACATTATAACTACTAGCCATGACCAATAGCCAGAAGATATCAATTTTACAAGTAATATGTGTCCATAACCCATAACCATGACCCATGAACCGTTATAACTACTAGCCATGATCAATAGCCTATAGATATCCATTTTACATGTAATAGGTGTCCATAACCCATGACCACGGCCCTTGAACCATTATAATCACAAGCCATGACCAATAGCCTATAGATATCCAATTTACAAGTAATAGTGTCCATAACCCATAACCATAGCCCTTGAACCATTATAACCACAAGATGTCGATAAGTCATACCGATGGCCCTTGAACCATTATAATTTCTAGTCATTACCCATAGCCTATGGATATCCATTTTAGAAGTAATAGGTGTCCATTACCTATAACCATGGCCCTTGAACCATTATAACCACTATATGAACATAACTCATACCGATGGCCCTTTTACCATTATAACTTCTAGTCATGTCCAATAGCCTATAAATATCCATTTTAGAAGTAATAGGTGTCCATAACCTATAACCATGGCCCTTGAACCATTATAACCACTAGATGTCCATAACTCATATCGATGGCCCTTGAACCTTTATAACTACTAGCCATAACCAATAGCCTATAGATATCCATTTTACAAGTAATAGGAGTCCACAACCCATAACCATGGCCCTTGAACCATTATAATCACAAGCCATGACCAATAGCCTAGAGATATCCATTTTACAAGTAATAGTGTCCATAACCCATAACCATGGCCCTTGAACCATTATAACCACAAGATGTCGATAAGTCATACCGATGGCCCTTGAACCATTATAATTTCTAGTCATTACCCATAGTCTATGGATATACATTTTACAAGTAATACGTGTCCATTACCTATAACCATGGCCCTTGAACCATTATAACCACTAGATGAACATAACTCATACCGATGGCCCTTGAACCATTATAACTTCTAGTCATGACCAATAGCCTACAGATATCCATTTTAGAAGTAATAGGTGTCCATAACCTATAACCATGGCCCTTGAACCATTATAACCACTAGATGTCCATAACTCATATCGATGGCCCTTGAACCATTATAACTACTAGCCATGACCAATAGCCTATAGATATCCAATTTACAAGTAATAGGTATCCATAACCCATAACCATGCCCCTTAAACCGTTATAACTACTAGCCATGATCAATAGCCTATAGATATGCATTTTACAAGTAATAGGTGTCCATAACCCATAACCATGGCCCTTGAACCATTATAACCACTAGATGTCCATAACTCACACCGATGGCCCTTGAACCATTATAACTACTAGTCATGACCAATAGCCTATAGATATCCATTTTACAATTAATAGGTGTCCATAACCTATAACCATGGCCCTTGAACCTATATAACCACTAGATGTCCATAAATCATACCAATGGCCCTTGAACCATTATAACTACTAGCCATGACCAATAGCCTAAAGATATCAATTTTACAAGTAATAGGTGTCCATAACCCATAAACATTACCCTTGAACCGTTATAACTACTAGCCATGATCAATAGCCTATAGATATCCATTTTACAAGTAATAGGTGTCCATAACCCATAACCATGGCACTTGAACCATTATAATCACACGCCATGACCAATAGCGCATAGATATCCATCTTTCAAGTAACAGATGTCCATAACCCATAACCATGACCGTTGAACCATTATAACTACAAGCCATGACCAATAGCCTATAGATATCCATTTTACAAGTAATAGGTGTCCATAATCCATAAACATGCCCCTTGAACCGTTATAACTACTAGTCATGACCAATAGCCTATAGATATCCATTTTACAAGTAATAGGTGTCCATGACCCATAGCCATGGCCCTTGAACCATTATAACCACTAGATGTCCTTAACTCATACCGATGTCCCTTGAACCATTATAACTACTAGTCATGACCAATAGCCTATAGATATCCATTTTACAAGTAATAGGTGTCCATAACCTATAACCATGGCCCTTGAACCATTATAACCACTAGATGTCCATAACTCATACCGATGGCCCTTGAACCATTATAACTACTAGCCATGACCAATAGGCATAAGATATCAATTTTACTAGTAATAGGTGTCTATAACCCATAACCATGACCCTTGAACCGTTATAACTACTAGCCATGATCAATAGCCTATAGATATCCGTTTTACAGGTAATAGGTGTCCACAACCCATAACCAAGGCCCTTGAACCATTATAATCACAAGCCATGACCAATAGCCTATAGATATCCATTTTACAAGTAATAGTGTTCATAACCCATAACCATGGCCCTTGAACCATTATAACCACAAGATGTCGATAAGTCATGCCGATGGCCCTTGAACCATTATAACATCTTGTCATGACCCATAGCCTATGGATATCCATTTTACAAGTAATAGGTGTTCATTACCTATAACCATGGCCCTTGAACCATTATAACCACTATATGAACATAACTCATACCGATGGCCCTTGAACCATTATAACTTCTAGTCATGACCAATAGCCTATAGATATCCATTTTAGAAGTAATAGGTGTCCATAACCTCTAACCATGGCCCTTGAACCATTATAACCACTAGATGTCCATAACTCATATCGATGGCCCTTGAACCATTATAACTACTAATAGCGCATAGATATCCATCTTTCAAGTAATAGATGTCCATAACCCATAACCATGGCCGTTGAACCATAATAACTACAAGCCATGACCAATAGCCTATAGATATCCATTTTACAAGTAATAGGTGTCCATAATCCATAAACATGCCCCTTGAACCGTTATAACTACTAGCCATGACCAATAGCCTAGAGATATCCATTTTACAAGTAATAGTGTCCATAACCCATAACCATGGCCCTTGAACCATTATAACCACAAGATGTCGATAAGTCATACCGATGGCCCTTGAACCATTATAATTTCTAGTCATTACCCATAGTCTATGGATATACATTTTACAAGTAATACGTGTCCATTACCTATAACCATGGCCCTTGAACCATTATAACCACTAGATGAACATAACTCATACCGATGGCCCTTGAACCATTATAACTTCTAGTCATGACCAATAGCCTACAGATATCCATTTTAGAAGTAATAGGTGTCCATAACCTATAACCATGGCCCTTGAACCATTATAACCACTAGATGTCCATAACTCATATCGATGGCCCTTGAACCATTATAACTACTAGCCATGACCAATAGCCTATAGATATCCAATTTACAAGTAATAGGTATCCATAACCCATAACCATGCCCCTTAAACCGTTATAACTACTAGCCATGATCAATAGCCTATAGATATGCATTTTACAAGTAATAGGTGTCCATAACCCATAACCATGGCCCTTGAACCATTATAACCACTAGATGTCCATAACTCACACCGATGGCCCTTGAACCATTATAACTACTAGTCATGACCAATAGCCTATAGATATCCATTTTACAATTAATAGGTGTCCATAACCTATAACCATGGCCCTTGAACCTATATAACCACTAGATGTCCATAAATCATACCAATGGCCCTTGAACCATTATAACTACTAGCCATGACCAATAGCCTAAAGATATCAATTTTACAAGTAATAGGTGTCCATAACCCATAAACATTACCCTTGAACCGTTATAACTACTAGCCATGATCAATAGCCTATAGATATCCATTTTACAAGTAATAGGTGTCCATAACCCATAACCATGGCACTTGAACCATTATAATCACACGCCATGACCAATAGCGCATAGATATCCATCTTTCAAGTAACAGATGTCCATAACCCATAACCATGACCGTTGAACCATTATAACTACAAGCCATGACCAATAGCCTATAGATATCCATTTTACAAGTAATAGGTGTCCATAATCCATAAACATGCCCCTTGAACCGTTATAACTACTAGTCATGACCAATAGCCTATAGATATCCATTTTACAAGTAATAGGTGTCCATGACCCATAGCCATGGCCCTTGAACCATTATAACCACTAGATGTCCTTAACTCATACCGATGTCCCTTGAACCATTATAACTACTAGTCATGACCAATAGCCTATAGATATCCATTTTACAAGTAATAGGTGTCCATAACCTATAACCATGGCCCTTGAACCATTATAACCACTAGATGTCCATAACTCATACCGATGGCCCTTGAACCATTATAACTACTAGCCATGACCAATAGGCATAAGATATCAATTTTACTAGTAATAGGTGTCCATAACCCATAACCATGACCCTTGAACCGTTATAACTACTAGCCATGATCAATAGCCTATAGATATACGTTTTACAGGTAATAGGTGTCCACAACCCATAACCAAGGCCCTTGAACCATTATAATCACAAGCCATGACCAATAGCCTATAGATATCCATTTTACAAGTAATAGTGTTCATAACCCATAACCATGGCCCTTGAACCATTATAACCACAAGATGTCGATAAGTCATGCCGATGGCCCTTGAACCATTATAACATCTTGTCATGACCCATAGCCTATGGATATCCATTTTACAAGTAATAGGTGTTCATTACCTATAACCATGGCCCTTGAACCATTATAACCACTATATGAACATAACTCATACCGATGGCCCTTGAACCATTATAACTTCTAGTCATGACCAATAGCCTATAGATATCCATTTTAGAAGTAATAGGTGTCCATAACCTCTAACCATGGCCCTTGAACCATTATAACCACTAGATGTCCATAACTCATATCGATGGCCCTTGAACCATTATAACTACTAATAGCGCATAGATATCCATCTTTCAAGTAATAGATGTCCATAACCCATAACCATGGCCGTTGAACCATAATAACTACAAGCCATGACCAATAGCCTATAGATATCCATTTTACAAGTAATAGGTGTCCATAATCCATAAACATGCCCCTTGAACCGTTATAACTACTAGCCATGACCAATAGCCTATAGATATCCATTTTACAAGTAATAGGTGTCCATGACCCATAGCCATGGCCCTTGAACCATTATAACCACTAGATGTCCATAACTCATACCGATGGCCCTTGAAGCATTATAACTACTAGTCATGACCAATAGCCTATAGATATCCATTTTACAAGTAATAGTGTCCTTAACCCATAACCATGGCCCTTGAACCATTATAACCACAAGATGTCAATAAGTCATACCGATGGCCCTTGAACCATTATAACATCTTGTCATTACCCATAGCCTATGGATATCCTTTTTACAAGTAATAGGTGTCCATTACCTATAACCATGGCCCTTGAACCGTTATAACCACTATATGAACATATCTCATACCGATGGCCCTTGAACCATTATAACTTCTAGTCATGACCAATAGCCTATAGATATCCATTGTAGAAGTAATAGGTGTCCATAACCTATAACCATGGCCCTTGAACCATTATAACCACTAGATATCCATAACTCATATCGATGGCCCTTGAACCATTATAACTACTAGCCACGACCAATAGCCTATAGATATCCATTTTACAAGTAATAGGTGTCCATAACCCATAACCATGCCCCTTGAACCTTTATAACTACTAGCCATGATCAATAGCCTATAGACATCCATTTTACAAGTAATAGGTGTCCATGACCCATAGCCTCCCTTGAACCATTATAACCACTAGATGTCCATAACTCACACCGATGGCCCTTGAACCATTATAACTACTAGTCATGACCAATAGCCTATAGATATCCATTTTACAATTAATAGGTGTCCATAACCTATAACCATGGCCCTTGAACCATTATAACCACTAGATGACCATAACTCATACCAATGGCCCTTGAACCATTACAACTACTAGCCATGACCAATAGCCTAAAGATATCAATTTTACAAGTAATAGGGGTCCATAACCCATAAACATTACCCTTGAACCGTTATAACTACTAGCCATGATTAATAGCCTATAGATATCTATTTTACAAGTAATAGGTTTCCATAACCCATAACCATGGCCCTTGAACCATTATAATCACACGCCATGACCGATAGCGCATAGATATCCATCTTTCAAGTAATAGATGTCCATAACCTATAACCATGGCCGTTGAACCATTATAACTACAAGCCATGACCAATAGCCTATAGATATCCATTTTACAAGTAATAGGTGTCCATAATCCATAAACATGCCCCTTGAACCGTTATAACTACAAGTCATGACCAATAGCCTATAGATATCCATTTTACAAGTAATAGGTGTCCAAGACCCATAGCCATGGCCCTTGAACCGATGGCCCTTGAAGCATTATAACTACTAGTCATGACCAATAGCCTATAGATATCCATTTTACAAGTAATAGGTGTCCATAACCTATAACCATGGCCCTTGAACCATAATAACCACTAGATGTCCATAACTCATACCGATGGCCCTTGAAACATTATAACTACTAGCCATGACCAATAGCCAGAAGATATCAATTTTACAAGTAATATGTGTCCATAACCCATAACCATGACCCATGAACCGTTATAACTACTAGCCATGATCAATAGCCTATAGATATCCATTTTACATGTAATAGGTGTCCATAACCCATGACCACGGCCCTTGAACCATTATAATCACAAGCCATGACCAATAGCCTATAGATATCCAATTTACAAGTAATAGTGTCCATAACCCATAACCATAGCCCTTGAACCATTATAACCACAAGATGTCGATAAGTCATACCGATGGCCCTTGAACCATTATAATTTCTAGTCATTACCCATAGCCTATGGATATCCATTTTAGAAGTAATAGGTGTCCATTACCTATAACCATGGCCCTTGAACCATTATAACCACTATATGAACATAACTCATACCGATGGCCCTTTTACCATTATAACTTCTAGTCATGTCCAATAGCCTATAAACATCCATTTTAGAAGTAATAGGTGTCCATAACCTATAACCATGGCCCTTGAACCATTATAACCACTAGATGTCCATAACTCATATCGATGGCCCTTGAACCTTTATAACTACTAGCCATAACCAATAGCCTATAGATATCCATTTTACAAGTAATAGGAGTCCACAACCCATAACCATGGCCCTTGAACCATTATAATCACAAGCCATGACCAATAGCCTAGAGATATCCATTTTACAAGTAATAGTGTCCATAACCCATAACCATGGCCCTTGAACCATTATAACCACAAGATGTCGATAAGTCGTACCGATGGCCCTTGAACCATTATAATTTCTAGTCATTACCCATAGTCTATGGATATACATTTTACAAGTAATACGTGTCCATTACCTATAACCACGGCCCTTGAACCATTATAACCACTAGATGAACATAACTCATACCGATGGCCCTTGAACCATTATAACTTCTAGTCATGACCAATAGCCTATAGATATCCATTTTAGAAGTAATAGGTGTCCATAACCTATAACCATGGCCCTTGAACCATTATAACCACTAGATGTCCATAACTCATATCGATGGCCCTTGAACCATTATAACTACTAGCCATGACCAATAGCCTATAGATATCCAATTTACAAGTAATAGGTATCCATAACCCATAACCATGCCCCTTAAACCGTTATAACTACTAGCCATGATCAATAGCCTATAGATATGCATTTTACAAGTAATAGGTGTCCATAACCCATAACCATGGCCCTTGAACCATTATAACCACTAGATGTCCATAACTCACACCGATGGCCCTTGAACCATTATAACTACTAGTCATGACCAATAGCCTATAGATATCCTTTTTACAATTAATAGGTGTCCATAACCTATAACCATGGCCCTTGAACCTATATAACCACTAGATGTCCATAAATCATACCAATGGCCCTTGAACCATTATAACTACTAGCCATGACCAATAGCCTAAAGATATCAATTTTACAAGTAATAGGTGTCCATAACCCATAAACATTACCCTTGAACCGTTATAACTACTAGCCATGATCAATAGCCTATAGATATCCATTTTACAAGTAATAGGTGTCCATAACCCAGAACCATGGCACTTGAACCATTATAATCACACGCCATGACCAATAGCGCATAGATATCCATCTTTCAAGTAACAGATGTCCATAACCCATAACCATGACCGTTGAACCATTATAACTACAAGCCATGACCAATAGCCTATAGATATCCATTTTACAAGTAATAGGTGTCCATAATCCATAAACATGCCCCTTGAACCGTTATAACTACTAGTCATGACCAATAGCCTATAGATATCCATTTTACAAGTAATAGGTGTCCATGACCCATAGCCATGGCCCTTGAACCATTATAACCACTAGATGTCCTTAACTCATACCGATGTCCCTTGAACCATTATAACTACTAGTCATGACCAATAGCCTATAGATATCCATTTTACAAGTAATAGGTGTCCATAACCTATAACCATGGCCCTTGAACCATTATAACCACTAGATGTCCATAACTCATACCGATGGCCCTTGAACCATTATAACTACTAGCCATGACCAATAGGCATAAGATATCAATTTTACTAGTAATAGGTGTCCATAACCCATAACCATGACCCTTGAACCGTTATAACTACTAGCCATGATCAATAGCCTATAGATATCCGTTTTACAGGTAATAGGTGTCCACAACCCATAACCAAGGCCCTTGAACCATTATAATCACAAGCCATGACCAATAGCCTATAGATATCCATTTTACAAGTAATAGTGTTCATAACCCATAACCATGGCCCTTGAACCATTATAACCACAAGATGTCGATAAGTCATACCGATGGCCCTTGAACCATTATAACATCTTGTCATATAGCCTATGGATATCCATTTTACAAGTAATAGGTGTTCATTACCTATAACCATGGCCCTTGAACCATTATAACCACTATATGAACATAACTCATACCGATGGCCCTTGAACCATTATAACTTCTAGTCATGACCAATAGCCTATAGATATCCATTTTAGAAGTAATAGGTGTCCATAACCTCTAACCATGGCCCTTGAACCATTATAACCACTAGATGTCCATAACTCATATCGATGGCCCTTGAACCATTATAACTACTAATAGCGCATAGATATCCATCTTTCAAGTAATAGATGTCCATAACCCATAACCATGGCCGTTGAACCATAATAACTACAAGCCATGACCAATAGCCTATAGATATCCATTTTACAAGTAATAGGTGTCCATAATCCATAAACATGCCCCTTGAACCGTTATAACTACTAGCCATGACCAAAAGCCTATAGATATCCATTTTACAAGTAATAGGTGTCCATGACCCATAGCCATGGCCCTTGAATCATTATAACCACTAGATGTCCATAACTCATACCGATGGCCCTTGAAGCATTATAACTACTAGTCATGACCAATAGCCTATAGATATCCATTTTACAAGTAATAGTGTCCTTAACCCATAACCATGGCCCTTGAACCATTATAACCACAAGATGTCAATAAGTCATACCGATGGCCCTTGAACCATTATAACATCTTGTCATTACCCATAGCCTATGGATATCCATTTTACAAGTAATAGGTGTCCATTACCTATAACCATGGCCCTTGAACCGTTATAACCACTATATGAACATATCTCATACCGATGGCCCTTGAACCATTATAACTTCTAGTCATGACCAATAGCCTATAGATATCCATTTTACAAGTAATAGGTGTCCATGACCCATAGCCATGACCCTTGAACCATTATATCCACTAGATGTCCATAACCTATAACCATGGCCCTTGAACCATTATAACCACTAGATGTCCATAACTCATATCGATGGCCCTTGAACCATTATAACTACTAGCCATGACCAATTGCCTATAGATATCCATTTTACAAGTAATAGGTGTCCATAACCCATAACCATGCCCCTTGAACCTTTATAACTACTAGCCATGATCAATAGCCTATAGACATCCATTTTACAAGTAATAGGTGTCCATGACCCATAGCCTCCCTTGAACCATTATAACCACTAGATGTCCATAACTCACACCGATGGCCCTTGAACCATTATAACTACTAGTCATGACCAATAGCCTATAGATATCCATTTTACAATTAATAGGTGTCCATAACCTATAACCATGGCCCTTGAACCATTATAACCACTAGATGACCATAACTCATACCAATGGCCCTTGAACCATTACAACTACTAGCCATGACCAATAGCCTAAAGATATCAATTTTACAAGTAATAGGGGTCCATAACCCATAAACATTACCCTTGAACCGTTATAACTACTAGCCATGATTAATAGCCTATAGATATCTATTTTACAAGTAATAGGTTTCCATAACCCATAACCATGGCCCTTGAACCATTATAATCACACGCCATGACCAATAGCGCATAGATATCCATCTTTCAAGTAATAGATGTCCATAACCCATAACCATGGCCGTTGAACCATTATAACTACAAGCCATGACCAATAGCCTATAGATATCCATTTTACAAGTAATAGGTGTCCATAATCCATAAACATGCCCCTTGAACCGTTATAACTACAAGTCATGACCAATAGCCTATAGATATCCATTTTACAAGTAATAGGTGTCCAAGACCCATAGCCATGGCCCTTGAACCATTATAACCACTAGATGTCCATAACTCATACCGATGGCCCTTGAAGCATTATAACTACTAGTCATGACCAATAGCCTATAGATTTCCATTTTACAAGTAATAGGTGTCCATAACCTATAACCATGGCCCTTGAACCATAATAACCACTAGATGTCCATAACTCATACCGATGGCCCTTGAAACATTATAACTACTAGCCATGACCAATAGCCAAAAGATATCAATTTTACAAGTAATATGTGTCCATAACCCATAACCATGACCCATGAACTGTTATAACTACTAGCCATGATCAATAGCCTATAGATATCCATTTTACATGTAATAGGTGTCCATAACCCATGACCACGGCCCTTGAACCATTATAATCACAAGCCATGACCAATAGCCTATAGATATCCAATTTACAAGTAATAGTGTCCATAACCCATAACCATAGCCCTTGAACCATTATAACCACAAGATGTCGATAAGTCATACCGATGGCCCTTGAACCATTATAATTTCTAGTCATTACCCATAGCCTATGGATATCCATTTTAGAAGTAATAGGTGTCCATTACCTATAACCATGGCCCTTGAACCATTATAACCACTATATGAACATAACTCATACCGATGGCCCTTTTACCATTATAACTTCTAGTCATGTCCAATAGCCTATAAATATCCATTTTAGAAGTAATAGGTGTCCATAACCTATAACCATGGCCCTTGAACCATTATAACCACTAGATGTCCATAACTCATATCGATGGCCCTTGAACCTTTATAACTACTAGCCATAACCAATAGCCTATAGATATCCATTTTACAAGTAATAGGAGTCCACAACCCATAACCATGGCCCTTGAACCATTATAATCACAAGCCATGACCAATAGCCTAGAGATATCCATTTTACAAGTAATAGTGTCCATAACCCATAACCATGGCCCTTGAACCATTATAACCACAAGATGTCGATAAGTCATACCGATGGCCCTTGAACCATTATAATTTCTAGTCATTACCCATAGTCTATGGATATACATTTTACAAGTAATACGTGTCCATTACCTATAACCATGGCCCTTGAACCATTATAACCACTAGATGAACATAACTCATACCGATGGCCCTTGAACCATTATAACTTCTAGTCATGACCAATAGCCTATAGATATCCATTTTAGAAGTAATTGGTGTCCATAACCTATAACCATGGCCCTTGAACCATTATAACCACTAGATGTCCATAACTCATATCGATGGCCCTTGAACCATTATAACTACTAGCCATGACCAATAGCCTATAGATATCCAATTTACAAGTAATAGGTATCCATAACCCATAACCATGCCCCTTAAACCGTTATAACTACTAGCCATGATCAATAGCCTATAGATATGCATTTTACAAGTAATAGGTGTCCATAACCCATAACCATGGCCCTTGAACCATTATAACCACTAGATGTCCATAACTCACACCGATGGCCCTTGAACCATTATAACTACTAGTCATGACCAATAGCCTATAGATATCCATTTTACAATTAATAGGTGTCCATAACCTATAACCATGGCCCTTGAACCTATATAACCACTAGATGTCCATAAATCATACCAATGGCCCTTGAACCATTATAACTACTAGCCATGACCAATAGCCTAAAGATATCAATTTTACAAGTAATAGGTGTCCATAACCCATAAACATTACCCTTGAACCGTTATAACTACTAGCCATGATCAATAGCCTATAGATATCCATTTTACAAGTAATAGGTGTCCATAACCCATAACCATGGCACTTGAACCATTATAATCACACGCCATGACCAATAGCGCATAGATATCCATCTTTCAAGTAACAGATGTCCATAACCCATAACCATGACCGTTGAACCATTATAACTACAAGCCATGACCAATAGCCTATAGATATCCATTTTACAAGTAATAGGTGTCCATAATCCATAAACATGCCCCTTGAACCGTTATAACTACTAGTCATGACCAATAGCCTATAGATATCCATTTTACAAGTAATAGGTGTCCATGACCCATAGCCATGGCCCTTGAACCATTATAACCACTAGATGTCCTTAACTCATACCGATGTCCCTTGAACCATTATAACTACTAGTCATGACCAATAGCCTATAGATATCCATTTTACAAGTAATAGGTGTCCATAACCTATAACCATGGCCCTTGAACCATTATAACCACTAGATGTCCATAACTCATACCGATGGCCCTTGAACCATTATAACTACTAGCCATGACCAATAGGCATAAGATATCAATTTTACTAGTAATAGGTGTCCATAACCCATAACCATGACCCTTGAACCGTTATAACTACTAGCCATGATCAATAGCCTATAGATATCCGTTTTACAGGTAATAGGTGTCCACAACCCATAACCAAGGCCCTTGAACCATTATAATCACAAGCCATGACCAATAGCCTATAGATATCCATTTTACAAGTAATAGTGTTCATAACCCATAACCATGGCCCTTGAACCATTATAACCACAAGATGTCGATAAGTCATACCGATGGCCCTTGAACCATTATAACATCTTGTCATGACCCATAGCCTATGGATATCTATTTTACAAGTAATAGGTGTTCATTACCTATAACCATGGCCCTTGAACCATTATAACCACTATATGAACATAACTCATACCGATGGCCCTTGAACCATTATAACTTCTAGTCATGACCAATAGCCTATAGATATCCATTTTAGAAGTAATAGGTGTCCATAACCTCTAACCATGGCCCTTGAACCATTATAACCACTAGATGTCCATAACTCATATCGATGGCCCTTGAACCATTATAACTACTAATAGCGCATAGATATCCATCTTTCAAGTAATAGATGTCCATAACCCATAACCATGGCCGTTGAACCATAATAACTACAAGCCATGACCAATAGCCTATAGATATCCATTTTACAAGTAATAGGTGTCCATAATCCATAAACATGCCCCTTGAACCGTTATAACTACTAGCCATGACCAATAGCCTATAGATATCCATTTTACAAGTAATAGGTGTCCATGACCCATAGCCATGGCCCTTGAACCATTATAACCACTAGATGTCCATAACTCATACCGATGGCCCTTGAAGCATTATAACTACTAGTCATGACCAATAGCCTATAGATATCCATTTTACAAGTAATAGTGTCCTTAACCCATAACCATGGCCCTTGAACCATTATAACCACAAGATGTCAATAAGTCATACCGATGGCCCTTGAACCATTATAACATCTTGTCATTACCCATAGCCTATGGATATCCATTTTACAAGTAATAGGTGTCCATTACCTATAACCATGGCCCTTGAACCGTTATAACCACTATATGAACATATCTCATACCGATGGCCCTTGAACCATTATAACTTCTAGTCATGACCAATAGCCTATAGATATCCATTTTAGAAGTAATAGGTGTCCATAACCTATAACCATGGCCCTTGAACCATTATAACCACTAGATGTCCATAACTCATATCGATGGCCCTTGAACCATTATAACTACTAGCCATGACCAATAGCCTATAGATATCCATTTTACAAGTAATAGGTGTCCATAACCCATAACCATGCCCCTTGAACCTTTATAAGTAAGCCATGATCAATAGCCTATAGACATCCATTTTACAAGTAATAGGTGTCCATGACCCATAGCCTCCCTTGAACCATTATAACCACTAGATGTCCATAACTCACACCGATGGCCCTTGAACCATTATAACTACTAGTCATGACCAATAGCCTATAGATATCCATTTTACAATTAATAGGTGTCCATAACCTATAACCATGGCCCTTGAACCATTATAACCACTAGATGACCATAACTCATACCAATGGCCCTTGAACCATTACAACTACTAGCCATGACCACTAGCCTAAAGATATCAATTTTACAAGTAATAGGGGTCCATAACCCATAAACATTACCCTTGAACCGTTATAACTACTAGCCATGATTAATAGCCTATAGATATCTATTTTACAAGTAATAGGTTTCCATAACCCATAACCATGGCCCTTAAACCATTATAATCACACGCCATGACCAATAGCGCATAGATATCCATCTTTCAAGTAATAGATGTCCATAACCCATAACCATGGCCGTTGAACCATTATAACTACAAGCCATGACCAATAGCCTATAGATATCCATTTTACAAGTAATAGGTGTCCATAATCCATAAACATGCCCCTTGAACCGTTATAACTACAAGTCATGACCAATAGCCTATAGATATCCATTTTACAAGTAATAGGTGTCCAAGACCCATAGCCATGGCCCTTGAACCATTATAACCACTAGATGTCCATAACTCATACCGATGGCCCTTGAAGCATTATAACTACTAGTCATGACCAATAGCCTATAGATATCCATTTTACAAGTAATAGGTGTCCATAACCTATAACCATGGCCCTTGAACCATAATAACCACTAGATGTCCATAACTCATACCGATGGCCCTTGAAACATTATAACTACTAGCCATGACCAATAGCCAGAAGATATCAATTTTACAAGTAATATGTGTCCACAACCTATAACCATGACCCATGAACCGTTATAACTACTAGCCATGATCAATAGCCTATAGATATCCATTTTACATGTAATAGGTGTCCATAACCCATGACCACGGCCCTTGAACCATTATAATCACAAGCCATGACCATAGCCTATAGATATCCAATTTACAAGTAATAGTGTCCATAACCCATAACCATAGCCCTTGAACCATTATAACCACAAGATGTCGATAAGTCATACCGATGGCCCTTGAACCATTATAATTTCTAGTCATTACCCATAGCCTATGGATATCCATTTTAGAAGTAATAGGTGTCCATTACCTATAACCATGGCCCTTGAACCATTATAACCACTATATGAACATAACTCATACCGATGGCCCTTTTACCATTATAACTTCTAGTCATGTCCAATAGCCTATAAATATCCATTTTAGAAGTAATAGGTGTCCATAACCTATAACCATGGCCCTTGAACCATTATAACCACTAGATGTCCATAACTCATATCGATGGCCCTTGAACCTTTATAACTACTAGCCATAACCAATAGCCTATAGATATCCATTTTACAAGTAATAGGAGTCCACAACCCATAACCATGGCCCTTGAACCATTATAATCACAAGCCATGACCAATAGCCTAGAGATATCCATTTTACAAGTAATAGTGTCCATAACCCATAACCATGGCCCTTGAACCATTATAACCACAAGATGTCGATAAGTCATACCGATGGCCCTTGAACCATTATAATTTCTAGTCATTACCCATAGTCTATGGATATACATTTTACAAGTAATACGTGTCCATTACCTATAACCATGGCCCTTGAACCATTATAACCACTAGATGAACATAACTCATACCGATGGCCCTTGAACCATTATAACTTCTAGTCATAACCAATAGCCTATAGATATCCATTTTAGAAGTAATAGGTGTCCATAACCTATAACCATGGCCCTTGAACCATTATAACCACTAGATGTCCATAACTCATACCGATGGCCCTTGAACCATTATAACTACTAGTCATGACCAATAGCCTATAGATATCCATTTTACAAGTAATAGGTGTCCATAACCTATAACCATGGCCCTTGAACCATTATAACCACTAGATGTCCATAACTCATACCGATGGCCCTTGAACCATTATAACTACTAGCCATGACCAATAGGCATAAGATATCAATTTTACTAGTAATAGGTGTCCATAACCCATAACCATGACCCTTGAACCGTTATAACTACTAGCCATGATCAATAGCCTATAGATATCCGTTTTACAGGTAATAGGTGTCCACAACCCATAACCAAGGCCCTTGAACCATTATAATCACAAGCCATGACCAATAGCCTATAGATATCCATTTTACAAGTAATAGTGTTCATAACCCATAACCATGGCCCTTGAACCATTATAACCACAAGATGTCGATAAGTCATACCGATGGCCCTTGAACCATTATAACATCTTGTCATGACCCATAGCCTATGGATATCCATTTTACAAGTAATAGGTGTTCATTACCTATAACCATGGCCCTTGAACCATTATAACCACTATATGAACATAACTCATACCGATGGCCCTTGAACCATTATAACTTCTAGTCATGACCAATAGCCTATAGATGTCCATTTTAGAAGTAATAGGTGTCCATAACCTCTAACCATGGCCCTTGAACCATTATAACCACTAGATGTCCATAACTCATATCGATGGCCCTTGAACCATTATAACTACTAATAGCGCATAGATATCCATCTTTCAAGTAATAGATGTCCATAACCCATAACCATGGCCGTTGAACCATAATAACTACAAGCCATGACCAATAGCCTATAGATATCCATTTTACAAGTAATAGGTGTCCATAATCCATAAACATGCCCCTTGAACCGTTATAACTACTAGCCATGACCAATAGCCTATAGATATCCATTTTACAAGTAATAGGTGTCCATGACCCATAGCCATGCCCCTTGAACCATTATAACCACTAGATGTCCATAACTCATACCGATG
Organism: Calendula officinalis; assembly: GCA_963853835.1. Classification (NCBI taxonomy): domain Eukaryota; kingdom Viridiplantae; phylum Streptophyta; class Magnoliopsida; order Asterales; family Asteraceae; genus Calendula; species Calendula officinalis. Next base: position 58,368,211 of record OY970825.1, read on the forward strand.
GCCCTTGAAGCATTATAACTACTAGTCATGACCAATAGCCTATAGATATCCATTTTACAAGTAATAGTGTCCTTAACCCATAACCATGGCCCTTGAACCATTATAACCACAAGATGTCAATAAGGCATACCGATGGCCCTTAAACCATTATAACATCTTGTCATTACCCATAGCCTATGGATATCCATTTTACAAGTAATAGGTGTCCATTACCTATAACCATGGCCCTTGAACCGTTATAACCACTATATGAACATATCTCATACCGATGGCCCTTGAACCATTATAACTTCTAGTCATGACCAATAGCCTATAGATATCCATTTTAGAAGTAATAGGTGTCCATAACCTATAACCATGGCCCTTGAACCATTATAACCACTAGATGTCCATAACTCATATCGATGGTCCTTGAACCATTATAACTACTAGCCATGACCAATAGCCTATAGATATCCATTTTACAAGTAATAGGTGTCCATAACCCATAACCATGCCCCTTGAACCTTTATAACTACTAGCCATGATCAATAGCCTATAGACATCCATTTTACAAGTAATAGGTGTCCATGACCCATAGCCATGACCCTTGAACCATTATAACCACTAGATGTCCATAACTCACACCGATGGCCCTTGAACCATTATAACTACTAGTCATGACCAATAGCCTATAGATATCCATTTTACAATTAATAGGTGTCCATAACCTATAACCATGGCCCTTGAACCTATATAACCACTAGATGTCCATAAATCATACCAATGGCCCTTGAACCATTATAACTACTAGCCATGACCAATAGCCTAAAGATATCAATTTTACAAGTAATAGGTGTCCATAACCCATAAACATTACCCTTGAACCGTTATAACTACTAGCCATGATCAATAGCCTATAGATATCCATTTTACAAGTAATAGGTGTCCATAACCCATAACCATGGCCCTTGAACCATTATAATCACACGCCATGACCAATAGCGTATAGATATCCATCTTACAAGTAACAGGTGTCCATAACCCATAACCATGGCCGTTGAACCATTATAACTACAAGCCATGACCAATAGCCTATAGATATCCATTTTATAAGTAATAGGTGTCCATAATCCATAAACATGCCCCTTGAACCGTTATAACTACTAGCCATGACCAATAGCCTATAGATATCCATTTTACAAGTAATAGGTGTCCATGACCCATAGCCATGGCCCTTGAACCATTATAACCACTAGATATCCATAACTGATACCGATGGCCCTTGAACCATTATAACTACTAGACATGACCAATAGCCTATAGATATCCATTTTACAAGTAATAGGTGTCCATAACCTATAACCATGGCCCTTGAACCATTATAACCACTAGATGTCCATAACTCACACCGATGTCCCTTGAACCATTATAACTACTAGCCATGACCAATAGCCAGAAGATATCAATTTTACTAGTAATAGGTGTCCATAACCCATAACCATGACCCTTGAATCGTTATAACTACTAGCCATGATCAATAGCCTATAGATATCCGTTTTACAAGTAATAGGTGTCCACAACCCATAACCATGGCCCTTGAACCATTATAATCACAAGCCATGACCAATAGCCTATAGATATCCATTTTACAAGTAACAGTGTCCATAACCCATAACCATGGCCCTTGAACAATTATAACCACTAGATGTCCATAACTCACACCGATGGCCCTTGAACCATTACAACTACTAGTCATGACCAATAGTCTATAGATATCCATTTTACAAGTAATAGGTGTCCATAACCTATAACCATGGCCCTTGAACCATTATAACCACTAGATGTCCATAACTCACACCGATGTCCCTTGAACCATTATAACTACTAGCCATGACCAATAGCCAGAAGATATCAATTTTACTAGTAATAGGTGTCCATAACCCATAACCATGACCCTTGAATCGTTATAACTACTAGCCATAACCAATAGCCTATAGATATCCATTTTACAAGTAATAGGTGTCCATAACCCATAACCATGCCCCTTGAACCTTTATAACTACTAGCCATGATAAATAGCCTATAGACATCCATTTTACAAGTAATAGGTGTCCATGACCCATAGCCATGACCCTTGAACAATTATAACCACTAGATGTCCATAACTCACACCGATGGCCCTTGAACCATTATAACTACTAGTCATGACCAATAGTCTATAGATATCCATTTTACAAGTAATAGGTGTCCATGACCCATAGCCATGACCCTTGAACCATTATATCCACTAGATGTCCATAACTCATACCGATGGCCCTTGAACCATTATAACTACTAGTCATGACCAATAGCCTATAGATATCCATTTTACAAGTAGTAGGTGTCCATAACCTATAACCATGGCCCTTGAACCATTATAACCACTAGATGTCCATAACTCATACCGATGGCCCTTGAAGCATTATAACTACTAGTCATGACCAATAGCCTATAGATATCCATTTTAGAAGTAATAGGTGTCCATAACCTATAACCATGGCCCTTGAACCATTATAACCACTAGATGTCCATAACTCATACCGATGGCCCTTGAACCATTATAACTACTAGCCATGACCAATAGCCAGAAGATATCAATTTTACTAGTAATAGGTGTCCATAACCCATAACCATGACCCTTGAACCGTTATAAATACTAGCCATGATCAATAGCCTATAGATATCCATTTTACAAGTAACAGGTGTCCACAACCCATAACCATGGCCCTTGAACCATTATAATCACAAGCCATGACCAATAGCCTATAGATATCCATTTTACAAGTAATAGTGTCCATAACCCATAACCATGGCCCTTGAACCATTATAACCACAAGATGTCGATAAGTCATACCGATGGCCCTTGAACCATTATAATTTCTAGTCATTACCCATAGCCTATGGATATACATTTTACAAGTAATACATGTCCATTACCTATAACCATGAACCTTTAACCATTATAACCACTAGATGAACATAACTCATACCGATGGCCCTTGAACCATTATAACTTCTAGTCATGACCAATAGCCTTTAGATGTCTATTTTAGAAGTAATAGGTGTCCATAACCTATAACCATGACCCTTGAACCATTATAACCACTAGATGTCCATAACTCATATCGATGGCCCTTGAACCATTATAACTACTAGCCATGACCAATAGCCTTTAGATATCCAATTTACAAGTAATAGGTATCCATTACCCATAACCATGTCCCTTAAACTGTTATAACTACTAGCCATGATCAATAGCCTATAGATATGCATTTTACAAGTAATAGGTGTCCATAACCCATAACCATGGCCCTTGAACCATTATAATCACACGCCATGACCAATAGCATATAGATATCCATCTTACAAGTAACAGGTGTCCATAACCCATAACCATGGCCGTTGAACCATTATAACTACAAGCCATGACCAATAGCCTATAGATATCCATTTTATAAGTAATAGGTGTCCATAATCCATAAACATGCCCCTTGAACCGTTATAACTACTAGCCATGACCAATAGCCTATAGATATCCATTTTACAAGTAATAGGTGTCCATGACCCATAGCCATGGCCCTTGAACCATTATAACCACTAGATGTCCATAACTCATACCGATGGCCCTTGAACCATTATAACTACTAGACATGACCAATAGCCTATAGATATCCATTTTACAAGTAATAGGTGTCCATAACCTATAACCATGGCCCTTGAACCATTATAACCACTAGATGTCCATAACTCATACCGATGTCCCTTGAACCATTATAACTACTAGCCATGACCAATAGCCAGAAGATATCAATTTTACTAGTAATAGCTGTCCATAACCCATAACCATGACCCTTGAATCGTTATAACTACTAGCCATGATCAATAGCCTATAGATTTCCGTTTTACAAGTAATAGGTGTCCACAACCCGTAACCATGGCCCTTGAACCATTATAATCACAAGCCATGACCAATAGCCTATAGATATCCATTTTACAAGTAACAGTGTCCATAACCCATAACCATGGCCCTTGAACCATTATAACCACAAGATGTCGATATGTCATACTGATGCCCTTGAACCATTATAATTTCTAGTCATTACCCATAGCCTATGGATATACATTTTACAAGTAATACGTGTCCATTACCTAAAACCATGGCCCTTGAACCATTATAACCACTAGATGAACATAACTCATACCGATGGCCCTTGAACCATTATAACTTCTAGTCATGACCAATAGCCTATAGATATCCATTTTAGAAGTAATAGGTGTCCATAACCTATAACCATGACCCTTGAACCATTATAACCACTAGATGTCCATAACTCATATCGATGGCCCTTGAACCATTATAACTACTAGCCATTACCAATAGCCTATAGATATCCAATTTACAAGTAATAGGTATCCATAACCCATAACCATGTCCCTTAAACCGTTATAACTACTAGCCATGATCAATAGCCTATAGATATGCATTTTACAAGTAATAGGTGTCCATAACCCATAACCATGGCCGTTGAACCATTATAACTACAAGCCATGACCAATAGCCTATAGATATCCATTTTATAAGTAATAGGTGTCCGTAATCCATAAACATGCCCCTTGAACCGTTATAACTACTAGCCATGACCAATAGCCTATAGATATCCATTTTACAAGTAATAGGTGTCCATGACCCATAGCCATGGCCCTTGAACCATTATAACCACTAGATGTCCATAACTCATACCGATGGCCACCATTATAACTACTAGACATGACCAATAGCCTATAGATATCCATTTTACAAGTAATAGGTGTCCATAACCTATAAACATGGCCCTTGAACCATTATAACCACTAGATGTCCATAACTCATACCGACGGCTCTTGAACCATTATAACCACTAGATGTCCATAACTCATACCGATGTCCCTTGAACGATTATAAGTACTAGCCATGACCAATAGCCAGAAGATATCAATTTTACTAGTAATAGGTGTCCATAACCCATAACCATGACCCTTGAACCGTTATAACTACTAGCCATGATCAATAGCCTATAGATATCCGTTTTACAAGTAATAGGTGTCCACAACCCATAACCATGGCCCTTGAACCATTATAATCACAAGCCATGACCAATAGCCTATAGATATCCATTTTACAAGTAATAGTGTCCATAACCCATAACCATGGCCCTTGAACCATTATAACCACAAGATGTCGATAAGTCATACCGATGGCCCTTGAACCATTATAATTTCTAGTCATTACCCATAGCCTATGGATATCCATTTTAAAAGTAATAGGTGTCCATTACCTATAACCATGGCCCTTGAACCATTATAACCACTAGATGTCCATAACTCATATCGACGGCCCTTGAACCATTATAACTACTAGCCATAACCAATAGCCTATAGATATCCATTTTACAAGTAATAGGTGTCCATAACCCATAACCATGCCCCTTGAACCTTTATAACTACTAGCCATGATAAATAGCCTATAGATATCCATTTTACAAGTAATAGGTGTCCATGACCCATAGCCATGACCCTTGAACAATTATAACCACTAGATGTCCATAACTCACACCGATGGCCCTTGAACCATTATAACTACTAGTCATGACCAATAGTCTATAGATATCCATTTTACAAGTAATAGGTGTCCATGACCCATAGCCATGACCCTTGAACCATTATATCCACTAGATGTCCATAACTCATACCGATGGCCCTTGAACCATTATAACTACTAGTCATGACCAATAGCCTATAGATATCCATTTTACAAGTAATAGGTGTCCATAACCTATAACCATGGCCCTTGAACCATTATAACCACTAGATGTCCATAACTCATGCCGATGGCCCTTGAACCATTATAACTACTAGCCATGACCAATAGCCAGAAGATATCAATTTTACAAGTAATAGGTGTCCATAACCCATAACCATGACCCATGAACCGTTATAACTACTACCCATGATCAATAGCCTATAGATATCCATTTTACAAGTAATAGGTGTCCATAACCCATAACGATGGCCGTTGAACCATTATAATCACAAGCCATGACCAATAGCCTATAGATATCCATTTTACAAGTAATAGTATCCTTAACCCATAACCATAGCCCTTGAACCATTATAACCACAAGATGTCAATAAGTCATACTGATGGCCCTTGAACCATTATAACATCTTGTCATTACCCATAGCCTATGGATATCCATTTTACAAGTAATAGGTGTCCATTACCTATAATCATGGCCCTTGAACCGTTATAACCACTATATGAACATAACTCATACCGATGGCCCTTGAGCCATTATAACTTCTAGTGATGACCAATAGCCTATAGATATCCATTTTAGAAGTAATAGGTGTCCATAACCTATAACCATGGCCCTTGAACCATTATAACCACTAGATGTCCATAAATCATACTAATGGCCCTTGAACCATTATAACTACTAGCCATGACCAATAGCCTAAAGATATCAATTTTACAAGTAATAGGTTTCCATAACCCATTTTACAAGTAATAGGTGTCCATAACCTATACCGATGGCACTTGAACGATTATAACCACAAGATATCCAAAACTTATACCAATGGCCCTTAAACCACTATAACTGGTAGCCATGACCAATAGCCTATAGATATCCATTTTACACGTAATAGGTTTCCAGAACCCATAACCATGGCTCTTGAAACATTATAACCACTAGCCAAGACCAATAGCCTATAGATGACCATTTTACAAGTAATAGGTGTCCATAACGCATAACCATGGCTCTTGAACTATTATAATCACTAAATGTCCATAACTCATATCGATGGCCCTTGAACCATTATAGTTACTAGCCATAACCAATAGCATATAGATATCCATTTTTCAAGTAATGTGTATCCATAACCCATAACCATGGCCCTTGAACCATTATAATGACTAGATGTCCATAACTCATATCGATGGCCCTTGAACCATTATAACTACTAGCCACGACCAATAAGCTATAGATATCCATATTACAAGTAATAGGTGTCCATAAACTATAATGATGGCCCTTGAAGCATTATAACTACTAGCCATGACCAATTGCCTTTTGATATCCGTTTTACAAGTAATATGTATCCATAACCCATACCCATGGCCCTTGAACCACTATAACCCCTGACCACTAGCTTATAGATGGCCATTTTAAAAGTAATAGGTGTCCATTACCTATAACCATGGCCCTTGAACCATTATAACCACTATATGAACATAACTCATACTGATGGCCCTTTTACCATTATAACTTCTAGTCATGACCAATAGCCTATAGATATCCATTTTTCAAGTAATGTGTATCCATAACCCATAACCATGGCCCTTGAACCATTATAATGACTAGATGTCCATAACTCATATCGATGGCCCTTGAACCATTATAACTACTAGCCATAACCAATAGCCTATAGATATCCATTTTACAAGTAATAGGTGTCCATAACCCATAACCATGCCCCTTGAACCTTTATAACTACTAGCCATGATAAATAGCCTATAGACATCCATTTTACAAGTAATAGGTGTCCATGACCCATAGCCATGACCCTTGAACCATTATAACCACTAGATGTCCATAACTCACACCGATGGCCCTTGAACCATTATAACTACTAGTCATGACCAATAGCCTATAGATATCCATTTTAGAAGTAATAGGTGTCCATGACCCATAGCCATGACCCTTGAACCATTATATCCACTAGATGTCCATAACTCATACCGATGGCCCTTGAACCAATATAACTACTAGTCATGACCAATAGCCTATAGATATCCATTTTACAAGTAATAGGTGTCCATAACCGATAACCATGGCCCTAGAACCATTATAACCACTAGATGTCCATAACTCATGCCGATGGCCCTTGAACCATTATAACTACTAGCCATGACCAATAGCCAGAAGATATCAATTTTAGAAGTAATAGGTGTCCATAACCCATAACCATGACCCATGAACCGTTATAACTACTACCCATGATCAATAGCCTATAGATATCCATTTTACAAGTAATAGGTGTACATAACCCATAACGATGGCCCTTGAACCATTATAATCACAAGCCATGACCAATAGCCTATAGATATCCATTTTACAAGTAATAGTGTCCTTAACACATAACCATAGCCCTTGAACCATTATAACCACAAGATGTCAATAAGTCATACCGATGGCCCTTGAACCATTATAACATCTTGTCATTACCCATAGCCTATGGATATCCATTTTACAAGTAATAGGTGTCCATTACCTATAACCATGGCCCTTGAACCGTTATAACCACTATATGAACATAACTCATACCGATGGCCCTTGAACCATTATAACTTCTAGTGATGACCAATAGCCTATAGATATCCATTTTAGAAGTAATAGGTGTCCATAACCTATAACCATGGCCCTTGAACCATTATAACCACTAGATGTCCATAAATCATACCAATGGCCCTTGAACCATTATAACTACTAGCCATGACCAATAGCCTAAAGATATCAATTTTACAAGTAATAGGTGTCCATAACCCATTTTACAAGTAATAGGTGTCCATAACCTATACCGATGGCACTTGAACGATTATAACCACCAGATATCCAAAACTTATACCAATGGCCCTTAAACCACTATAACTGGTAGCCATGACCAATAGCCTATAGATATCCATTTTACACGTAATAGGTTTCCAGAACCCATAACCATGGCTCTTGAAACATTATAACCACTAGCCAAGACCAATAGCCTATAGATGACCATTTTACAAGTAATAGGTGTCCATAACGCATAACCATGGCTCTTGAACTATTATAATCACTAAATGTACATAACTCATATCGATGGCCCTTGAACCATTATAGTTACTAGCCATAACCAATAGCATATAGATATCCATTTTTCAAGTAATGTGTATCCATAACCCATAACCATGGCCCTTGAACCATTATAATGACTAGATGTCCATAACTCATATCGATGGCCCTTGAACCATTATAACTACTAGCCACGACCAATAAGCTATAGATATCCATATTACAAGTAATAGGTGTCCATAAACTATAATGATGGCCCTTGAAGCATTATAACTACTAGCCATGACCAATTGCCTTTTGATATCCGTTTTACAAGTAATATGTATACATAACCCATACCCATGGCCCTTGAACCACTCTAACCCCTGACCACTAGCTTATAGATGGCCATTTTAAAAGTAATAGGTGTCCATTACCTATAACCATGGCCCTTGAACCATTATAACCACTATATGAACATAACTCATACTGATGGCCCTTTTACCATTATAACTTCTAGTCATGACCAATAGCCTATAGATATCCATTTTAGAAGTAATAGGTGTCCATAACCTATAACCATGGCCCTTGAACCATTATAACCACTAGATGTCCATAACTCATATCGATGGCCCTTGAACCATTATAACTACAAGCCATAACCAATAGCCTATAGATATCCATTTTACAAGTAATAGGTGTCCATAACCCATAACCATGCCCCTTGAAACTTTATAACTACTAGCCATGATAAATAGCCTATAGACATCCATTTTACAAGTAATAGGTTTCCATGACCCATAGCCATGACCCTTGAACCATTATAACCACTAGATGTCCATAACTCACACCGATGGCCCTTGAACCATTATAACTACTAGTCATGACCAATAGCCTATAGATATCCATTTTACAAGTAATAGGTGTCCATGACCCATAGCCATGACCCTTGAACCATTATATCCACTAGATGTCCATAACTCATACCGATGGCCCTTGAACCATTATAACTACTAGGCATGACCAATAGCCTATAGATATCCATTTTACAAGTAATAGGTGTCCATAACCTATAACCATGGCCCTTGAACCATTATAACCACTAGATGTCCATAACTCATGCCGATGGCCCTTGAACCATTATAACTACTAGCCATGACCAATAGCCAGAAGATATCAATTTTAGAAGTAATAGGTGTCCATAACCCTTAACCATGACCCATGAACCGTTATATCTACTACCCATGATCAATAGCCTATAGATATCCATTTTACAAGTAATAGGTGTACATAACCCATAACGATGGCCCTTGAACCATTATAATCACAAGCCATGACCAATAGCCTATAGATATCCATTTTACAAGTAATAGTGTCCTTAACCCATAACCATAGCCCTTGAACCATTATAACCACAAGATGTCAATAAGTCATACCGATGGCCCTTGAACCATTATAACATCTTGTCATTACCCATAGCCTATGGATATCCATTTTACAAGTAATAGGTGTCCATTACCTATAACCATGGCCCTTGAACCGTTATAACCACTATATGAACATAACTCATACCGATGGCCCTTGAACCATTATAACTTCTAGTGATGACCAATAGCCTATAGATATCCATTTTAGAAGTAATAGGTGTCCATAACCTATAACCATGGCCCTTAAACCATTATAACCATTAGATGTCCATAAATCATACCAATGGCCCTTGAACCATTATAACTACTAGCCATGACCAATAGCCTAAAGATATCAATTTTACAAGTAATGGGTGTCCATAACCCATTTTACAAGTAATAGGTGTCCATAACCTATACCGATGGCACTTGAACAATTATAACCACCAGATATCCAAAGCTTATACCAATGGCCCTTAAACCACTATAACTGGTAGCCATGACCAATAGCCTATAGATATCCATTTTACACGTAATAGGTTTCCAGAACCCATAACCATGGCTCTTGAAACATTATAATCACTAGCCAAGACCAATAGCCTATAGATGACCATTTTACAAGTAATAGGTGTCCATAACGCATAACCATGGCTCTTGAACTATTATAATCATTAAATGTCCATAACTCATATCGATGGCCCTTGAACCATTATAGTTACTAGCCATAACCAATAGCATATAGATATCCATTTTTCAAGTAATGTGTATCCATAACCCATAACCATGGCCCTTGAACCATTATAATGACTAGATGTCCATAACTCATATCGATGGCCCTTGAACCATTATAACTACTAGCCACGACCAATAAGCTATAGATATCCATATTACAAGTAATAGGTGTCCACAAACTATAATGATGGCCCTTGAAGCATTATAACTACTAGCCATGACCAATTGCCTTTTGATATCCGTTTTACAAGTAATATGTATCCATAACCCATACCCATGGCCCTTGAACCACTATAACCCCTGACCACTAGCTTATAGATGGCCATTTTACAAGTAATAGGTGTCCATAACCCATAACCATGGCACTTGAACAATTATAACCACTAGAGGTCCATAACTCATACCGATGGCCCTTAAACCATTATAACTGCTAGCCATGACTAATAGCCTATAGATATCCATTTTACAAGTAATAGGTGTCCATAACCCATAACCATGACTCTTGAACCATTATACCACTAGCCAAGACCAATAGCATATAGATGACCATTTTACAAGTAATAGGTGTCCATAACGTATAACCATGACTCTTGAACTATTATAACCACTAAATGTCCATAACTCATATCGATGGCCCTTGAACCATTATAACTACTAGCCATAACCAATAGCCTATAGATATCCATTTTACAAGTAATGGGTGTCTAGAAACCATAAACATGACCCTTGAACCTTTATAACCACTAGATGTCGAAAAGTCATATCGATGGCCCTTGAACCATTATAACTTCTAGCCACGACCAATAGCCTATAGATATCTATTTTACAAGTAATAGGTGTCTATAAACCATAATGATGGCCCTTGAGCCATTATAACTAATAGCCATGAATAGATATTCATTTTACAAGTAATATCTATCCATAACCCATACCCATGGTCCTTGAACCTTAATAACAACTAGATATCGATAACTCATATCGATGGCCCTTGTACCATTATAACTACTAGCCATGACCATTAGCCTATAGATATCCATTTTACAAGTAATAGGTGTCTATAAACCATAACCATGGCCCTTGAACCATTATACACACTAGCCATGACCAATAGCCTATAGATGACCATTTTACAAGTAATAGGTGTCCATTACCCATAACCATGGCGCTTTAACCATTATAACCACCAGATGTCCATAACTCATACCGATGGCTCTTGAACCATTATAACTACTAGCCATGACCAATAGCCAATAGATACCCATTTTAAAAGTAATGTATTTATAACCCATACCCATGGCCCTTGAACCATTATAGCCCCTAGCCATGACCAATCGGCTATAGATGGCCATTTTACAAGTAATAGGTGTCCATAACCCTTAACCATGGCTCTTGAACCATTATAACCACTAGATGTCCATAACTCATACCGATGGGCCTTGAACCATTATAACTACTAGCCATGACCAATAGCTATAGATATCCATTTTACAAGTAATAGGTGTCCATACCCGATAACCATGGCTCTTGAACTATTATAACCACTAGATGTTCATAACTCATATCGATGGCCCTTGAACCAATATAATTACTAGCCATGACCAATAGCCTATAGATATCCATTTTACATGAAATACGCTTCCATTACCCATAACCATGGCCCTTGAACCATTATAACAACTAGATGTCCATATCTCATACCGATCGCCCTTTAACCAATATAACTACTAGCCATGACCCATAGCCTATAGATATCCATATTACAAGTAATAAGTGTCCATAACCCGTAACCATGGCCCTTGAACCATCAGAAGCACTAGATGTCTGTATCTCATACCGATCGCCCTTTGACCAATATATCTACTAGCCATGATCAATAGCATATAGATATCCATTTTACAAGTAATATGTGTCCATAACCCATAACCATTTCCCTTGAACCATTATAACCTGTAGATGTCCATAACTCATACAATTGATCCTTCAACCATTATAACTACTAGCCATGACCAATAACCTATAAATATCCATTTTGCAAGTAATAGGTGTCCATAACATAACCATGGCCCTTGAACCATTATAACCTGTAGATGTCCATAACTGATATAGTGGATCCTTGAACCATTATAACTACTAGCCATGACCAATAGCATATAAATATCCATTTTACAAGTAATAGGTGTCCATAACCCATAACCATGGCCCTTGAACCATTATAACCACTAGATGTCCATAACTCATACCGATGGCCCTTGAACCATTATACCTACTAGCCATGACCAATAGCCTATAGATATCCATTTTACATGAAATACGTGTCCATTACCCATAACCATGGCCCTTGAACCATTATAACAACTAGATGTCCATATCTCATACCGATCGCCCTTTAACCAATATAACTACTAGCCATGACCAATAGCATATAGATATCCACATTACATATAAGTGTCCATAACCCATAACCACTAGATGTCCGTAACTCATACTGATGGCCCTTTAGCCATTATAACTACTAGCCATGACCAATAGCCTATAAATATCCACATTACAAGTAATAAGTGTCCATAACCCATAACCACAAGATATCCATAAATCTTACCGATGACCCTTTTAATCATTATAACTACTAGCCATGACCAATAGCCATTAGATATCAACATTACAAGAAATTAGTGTCTATAACCCATAACCCGTGCTCTCGAACCATCAAAACCACTAGATGTCCCTAATTCATACCGATGGCCCTTGAACCATTATAACTACTAGCATGTCCAATAAAATATAATTATCCATTTTACAAGTAATAGGAGTCCATTACCCATAGCCATGGCCCTTGAACCATTATAACCACTAGATGTCCATAACTCATACCGATAGCCCTTGAACCATTATAACTATGGATATCCACATTACAACCATAACCATGGCCCTTGAACCATTATAACCTGTAGATGTCCATAACTCATACAGTTGATCCTTGAACCATTATAACTACTAACCATGACCAATAGCCTATAAATATCCATTTTACAAGTAATAGGTGTCCATAACCCGTAACCATGACCCTTGAACCATTATAACCTGTAGATGTCCATAACTCATATAGTTAATCCTAGAACCATTATAACTACTAGCCATGACCAATAGCCTATAAATATCCATTTTACAAGTAATAGGTGTCCATACCCCATAACCATGGCCCTTAAACCATTATAACCACTAGATGTCCATAACTCATAGCGATCCCTTGAACCATTATACCTACTAGCCATGACCAATAGCCTATAGATATCCATTTTAGAAGTAATAGGTGTCCATTACCCATAACCATGGCCCTTGAACCATTATAACCACTAGATTTCCATATCTCATACCGATCGCCCTTTAACCAAGATAACTACTAGCCATGACCCATAGCCTATAGATATCCATATTACAAGTAATAAGTGTCCATAACCCATAACCATGGCCCTTGAACCATCAGAAGCACTAGATGTCTGTATCTCATATCGTTCGCCCTTTAACCAATATATCTACTAGCCATGATCAATAGCCTATAGATATACATTTTACAAGTAATAGGTGTCCATAACCCATAGCCATTGCCCTTGAACCATTATAACCTGTAGATGTCCATAACAGACACTCGAGCTGAAAGTTATGAATGTTTTAGTATAGCACCTTTTGTCACACAATCTTGAATATTGAAGAGTTCGGGCCGAAGAGGGATGTTCGGGCCGAAGTGGTGTTCGGGCCGAAGTGGGATGTTCGGGCCGAAGTGGTGTTCGGGCCGAAGTGGTGTTCGGGCCGAAGTTCGGTGTTCGGGCCGAGGATGACGTTCGGGCCGAGGTTGAAGTTCGGGCCGAGGTCGGAGTTTGGGCCGAGGTTGAAGTTCGGGCCGAGGTCGGAGTTTGGGCCGAGGTTGAAGTTCGGGCCGAGGTTGAAGTTCGGGCCGAGGTTGAAGTTCGGGCCGAAAACTCATATCGATGGCCCTTGAACCATTATAACTACTAATAGCGCATAGATATCCATCTTTCAAGTAATAGATGTCCATAACCCATAACCATGGCCGTTGAACCATAATAACTACAAGCCATGACCAATAGCCTATAGATATCCATTTTACAAGTAATAGGTGTCCATAATCCATAAACATGCCCCTTGAACCGTTATAACTACTAGCCATTACCAATAGCCTATAGATATCCATTTTACAAGTAATAGGTGTCCATGACCCATAGCCATGGCCCTTGAACCATTATAACCACTAGATGTCCATAACTCATACCGATGGCCCTTGAAGCATTATAACTACTAGTCATGACCAATAGCCTATAGATATCCATTTTACAAGTAATAGTGTCCTTTACCCATAACCATGGCCCTTGAACCATTATAACCACAAGATGTCAATAAGTCATACCGATGGCCCTTGAACCATTATAACATCTTGTCATTACCCATAGCCTATGGATATCCATTTTACAAGTAATAGGTGTCCATTACCTATAACCATGGCCCTTGAACCGTTATAACCACTATATGAACATATCTCATACCGATGGCCCTTGAACCATTATAACTTCTAGTCATGACCAATAGCCTATAGATATCCATTTTAGAAGTAATAGGTGTCCATAACCTATAACCATGGCCCTTGAACCATTATAACCACTAGATGTCCATAACTCATATCGATGGCCCTTGAACCATTATAACTACTAGCCATGACCAATAGCCTATAGATATCCATTTTACAAGTAATAGGTGTCCATAACCCATAACCATGCCCCTTGAACCTTTATAACTACTAGCCATGATCAATAGTCTATAGACATCCATTTTACAAGTAATAGGTGTCCATGACCCATAGCCATGACCCTTGAACCATTATAACCACTAGATGTCCATAACTCACACCGATGGCCCTTGAACCATTATAACTACTAGTCATGACCAATAGCCTATAGATATCCATTTTACAATTAATAGGTGTCCATAACCTATAACCATGGCCCTTGAACCTATATAACCACTAGATGTCCATAAATCATACCAATGGCCCTTGAACCATTATAACTACTAGCCATGACCAATAGCCTAAAGATATCAATTTTACAAGTAATAGGTGTCCATAACCCATAAACATTACCCTTGAACCGTTATAACTACTAGCCATGATCAATAGCCTATAGATATCCATTTTACAAGTAATAGGTGTCCATAACCCATAACCATGGCCCTTGAACCATTATAATCACACGCCATGACCAATAGCCTATAGATATCCATTTTACAAGTAACAGTGTCCATAACCCATAACCATGGCCCTTGAACAATTATAACCACTAGATGTCCATAACTCACACCGATGGCCCTTGAACCATTATAACTACTAGTCATGACCAATAGTCTATAGATATCCATTTTACAAGTAATAGGTGTCCATAACCTATAACCATGGCCCTTGAACCATTATAACCACTAGATGTCCATAACTCACACCGATGTCCCTTGAACCATTATAACTACTAGCCATGACCAATAGCCAGAAGATATCAATTTTACTAGTAATAGGTGTCCATAACCCATAACCATGACCCTTGAATCGTTATAACTACTAGCCATAACCAATAGCCTATAGATATCCATTTTACAAGTAATAGGTGTCCATAACCCATAACCATGCCCCTTGAACCTTTATAACTACTAGCCATGATAAATAGCCTATAGACATCCATTTTACAAGTAATAGGTGTCCATGACCCATAGCCATGACCCTTGAACAATTATAACCACTAGATGTCCATAACTCACACCGATGGCCCTTGAACCATTATAACTACTAGTCATGACCAATAGTCTATAGATATCCATTTTACAAGTAATAGGTGTCCATGACCCATAGCCATGACCCTTGAACCATTATATCCACTAGATGTCCATAACTCATACCGATGGCCCTTGAACCATTATAACTACTAGTCATGACCAATAGCCTATAGATATCCATTTTACAAGTAATAGGTGTCCATAACCTATAACCATGGCCCTTGAACCATTATAACCACTAGATGTCCATAACTCATACCGATGGCCCTTGAAGCATTATAACTACTAGTCATGACCAATAGCCTATAGATATCCATTTTACAAGTAATAGGTGTCCATAACCTATAACCATGGCCCTTGAACCATTATAACCACTAGATGTCCATAACTCATACCGATGGCCCTTGAACCATTATAACTACTAGCCATGACCAATAGCCAGAAGATATCAATTTTACTAGTAATAGGTGTCCATAACCCATAACCATGACCCTTGAACCGTTATAAATACTAGCCATGATCAATAGCCTATAGATATCCATTTTACATGTAACAGGTGTCCACAACCCATAACCATGGCCCTTGAACCATTATAATCACAAGCCATGACCAATAGCCTATAGATATCCATTTTACAAGTAATAGTGTCCATAACCCATAACCACAAGATGTCGATAAGTCATACCGATGGCCCTTGAACCATTATAATTTCTAGTCATTACCCATAGCCTATGGATATACATTTTACAAGTAATACGTGTCCATTACCTATAACCATGACCCTTTAACCATTATAACCACTAGATGAACATAACTCATACCGATGGCCCTTGAACCATTATAACTTCTAGTCATGACCAATAGCCTATAGATATCTATTTTAGAAGTAATAGGTGTCCATAACCTATAACCATGACCCTTGAACCATTATAACGACTAGATGTCCATAACTCATATCGATGGCCCTTGAACCATTATAACTACTAGCCATGACCAATTGCCTTTAGATATCCAATTTACAAGTAATAGGTATCCATAACCCATAACCATGTCCCTTAAACTGTTATAACTACTAGCCATGATCAATAGCCTATAGATATGCATTTTACAAGTAATAGGTGTCCATAACCCATAACCATGGCCCTTGAACCATTATAATCACACGCCATGACCAATAGCGTATAGATATCCATCTTACAAGTAACAGGTGTCCATAACCCATAACCATGGCCGTTGAACCATTATAACTACAAGCCATGACCAATAGCCTATAGATATCCATTTTATAAGTAATAGGTGTCCATAATCCATAAACATGCCCCTTGAACCGTTATAACTACTAGCCATGACCAATAGCCTATAGATATCCATTTTACAAGTAATAGGTGTCCATGACCCATAGCCATGGCCCTTGAACCATTATAACCACTAGATGTCCATAACTCATACCGATGGCCCTTGAACCATTATAACTACTAGACATGACCAATAGCCTATAGATATCCATTTTACAAGTAATAGGTGTCCATAACCTATAACCATGGCCCTTGAACCATTATAACCACTAGATGTCCATAACTCATACCGACGGCTCTTGAACCATTATAACCACTAGATGTCCATAACTCATACCGATGTCCCTTGAACGATTATAAGTACTAGCCATGACCAATAGCCAGAAGATATCAATTTTACTAGTAATAGGTGTCCATAACCCATAACCATGACCCTTGAACCGTTATAACTACTAGCCATGATCAATAGCCTATAGATATCCGTTTTACAAGTAATAGGTGTCCACAACCCATAACCATGGCCCTTGAACCATTATAATCACAAGCCATGACCAATAGCCTATATATATGATACGAATATGGAGCACTCGTATTTCTTATTGCAGCGGAAATAAATGATTAAAACTCAATGTCCTAATTTGGACAACAAATACAGAATTTTGGGATTCTTTTTAGTATTTTCGTGTGAGTGATGAAATATAACAGATTTGGAACAAGCAACAATGAAATAAAGGGATAGGTTTGATAGACAATCTAGACCTATAGATTGAATATCGATGAAAACAAGTTAAGACCTATTAACTTGAGTTCTATCAAGATCAGGAAAGCATCCTTCAAAAGATGATTGTGAGTGCAGCAACAACTCAAGAACACAAGGTTTCTTTGATTAAAATTCGTGAATGATCTGATTACAAGTAAGAAATGGCTATATATAGCCTAAAAACGAAATGAAGGTTACAAAACCCAAAAGACTAGCAATAAACCACCATAAAACGAAAAGTAAATGCCATAAAATGGCTTATTCAAAGCAATAAAACGTTTTTTTGTAATAATAATGCTCCATGCATCTTCAATTCAGCTTCCAAGTCACCATGCAAACAAACTTTGCCAAATGACATGCCACATCCTCTTTCCACGTGACTAGAACCAAATCATCACTTTTAGAGTCCAAATCTGCCATATTCATATCATTCCCTCCCACTTGAAAAGGAATTGACCTCAATTCTGCTAAGCCATCATCATCAAAGTAGGGTGAAAGGTCTCCCACGTTAAAGGTAGCATGAACCCCATAATCTCCCGGTAACTCCACCTTGTATGCATTATCGTTCACACGTGCAATGATCTTGTAAGGACCTTCCGCTCTTGGCATCAACTTGTTCTTCCTCTTACTAGGAAAACGTTCTTTCCTCATGTGCAACCAAACAAAATCACCTTCATTAAACACTCTTGGCTTCCTATTCTTGTTGAACTTTTGCTTGTAAGCTGCATTAACGGATTCAATTCTGTCACGAACATGATTGTGCAACTTCATCATGGACTTCAACTTAGCTTCAGCATCTTTATGAACCAACTCCTCCTTTGGCAATGGAATCAAATCTAAAGGCATGTAAGGATTCACCCCTTAAACAACTTCAAATGGAGAATGACCAGTAGCATGAGTAGGAGAACGATTATAAGCAAATTCCGCATGTGCAAGTTTAACATCCCAATCCTTTTGTGTCTTGCTGACCAAGCCCCTCAACAATGTACCCAAGGTTCTATTAGTGACTTCTGTTTGCCCATCTGTTTGTGGATGATGGGATGTACTAAACAGTAACTTAGTACCAACTTTCTTCCACAAAGTGTTCCAAAAATAGCTCAAAAATTTGGAATCCCGATCAGAAACAATTGTTTTTGGAATGCCATGCAAACGAACAATCTCCTTGTAGTACAAATCAGCAACATTACTAGCATCATCCGTCTTGTGGCATGCAACAAAGTGAGCCATCTTTGAGAATCTGTCCACCACCACCATGATAGCATCCTTACCCCTTTGAGTACGAGGTAAAGCAACTATGAAATCCATAGACACATCTTCCCATGGATGAAGAGGAACTGGTAAAGGAGCATACAAACCAGGCTTGAAAGAACTTTTAGCCATATGACATGTCACACACTTGCTCACAATGTTGGTCACATCACCCAACATTTTAGGCCAAAAGAAATGTTCCTTCAACACCTCCAAAGTCTTTGCAATTCCAAAATGGCCAGCCAATCCTCCACCATGAGCCTCACGAACTAGTAACTCCCGGATTGCATGTTTTGGAACGCAAAGGCGATTGCCTTTTAAGAGAAAGCCATCTTGCACCATGAACTCACCATTGGGGCCACCTGCACATTTTAAAAACACATCTCCAAAATCCACATCAGATTCATAATAACTCTTCAAGGTCTCAAATCCCAGCAAACGAACATCCAAAGTTGCCAACAAAGTATAACGCCTTGAAAGTGCATCAGCCACCACATTGCTTTTACCATCCTTAAACTTTGATGAAAAGTGAAAAGATTGTAAAAACTCCACCCATTTGGCATGTCTTGTGCTCAACTTCTGCTGCCCATTAATGTATTTCAAAGATTCATGATCTGAATGCACAATGAAATGATTTGCACGCAAATAATGACTCCAATGATCCAATGCACGAACAATAGCATAAAACTCCTTATCATATGTGCAATAATTCAGCCTTGCACCACCCAACTTTTCAGAAAAATAAGCAATAGGACGTTTAGCTTGAATCAGAACAGCACCAATACCAACTCCACTTGCATCACACTCAACTTCAAAAGGTTGAGAGAAATCTGGAAGAGCCAAAACAGGAGCATTACACAACAGCTCTTTAATCTTCTCAAATGCCTTTTGGGCATCATTCCCCCATACAAAACCTCCTTTCTTCAAACAGCTCGTTATTGGACTTGTAATGGAACTGAAATCACGTATGAACCTCCTATAGAATGAAGCAAGACCATGGAATGATCTAACTTCAGAAATGTTGGTAGGTATAGGCCACGACTTGATTGCTTCTATCTTTGATTGATCAACGGACACACCATCGTTAGACACAACATAGCCCAAAAATACCACCTTATCCACCATAAATGAGCACTTCTCTTGCTTCCCATAGAGTTGTTGTGCTCTAAGGGTCTCAAACACTTGTTTCAAATGCACCAAATGATCCTCCATGCTTCTGCTATATACCAAGATGTCATCAAGGTATACAACCACAAATCTGCCCAAAAACGATTTTAACACTTCATTCATCAACCTCATGAAAGTGCTAGGTGCATTAGTTAGACCAAATGGCATCACCGTCCATTCATACAAGCCATGCTTAGTCTTGAAAGCTGTTTTCCATTCATCACCTTCACGCATTCTGATTTGATGGTAACCACTCCTCAAATCAATTTTTGAGAACACAACAGATCCATGCAATTCATCCAACATATCATCAAGTCTAGGAATGGGAAACCTGTACTTGATGGTTATATTATTCACGGCTCTACTATCCACACACATCCTCCAACAACCATCCTTCTTTGGTACCAACAAAACAGGAACAGCACATGGACTCAAACTTTCACGAACGTAGCCCATTTTCATGAGTTCATCAATCTGTTTTTGCAATTCCTTTGTTTCTTCCGGATTGCAACGATATGCGGCCTTATTTGGCAAAGATGAACCTGGAATAAGGTCGATTTGATGTTCAATACCACGGATTGGAGGCAAACCTGGTGGTAGTTCAGTTGGGAACACATCTTGGTACTCCTTGAGCAAATCAGCAATTGGACCTTCTTCTTGCTCAATCTCCCCAACCTTTGGATCTTCTTTTGCCACAAGCATGTAAACCACATCTCCTTGGTCAAGAACTTGCTCCACCTCCCTTTCACTAGCCAACATAGTGAGATTTGGCTTCTTGACCTGTTTGTTACCCATTGATCTCACGGCGGTTGAAGACATGGGCTTTAACACAATCTTTTTACCATTGTGCCTCAACTCATATTCATTACTCCTTCCTCTATGCATCACATCCTTATCAAATTGCCAAGGACGTCCCAACAAAATGTGACAAGCATCCATGGGAATTACATCACACAAAACATCATCTTCATAAGATCCCATGGCTAAACCAACTCTAACCTGTTTTGTCACCTTCACCTTGTTTCCATCATCCAACCAATGAAGTGCATATGGTCTAGGATGGGCTGTAGTAATCAGACCCAACTTAGTCACCATTTCACTAGAAGCCACATTGGTACAACTCCCACCATCAATTATCAAACTACACAATTTGTCTCTAACCAAACATTTGGTGTGAAACAATTGGTCTCTTTGATCAACATCAGATTGTATAACATGAGTTTGGAGAGTTCTAAGTATCAAAGTTGTATCATACGCCGGTGCCTCATACTTCTCTTCCTCTTCTTCTTCAGATTCTGGTTGAACGTTGAAAGCACCACCCATTGTCTCTTCTTCTTCCAATAATTCATCACGTATTTCAACAGCCTCCCTTAATGTCACAACTCTCCTATTTGGACATGCATTTTGGTAATGCCCAAATCCTTGACATTTGAAACAACGAACTTTGGACAAACTGGTCTCCTTGTTTGCAACACTTATTGTTGGGGCTGTTGTGGAGCTACTAGCACCAATAGGACTAGATGTAGGGGTTGTTTTTGTGGTAGTTTCAGTTTTGGAAACTGGCTTGGTTTTGGCAGCTTCCAAGCTTGAATTCGCTCCATATCTTGTCTTCACTTGAGTCTCCAGTTTTAGACACAAATTACAAAGTGTTCCAAAATCAGTATATGGGTAGAGTTCCACCGTGTGAGCAATATTGTAATTCAGGCCCCGCAGAAAACGAGCCATCTTTTGTTCTTCTATTTCTTCAATATCACCCATTAGTGCTAACTTCTCGAATTCATCAATATATTCTCCAACACCCATCTTCCCTTGCTTGAAATCAGCAATCTTCCTATAAGTAGCGATTTTATGATTAGTTGGCACATACCTCTTTCGTAGTTTTCTTTTTAAAGATTCCCAAGAAGAAATCTTCTCCTTGCCTTCACGGGTTCTCTTGGTTTTAAGCCCTTCAAACCACAATGAAGCACCTCCACTTAACTTCAGAATTGCATATTTGCAACACTTCTCATCATTTAATTCTTTGAACTCGAACATTCTTTCAATCTTCCTCTCCCAATCCAAATAACGTTCTGGATCAGTTCCACCAACGAATTCAGGAAGTTCATTAACCTTGCATTCGTCGACAACTCGTGGCTGTCCACGTCTTGGCTGGTAACGTCCTCCATCTTCCATGCCTCTTAGGGCCTCACGAAGATTATGAAGGAAATCTGGATCATCAAAATTCATGGTTGTCTCTGATACCACTAATGATACGAATATGGAGCACTCGTATTTCTTATTGCAGCGGAAATAAATGATTAAAACTCAATGTCCTAATTTGGACAACAAATACAGAATTTTGGGATTCTTTTTAGTATTTTCGTGTGAGTGATGAAATATAACAGATTTGGAACAAGCAACAATGAAATAAAGGGATAGGTTTGATAGACAATCTAGACCTATAGATTGAATATCGATGAAAACAAGTTAAGACCTATTAACTTGAGTTCTATCAAGATCAGGAAAGCATCCTTCAAAAGATGATTGTGAGTGCAGCAACAACTCAAGAACACAAGGTTTCTTTGATTAAAATTCGTGAATGATCTGATTACAAGTAAGAAATGGCTATATATAGCCTAAAAACGAAATGAAGGTTACAAAACCCAAAAGACTAGCAATAAACCACCATAAAACGAAAAGTAAATGCCATAAAATGGCTTATTCAAAGCAATAAAACGTTTTTTTGTAATAATAATGCTCCATGCATCTTCAATTCAGCTTCCAAGTCACCATGCAAACAAACTTTGCCAAATGACATGCCACATCCTCTTTCCACGTGACTAGAACCAAATCATCACTTTTAGAGTCCAAATCTGCCATATTCATATCAAGATATCCATTTTACAAGTAATAGTGTCCATAACCCATAACCATGGCCCTTGAACCATTATAACCACAAGATGTCGATAAGTCATACCGATGGCCCTTGAACCATTATAATTTCTAGTCATTACCCATAGCCTATGGATATCCATTTTAAAAGTAATAGGTGTCCATTACCTATAACCATGGCCCTTGAACCATTATAACCACTAGATGTCCATAACTCATATCGACGGCCTTTGAACCATTATAACTACTAGCCATAACCAATAGCCTATAGATATCCATTTTACAAGTAATAGGTGTCCATAACCCATAACCATGCCCCTTGAACCTTTATAACTACTAGCCATGATAAATAGCCTATAGACATCCATTTTACAAGTAATAGGTGTCCATGACCCATAGCCATGACCCTTGAACCATTATAACCACTAGATGTCCATAAGTCATACCGATGGCCCTTGAACCATTATAACATCTTGTCATTACCCATAGCCTATGGATATCCATTTTACAAGTAATAGGTGTCCATTACCTATAACCATGGCCCTTGAACCGTTATAACCACTATATGAACATAACTCATACCGATGGCCCTTGAACCATTATAACTTCTAGTGATGACCAATAGCCTATAGATATCCATTTTAGAAGTAATAGGTGTCCATAACCTATAACCATGGCCCTTGAACCATTATAACCACTAGATGTCCATAAATCATACCAATGGCCCTTGAACCATTATAACTACTAGCCATGACCAATAGCCTAAAGATATCAATTTTACAAGTAATAGGTGTCCATAACCCATTTTACAAGTAACAGGTGTCCATAACCTATACCGATGGCACTTGAACGATTACAACCACCAGATATCCAAAACTTATACCAATGGCCCTTAAACCACTATAACTGGTAGCCATGACCAATGGCCTATAGATATCCATTTTACACGTAATAGGTTTCCAGAACCCATAACCATGGCTCTTGAAACATTATAACCACTAGCCAAGACCAATAGCCTATAGATGACCATTTTACAAGTAATAGGTGTCCATAACGCATAACCATGGCTCTTGAACTATTATAATCACTAAATGTCCATAACTCATATCGATGGCCCTTGATCCATTATAGTTTCTAGCCATAACCAATAGCATATAGATATCCATTTTTCAAGTAATGTGTATCCATAACCCATAACCATGGCCCTTGAACCATTATAATGACTAGATGTCCATAACTCATATCGATGGCCCTTGAACCATTATAACTACTAGCCACGACCAATAAGCTATAGATATCCATATTACAAGTAATAGGTGTCCATAAACTATAATGATGGCCCTTGAAGCATTATAACTACTAGCCATGACCAATTGCCTTTTGATATCCGTTTTACAAGTAATATGTATCCATAACCCATACCCATGGCCCTTGAACCACTATAACCCCTGACCACTAGCTTATAGATGGCCATTTTAAAAGTAATAGGTGTCCATTACCTATAACCATGGCCCTAGAACCATTATAACCACTATATGAACATAACTCATACTGATGGCCCTTTTACCATTATAACTTCTAGTCATGACCAATAGCCTATAGATATCCATTTTTCAAGTAATGTGTATCCATAACCCATAACCATGGCCCTTGAACCATTATAATGACTAGATGTCCATAACTCATATCGACGGCCCTTGAACCATTATAACTACTAGCCATAACCAATAGCCTATAGATATCCATTTTACAAGTAATAGGTGTCCATAACCCATAACCATGCCCCTTGAACCTTTATAACTACTAGCCATGATAAATAGCCTATAGACATCCATTTTACAAGTAATAGGTGTCCATGACCCATAGCCATGACCCTTGAACCATTATAACCACTAGATGTCCATAACTCACACCGATGGCCCTTGAACCATTATAACTACTAGTCATGACCAATAGCCTATAGATATCCATTTTACAAGTAATAGGTGTCCATGACCCATAGCCATGACCCTTGAACCATTATATCCACTAGATGTCCATAACTCATACCGATGGCCCTTGAACCATTATAACTACTAGTCATGACCAATAGCCTATAGATATCCATTTTACAAGTAATAGGTGTCCATAACCTATAACCATGGCCCTTGAACCATTATAACCACTAGATGTCCATAACTCATGCCGATGGCCCTTGAACCATTATAACTACTAGCCATGACCAATAGCCAGAAGATATCAATTTTAGAAGTAATAGGTGTCCATAACCCATAACCATGACCCATGAACCGTTATAACTACTACCCATGATCAATAGCCTATAGATATCCATTTTACAAGTAATAGGTGTACATAACCCATAACGATGGCCCTTGAACCATTATAATCACAAGCCATGACCAATAGCCTATAGATATCCATTTTACAAGTAATAGTGTCCTTAACCCATAACCATAGCCCTTGAACCATTATAACCACAAGATGTCAATAAGTCATACCGATGGCCCTTGAACCATTATAACATCTTGTCATTACCCATAGCCTATGGATATCCATTTTACAAGTAATAGGTGTCCATTACCTATAACCATGGCCCTTGAACCGTTATAACCACTATATGAACATAACTCATACCGATGGCCCTTGAACCATTATAACTTCTAGTGATGACCAATAGCCTATAGATATCCATTTTAGAAGTAATAGGTGTCCATAACCTATAACCATGGCCCTTGAACCATTATAACCACTAGATGTCCATAAATCATACCAATGGCCCTTGAACCATTATAACTACTCATGACCAATAGCCTAAAGATATCAATTTTACAAGTAATAGGTGTCCATAACCCATTTTACAAGTAATAGGTGTCCATAACCTATACCGATGGCACTTGAACGATTATAACCACCAGATATCCAAAACTTATACCAATGGCCCTTAAACCACTATAACTGGTAGCCATGACCAATAGCCTATAGATATCCATTTTACACGTAATAGGTTTCCAGAACCCATAACCATGGCTCTTGAAACATTATAACCACTAGCCAAGACCAATAGCCTATAGATGACCATTTTACAAGTAATAGGTGTCCATAACGCATAACCATGGTTCTTGAACTATTATAATCACTAAATGTCCATAACTCATATCGATGGCCCTTGAACCATTATAGTTACTAGCCATAACCAATAGCATATAGATATCCATTTTGTATCCATAACCCATAACCATGGCCCTTGAACCATTATAATGACTAGATGTCCATAACTCATATCGATGGCCCTTGAACCATTATAACTACTAGCCACGACCAATAAGCTATATATATCCATATTACAAGTAATAGGTGTCCATAAACTATAATGATGGCCCTTGAAGCATTATAACTACTAGCCATGACCAATTGCCTTTTGATATCCGTTTTACAAGTAATATGTATCCATAACCCATACCCATGGCCCTTGAACCACTATAACCCCTGACCACTAGCTTATAGATGGCCATTTTAAAAGTAATAGGTGTCCATTACCTATAACCATGGCCCTTGAACCATTATAACCACTATATGAACATAACTCATACTGATGGCCCTTTTACCATTATAACTTCTAGTCATGACCAATAGCCTATAGATATCCATTTTAGAAGTAATAGGTGTCCATAACCTATAACCATGGCCCTTGAACCATTATAACCACTAGATGTCCATAACTCATATCGATGGCCCTTGAACCATTATAACTACAAGCCATAACCAATAGCCTATAGATATCCATTTTACAAGTAATAGGTGTCCATAACCCATAACCATGCCCCTTGAACCTTTATAACTACTAGCCATGATAAATAGCCTATAGACATCCATTTTACAAGTAATAGGTGTCCATGACCCATAGCCATGACCCTTGAACTATTATAACCACTAGATGTCCATAACTCACACCGATGGCCCTTGAACCATTATAACTACTAGTCATGACCAATAGCCTATAGATATCCATTTTACAAGTAATAGGTGTCCATGACCCATAGTCATGACCCTTGAACCATTATATCCACTAGATGTCCATAACTCATACCGATGGCCCTTGAACCATTATAACTACTAGTCATGACCAATAGCCTATAGATATCCATTTTACAAGTAATAGGTGTCCATAACCTATAACCATGACCCTTGAACCATTATAACCACTAGATGTCCATAACTCATGCCGATGGCCCTTGAACCATTATAACTACTAGCCATGACCAATAGCCAGAAGATATCAATTTTAGAAGTAATAGGTGTCCATAACCCATAACCATGACCCATGAACCGTTATAACTACTACCCATGATCAATAGCCTATAGATATCCATTTTACAAGTAATAGGTGTACATAACCCATAACGATGGCCCTTGAACCATTATAATCACAAGCCATGACCAATAGCCTATAGATATCCATTTTACAAGTAATAGTGTCCTTAACCCATAACCATAGCCCTTGAACCATTATAACCACAAGATGTCAATAAGTCATACCGATGGCCCTTGAACCATTATAACATCTTGTCATTACCCATAGCCTATGGATATCCATTTTACAAGTAATAGGTGTCCATTACCTATAACCATGGCCCTTGAACCGTTATAACCACTATATGAACATAACTCATACCGATGGCCCTTGAACCATTATAACTTCTAGTGATGACCAATAGCCTATAGATATCCATTTTAGAAGTAATAGGTGTCCATAACCTATAACCATGGCCCTTGAACCATTATAACCACTAGATGTCCATAAATCATACCAATGGCCCTTGAACCATTATAACTACTAGCCACGACCAATAGCCTAAAGATATCAATTTTACAAGTAATAGGTGTCCATAACCCATTTTACAAGTAATAGGTGTCCATAACCTATACCGATGGCACTTGAACAATTATAACCACCAGATATCCAAAACTTATACAAATGGCCCTTAAACCACTATAACTGGTAGCCATGACCAATAGCCTATAGATATCCATTTTACACGTAATAGGTTTCCAGAACCCATAACCATGGCTCTTGAAACATTATAACCACTAGCCAAGACCAATAGCCTATAGATGACCATTTTACAAGTAATAGGTGTCCATAACGCATAACCATGGCTCTTGAACTATTATAATCATTAAATGTCCATAACTCATATCGATGGCCCTTGAACCATTATAGTTACTAGCCATAACCAATAGCATATAGATATCCATTTTTCAAGTAATGTGTATCCATAACCCATAACCATGGCCCTTGAACCATTATAATGACTAGATGTCCATAACTCATATCGATGGCCCTTGAACCATTATAACTACTAGCCACGACCAATAAGCTATAGATATCCATATTACAAGTAATAGGTGTCCACAAACTATAATGATGGCCCTTGAAGCATTATAACTACTAGCCATGACCAATTGCCTTTTGATATCCGTTTTACAACTAATATGTATCCATAACCCATACCCATGGCCCTTGAACCACTATTACCCCTGACCACTAGCTTATAGATGGCCATTTTACAAGTAATAGGTGTCCATAACCCATAACCATGGCACTTGAACAATTATAACCACTAGAGGTCCATAACTCATACCGATGGCCCTTAAACCATTATAACTGCTAGCCATGACTAATAGCCTATAGATATCCATTTTACAAGTAATAGGTGTCCATAACCCATAACCATGACTCTTGAACCATTATACCACTAGCCAAGACCAATAGCATATAGATGACCATTTTACAAGTAATAGGTGTCCATAACGTATTACCATGACTCTTGAACTATTATAATCACTAAATGTCCATAACTCATATCGATGGCCCTTGAACCATTATAACTACTAGCCATAACCAATAGCCTATAGATATCCATTTTACAAGTAATGGGTGTCTAGAAACCATAAACATGAACCTTGAACCTTTATAACCACTAGATGTCGAAAAGTCATATCGATGGCCCTTGAACCATTATAACTTCTAGCCACGACCAATAGCCTATAGATATCTATTTTACAAGTAATAGGTGTCTATAAACCATAATGATGGCCCTTGAGCCATTATAACTAATAGCCATGAATAGATATTCATTTTACAAGTAATATCTATCCATAACCCATACCCATGGTCCTTGAACCTTAATAACACTAGATATCGATAACTCATATCGATGGTCCTTGTACCATTATAACTACTAGCCATGACCATTAGCCTATAGATATCCATTTTACAAGTAATAGGTGTCTATAAACCATAACCATGGCCCTTGAACCATTATACACACTAGCCATGACCAATAGCCTATAGATGACCATTTTACAAGTAATAGGTGTCCATTACCCATAACCATGGCGCTTTAACCATTATAACCACCGGATGTCCATAACTCATACCGATGGCTCTTGAACCATTATAACTACTAGCCATGACCAATAGCCAATAGATACCCATTTTAAAAGTAATGTATTTATAACCCATACCCATGGCCCTTGAACCATTATAACCCCTAGCCATGACCAATCGGCTATAGATGGCCATTTTACAAGTAATAGGTGTCCATAACCCTTAACCACGGCTCTTGAACCATTATAACCACTAGATGTCCATAACTCATACCGATGGGCCTTGAACCATTATAACTACTAGCCATGACCAATAGCTATAGATATCCATTTTACAAGTAATAGGTGTCCATACCCGATAACCATGGCTCTTGAACTATTATAACCACTAGATGTTCATAACTCATATCGATGGCCCTTGAACCAATATAATTACTAGCCATGACCAATAGCCTATAGATATCCATTTTACATGAAATACGCTTCCATTACCCATAACCATGGCCCTTGAACCATTATAACAACTAGATGTCCATATCTCATACCGATCGCCCTTTAACCAATATAACTACTAGCCATGACCCATAGCCTATAGATATCCATATTACAAGTAATAAGTGTCCATAACCCGTAACCATGGCCCTTGAACCATCAGAAGCACTAGATGTCTGTATCTCATACCGATCGCCCTTTTACCAATATATCTACTAGCCATGATCAATAGCATATAGATATCCATTTTACAAGTAATAGGTGTCCATAACCCATAACCATTTCCCTTGAACCATTATAACCTGTAGATGTCCATAACTCATACAATTGATCCTTCAACCATTATAACTACTAGCCATGACCAATAACCTATAAATATCCATTTTGCAAGTAATAGGTGTCCATAACATAACCATGGCCCTTGAACCATTATAACCTGTAGATGTCCATAACTGATATAGTGGATCCTTGAACCATTATAACTACTAGCCATGACCAATAGCATATAAATATCCATTTTACAAGTAATAGGTGTCCATAACCCATAACCATGGCCCTTGAACCATTATAACCACTAGATGTCCATAACTCATACCGATGGCCCTTGAACCATTATACCTACTAGCCATGACCAATAGCCTATAGATATCCATTTTACATGAAATACGTGTCCATTACCCATAACCATGGCCATTGAACCATTATAACAACTAGATGTCCATATCTCATACCGATCGCCCTTTAACCAATATAACTACTAGCCATGACCAATAGCATATAGATATCCACATTACATATAAGTGTCCATAACCCATAACCACTAGATGTCCGTAACTCATACTGATGGCCCTTTAGCCATTATAACTACTAGCCATGACCAATAGCCTATAAATATCCACATTACAAGTACTAAGTGTCCATAAACCATAACCACAAGATATCCATAAATCTTACTGATGACCCTTTAATCATTATAACTACTAGCCATGACCAATAGCCATTAGATATCAACATTACAAGAAATTAGTGTCCATAACCCATAACCCGTGCTCTCGAACCATCAAAACCACTAGATGTCCCTAATTCATACCGATGGTCCTTGAACCATTATAACTACTAGCATGTCCAATAAAATATAATTATCCATTTTACAAGTAATAGGAGTCCATTACCCATAGCCATGGCCCTTGAACCATTATAACCACTAGATGTCCATAACTCATACCGATAGCCCTTGAACCATTATAACTATGGATATCCACATTACAACCATAACCATGGCCCTTGAACCATTATAACCTGTTGATGTCCATAACTCATACAGTTGATCCTTGAACCATTATAACTACTAACCATGACCAATAGCCTATAAATATCCATTTTACAAGTAATAGGTGTCCATAAACCGTAACCATGACCCTTGAACCATTATAACCTGTAGATGTCCATAACTCATATAGTTAATCCTAGAACCATTATAACTACTAGCCATGACCAATAGCCTATAAATATCCATTTTACAAGTAATAGGTGTCCATAACCCATAACCATGGCCCTTGAACCATTATAACCACTAGATGTCCATAACTCATAGCGATCCCTTGAACCATTATAGCTACTAGCCATGACCAATAGCCTATAGATATCCATTTTAGAAGTAATAGGTGTCCATTACCCATAACCATGGCCCTTGAACCATTATAACCACTAGATTTCCATATCTCATACCGATCGCCCTTTAACCAAGATAACTACTAGCCATGACCCATAGCCTATAGATATCCATATTACAAGTAATAAGTGTCCATAACCCATAACCATGGCCCTTGAACCATCAGAAGCACTAGATGTCTGTATCTCATATCGATCGCCCTTTAACCAATATATCTACTAGCCATGATCAATAGCCTATAGATATACATTTTACAAGTAATAGGTGTCCATAACCCATAGCCATTGCCCTTGAACCATTATAACCTGTAGATGTCCATAACTCATACAATTGATCCTTGAACCATTATAACTACTAGCCATGACCAATAACCTATAAATATCCATTTTACAAGTAATAGGTGTCCAGAACCCATAACCATTGCCCTTGAACCATTATAACCTGTAGATGTCATAACTCATACAATTGATCCTTGAACCATTATAACTACTAGCCATGACCAATAGCCTATAAATATCCTTTTTACAAGTAATATGTGTCCATAACCCATAACCATGGCCCTTGAACCATTATAACTACAAGCCATGACCAATAGCCTATAAATATCCATTTTACAAGTTCGGGCCGAAGTGGTGTTCGGGCAGAAGTGGTGTTCGGGCAGAAGTGGTGTTCGGGCCGAGGTTGAAGTTCGGGCCGAGGTCGGTGTTCGGGCCGAGGTTGAAGTTCGGGCCGAGGTTGAAGTTCGGGCCGAGGTCGGAGTTCGGGCCGAGGTTGTTCTTTGCAGTGACGAACGAACCAGCTATTTTGGTTACTCGTGGGCGTGAAACAGACACCCGAGCTGAAAGTTATGAATGTTTTAGTATAGCACCTTTTGTCACACAATCTTGGATATTGAAGAGTTCGGGCCGAAGAGGGATGTTCGGGCCGAAGTGGTGTTCGGGCTGAAGTGGGATGTTCGGGCCGAAGTGGTGTTCGGGCCGAAGTTCGGTGTTCGGGCCGAGGATGACGTTCGGGCCGAGGTTGAAGTTCGGGCCGAGGTTGAAGTTCGGGCCGAGGTCGGAGTTCGGGCCGAGGTTGAAGTTCGGGCCGAGGTTGAAGTTCGGGCCGAAAATGAATTCGGGCCGGGAACAGTGAAGAGTTCGGGCCGAACTTGTTCTTGGCAGTGACGAACGAACCAGCTATTTTGGTTACTCGTGGGCGTGAAACGGACACCCGAGCTGAAAGTTATGAATGTTTTAGTATAGCACCTTTTGTCACACAATCTTGGATATTGAAGAGTTTGGGCCGAAGAGGGATGTTCGGGCCGAAGTGGTGTTCGGGCCGAAGTGGTGTTCGGGCCGAAGTGGTTTTCGGGCTGAAGTTCGGTGTTCGGGCCGAAGATGATGTTCGGGCCGAGGTTGAAGTTCGGGCCGAGGTCTAAGTTCGGGCCAAGGTTGAAGTTCGGTCCGAGGTTGAAGTTCGTGCCGAAAATGAAGTTCGGGCCGGGAACAGTGAAGAGTTTGGGCCGAACTTGTTCTTGGCAGTGACGGATGAACCAGCTATTTTGGTTACTCGTAGGCGTGAAACGAACACCCGAGATGAAAGTTATGAAAGTTTTAGTATAGCAGCATTTGTCACACAATCTTGGATATTGAAGAGTTCGGGGCGAAGAGGGATGTTCGGGCCGAAGTGGTGTTCGGGCCGAAGTGGGATGTTCGGGCCGAAGTGGTGTTCGGCCCGAAGTGGTGTTCGGGCCGAAGTTCGGTGTTCGGGCCGAGGATGATGTTCGGGCCAAGGTTGAAGTTCGGGCCGAGGTCGGAGTTCGGGTCGAGGTTCAAGTTCGGGCCGAGGTTGAAATTCGGGCCAAAAATGAAGTTCGGGCCGAGGTTGAAGTTCGGGCCGATGGCCCTTGAACCATTATAACTACTACCCATGACCTATATAGATATCTATTTTACAAGTAATAGGTGTCCATAACCCATAACCAAGGTCCTTGAACCATTATAACCACTAAATGTTCATAACTGATACTGATGGCCCTTGAACCATTCCACTAGCCATGACCAATAGCCTATAGAAATTCATTTTACAAGTAATAGGCGCCCATAACCCATAACCATGGTCCTTGAACCATTATAACCATTAGATGTCCATAACTGATACCAATGGCCCTTGAACCATTATAACTACTAGCCATAACCAATAGCCTATAGATATCCATTTTACAAGTAATAGGTGTCCATAACCCATAACCATGCCCCTTGAACCTTTATAACTACTAGCCATGATCAATAACCTATAGATATTCATTTTACAAGTAATAGGTGTCCATGACCCATAGCCATGGCCCTTGAACCATTATAACAACTAGATGTCCTTAACTCATACCGATGGCCCTTGAACCATTATAACTACTAGTCATGACCAATAGCCTAAAGATATCAATTTTACAAGTAATAGGGGTCCATAACCCATAAACATTACCCTTGAACCGTTATAACTACTAGCCATGATTAATAGCCTATAGATATCCATTTTTACAAGTAATAGGTGTCCATAACCCATAACCATGGCCCTTGAACCATTATAATCACACGCCATGACCAATAGCGCATAGATATCCATCTTTCAAGTAATAGATGTCCATAACCCATAACCATGGCCGTTGAACCATTATAACTACAAGCCATGACCAATAGCCTATAGATATCCATTTTACAAGTAATAGGTGTCCGTAATCCATAAACATGCCCCTTGAACCGTTATAACTACTAGTCATGACCAATAGCCTATAGATATCCATTTTACAAGTAATAGGTGTCCATAACCTATAACCATGGCCCTTGAACCATTATAACCACTAGATGTCCATAACTCATACCGATGGCCATTGAACCATTATAACTACTAGCCATGACCAATAGCCAGAAGATATCAATTTTACTAGTAATAGGTGTCCATAAACCATAACCATGACCCTTGAACCGTTATAACTACTAGCCATGATCAATAGCCTATAGATATCCGTTTTACAAGTAATAGGTGTCCACAACCCATAACCATGGCCCTTGAACCATTATAATCACTAGCCATGACCAATAGCCTATAGATATCCATTTTACAAGTAATAGTGTCCATAACCCATAACCATGGCCCTTGAACCATTATAACCACAAGATGTCGATAAGTCATACCGATGGCCCTTGAACCATTATAATTTCTAGTCATTACCCATAGCCTATGGATATACATTTTACAAGTAATACGTGTCCATTACCTATAACCATGGCCCTTGAACCATTATAACCACTAGATGAACATAACTCATACCGATGGCCCTTGAACCATTATAACTTCTAGTCATGACCAATAGCCATTTTAGAAGTAATAGGTGTCCATAACCTATAACCATGGCCATTGAACCATTATAACCACTAGATGTCCATAACTTGTATCGATGGCCCTTGAACCATTATAACTACTAGCCATGACCAATAGCCTATAGATATCCAATTTACAAGTAATAGGTATCCATAACCCATAACCATGCCCCTGTTATAACTACTAGCCATGATCAATAGCCTATAGATATGCATTTTACAAGTAATAGGTGTCCATAACCCATAACCATGGCCCTTGAACCATTATAATCACACGCCATGACCAATAGCGTATAGATATCCATCTTACAAGTAACAGGTGTCCATAACCCATAACCATGGCCGTTGAACCATTATAACTACAAGCCATGACCAATAGCATATAGATATCCATTTTATAAGTAATAGGTGTCCATAATCCATAAACATGCCCCTTGAACCGTTATAACTACTAGCCATGACCAACAGCATATAGATATCCATTTTACAAGTAATAGGTGTCCATGACCCATAGCCATGGCCCTTGAACCATTATAACCACTAGATGTCCATAACTCATACCGATGGCCCTTGAACCATTATAACAACTAGACATGACCAATAGCCTATAGATATCCATTTTACAAGTAATATGTGTCCATAACCTATAACTATGGCCCTTGAACCATTATAACCACTAGATGTCCATAACTCATACCGATGGCCCTTGAACCATTATAACTACTAGCCATGACCAATAGCCAGAAGATATCAATTTTACTAGAAATAGGTGTCCATAACCCATAACCATGACCCTTGAACCGTTATAACTACTAGCCATGATCAATAGCCTATAGATATCCGTTTTACAAGTAATAGGAGTCCACAACCCATGACCATGGCCCTTGAACCATTATAATCACAAGCCATGACCAATTGCCTATAGATATCCATTTTACAAGTAATACTGTCCATAACCCATAACCATAGCCCTTGAACCATTATAACCACAAGATGTCGATAAGTCATACCGATGGCCCTTGAACCATTATAATTTCTAGTCATTACCCATAGCCTATGGATATCCATTTTAGAAGTAATAGGTGTCCATTACCTATAACCATGGCCCTTGAACCATTATAACCACTATATGAACATAACTCATACCGATGGCCATTTTACCATTATAACTTCTAGTCATGTCCAATAGCCTATTAATATCCATTTTTGAAGTAATAGGTGTCCATAACCTATAACCATGGCCCTTGAACCATTATAACCACTAGATGTCCATAACTCATATCGATGGCCCTTGAACCATTATAACTACTAGCCATAACCAATAGCCTATAGATATCCATTTTACAAGTAATAGGAGTCCACAACCCATAACCATGGCCCTTGAACCATTATAATCACAAGCCATGACCAATAGCCTAGAGATATCCATTTTACAAGTAATAGTGTCCATAAACCATAACCATGGCCCTTGAACCATTATAACCACAAGATGTCGATAAGTCATACCGATGGCCCTTGAACCATTATAATTTCTAGTCATTACCCATAGCCTATGGATATACATTTTACAAGTAATACGTGTCCATTACCTATAACCATGGCCCTTGAACCATTATAACCACTAGATGAACATAACTCATACCGATGGCCCTTGAACCATTATAACTTCTAGTCATGACCAATAGCCTATAGATATCCATTTTAGAAGTAATAGGTGTCCATAACCTATAACCATGGCCCTTGAACCATTATAACCACTAGATGTCCATAACTCATATCGATGGCCCTTGAACCATTATAACTACTAGCCATGACCAATAGCCTATAGATATCCAATTTACAAGTAATAGGTATCCATAACCCATAACCATGCCCCTTAAACCGTTATAACTACTAGCCATGATCAATAGCCTATAGATATGCATTTTACAAGTAATAGGTGTCCATAACCCATAACCATGGCCCTTGAACCATTATAACCACTAGATGTCCATAACTCACACCGATGGCCCTTGAACCATTATAACTACTAGTCATGACCAATAGCCTATAGATATCCATTTTACAAGTAATAGGTGTCCATAACCTATAACCATGGCCCTTGAACCATAATAACCACTAGATGTCCATAACTCATACCGATGGCCCTTGAACCATTATAACTACTAGCCATGACCAATAGCCAGAAGATATCAATTTTACAAGTAATATGTGTCCATAACCCATAACCATGACCCATGAACCGTTATAACTACTAGCCATGATCAATAGCCTATAGATATCCGTTTTACAAGTAATAGGTGTCCATAACCCATGACCATGGCCCTTGAACCACTATAATCACAAGCCATGACCAATAGCCTATAGATATCCATTTTACAAGTAATAGTGTCCATAACCCATAACCATAGCCCTTGAACCATTATAACCACAAGATGTTGATAAGTCATACCGATGGCCCTTGAACCATTATAATTTCTAGTCATTACCCATAGCCTATGGATATCCATTTTTGAAGTAATAGGTGTCCATTACCTATAACCATGGCCCTTGAACCATTATAACCACTATATGAACATAACTCATACCGATGGCCCTTGAACCATTATAACTTCTAGTCATGACCAATAGCCTATAGATATCCATTTTAGAAGTAATAGGTGTCCATAACCTATAACCATGGCCCTTGAACCATTATAACCACTAGATGTCCATAACTCATATCGATGGCCCTTGAACCATTATAACTACTAGCCATGACCAATAGCCTATAGATATCCAATTTACAAGTAATAGGTATCCATAACCCATAACCATGCCCCTTAAACCGTTATAACTACTAGCCATGATCAATAGCCTATAGATATGCATTTTACAAGTAATAGGTGTCCATAACCCATAACCATGGCCCTTGAACCATTATAACCACTAGATGTCCATAACTCACACCGATGGCCCTTGAACCATTATAACTACTAGTCATGACCAATAGCCTATAGATATCCATTTTACAAGTAATAGGTGTCCATAACCTATAACCATGGCCCTTGAACCATAATAACCACTAGATGTCCATAACTCATACCGATGGCCCTTGAACCATTATAACTACTAGCCATGACCAATAGCCAGAAGATATCAATTTTACAAGTAATATGTGTCCATAACCCATAACCATGACCCATGAACCGTTATAACTACTAGCCATGATCAATAGCCT
The DNA here is from genome assembly GCA_963853835.1 of Calendula officinalis. Lineage (NCBI taxonomy): Eukaryota > Viridiplantae > Streptophyta > Magnoliopsida > Asterales > Asteraceae > Calendula > Calendula officinalis. The sequence continues at coordinate 58,407,522 of OY970825.1, forward strand.
ATAGATATCCATTTTACAAGTAATAGGTGTCCATAACCCATGACCATGGCCCTTGAACCACTATAATCACAAGCCATGACCAATAGCCTATAGATATCCATTTTACAAGTAATAGTGTCCATAACCCATAACCATAGCCCTTGAACCATTATAACCACAAGATGTTGATAAGTCATACCGATGGCCCTTGAACCATTATAATTTCTAGTCATTACCCATAGCCTATTGATATCCATTTTTGAAGTAATAGGTGTCCATTACCTATAACCATGGCCCTTGAACCATTATAACCACTATATGAACATAACCCATACCGATGGCCCTTTTACCATTATAACTTCTAGTCATGACCAATTGCCTATAGATATCCATTTTAGAAGTAATAGGTGTCCATAACCTATAACCATGGCCCTTGAACCATTATAACCACTAGATGTCCATAACTCATATCGATGGCCCTTGAACCATTATAACTACTAGCCATAACCAATAGCCTATAGATATCCATTTTACAAGTAATAGGTGTCCATAACCCATAACCATGCCCATTGAACTTTTATAACTACTAGCCATGATAAATAGCCTATAGACATCCATTTTACAAGTAATAGGTGTCCATGACCCATAGCCATGACCCTTGAACCATTATAACCACTAGATGTCCATAACTCACACCGATGGCCCTTGAACCATTATAACTACTAGTCATGACCAAGAGCCTATAGATATCCATTTTACAAGTAATAGGTGTCCATGACCCATAGCCATGACCCTTGAACCATTATATCCACTAGATGTCCATAACTCATACCGATGGCCCTTGAACCATTATAACTACTAGTCATGACCAATAGCCTATAGATATCCATTTTACAAGTAATAGGTGTCCATAACCTATAACCATGGTCCTTGAACCATTATAACCACTAGATGTCCATAACTCATGCCGATGCCCCTTGAACCATTATAACTACTAGCCATGACCAATAGCCAGAAGATATCAATTTTACAAGTAATAGGTGTCCATAACCCATAACCATGACCCATGAACCGTTATAACTACTAGCCATGATCAATAGCCTATAGATATCCATTTTACAAGTAATAGGTGTCCATAACCCATAACGATGGCCCTTGAACCATTATAATCACAAGCCATGACCAATAGCCTATAGATATCCATTTTACAAGTAATAGTGTCCTTAACCCATAACCATAGCCCTTGAACCATTATAACCACAAGATGTCAATAAGTCATACCGATGGCCCTTGAACCATTATAACATCTTGTCATTACCCATAGCCTATGGATATCCATTTTACAAGTAATAGGTGTCCATTACCTATAACCATGGCCCTTGAACCGTTATAACCACTATATGAACATAACTCATACCGATGGCCCTTGAACCATTATAACTTCTAGTCATGACCAATAGGCTATAGATATCCATTTTAGAAGTAATAGGTGTCCATAACCTATAACCATGGCCCTTGAACCATTATAACCACTAGATGTCCATAACTCATATCGATGGCCCTTGAACCATTATCACTACTAGCCATGACCAATAGCCTATAGATATCCATTTTACAAGTAATAGGTGTCCATAACCCATAACCATATCTAACCTGTAATGCTGATGTAAGTCCAGTTGCTTACCAATTGGAGACTAATACAGATCATTACCCTATAACAGGTGATCCTGGGTTAAGTTCTGAGAAGGGTGATAACTTATTAAAATCCCCAGGAAATAATACTGTTGTAATAGGTAATGCAGTTATTGATGCTCTTAACTCTGGTTATAGTAGTTCTGGCAATGATAGTGAGGACCACACTGATATTGAAATGGAGGACAGAACAGGGCATGTTGTTGTCAATAATGTGGTTAATGCTTCTGTTGGAAAAAGTGTTAATGATAGGGTGGCTGTTCCCAAGCCTGTTAATGTGTGGGATAAAAATAAAAAGAATGGTCTTTCTTTTGTTGATATGTTTAAAAAAAATAGTGAAAGGGCTGAATTAAAAATGGAGTATAGCCCCCCTGTTAAATTGGAGAATGGAGGGACTAGAGTGCTTATGATTAGTGAGGATCTTAAGTATAGTAAGACTACTTTCTCGTTGATGTTATATGGTTATTTTGTTGGAACATCTATGGATTTTGTGAATGTTAGTTATAGCCTTAAGAGGATGTGGAGGGCTTATGATTTATTGGAAATTACAAAAAATGGGGCAGGTTTTTTCTTCTTCAAATTTAAAAGTGAGGAAGGTATGAAGTCTGTTTTGGAAAATGGCACTTGGCTTGTTGATAATGTTCCTTTAGTAGTTAGCAAGTGGGAGTCTGGTGTGTGCTTGCAAAGGATTGAACCCTCTAAGATTTCTGTTTGGGTATGTATTCATGATATTCCTTTGGAGATGTGGTATGGCCCTGGTCTTGGTAGATTAGCTAGCGGTGTTGGAAAGCCTTTAATGATGGATAAAATGACACAGGATAGATGTTTAAACAGATCTGGTAGGATGGGGTATGCTAGAATCTTGGTTGAAGTTGATGCTGTTAATGAACTTCCAGATGAATTGGAATTAATGTACCCTGAGGATAGTCCTAACCCAGGCAAAATTGTTAAATTGAAAGTTAGTTATCAATGGAAACCTCCTTTATGTACTTTCTGCAAGGTGTTTGGGCACTCTTATGTTTTGTGCAAAAACAGGCCAAAAACAGAAGAGGAATTAGCTGCTTTAGCTAATAAAAAAGTTACTAATAACCGAAATGGTAAGTCTGGTGGTGATGAGGATGGTTTTCAGGTAGTTGGAAGGAGAAACAAAACTGTTTGGAATCATGTGGATTCAAATAACAATAATTATAACCCTGGTAGGAAGAGTGTTTTTTCAAGACTTAATTCAGGAAATCAAAGGAATTATGGAAGGAATGATAACAATCAAAGTTCTATGATGCAGTCTAGGCAGTCTCAACTGAAAGTTCAGGGTATTCAGAGAAAGGACCCTATTATTGTGCAGAATCAAGTTCCAAAAAATGTTAATAGTAAGAGGTATGTAGCTAAGGATAAGAATGCTAACTCTAATATTTCTGCCCCAATAGATGGATCTGTTTTAAAATATGTCTCTGTGCAGAAAAATGATAATAAGGATAAGGGTAAAAATAAAGTGAGTAGTGGGAATATAAATGGCCATGTTAAAGATATGCCTGTGTCGAATAGTTTTGCTGTGCTGGAAGGGGATGAGGAGGAATTTGATGATGGTTGGGATAAAAAATTTCATATCTATGAGGAACAGAAAAAAGAAGTCCTTTATTACTTAGAAAATAATATTATTCCTTTAGTTGATGTTTTTAATTCTTGGTCTTCTGGCCAATATGAGTTCTATCTGGATCAATGTGAGAAGTTTGGAGTTGATCTAGATTTGGTTTTAGATGATGTGGGTTCTGATACAAATGGAATTGGTCAAGAAATGAAAAATGATGATATTTTGGTTATTGATAAGAATATGGGTAGTGTTGGAGCTTCATCTTCTAAAGTTATTAATGATATTTAAAACTATGGCTTGGAATGTTCGGGGTCTGAACAAGGCTTCTTCTCAGGATGAGGTTTCCCAGTTTATTCATGAGGAGGGAATTAGTTTGTGTGCTCTGTTAGAGACTCATATCAAGAAAAGGAATCTTGATTGGATTTGTAAAAGAGTGTTTGGTCATTGGAAGTGGATATCCAATTCTGACCTTTGTACTGGTGGTACTAGAATTGTTGTGGCATGGGATCCTAATGTTGTTGATGTTATGGTGATGGATCAGCATGCTCAAGCCATTCACTGTTTTATCAGTCCTGTTATAGGAGGGAAAGGGTATTTTTGCTCATTTATTTATGGGCATCATAGAAGACAGTTTAGACCCCAAATCTGGAAAAACCTAGTGGTTTATAGCAAAACAGTGATAAATAAACCATGGGTTATTATGGGGGATTTCAATGCTATCCTTGACCCTAGTGAGGCTTCTGTTGGGTCTTGTTCTATGACTAAAAGTATGGTTGACCTTGCTGAATGTGTTTCTGAAATACAAGTTGAGGATTTATGTTCTTATGGGCTTAATTTTACATGGAAGAAAAGTCCTAATAAGGAGGATAGTTTACTTAAAAAACTTGACAGAGTTATGGGAAATGTTGAATTCCTTGGTGAGTTTCCTAATTTGTATGTCCAGTTTAAACCTTTTTTGTCTTCTGATCATTCCCCGTGTGTGTTAATCATGCCTGATTTCAAGAAACCTAAACCTAAGGCTTTTAAATTCCCTAATTTCTTAACTGGGAAAAAGGAATTTATTCCTTTGATCAAAAGCTGCTGGAATGCTGAGGTGCAGGGAGTTGAAATGTATAAACTGGTTTCTAAGTTGAGGACCTTAAAGAAGCCTTTGAGAGACCTCATGAGGAAACAGGGAAATATTCATCAAAATGTTGTCAATTTGAGGAGAAAGCTTGAGGAAAGCCAAATTAACATGGTGGAAAATCCTTTTAACAGTGATCTCAGAGAAAAAGAGGTTAAATGTTTGAAGGCTTATAATGAAGCTTTAATTGATGAAGAGTTATTTTTAAAACAGAAAGCCAAAGTGGATTGGTTAAAAGAAGGTGATCATAACACTAAATTTTTCCATAAAGCTGTTAAAGGAAGGATTAATAGAAGTAGAATTGTTATGGTTCAGAATATGAATGGTGACAGTTTTCATGGTCATGAGGTGGCTGGTCAATTTGTTAGTCATTTTCAGAGTATTTTAGGCTCTTCCGTTCATGTTAATCCTATTGACAGTCCCAATATTTTATTTAATAGAAAATTATCTGTGGATAGTGCTAGTTTTATGATCAGAGATGTCTCTAATGATGAAGTTAAAGCTGCTATTTTTGATATTTCTGATGACAAGTCTCCTGGACCTGATGGTTTTTCTGCAAAATTTTTTAAGAGTTCTTGGGAGGTCATTGGTAATGATTTATGTATGGCTGTTAAGCAATTTTTCAGATCTGGGAAATTACTTAAGGAGATTAATGCTACCTCTATAGCTTTGGTGCCTAAGATGAATACCCCTATGAAAGTTTCTGATTACAGACCAATTGCTTGTTGCAATGTGGTTTATAAATGTATTAGTAAAATTATTACCAATAGGATCAAAGTTGGTCTTGATATTTTGGTGGATGATAATCAATGTGCTTTTATTCCTGGAAGGCAAATAAGTGATAACATTTTACTTTCCCAGGAATTACTCAGAAATTATCATTTAGTCAGGGGTCCTCCTAAGTGTGCTCTAAAGGTGGATATTCAGAAGGCCTATGATTCTGTGGAATGGAAGTTTTTGCAGAATATTTTGGAGTTTTTTGGGTTTCATCCGTGGATGATCCATCTTATTATGGAGTGTGTGACTACAACCTCCTTTATGATTAATGTGAATGGGGATTTTAAGGGCTTCTTTAAAGGAAAAAGGGGTTTAAGACAAGGAGATCCTATGTCTCCTTATCTTTTCACTCTTGTGATGGAAGTTCTTAATTTGTTAATCAAAAGGAATATTAAAGAAGATGGTAATTTTAAGTATCATTGGAAGTGTGAGAAACTTGAGTTAACCCATTTATGCTTTGCTGATGATCTGTTATTGTTTAGCCATGGTGATAGCAGATCTGTGGGGGTGTTAAAGAAAGCTATAGATGAGTTTGGTTCTGTTTCTGGATTGCAGCCTAGCTTGAGTAAGAGTACAATCTTTTTTGGAAATGTTAAAGCTCTTGCTAGAAATAATATTACTGCTATCCTCCCTTTTGAAATTGGTGAGTTACCTGTCAAATATCTAGGAGTGCCTTTAATCTCTACTAGATTATTTGTTAAGGATTGCAAGATTCTGGTTGATAAAGTTAAGAAAAAATTACTGGATTGGAAAAATAAATCACTTTCATTTGCTGGCAGACTTCTCCTCATTCAGTCGGTTTTGAGCTCAATGCAAGTGTATTGGGCTTCTGTTTTTATTTTACCTAAGTCTGTGCTAAATGATATTGAAAGGTTACTTAGAGGTTTTTTATGGTGCCATGGTGATTTGAGGAGGGGTAAAGCTAAAGTCAAGTGGGATGATGTTTGTGTCCCAAAATGTCAAGGTGGATTAGGGTTAAAGAAGCTTTATTCTTGGAACATTGCTTTGATGTCTAAGCATATATGGAATATTATTAATGATAATGATTCTTTGTGGGTAAAATGGTTGAAAGAGTCTAGGCTGAAAAATAAGAATTTTTGGACCCTTCCTTCTCCTAATAATGCTTGTTGGAGTTGGAGAAGTATTCTTAAATGTAGAAAGAATATTAGGCAGAATTTTGTGTACAGAATTGGTGATGGTACTAAAATTTCTGCTTGGTATGATAACTGGCACCCTTCTGGTCCTCTGTGTAATTTTATTTCTCATAGGGATATTTATGAAGGAAACTTGGCTATTAGCAGTTCAGTGGCTGATTTGGTGAGTAATGGTGATTGGAGAATTCCTACTAGTTGGTTTACTAAGTTCCCTATGATTTTTGATACGCATCCTCCTTTAATTATGCAAACTAGAAGGGATAGAGTGCTTTGGAAATCTATTAATGATAGATGTATTCCTTTTTCTGTTGGAGATGCTTGGAAGGTTTTAGGGGAAAATAGGAATAAAGTGTCTTGGGCTAATTGGGTCTGGTTTAGTCAAAACATTCCCAGACATGCTTTCATTCTTTGGTTGGTCTTCTTGGGTAAGTTAAACACTCAAGATAATTTTCAAGTTGATTCTGAAAATGAGGATATAAGATGTGTTTTTTGTAAGTTGCAGTTGGACTCTCATGACCATTTGTTTTTTGAATGTTTCTATCCAAAGGCAGTTTGGGAGATGATGAAAGGTATGGCTAGGTTGGAGTTGTTACCTGATAGTTGGACGTTTCTGTCTATGGCTATTGAAAGAATGCCTGTTAATAAGTCTATTTGGAGTATCATTCAGAGACTGGTTATTGCAGCTTCTGTTTATTTTATCTGGCAAGAAAGGAATCTTAGGTTATTCCAGAACAGACACAGAAGTGTTGAAGAGGTTTGTAACTTGATTATTAAAAATGTTAGACTTAGATTATTAGGTCTTAATATAAGACCTTCTAAACAATCTGTGTTAGCTGCTGAGTTGTGGGGATTTGCTGTAGTTCATGATGGTAGTAATACCTCTTTTACTGTTCATAATGATGGAAATTAAGAAGTGGTGGAGGGATAGCCAAATGCTTAGAGGTTTTATGTTTTTTTGGTTAGCTATGGTAGTTCAGGGGTATTATGGTCCTTATTCCAGATTTTTTATATTTTTTTCGGGTGATTCTTGGGATTTTTCTGGAATTTTTTACATTTTTTGTAGAATTTTCTGGAAAAGTTATGATAGGTCAGGGATTTTTCAAAGCTGCAGTGGGAAAATTTCTGGATTTATTGGGAATTTTATGATTTTTGCCTGGCAAAATCTGAAGACTGGTTGTAAGGGCAGCTTTGGTATTTCCTATGGTTTTTTAATCATGGAAGTTAGCTTGAAGGCTTGGATTTCCATTTTCTGCTTTTATGGAGTGCACTGGACTTTTTTGGAGTTTTATTTCCATTATTGCTGCTGGCAGGAGACCATAAAGGAAAGTCGTATATTTTTGTTTTTGTGCAATAAAAGTGTGAGCTGCAGTCCTATTGTTTTATGTTTTGCAGGTTGTTACATTTTTACTGGGATTTAGTTGGAGTTATGCATGAATTATGGTAGATTTGATGCTGCTGTTTTGTTGATTTTTGGGCAGTTGTTTAGCCATGTGGAATGTAGATACCAGGTTGAGAATGGGAGGAATGTTAACCTGATTTATGAAGAAATTGACCATAGTCAGGACAATTTCAGTCAAAGATGTGATATGGTCAATTTCTTGAGGGTTAGGATTTCTCCCTGGTTGAAGAATTTTGGGAATAGTATAAAATGTTGTAGCTCATGGTTATTACCTAGGTTATGCCTTTGGGAGGTTTTAGTCTTGTTGCAGTGGGTTATTTTATTTCTGTCTATGAGAATTTTGACTTTTACTAAGTCAAAATTCTGTGTTACTTGTGTAATTCTCTGTTATATTGGTAACATGCATAGATGTGAGAACTGCCTTGTTGGTTTGGTTTGTTTAGGGTCAAACTGTACTATGTTGTTGAATTTTTGTGAATGGTTTGACCGAATCACTAGTTGTTGTAGGACTAGTGACTGTTATAGTCATTGGTTGACTCTTGGCGGGTCAAAGTATATCTTTGATGAAGAGGATTTGCATTTGGGTCAAGAGGGATTGAAGGTTCAAGATAATCAGGTGACTAAAGTTTGGCATCTTAATGAAGTGCTTGGTATTTTTGTTACCAATTTGAACTTTTGGTCTTGTAGTTTATGTCATGGTTGGATGTATAGCATTGGTATTGGCTTAGGCTATAGAGTTATGTTGTTGATGTTGGCCTTATTCCCTAAACATGTTTTGGGAGGTCAATTAGTTAGTTTCTAAGGTGTGGTGTTTAACCTACCTTTGTCTGTACATAACTTTTTTCTTCTTGTTCTAGTTGCCGGGGTTATTCCCTTAACCAAAAAAAAAAAAAAAAACCCATAACCATGCCCCTTGAACCTTTATAACTACTAGCCATGATCAATAGCCTATAGACATCCAGTTTACAAGTAATAGGTGTCCATGACCCATAGCCATGACCCTTGAACCATTATAACCACTAGATGTCCATAACTCACACCGATGGCGCTTGAACCATTATAACTACTAGTCATGACCAATAGCCTATAGATATCCATTTTACAAGTAATAGGTGTCCATAACCTATAACCATGGCCCTTGAACCATAATAACCACTAGATGTCCATAACTCATACCGATGGCCCTTGAACCATTATAACTACTAGCCATGACCAATAGCCAGAAGATATCAATTTTACAAGTAATATGTGTCCATAACCCATAACCATGACCCATGAACCGTTATAACTACTAGCCATGATCAATAGCCTATAGATATCCATTTTACAAGTAATAGGTGTCCATGACCCATAGCCATGGCCCTTGAACCATTATAACCACTAGATGTCCATAACTCATACCGATGGCCCTTGAACCATTATAACTACTAGACATGACCAATAGCCTATAGTTATCCATTTTACAAGTAATAGGTGTCCATAACCTATAACCATGGCCCTTGAACCATAATAACCACTAGATGTCCATAACTCATACCGATGGCCCTTGAACCATTATAACTACTAGCCATGACCAATAGCCAGAAGATATCAATTTTACAAGTAATATGTGTCCATAACCCATAACCATGACCCATGAACCGTTATAACTACTAGCCATGATCAATAGCCTATAAATATCCATTTTACATGTAATAGGTGTCCATAACCCATGACCATGGCCCTTGAACCATTATAATCACAAGCCATGACCAATAGCCTATAGATATCCATTTTACAAGTAATAGTGTCCATAACCCATAACCATAGCCCTTGAACCATTATAACCACAAGATGTCGATAAGTCATACCGATGGCACTTGAACCATTATAATTTCTAGTCATTACCCATAGCCTATGGATATCCATTTTAGAAGTAATAGGTGTCCATTACCTATAACCATGGCCCTTGAACCATTATAACCACTATATGAACATAAATCATACCGATGGCCCTTTTACCATTATAACTTCTAGTCATGTCCAATAGCCTATAAATATCCATTTTAGAAGTAATAGGTGTCCATAACCTATAACCATGGCCCTTGAACCATTATAACCACTAGATGTCCATAACACATATCGATGGCCCTTGAACCATTATAACTACTAACCATAACCAATAGCCTATAGATATCCATTTACAAGTAATAGGAGTCCACAACCCATAACCACGGCCCTTGAACCATTATAATCACAAGCCATGACCAATAGCCTAGAGATATCCATTTTACAAGTAATAGTGTCCATAACCCATAACCATGGCCCTTGAACCATTATAACCACAAGATGTCGATAAGTCATACCGATGGCCCTTGAACTATTATAATTTCTAGTCATTACCCATAGCCTATGGATATACATTTTACAAGTAATACGTGTCCATTACCTATAACCATGGCCCTTAAACCATTATAACCACTAGATGAACATAACTCATACCGATGGCCCTTGAACCATTATAATTTCTAGTCATGACCAATAGCCTATAGATATCCATTTTAGAAGTAATAGGTGTCCATTACCTATAACCATGGCCCTTAAACCATTATAACAACTAGATGAACATAACTCATACCGATGGCCCTTGAACCATTATAACTTCTAGTCATGACCAATAGCCTATAGATATCAATTTTAGAAGTAATAGGTGTCCATAACCTATAACCATGGCCCTTGAACCATTATAACCACTAGATGTCCATAACTCATATCGATGGCCCTTGAACCATTATAACTACTAGCCATGACCAATAGCCTATAGATATCCAATTTACAAGTAATAGGTATCCAAAACCCATAACCATGCCCCTTAAACCGTTATAACTACTAGCCATGATCAATAGCCTATAGATATGCATTTTACAAGTAATAGGTGTCCATTACCCATAACCATGGCCCTTGAACCATTATAACCACTAGATGTCCATAACTCACACCGATGGCCCTTGAACCATTATAACTACTAATCATGACCAATAGCCTATAGATATCCATTTTACAAGTAATAGGTGTCCATAACCTATAACCATGGCCCCTTGAACCATAATAACCACTAGATGTCCATAACTCATACCGATGGCCCTTGAACCATTATAACTACTAGCCATGACCAATAGCCAGAAGATATCAATTTTACAAGTAATATGTGTCCATAACCCATAACCATGACCCATGAACCGTTATAACCACTAGCCATGATCAATAGCCTATAGATATCCATTTTACAAGTAATAGGTGTCCATAACCCATGACCATGGCCCTTGAACCATTATAATCACAAGCCATGACCAATAGCATATAGATATCCATTTTACAAGTAATAGTGTCCATAACCCATAACCATAGCCCTTGAACCATTATAACCACAAGATGTCGATAAGTCATACCGATGGCCCTTGAACCATTATAATTTCTAGTCATTACCCATAGCCTATGGATATCCATTTTAGAAGTAATAGGTGTCCATTACCTATAACCATGGCCCTTGAACCATTATAACCACTATATGAACATAACTCATACCGATGGCCCTTTTACCATTATAACTTCTAGTCATGTCCAATAGCCTATAAATATCCATTTTAGAAGTAATAGGTGTCCATAACCTATAAACATGGCCCTTGAACCATTATAACCACTAGATGTCCATAACTCATATCGATGGCCCTTGAACCATTATAACTACTAGCCATAACCAATAGCCTATAGATATCCATTTTACAAGTAATAGGAGTCCACAACCCATAACCATGGCCCTTGAACCATCATAATCACAAGCCATGACCAATAGCCTAGAGATATCCATTTTACAAGTAATAGTGTCCATAACCCATAACCATGGCCCTTGAACCATTATAACCACAAGATGTCGATAAGTCATACCGATGGCCCTTGAACCATTATAATTTCTAGTCATTACCCATAGCCTATGGATATACATTTTACAAGTAATACGTGTCCATTACCTATAACCATGGCCCTTGAACCATTATAACCACTAGATGAACATAACTCATACCGATGGCCCTTGAACCATTATAACTTCTAGTCATGACCAATAGCCTATAGATATCCATTTTAGAAGTAATAGGTCTCCATAACCTATAACCATGGCCCTTGAACCATTATAACCACTAGATGTCCATAACTCATATCGATGGCCCTTGAACCATTATAACTACTAGCCATGACCAATAGCCTATAGATATCCAATTTACAAGTAATAGGCATCCATAACCCATAACCATGCCCCTTAAACCGTTATAACTACTAGCCATGATCAATAGCCTATAGATATGCATTTTACAAGTAATAGGTGTCCATAACCCATAACCATGGCCCTTGAACCATTATAACCACTAGATGTCCATAACTCACACCGATGGCCCTTGAACCATTATAACTACTAATCATGACCAATAGCCTATAGATATCCATTTTACAAGTAATAGGTGTCCATAACCTATAACCATGGCCCTTGAACCATAATAACCACTAGATGTCCATAACTCATACCGATGGCCCTTGAACCATTATAACTACTAGCCATGACCAATAGCCAGAAGATATCAATTTTACAAGTAATATGTGTCCATAACCCATAACCATGACCCATGAACCGTTATAACCACTAGCCATGATCAATAGCCTATAGATATCCATTTTACAAGTAATAGGTGTCCATAACCCATGACCATGGCCCTTGAACCATTATAATCACAAGCCATGACCAATAGCATATAGATATCCATTTTACAAGTAATAGTGTCCATAACCCATAACCATAGCCCTTGAACCATTATAACCACAAGATGTCGATAAGTCATACCGATGGCCCTTGAACCATTATAATTTCTAGTCATTACCCATAGCCTATGGATATCCATTTTAGAAGTAATAGGTGTCCATTACCTATAACCATGGCCCTTGAACCATTATAACCACTATATGAACATAACTCATACCGATGGCCCTTTTACCATTATAACTTCTAGTCATGTCCAATAGCCTATAAATATCCATTTTAGAAGTAATACGTGTCCATAACCTATAAACATGGCCCTTGAACCATTATAACCACTAGATGTCCATAACTCATATCGATGGCCCTTGAACCATTATAACTACTAGCCATAACCAATAGCCTATAGATATCCATTTTACAAGTAATAGGAGTCCACAACCCATAACCATGGCCCTTGAACCATTATAATCACAAGCCATGACCAATAGCCTAGAGATATCCATTTTACAAGTAATAGTGTCCATAACCCATAACCATGGCCCTTGAACCATTATAACCACAAGATGTCGATAAGTCATACCGATGGCCCTTGAACCATTATAATTTCTAGTCATTACCCATAGCCTATGGATATACATTTTACAAGTAATACGTGTCCATTACCTATAACCATGGCCCTTGAACCATTATAACCACTAGATGAACATAACTCATACCGATGGCCCTTGAACCATTATAAGTTCTAGTCATGACCAATAGCCTATAGATATCCATTTTAGAAGTAATAGGTCTCCATAACCTATAACCATGGCCCTTGAACCATTATAACCACTAGATGTCCATAACTCATATCGATGGCCCTTGAACCATTATAACTACTAGCCATGACCAATAGCCTATAGATATCCAATTTACAAGTAATAGGCATCCATAACCCATAACCATGCCCCTTAAACCGTTATAACTACTAGCCATGATCAATAGCCTATAGATATGCATTTTACAAGTAATAGGTGTCCATAACCCATAACCATGGCCCTTGAACCATTATAACCACTAGATGTCCATAACTCACACCGATGGCCCTTGAACCATTATAACTACTAGTCATGACCAATAGCCTATAGATATCCATTTTACAAGTAATAGGTGTCCATAACCTATAACCATGGCCCTTGAACCATAATAACCACTAGATGTCCATAACTCATACCGATGGCCCTTGAACCATTATAACTACTAGCCATGACCAATAGCCAGAAGATATCAATTTTACAAGTAATATGTGTCCATAACCCATAACCATGACCCACGAACCGTTATAACTACTAGCCATGATCAATAGCCTATAGATATCCATTTTACAAGTAATAGGTGTCCATAACCCATGACCATGGCCCTTGAACCATTATAATCACAAGCCATGACCAATAGCCTATAGATATCCATTTTACAAGTAATAGTGTCCATAACCCATAACCATAGCCCTTGAACCATAATAACCACAAGATGTCGATAAGTCATACCGATGGCCCTTGAACCATTATAATTTCTAGTCATTACCCATAGCCTATGGATATCCATTTTAGAAGTAATAGGTGTCCATTACCTATAACCATGGCCCTTGACCCATTATAACCACTATATGAACATAACTCATACCGATGGCCCTTTTACCATTATAACTTCTAGTCATGACCAATAGCATATAGATATCAATTTTAGAAGTAATAGGTGTCCATAACCTATAACCATGGCCCTTGAACCATTATAACCACTAGATGTCCATAACTCATATCGATGGCCCTTGAACCATTATAACTACTAGCCATAACCAATAGCCTAATAGATATCCATTTTACAAGTAATAGGTGTCCATAACCCATAACCATGCCCCTTGAACTTTTATAACTACTAGCCATGATAAATAGCCTATAGACATCCATTTTACAAGTAATAGGTGTCCATGACCCATAGCCATGACCCTTGAACCATTATAACCACTAGATGTCCATAACTCACACCGATGGCCCTTGAACCATTATAACTACTAGTCATGACCAATAGCCTATAGATATCCATTTTACAAGTAATAGGTGTCCATGACCCATAGCCATGACCCTTGAACCATTATATCCACTAGATGTCTATAACTCATACCGATGGCCCTTGAACCATTATAACTACTAGTCATGACCAATAGCCTATAGATATCCATTTTACAAGTAATAGGTGTCCATAACCTATAACCATGGCCCTTGAACCATAATAACCACTAGATGTCCATAACTCATACCGATGGCCCTTGAACCATTATAACTACTAGCCATGACCAATAGCCAGAAGATATCAATTTTACAAGTAATAGGTGTCCATAACCCATAACCATGACCCATGAACCGTTATAACTACTAGCCATGATCAATAGCCTATAGATATCCATTTTACAAGTAATAGGTGTCCATGACCCATAACGATGGCCCTTGAACCATTATAATCACAAGCCATGACCAATAGCCTATAGATATCCATTTTACAAGTAATAGTGTCCTTAACCCATAACCATAGCCCTTGAACCATTATAACCACAAGATGTCAATAAGTAATACCGATGGCCCTTGAACCATTATAACATCTTGTCATTACCCATAGCCTATGGATATCCATTTTACAAGTAATAGGTGTCCATTACCTATAACAATGGCCCTTGAACCGTTATAACCACTATATGAACATAACTCATACCGATGGCCCTTGAACCATTATAACTTCTAGTCATGACCAATAGCCTATAGATATCCATTTTAGAAGTAATAGGTGTCCATAACCTATAACCATGGCCCTTGAACCATTATAACCACTAGATGTCCATAACTCATATCGATGGCCCTTGAACCATTATAACTACTAGCCATGACCAATAGCCTATAGATATCCATTTTACAAGTAATAGGTGTCCATAACCCATAACCATGCCCCTTGAACCTTTATAACTACTAGCCATGATCAATAGCCTATAGACATCCATTTTACAAGTAATAGGTGTCCATGACCCATAGCCATGACCCTTTAACCATTATAACCACTAGATGTCCATAACTCACACCGATGGCCCTTGAACCATTGTAACTACTAGTCATGACCAATAGCCTATAGATATCCATTTTACAAGTAATAGGTGTCCATAACCTATAACCATGGCCCTTGAACCATAATAACCACTAGATGTCCATAACTCATACCGATGGCCCTTGAACCATTATAACTACTAGCCATGACCAATAGCCAGAAGATATCAATTTTACAAGTAATATGTGTCCATAACCCATAACCATGACCCACGAACCGTTATAACTACTAGCCATGATCAATAGCCTATAGATATCCATTTTACAAGTAATAGGTGTCCATAACCCATGACCATGGCCCTTGAACCATTATAATCACAAGCCATGACCAATAGCCTATAGATATCCATTTTACAAGTAATAGTGTCCATAACCCATAACCATAGCCCTTGAACCATAATAACCACAAGATGTCGATAAGTCATACCGATGGCCCTTGAACCATTATAATTTCTAGTCATTACCCATAGCCTATGGATATCCATTTTAGAAGTAATAGGTGTCCATTACCTATAACCATGGCCCTTGAACCATTATAACCACTATATGAACATAACTCATACCGATGGCCCTTTTACCATTATAACTTCTAGTCATGACCAATAGCATATAGATATCAATTTTAGAAGTAATAGGTGTCCATAACCTATAACCATGGCCCTTGAACCATTATAACCACTAGATGTCCATAACTCATATCGATGGCCCTTGAACCATTATAACTACTAGCCATAACCAATAGCCTAATAGATATCCATTTTACAAGTAATAGGTGTCCATAACCCATAACCATGCCCCTTGAACTTTTATAACTACTAGCCATGATAAATAGCCTATAGACATCCATTTTACAAGTAATAGGTGTCCATGACCCATAGCCATGACCCTTGAACCATTATATCCACTAGATGTCCATAACTCATACCGATGGCCCTTGAACCATTATAACTACTAGTCATGACCAATAGCCTATAGATATCCATTTTACAAGTAATAGGTGTCCATAACCTATAACCAATACCCTTGAACCATAATAACCACTAGATGTCCATAACTCATACCGATGGCCCTTGAACCATTATAACTACTAGCCATGACCAATAGCCAGAAGATATCAATTTTACAAGTAATAGGTGTCCATAACCCATAACCATGACCCATGAACCGTTATAACTACTAGCCATGATCAATAGCCTATAGATATCCATTTTACAAGTAATAGGTGTCCATAACCCATAACGATGGCCCTTGAACCATTATAATCACAAGCCATGACCAATAGCCTATAGATATCCATTTTACAAGTAATAGTGTCCTTAACCCATAACCATAGCCCTTGAACCATTATAACCACAAGATGTCAATAAGTCATACAGATGGCCCTTGAACCATTATAACATCTTGTCATTACCCATAGCCTATGGATATCCATTTTACAAGTAATAGGTGTCCATTACCTATAACAATGGCCCTTGAACCGTTATAACCACTATATGAACATAACTCATACCGATGGCCCTTGAACCATTATAACTTCTAGTCATGACCAATAGCCTATAGATATCCATTTTAGAAGTAATAGGTGTCCATAACCTATAACCATGGCCCTTGAACCATTATAACCACTAGATGTCCATAACTCATATCGATGGCCCTTGAACCATTATAACTACTAGCCATGACCAATAGCCTATAGATATCCATTTTACAAGTAATAGGTGTCCATAACCCATAACCATGCCCCTTGAACCTTTATAACTACTAGCCATGATCAATAGCCTATAGAGATCCATTTTACAAGTAATAGGTGTCCATGACCCATAGCCATGACCCTTTAACCATTATAACCACTAGATGTCCATAACTCACACCGATGGCCCTTGAACCATTATAACTACTAGTCATGACCAATAGCCTATAGATATCCATTTTACAAGTAATAGGTGTCCATAACCTATAACCATGGCCCTTGAACCATAATAACCACTAGATGTCCATAACTCATACCGATGGCCCTTGAACCATTATAACTACTAGCTATGACCAATAGCCAGAAGATATCAATTTTACAAGTAATATGTGTCCATAACCCATAACCATGACCCATGAACCGTTATAACTACTAGCCATGATCAATAGCCTATAGATATCCATTTTACAAGTAATAGGTGTCCATAACCCATGACCATGGCCCTTGAACCATTATAATCACAAGCCATGACCAATAGACTATAGATATCCATTTTACAAGTAATAATGTCCATAACCCATAACCATAGCCCTTGAACCATAATAACCACAAGATGTCGATAAGTCATACCGATGGCCGTTGAACCATTATAATTTCTAGTCATTACCCATAGCCTATGGATATCCATTTTAGAAGTAATAGGTGTCCATTACCTATAACCATGGCCCTTGAACCATTATAACCACTATATGAACATAACTCATACCGATGGCCCTTTTACCATTATAACTTCTAGTCATGACCAATAGCATATAGATATCAATTTTAGAAGTAATAGGTGTCCATAACCTATAACCATGGCCCTTGAACCATTATAACCACTAGATGTCCATAACTCATATCGATGGCCCTTGAACCATTATAACTACTAGCCATAACCAATAGCCTATAGATATCCATTTTACAAGTAATAGGTGTCCATAACCCATAACCATGCCCCTTGAACTTTTATAACTACTAGCAATGATAAATAGCCTATAGACATCCATTTTACAAGTAATAGGTGTCCATGACCCATAGCCATGACCCTTGAACCATTATAACCACTAGATGTCCATAACTCACACCGATGGCCCTTGAACCATTATAACTACTAGTCATGACCAATAGCCTATAGATATCCATTTTACAAGTAATAGGTGTCCATGACCCATAGCCATGACCCTTGAACCATTATAACCACTATATGAACATAACTCATACCGATGGCCCTTAAACCATTATAACTACTATTCATGACCAATAGCCTATAGATATCCATTTTAAAATTAATAGGTGTCCATAACCTATAACCATGGCCCTTGAACCATTATAACCACTAGATGTCCATAACTCATACCGATGGCCCTTGAACCATTATAACTACTAGCCATGACCAATAGCCAGAAGATATCAATTTTACAAGTAATAGGTGTCCATAACCCATAACCATGACCCATGAACCGTTATAACTACTAGCCATGATCAATAGCCTATAGATATCCATTTTACAAGTAATAGGTGTCCATAACCCATAACGATGGCCCTTGAACCATTATAATCACAAGCCATGACCAATAGCATATAGATATCCATTTTACAAGTAATAGTGTCCTTAACCCATAACCATAGCCCTTGAACCATTATAACCACAAGATGTCAATAAGTCATACCGATGGCCCTTGAACCATTATAACATCTTGTCATTACCCATAGCCTATGGATATCCATTTTACAAGTAATAGGTGTCCATTACCTATAACAATGGCCCTTGAACCGTTATAACCACTATATGAACATAACTCATACCGATGGCCCTTGAACCATTATAACTTCTAGTCATGACCAATAACCTATAGATATCCATTTTAGAAGTAATAGGTGTCCATAACCTATAACCATGGCCCTTGAACCATTATAACCACTAGATGTCCATAACTCATATCGATGGCCCTTGAACCATTATAACTACTAGCCATGACCAATAGCCTATAGATATCCATTTTACAAGTAATAGGTGTCCATAACCCATAACCATATAACCCATAACCAAATAACCCATAACCATATATAACCAGACTTTTTCTCTCGTTTCACACAGTTAAAGGTGCGATTTAGTGTGTGTTACCGGCGGTTTTGTGATTCCGGCGAATCTGCCCGTTGGATTTTAGTGTTATTTGGTAGGGAAGCTCGATTTTGAAGGCTTAAGGCAATGACCGAGCCTGATCATCCACCGGATAGGCCGGTGGTGATGAATCGAGAATCCAGCTCACTGACAGGTTTGCTGTCAGAAATGGCCCCTACTGATTTGAAGGTTTCTGGCCGATTAGAGGTAGAAGGAGGGCATGGTTCGGGTTGGAAAGAAGGAAGGAGTGTTGGTATGAAGGGGTCGGTGGTGCAGGGCTCGCAACCTGTGAAATCGACAGTCACTGGTGTTCGACGAAATGTTCTTCGTATGCCAAGCTTGAATGAAGGTTCGGAAATGGTGCAAGCTGGTCGAAAAGGCATGGGAAGTGATAATCCTGTGCCAATTGCTGCTTCCAAAGCAAATTGTAGTGATAGAACTATTGGATTGGATTCTGGTGTTCCCACTGTCACTCACATTTTGAAGAGATCTGATGGACCTCTGATGGGTGTGGATTGTTCTGTTGTGGGATTGCAGAAGGGTGTTCCTATTGTTGAAGTGGAGAAGAAGCTTCAACCGAGTTATAATATGAATGCAGAAATGGGGAAAATTGTTTCTTCAGTTCGTCATGTTCTTAGTAAAGTTGGGGAGGATATGAACATAGTCTATGATGATCCGGAAACTGTTAGAAGAATTCATATTATTAAGAAAGCAATCAAGAAGAAGCTGTTTGATAAGATGGTTAGCTTGGGTTTAATTGAAGAGAGTGAAGCTTCTCAAATTGTTACTTGTTTGTCATCCAAAAGTAGAAGTTTTAAGAAGATTGTTTCCTCTTATAATCCAGTGGCTAGTAAAGAGAGTGAAGCTGGAGCTGTTACACCTTCACAGAGTTTTATAAATGTCTCTACTCCTAATTGTCATCATATCTCCCCTGCACAAATTCGAAAACAGGTTAGGGCTCAGGTCCTTGAATCTGTTGAGCAAGCTAGTATTGTGGGGATGGATATTTCTGTTGATAAGAAGAGAAAGATGGTGGAGCAGAAGTTCAAGAGTTCTAAGACTGCTGTTTTAGAAGAAGAGAACTCTGATGATTCAGAAACAGAAGATGTTTATATGCATGAGATAGATCAGTTTGGTAGTGCAGTTTGTTACCCTACTCATGCTGAGGTTGGAAGTGATGTGGAGGGGTTGAACCATCATTTTTTAGCCTCTAGCAATGATGTAATAGGTAGCACAGTCATGACAACCTGTAATGCTGTTGTAAGTCCAGTTGCTTGCCAGGTTGAGACTAATACAGTTCATTACCCTATAACAGGTGATCCTGGGTTAAGTTTGGAGAAGGCTGATAACTTTGTAAAATCCCCAGGAAATAACACTGTTGTAATAGGTAATGCAGTTATTGATGCTTTAAATTCTGGTTATAGTATTTCTGGCAATGAGAGTGATGATCATACTGATATTGAAATGGAGGACAGAACTGGGAATGCTAAAGTCAACACTGTTGATGATTCCCCAGGTCGACAGTTTGATTCTAGTAAACCTTCTAATCTGTCTAATAATGGGCAGATTCCCAAGATTTCTTCTATGCCAAATGCCTGGTAGAAAACCAAAACTGGAGGCCTAACTCTTGCTGAAATGATAAAACAGGACAATGAAAGAGTTGATTTTCAAATGAATTATGTTCCTCCAGTTAGGATTGATAATGGAAAGAAGCAGATTATTATGATTGATGAGGATTTTAAATTTAAAAAAGCTAAGTTATCACTTATGCTTTATGGCCATTTTGTAGGCACTTCAATGGACTTCATTAAAGTCAATGCCAGTCTTAAAAGAATGTGGAGAGCTTATGATTTCTTGGAAGTTACTAAAAATGGAGCTGGAATTTATTTCTTCAAATTTAAAAGTGAAGAAGGTCTAAATGCAGTGTTGGAAAATGGAATTTGGCTTGTTGATAATGTGCCTTTAGTTGTAAATAAATGGGAACCTGGAATTTGCTTACAAAAAATAGAACCTTCTAAAATCTCTATATGGATTTGTATTCATGATTTACCAATTGAATTATGGTATGGCCATGGTATTGGTAAAATAGCTAGTGGAGTGGGAAGACCTTTGATCATGGATAAGATGACAAAAGAAAGATGTTTAAGCAATTCTGGCAGAATGGGTTATGCTCGGGTTCTTGTGGAGGTTGATGCTTGTGATGAACTCCCTGATGATGTTGAGTTAGTTTACCCTAACTCTGGCCCTAATCCAGGAAAAGTTGTGTCTTTGGAAGTTTCTTACAACTGGAAACCTCCTGTGTGTACCCATTGTAAGGTGTTTGGTCACTCCCACAATGCCTGTAAAGTTAGGCCAAGGACTGAAGTTGAGATACTGGCTAAAACTGGTAGTAATAATGATGGTGAACAGGTTGATGGCCAAAACTGTAATGATGAGGGATTCCAAACAGTTGGGAAAAGAAACAAAGTTGTTAATAAAGTTGTGACCTCTCGTTATCAAAACCAGAATCAACAGCCTAGACGAAGTGTGTTCACTAGATTGAATCAGGGGCAGGGCAGTGCTAATAACCAGAATGTTAGAAATCATGAAAATAATCAAAACAGGGGTAATAATAATAGGATTCAAGGTCCTAAAATTTGGGGTAATATGAGATATGCTGTGAAGAATAATAATTCTGAGATGAAGGGTAATCCTGTTAATATTGAAAAACCAGTGGCCATTTCGAAAGCCACAATTGCTCCTAAAAATGATAAATTGGTAAAGAGTGTTGAGATTTTAAAAGATGAGATTGATCCTGTTGTGACCTCTAACAAATTTGAAGTTTTGAATGAGGATGAAGAGGACTTTGATGATGGTTGGGATGAGAAGTACCATGTTTATGATTATCAAAGGGAAGATGTTATGAAATTTTTATTTGCTAAAAAGATACCGGATTTGGAAATTTTAAAAGGTTGGTCAACTGGGCAGGTTGATTTGTTTAAGGACAATTGTGCTGTACATGGTATGGATCCTGATCTTGTTTTTGATGATGTTGGTTCAGATACTAATGGTATTAATCAAGGTATGAAAGTTGATAGTACTGTTCCAGTTAAAAAGAACCTGAGTTGTGATGTAGCATCAACCTCAAAACCTGTTTAATGATGATGAAATCTGCTATTTGGAATGTTAGAGGCCTCAATAAAGCTGTTAGCCAAAATGAGGTTGCTCAATTAATTAGAGATGAAAGTTTGAGTATTTGTGCTATTATTGAAACTCATGTTAAAAAGAAAAATTTAGCATGGGTTTGTAATAGAGTGTTTGGCAATTGGAGTTGGGTTTCCAATTCTGACTTATGTACTGGTGTGACTCGAATTGTAATTGCTTGGGATCCTAATGTTGTTGATATTATGGTGATTGATCAGCATCCGCAGGCCATTCACTGTGTTTGTTAAACCTGTTATTAGGGGTCCTAGTTATTACTGCTCTTTTGTTTATGGTCATCACAGGAAACAGTTTAGACCTCAGTTATGGAATAATCTTCGAATTTTTAGCCCAACTGTTAAAGACAAAGCTTGGGTTTTAATGGGAGATTTTAACTCCATATTAAACCCTAATGAGGCTTCCTCTGGTTCCTCTAGAATGAATAGTAGTATGGTTGACTTTTCTGAATGTGTGGCTGATATTCAGGTTGATGATTTAAGTTCTTCTGGTCTTAAATTCACATGGAAGAAGAGTCCTAATAGGGATGACAGTTTATTGAAGAAGTTGGATAGAGTTATGGGGAATATGGATTTTCTTAAGGATTTTAATAATTCTTTTGTCCAGTTTTTACCATTTTTATCTTCTGATCACAGCCCGTGTATTTTAAATATACCTTCTTTTGTTAGGGCTAAACCTAAACCTTTTAAGTTCCCTAATTTTGTTGCTAAGAAGAAGGAGTTTTTGCCTATGGTTAAAAGATGTTGGAATAAGGATTTGACAGGTTTTGAAATGTACAAAGTGGTTTCTAATTTGAAAGCTTTGAAGAAACCTGTGAGGGCTCTTTTAAAAAATAATGGGCATATTCACAAAAAAGTTTGTGACTTAAAAGTAAATTTGGAGAAGGTGCAGGCTGAGATGGTCAGTAATCCTGATGACAAGAATATGAGGGATGAGGAGGTTAAATGTTTGAAGGCTTATAATGAGGCTATGATTGATGAGGAGCTGTTTTTGAAGCAAAAGTCAAAAGTTGAGTGGCTTAGGGAAGGTGATAATAATACTAAGTTCTTTCACAAAGCTGTTAAGGGAAGAATGAGCAGAAATAGAATTATGATGGTGGAGGATATGAATGGAAATGTTTTTCATGGGCATGAGGTTGCAGATCAATTTGTTAAGTATTTTGAAAGCACTTTGGGTACTTCTGCTACCATCAGTCCTATTAATGACCCTGCCAGTCTCAATATTAAAAGATTATCAGATTATAGCTCTAATCATATGAACAGGGCTGTTTCTGATGATGAGGTGAAGACTGCCTTATTTGATATTTCTGATGACAAAGCTCCAGGCCCTGATGGCTTTTCTTCTAAGTTTTATAAAGCTGCTTGGAGTGTTATTGGTGATGATATTTGTAAGGCTGTTAGACAGTTTTTCATTTCTGGAAAGTTGTTGAAAGAAGTTAATGCCACTGGTATTGCCCTTGTTCCCAAAGTCAATTCCCCAGTTAAAGTGGCTGATTTTAGACCCATTGCTTGTTGCAATGTGGTTTACAAGATTATTAGTAAAATAATTACCAACAGGATAAAGGTGGTGTTGGATGATTTAGTTGATGACAATCAAAGTGCTTTCATTCCTGGGAGGCAAATCAGTGATAACATTTTGTTATCCCAGGAATTATTGAGGGACTATCACCGTGACAAAGGTCCACCTAAGTGTGCTTTTAAGGTGGATATCCAGAAAGCTTATGACACAGTTGAATGGGAGTTTTTGAGGAACATTCTTGGTTTATTTGGGTTTAATCCTTGGTTTATTCATTTAATTATGGAATGTATTTCCTCAACTTCCTTTATGGTGAATGTGAATGGGGATTATAATGGGTTTTTTAAGGGTAAGAGAGGGTTGAGACAGGGTGACCCCATGTCTCCTTACCTGTTTACCCTTGTTATGGAAGGTTTGAATTTAATTCTTAAGAGGAAGATTGTTGAGGATGGTGGTTTTAAATATCATTGGAAATGTGATGATCTTAAAATTACTCACCTTTGTTTTGCTGATGACCTATTACTGTTTTGTAATGGTGATAGTAGGTCTGTATCTGTTATTAAGAAGGCCTTGGATGAATTTAGAGGTGTTTCTGGCCTGATTCCTAGTTTAAGTAAGAGTTCAGTTTTCTTTGGGAATGTGAAAGTGCATACTAGGAGTAATATTTCTGGGATTCTCCCTTTTACTGTGGGTAGTTTACCTGTTAGGTATTTGGGAGTCCCTTTAATATCCACTAGGCTCCATGTTAAAGATTGTAGCAGCCTTGTTGATAAAGTGAAGAGAAGGCTTTTGGATTGGAAGAATAAATCTTTATCGTTTGCTGGAAGATTACAATTGATCAAGTCTGTTTTGAGCTCTATGCAAGTTTATTGGGCTTCTTTTTTTATTCTTCCTAAAGCTATTTCTAATGATATTGAAAGACTTTTAAGGGGTTTTCTTTGGTGTTATGGTGATTTAAAGAGGGGAAGGGCTAAGGTTAAATGGGAAGACTTGTGTTTGCCCAAAAGTCATGGTGGTTTAGGGATTAAACTTTTGCATTCTTGGAATGTTTCCCTTATGACTAAGCATGTCTGGAATGTTGTTAGTAACAAGGACTCTTTATGGGTCAGCTGGCTGAATAGGACCAGGTTAAAAGACAGAAATTTTTGGTCCCTGCCTTCTCCTTCCAATGTTTGTTGGAGCTGGAGAGGTATTCTTAAGTGCAGGAATGGTATTAGGGACAGAATTGTCTACAGAATTGGTGATGGTCAAAAAACCTCTGCGTGGTTTGACAACTGGCATCAAGTTGGCCCTTTATGTAATTTTATTACATATAGGAATATTTATGAGGCAGGGTTGGGTATTGACTATAAGGTGTCTGATATTGTTGCTAATGGGGAGTGGAAGATTCCAATTGATTGGGTTAGTAAATTTCCCATGATTTTTAATTTAGTCCCTCCTTTAATCTGTAATAATATTAATGATAGAGTTTTATGGAAAGACTGTAAAGGGAAATGTGTTCCTTTCTCAGTTTCTGATGCTAGTAGAGTTGATTGTGTGGATAAGGAACCTGTTTTCTGGTCAAAATGGGTCTGGTTTAGTCAAAATATACCTAGACATGCTTTCATTTTATGGCTAGTTTTTTTGGAAAAACTCAAGACTCAGGATAAAATGTGGGGTGTTGGTGATGGAATTGATGTTAGATGTGCTTTTTGTAAGCTGGAGTTGGACACCCATGACCATTAATTCTTTGAATGCAATTTCTCCTCTACTGTTTGGGATATAATGAAGCATATGTGCAGATTAGATTTTGTCCCAAATAAATGGTCTTACTTGGTGATGAATTTGGAAAGAATACCAGTTAGTAAGTCAATCTGGAGTGTCATTCAAAGACTGGTTTTAGCTTCTACAGTTTATTATATTTGGCAGGAAAGAAATATGAGACTTTTTCATGCTAAGCATAGATCTGTGGATGATGTTTGTAAGTTGATCATTAATTCTGTTAGACTTAGATTGATTGGGCTCAATATAAGGAAGTCAAGGCAAACTTGTATGGCTGCTGATTTATGGAGTTTTGGATTGGTTGAGGATGGTGGTTTTACTAGCTTTACTGACCATGATCATGAATAATAATATTTTGAAGATGTTTATTGGAAAATTGCATAGGGATGTAATTCAGTTATTATGGGGTTTTCTTTGGATTTTATCCAGTTTTTTTGAGATTTTTTCTGGAGATTCTTATTACTTTTCTGGTATTTTCCATATTTTTTTTGGATTTTTTTGGTATTCTGATAATGGGTCTAGTATATTTCAAAGTGGCAGCAGGAAATTTCTTGATTGTCAAGTGATTTATGCTGTTTTAGAGCTGCAGAGGGGCATTATGGGTATTAACAGCCATATATTGAAGATGAAATTCTTTGTGCAGGCTTGGAACATATTTTTATATTTTTCAAGAGTTTTGGTGTTTTTTTTGGATTTTTTTAGAAGATCTGGCCCGTTGGGCCTTTATACCAACAACTACTATGGGCTGCATTGTATAAAGGGAAGTCGTAATTACTTGATTTTGTGCAATCCAAATGTGAGCTGCAGTTCTTTTGTTGTGTATTTTGCAGGTCAATTTTTTAGCATTTGGATTTTGGAGATTATTTGCTCTAGTCATGGATGCTTCAAGGCTGCTGTTTTGGAGCTCTTTGGGCAGTTGTGCAGGCATTTTAAATGCAGGATTTTGAAGTGGAAATGGAGGATTATAACCCTAATTAAAGGGGTTGGTCATAGTCAGGACAATTTCGGTCAAAGATGTGATGTGGCTAGCCCCCAAAGGGTTATTAATCCTCCATACTTGTTGTTGCAGGTTGATAAAGTGCTTGAAACTTGCAAATGGTGGCTTAAGCAATACATGAGGAAGTGCAAAACTGCAGGGTTGACTTTTCTGAAGTCAACGGCCATGCTTATTTTCTGGTACAAGTTCAACATTATGTCTTTTGATTTGATCTGTTTTGATAAAAAGGTTGCAAGTATTGCTAAGGATTGTAGTGGTATAATACATTGTTA
Organism: Calendula officinalis; assembly: GCA_963853835.1. NCBI lineage: Eukaryota > Viridiplantae > Streptophyta > Magnoliopsida > Asterales > Asteraceae > Calendula > Calendula officinalis. Next base: position 58,434,745 of record OY970825.1, read on the forward strand.
TACTATTATGGATGCAATTTTGACTTTCACTGAGTCAAAGTTTGGTCTTAATCCGTGGGTCAAACTGTATAAAATCTGGAATTTGTGGATTTTGACTTTCTGTTGGTCAAAGGCTTGTGAGGGTTTATGGTATTTATGGTCTAAGGTGATGAGTTTCGGCTGTGATGATAATTTGAAGAGGATTTTGACTTTTCTCGGGTCAAAATTGATGAAGTGTTCTTTGGTTCACTTCAAAGGAGATACTATGAGAATGTTGACTTACACTGAGTCAACATTCTGCATTTTCATCATTTCGAACTGTTTTGGTGGGAATGTCCATAGTATTGAGGCTATGTTGACTATTTTGACTTTTTGGTGGTCAATCTTATTCTCGAATTACAATGGCATTTTGAAGACTAAGATCAAAGTGAACAAGTTGAAGACAAAAGTTCATTTTAAGTGCACTTTGGATACTAATGCTGAGATATGGAGGCTTAAGAATGACTTAGGTGTTTTGTTTTTTGATGTTAAAAGATTTCTTTATAATCTTAATTTTTTTGGTATACCTAGATTAGGTTTAGACATTGGTTATAGAGTTATGCGTCTTTTGTTGGTCTTATTCCCAAAGCATGTTTTGGGTGGCAAAGTAGTTATTTTCAAGATGTGGTAGTTTTTACCCATCTGTGTTTGTAAATAACTTTCTTTTGTTGATATAATTTTTGCCGGGCATAGCCCTTTATCAAAAAAAAAAATAAATAAATAAAAAAAAAAAATAACCCATAACCATGCCCCTTGAACCTTTATAACTACTAGCCATGATCAATAGCCTATAGACATCCATTTTACAAGTAATAGGTGTCCATGACCCATAGCCATGACCCTTTAACCATTATAACCACTAGATGTCCATAACTCACACCGATGGCCCTTGAACCATTATAACTACTAGTCATGACCAATAGCCTATAGATATCCATTTTACAAGTAATAGGTGTCCATAACCTATAACCATGGCCCTTGAACCATAATAACCACTAGATGTCCATAACTCATACCGATGGCCCTTGAACCATTATAACTACTAGCCATGACCAATAGCCAGAAGATATCAATTTTACAAGTAATATGTGTCCATAACCCATAACCATGACCCATGAACCGTTATAACTACTAGCCATGATCAATAGCCTATAGATATCCATTTTACAAGTAATAGGTGTCCATAACCCATGACCATGGCCCTTGAACCATTATAATCACAAGCCATGACCAATAGCCTATAGATATCCATTTTACAAGTAATAGTGTCCATAACCCAAAACCATAGCCCTTGAACCATTATAACCACAAGATGTCGATAAGTCATACCGATGGCCCTTGAACCATTATAATTTCTAGTCATTACCCATAGCCTATGGATATCCATTTTAGAAGTAATAGGTGTCCATTACCTATAACCATGGCCCTTGAACCATTATAACCACTATATGAACATAACTCATACCGATGGCCCTTTTACCATTATAACTTCTAGTCATGACCAATAGCATATAGATATGTATTTTAGAAGTAATAGGTGTCCATAACCCATAACGATGGCCCTTGAACCATTATAATCACAAGCCATGACCAATAGCCTATAGATATCTATTTTACAAGTAATAGTGTCCTTAACCCATAACCATAGCCCTTGAACCATTATAACCACAAGATGTCAATAAGTTATACCGATGGCCCTTGAACCATTATAACATCTTGTCATTACCCATAGCCTATGGATATCCATTTTACAAGTAATAGGTGTCCATTACCTATAACAATGGCCCTTGAACCGTTATAACCACTATATGAACATAACTCATACCGATGGCCCTTGAACCATTATAACTTCTAGTCATGACCAATAGCCTATAGATATCCATTTTAGAAGTAATAGGTGTCCATAACCTATAACCATGGCCCTTGAACCATTATAACCACTAGATGTCCATAACTCATACCGATGCCCTTGAACCATTATAACTTCTAGTCATGACCAATAGCCTATAGATATCCATTTTAGAAGTAATAGGTGTCCATAACCTATAACCATGGCCCTTGAACCATTATAACTACTAGCCATGACCAATAGCCAGAAGATATCCATTTTACAAGTAATAGGTGTCCATAACCCATAACCATGACCCATGAACCGTTACAACTACTAGCCATGATCAATAGCCTATAGATATCCATTTTACAAGTAATAGGTGTCCATAACCCATAACGATGGCCCTTGAACCATTATAATCACAAGCCATGACCAATAGCCTATAGATATCTATTTTACAAGTAATAGTGTCCTTAACCCATAACCATAGCCCTTGAACCATTATAACCACAAGATGTCAATAAGTTATACCGATGGCCCTTGAACCATTATAACATCTTGTCATTACCCATAGCCTATGGATATCCATTTTACAAGTAATAGGTGTCCATAACTCATACCGATGGCCCTTGAACCATTATAACCACTAGATGTCCATTACTCATATCGATGGCCCTTGAACCATTATAACTACTAGCCATGACCAATAGCCTATAGATATCCATTTTACAAGTAATAGGTGTCCATAACCCATAACCATGACCCATGAACCGTTATAACTACTAGCCATGATTAATAGCCTATAGATATCCATTTTACAAGTAATAGGTGTCCATAACCCATAACGATGGCCCTTGAACCATTATAACCACTAGATGTCCATAACTCACACCGATGGCCCTTGAACCATTATAACTACTAGTCATGACCAATAGCCTATAGATATCCATTTTACAAGTAATAGGTGTCCATAACCTATAACCATGGCCCTTGAACCATAATAACCACTAGATGTCCATAACTCATATCGATGGCCCTTGAACCATTATAACTACTAGCCATGACCAATAGCCAGAAGATATCAATTTTACAAGTAATATGTGTCCATAACCCATAACCATGACCCATGAACCGTTATAACTACTAGCCATGATCAATAGCCTATAGATATCCATTTTACAAGTAATAGGTGTCCATAACCCATAACGATGGCCCTTGAACCATTATAATCACAAGCCATGACCAATAGCCTATAGATATCTATTTTACAAGTAATAGTGTCCTTAACCCATAACCATAGCCCTTGAACCATAATAACCACTAGATGTCCATAACTCATACCGATGGCCCTTGAACCATTATAACTTCTAGTCATGACCAATAGCCTATAGATATCCATTTTAGAAGTAATAGGTGTCCATAACCTATAACCATGGCCCTTGAACCATTATAACCACTAGATGTCCATTACTCATATCGATGGCCCTTGAACCATTATAACTACTAGCCATGACCAATAGCCTATAGATATCCATTTTACAAGTAATAGGTGTCCATAACCCATAACCATGACCCATGAACCGTTATAACTACTAGCCATGATTAATAGCCTATAGATATCCATTTTACAAGTAATAGGTGTCCATAACCCATAACGATGGCCCTTGAACCATTATAACCACTAGATGTCCATAACTCACACCGATGGCCCTTGAACCATTATAACTACTAGTCATGACCAATAGCCTATAGATATCCATTTTACAAGTAATAGGTGTCCATAACCTATAACCATGGCCCTTGAACCATAATAACCACTAGATGTCCATAACTCATACCGATGGCCCTTGAACCATTATAACTACTAGCCATGACCAATAGCCAGAAGATATCAATTTTACAAGTAATATGTGTCCATAACCCATAACCATGACCCCTTGAACCATTATAACCACAAGATGTCGATAAGTCATACCGATGGCCCTTGAACCATTATAATTTCTAGTCATTACCCATAGCCTATGGATATCCATTTTAGAAGTAATAGGTGTCCATTACCTATAACCATGGCCCTTGAACCATTATAACCACTATATGAACATAACTCATACCGATGGCCCTTTTACCATTATAACTTCTAGTCATGACCAATAGCATATAGATATGTATTTTAGAAGTAATAGGTGTCCATAACCTATAACCATGGCCCTTGAACCATTATAACCACTAGATGTCCATAACTCATATCGATGGCCCTTGAACCATTATAACTACTAGCCATAACCAATAGCCTATAGATATCCATTTTACAAATAATAGGTGTCCATGACCCATAGCCATGACCCTTGAACCATTATAACCACTAGATGTCCATAACTCACACCGATGGCCCTTGAACCATTATAACTACTAGTCATGACCAATAGCCTATAGATATCCATTTTACAAGTAATAGGTGTCCATGACCCATAGCCATGACCCTTGAACCATTATATCCACTAGATGTCCATAACTCATACCGATGGCCCTTGAACCATTATAACTACTAGTCATGACCAATAGCCTATAGATATCCATTTTACAAGTAATAGGTGTCCATAACCTATAACCATGGCCCTTGAACCATTATAACCACTAGATGTCCATAACTCATACCGATGGCCCTTAAACCATTATAACTACTAGCCATGACCAATAGCCAGAAGATATCAATTTTACAAGTAATAGGTGTCCATAACCCATAACCATGACCCATGAACCGTTACAACTACTAGCCATGATCAATAGCCTATAGATATCCATTTTACAAGTAATAGGTGTCCATAACCCATAACGATGGCCCTTGAACCATTATAATCACAAGCCATGACCTATAGCCTATAGATATCTATTTTACAAGTAATAGTGTCCTTAACCCATAACCATAGCCCTTGAACCATTATAACCACAAGATGTCAATAAGTTATACCGATGGCCCTTGAACCATTATAACATCTTGTCATTACCCATAGCCTATGGATATCCATTTTACAAGTAATAGGTGTCCATTACCTATAACAATGGCCCTTGAACCGTTATAACCACTATATGAACATAACTCATACCGATGGCCCTTGAACCATTATAACTTCTAGTCATGACCAATAGCCTATAGATATCCATTTTAGAAGTAATAGGTGTCCATAACCTATAACCATGGCCCTTGAACCATTATAACCACTAGATGTCCATTACTCATATCGATGGCCCTTGAACCATTATAACTACTAGCCATGACCAATAGCCTATAGATATCCATTTTACAAGTAATAGGTGTCCATAACCCATAACCATGACCCATGAACCGTTATAACTACTAGCCATGATTAATAGCCTATAGATATCCATTTTACAAGTAATAGGTGTCCATAACCCATAACGATGGCCCTTGAACCATTATAACCACTAGATGTCCATAACTCACACCGATGGCCCTTGAACCATTATAACTACTAGTCATGACCAATAGCCTATAGATATCCATTTTACAAGTAATAGGTGTCCATAACCTATAACCATGGCCCTTGAACCATAATAACCACTAGATGTCCATAACTCATACCGATGGCCCTTGAACCATTATAACTACTAGCCATGACCAATAGCCAGAAGATATCAATTTTACAAGTAATATGTGTCCATAACCCATAACCATGACCCCTTGAACCATTATAATCACAAGATGTCGATAAGTCATACCGATGGCCCTTGAACCATTATAATTTCTAGTCATTACCCATAGCCTATGGATATCCATTTTAGAAGTAATAGGTGTCCATTACCTATAACCATAGCCCTTGAACCATTATAACCACTATATGAACATAACTCATACCGATGGCCCTTTTACCATTATAACTTCTAGTCATGACCAATAGCATATAGATATGTATTTTAGAAGTAATAGGTGTCCATAACCTATAACCATGGCCCTTGAACCATTATAACCACTAGATGTCCATAACTCATATCGATGGCCCTTGAACCATTATAACTACTAGCCATAACCAATAGCCTATAGATATCCATTTTACAAATAATAGGTGTCCATAACCCATAACCATGCCCCTTGAACTTTTATAACTACTAGCCATGATAAATAGCCTATAGACATCCATTTTACAAGTAATAGGTGTCCATGACCCATAGCCATGACCCTTGAACCATTATAACCACTAGATGTCCATAACTCACACCGATGGCCCTTGAACCATTATAACTACTAGTCATGACCAATAGCCTATAGATATCCATTTTACAAGTAATAGGTGTCCATGACCCATAGCCATGACCCTTGAACCATTATATCCACTAGATGTCCATAACTCATACCGATGGCCCTTGAACCATTATAACTACTAGTCATGACCAATAGCCTATAGATATCCATTTTACAAGTAATAGGTGTCCATAACCTATAACCATGGCCCTTGAACCATTATAACCACTAGATGTCCATAACTCATACCGATGGCCCTTAAACCATTATAACTACTAGCCATGACCAATAGCCAGAAGATATCAATTTTACAAGTAATAGGTGTCCATAACCCATAACCATGACCCATGAACCGTTACAACTACTAGCCATGATCAATAGCCTATAGATATCCATTTTAAAAGTAATAGGTGTCCTTAACCCATAACGATGGCCCTTGAACCATTATAATCACAAGCCATGACCAATAGCCTATAGATATCTATTTTACAAGTAATAGTGTCCTTAACCCATAACCATAGCCCTTGAACCATTATAACCACAAGATGTCAATAAGTCATACCGATGGCCCTTGAACCATTATAACATCTTGTCATTACCCATAGCCTATGGATATCCATTTTACAAGTAATAGGTGTCCATTACCTATAACAATGGCCCTTGAACCGTTATAACCACTATATGAACATAACTCATACCGATGGCCCTTGAACCATTATAACTTCTAGTCATGACCAATAGCCTATAGATATCCATTTTAGAAGTAATAGGTGTCCATAACCTATAACCATGGCCCTTGAACCATTATAACCACTAGATGTCCATTACTCATATCGATGGCCCTTGAACCATTATAACTACTAGCCATGACCAATAGCCTATAGATATCCATTTTACAAGTAATAGGTGTCCATAACCCATAACCATGACCCATGAACCGTTATAACTACTAGCCATGATTAATAGCCTATAGATATCCATTTTACAAGTAATAGGTGTCCATAACCCATAACGATGGCCCTTGAACCATTATAACCACTAGATGTCCATAACTCACACCGATGGCCCTTGAACCATTATAACTACTAGTCATGACCAATAGCCTATAGATATCCATTTTACAAGTAATAGGTGTCCATAACCTATAACCATGGCCCTTGAACCATAATAACCACTAGATGTCCATAACTCATACCGATGGCCCTTGAACCATTATAACTACTAGCCATGACCAATAGCCAGAAGATATCAATTTTACAAGTAATATGTGTCCATAACCCATAACCATGACCCATGAACCGTTATAACTACTAGCCATGATCAATAGCCTATAGATATCCATTTTACAAGTAATAGGTGTCCATAACCCATGAACATGGCCCTTGAACCATTATAATCACAAGCCATGACCAATAGCCTATAGATATCCATTTTACAAGTAATAGTGTCCATAACCCATAACCATAGCCCTTGAACCATTATAACCACAAGATGTCGATAAGTCATACCGATGGCCCTTGAACCATTATAATTTCTAGTCATTACCCATAGCCTATGGATATCCATTTTAGTAGTAATAGGTGTCCATTACCTATAACCATGGCCCTTGAACCATTATAACCACTATATGAACATAACTCATACCGATGGCCCTTTTACCATTATAACTTCTAGTCATGACCAATAGCATATAGATATGTATTTTAGAAGTAATAGGTGTCCATAACCTATAACCATGGCCCTTGAACCATTATAACCACTAGATGTCCATAACTCATATCGATGGCCCTTGAACCATTATAACTACTAGCCATAACCAATAGCCTATAGATATCCATTTTACAAATAATAGGTGTCCATAACCCATAACCATGCCCCTTGAACTTTTATAACTACTAGCCATGATAAATAGCCTATAGACATCCATTTTACAAGTAATAGGTGTCCATGACCCATAGCCATGACCCTTGAACCATTATAACCACTAGATGTCCATAACTCACACCGATGGCCCTTGAACCATTATAACTACTAGTCATGACCAATAGCCTATAGATATCCATTTTACAAGTAATAGGTGTCCATGACCCATAGCCATGACCCTTGAACCATTATATCCACTAGATGTCCATAACTCATACCGATGGCCCTTGAACCATTATAACTACTAGTCATGACCAATAGCCTATAGATATCCATTTTACAAGTAATAGGTGTCCATAACCTATAACCATGGCCCTTGAACCATTATAACCACTAGATGTCCATAACTCATACCGATGGCCCTTAAACCATTATAACTACTAGCCATGACCAATAGCCAGAAGATATCAATTTTACAAGTAATAGGTGTCCATAACCCATAACCATGACCCATGAACCGTTACAACTACTAGCCATGATCAATAGCCTATAGATATCCATTTTACAAGTAATAGGTGTCCATAACCCATAACGATGGCCCTTGAACCATTATAATCACAAGCCATGACCAATAGCCTATAGATATCTATTTTACAAGTAATAGTGTCCTTAACCCATAACCATAGCCCTTGAACCATTATAACCACAAGATGTCAATAAGTTATACCGATGGCCCTTGAACCATTATAACATCTTGTCATTACCCATAGCCTATGGATATCCATTTTACAAGTAATAGGTGTCCATTACCTATAACAATGGCCCTTGAACCGTTATAACCACTATATGAACATAACTCATACCGATGGCCCTTGAACCATTATAACTTCTAGTCATGACCAATAGCCTATAGATATCCATTTTAGAAGTAATAGGTGTCCATAACCTATAACCATGGCCCTTGAACCATTATAACCACTAGATGTCCATAACTCATATCGATGGCCCTTGAACCATTATAACTACTAGCCATGACCAATAGCCTATAGATATCCATTTTACAAGTAATAGGTGTCCATAACCCATAACCATGCATCTTGAACCTTTATAACTACTAGCCATGATCAATAGCCTATAGACATCCATTTTACAAGTAATAGGTGTCCATGACCCATAGCCATGACCCTTTAACCATTATAACCACTAGATGTCCATAACTCACACCGATGGCCCTTGAACCATTATAACTACTAGTCATGACCAATAGCCTATAGATATCCATTTTACAAGTAATAGGCGTCCATAACCTATAACCATGGCCCTTGAACCATAATAACCACTAGATGTCCATAACTCATACCGATGGCCCTTGAACCATTATAACTACTAGCCATGACCAATAGCCAGAAGATATCAATTTTACAAGTAATATGTGTCCATAACCCATAACCATGACCCATGAACCGTTATAACTACTAGCCATGATCAATAGCCTATAGATATCCATTTTACAAGTAATAGGTGTCCATAACCCATGACCATGGCCCTTGAACCATTATAATCACAAGCCATGACCAATAGCCTATAGATATCCATTTTACAAGTAATAGTGTCCATAACCCATAACCATAGCCCTTGAACCATTATAACCACAAGATGTCGATAAGTCATACCGATGGCCCTTGAACCATTATAATTTCTAGTCATTACCCATAGCCTATGGATATCCATTTTAGAAGTAATAGGTGTCCATTACCTATAACCATGGCCCTTGAACCATTATAACCACTATATGAACATAACTCATACCGATGGCCCTTTTACCATTATAACTTCTAGTCATGACCAATAGCATATAGATATCAATTTTAGAAGTAATAGGTGTCCATAACCTATAACCATGGCCCTTGAACCATTATAACCACTAGATGTCCATAACTCATATCGATGGCCCTTGAACCATTATAACTACTAGCCATAACCAATAGCCTATAGATATCCATTTTACAAGTAATAGGTGTCCATAACCCATAACCATGCCCCTTGAACTTTTATAACTACTAGCCATGATAAATAGCCTATAGACATCCATTTTACAAGTAATAGGTGTCCATGACCCATAGCCATGACCCTTGAACCATTATAACCACTAGATGTCCATAACTCACACCGATGGCCCTTGAACCATTATAACTACTAGTCATGACCAATAGCCCATAGATATCCATTTTACAAGTAATAGGTGTCCATGACCCATAGCCATGACCCTTGAACCATTATATCCACTAGATGTCCATAACTCATACCGATGGCCCTTGAACCATTATAACTACTATTCATGACCAATAGCCTATAGATATCGATTTTAAAATTAATAGGTGTCCATAACCTATAACCATGGCCCTTGAACCATTATAACCACTAGATGTCCATAACTCATACCGATGGCCCTTGAACCATTATAACTACTAGCCATGACCAATAGCCAGAAGATATCAATTTTACAAGTAATAGGTGTCCATAACCCATAACCATGACCCATGAACCGTTATAACTACTAGCCATGATCAATAGCCTATAGATATCCATTTTACAAGTAATAGGTGTCCATAACCCATAACGATGGCCCTTGAACCATTATAATCACAAGCCATGACCAATAGCCTATAGATATCCATTTTACAAGTAATAGTGTCCTTAACCCATAACCATAGCCCTTGAACCATTATAACCACAAGATGTCAATAAGTCATACCGATGGCCCTTGAACCATTATAACATCTTGTCATTACCCATAGACTATGGATATCCATTTTACAAGTAATAGGTGTCCATTACCTATAACAATGGCCCTTGAACCGTTATAACCACTATATGAACATAACTCATACCGATGGCCCTTGAACCATTATAACTTCTAGTCATGACCAATAGCCTATAGATATCCATTTTAGAAGTAATAGGTGTCCATAACCTATAACCATGGCCCTTGAACCATTATAACCACTAGATGTCCATTACTCATATCGATGGCCCTTGAACCATTATAACTACTAGCCATGACCAATAGCCTATAGATATCCATTTTACAAGTAATAGGTGTCCATAACCCATAACCATGACCCATGAACCGTTATAACTACTAGCCATGATCAATAGCCTATAGATATCCATTTTACAAGTAATAGGTGTCCATAACCCATAACGATGGCCCTTGAACCATTATAATCACAAGCCATGATCAATAGCCTATAGATATCAATTTTACAAGTAATAGTGTCCTTAACCCATAACCATAGCCCTTGAACCATTATAACCACAAGATGTCAATAAGTCATACCGATGGCCCTTGAACCATTATAACATCTTGTCATTACCCATAGCCTATGGATATCCATTTTACAAGTAATAGGTGTCCATTACCTATGACAATGGCCCTTGAACCGTTATAACCACTATATGAACATAACTCATACCGATGGCCCTTGAACCATTATAACTTCTAGTCATGACCAATAGCCTATAGATATCCATTTTAGAAGTAATAGGTGTCCATAACCTATAACCATGGCCCTTGAACCATTATAACCACTAGATGTCCATAACTCATATCGATGGCCCTTGAACCATTATAACTACTAGCCATGACCAATAGCCTATAGATATCCATTTTACAAGTAATAGGTGTCCATAACCCATAACCATGCATCTTGAACCTTTATAACTACTAGCCATGATCAATAGCCTATAGACATCCATTTTACAAGTAATAGGTGTCCATTACCTATAACAATGGCCCTTGAACCGTTATAACCACTATATGAACATAACTCATACCGATGGCCCTTGAACCATTATAACTTCTAGTCATGACCAATAGCCTATAGATATCCATTTTAGAAGTAATAGGTGTCCATAACCTATAACCATGGCCCTTGAACCATTATAACCACTAGATGTCCATAACTCATACCGATGGCCCTTGAACCATTATAACTACTAGCCATGACCAATAGCCAGAAGATATCAATTTTACAAGTAATAGGTGTCCATAACCCATAACCATGACCCATGAACCGTTACAACTACTAGCCATGATCAATAGCCTATAGATATCCATTTTACAAGTAATAGGTGTCCATAACCCATAACGATGGCCCTTGAACCATTATAATCACAAGCCATGACCAATAGCCTATAGATATCTATTTTACAAGTAATAGTGTCCTTAACCCATAACCATAGCCCTTGAACCATTATAACCACAAGATGTCAATAAGTTATACCGATGGCCCTTGAACCATTATAACATCTTGTCATTACCCATAGCCTATGGATATCCATTTTACAAGTAATAGGTGTCCATTACCTATAACAATGGCCCTTGAACCGTTATAACCACTATATGAACATAACTCATACCGATGGCCCTTGAACCATTATAACTTCTAGTCATGACCAATAGCCTATAGATATCCATTTTAGAAGTAATAGGTGTCCATAACCTATAACCATGGCCCTTGAACCATTATAACCACTAGATGTCCATAACTCATATCGATGGCCCTTGAACCATTATAACTACTAGCCATGACCAATAGCCTATAGATATCCATTTTACAAGTAATAGGTGTCCATAACCCATAACCATGCATCTTGAACCTTTATAACTACTAGCCATGATCAATAGCCTATAGACATCCATTTTACAAGTAATAGGTGTCCATGACCCATAGCCATGACCCTTTAACCATTATAACCACTAGATGTCCATAACTCACACCGATGGCCCTTGAACCATTATAACTACTAGTCATGACCAATAGCCTATAGATATCCATTTTACAAGTAATAGGCGTCCATAACCTATAACCATGGCCCTTGAACCATAATAACCACTAGATGTCCATAACTCATACCGATGGCCCTTGAACCATTATAACTACTAGCCATGACCAATAGCCAGAAGATATCAATTTTACAAGTAATATGTGTCCATAACCCATAACCATGACCCATGAACCGTTATAACTACTAGCCATGATCAATAGCCTATAGATATCCATTTTACAAGTAATAGGTGTCCATAACCCATGACCATGGCCCTTGAACCATTATAATCACAAGCCATGACCAATAGCCTATAGATATCCATTTTACAAGTAATAGTGTCCATAACCCATAACCATAGCCCTTGAACCATTATAACCACAAGATGTCGATAAGTCATACCGATGGCCCTTGAACCATTATAATTTCTAGTCATTACCCATAGCCTATGGATATCCATTTTAGAAGAAATAGGTGTCCATTACCTATAACCATGGCCCTTGAACCATTATAACCACTATATGAACATAACTCATACCGATGGCCCTTTTACCATTATAACTTCTAGTCATGACCAATAGCATATAGATATCAATTTTAGAAGTAATAGGTGTCCATAACCTATAACCATGGCCCTTGAACCATTATAACCACTAGATGTCCATAACTCATATCGATGGCCCTTGAACCATTATAACTACTAGCCATAACCAATAGCCTATAGATATCCATTTTACAAGTAATAGGTGTCCATAACCCATAACCATGCCCCTTGAACTTTTATAACTACTAGCCATGATAAATAGCCTATAGACATCCATTTTACAAGTAATAGGTGTCCATGACCCATAGCCATGACCCTTGAACCATTATAACCACTAGATGTCCATAACTCACACCGATGGCCCTTGAACCATTATAACTACTAGTCATGACCAATAGCCCATAGATATCCATTTTACAAGTAATAGGTGTCCATGACCCATAGCCATGACCCTTGAACCATTATATCCACTAGATGTCCATAACTCATACCGATGGCCCTTGAACCATTATAACTACTATTCATGACCAATAGCCTATAGATATCGATTTTAAAATTAATAGGTGTCCATAACCTATAACCATGGCCCTTGAACCATTATAACCACTAGATGTCCATAACTCATACCGATGGCCCTTGAACCATTATAACTACTAGCCATGACCAATAGCCAGAAGATATCAATTTTACAAGTAATAGGTGTCCATAACCCATAACCATGACCCATGAACCGTTATAACTACTAGCCATGATCAATAGCCTATAGATATCCATTTTACAAGTAATAGGTGTCCATAACCCATAACGATGGCCCTTGAACCATTATAATCACAAGCCATGACCAATAGCCTATAGATATCCATTTTACAAGTAATAGTGTCCTTAACCCATAACCATAGCCCTTGAACCATTATAACCACAAGATGTCAATAAGTCATACCGATGGCCCTTGAACCATTATAACATCTTGTCATTACCCATAGACTATGGATATCCATTTTACAAGTAATAGGTGTCCATTACCTATAACAATGGCCCTTGAACCGTTATAACCACTATATGAACATAACTCATACCGATGGCCCTTGAACCATTATAACTTCTAGTCATGACCAATAGCCTATAGATATCCATTTTAGAAGTAATAGGTGTCCATAACCTATAACCATGGCCCTTGAACCATTATAACCACTAGATGTCCATTACTCATATCGATGGCCCTTGAACCATTATAACTACTAGCCATGACCAATAGCCTATAGATATCCATTTTACAAGTAATAGGTGTCCATAACCCATAACCATGACCCATGAACCGTTATAACTACTAGCCATGATCAATAGCCTATAGATATCCATTTTACAAGTAATAGGTGTCCATAACCCATAACGATGGCCCTTGAACCATTATAATCACAAGCCATGATCAATAGCCTATAGATATCAATTTTACAAGTAATAGTGTCCTTAACCCATAACCATAGCCCTTGAACCATTATAACCACAAGATGTCAATAAGTCATACCGATGGCCCTTGAACCATTATAACATCTTGTCATTACCCATAGCCTATGGATATCCATTTTACAAGTAATAGGTGTCCATTACCTATGACAATGGCCCTTGAACCGTTATAACCACTATATGAACATAACTCATACCGATGGCCCTTGAACCATTATAACTTCTAGTCATGACCAATAGCCTATAGATATCCATTTTAGAAGTAATAGGTGTCCATAACCTATAACCATGGCCCTTGAACCATTATAACCACTAGATGTCCATAACTCATATCGATGGCCCTTGAACCATTATAACTACTAGCCATGACCAATAGCCTATAGATATCCATTTTACAAGTAATAGGTGTCCATAACCCATAACCATGCATCTTGAACCTTTATAACTACTAGCCATGATCAATAGCCTATAGACATCCATTTTACAAGTAATAGGTGTCCATGACCCATAGCCATGACCCTTTAACCATTATAACCACTAGATGTCCATAACTCACACCGATGACCCTTGAACCATTATAACTACTAGTCATGACCAATAGCCTATAGATATCCATTTTACAAGTAATAGGTGTCCATAACCTTTAACCATGGCCCTTGAACCATAATAACCACTAGATGTCCATAACTCATACCGATGGCCCTTGAACCATTATAACTACTAGCCATGACCAATAGCCAGAAGATATCAATTTTACAAGTAATATGTGTCCATAACCCATAACCATGACCCATGAACCGTTATAACTACTAGCCATGATCAATAGCCTATAGATATCCATTTTACAAGTAATAGGTGTCCATAACCCATGACCATGGCCCTTGAACCATTATAATCACAAGCCATGACCAATAGCCTATAGATATCCATTTTACAAGTAATAGTGTCCATAACCCATAACCATAGCCCTTGAACCATTATAACCACAAGATGTCGATAAGTCATACCGATGGCCCTTGAACCATTATAATTCCTAGTCATTACCCATAGCCTATGGATATCCATTTTAGAAGTAATAGGTGTCCATTACCTATAACCATGGCCCTTGAACCATTATAACCACTATATGAACATAACTCATACCGATGGCCCTTGAACCATTATAATCACAAGCCATGACCAATACCCTATAGATATCCATTTTACAAGTAATAGGTGTCCATAACCCATAACCATAGCCCTTGAACCATTATAACCACAAGATGTCGATAAGTCATACCGATGGCCCTTGAACCATTATAATTTCTAGTCATTACCCATAGCCTATGGATATCCATTTTAGAAGTAATAGGTGTCCATAACCCATAACCATGCCCCTTGAACCTTTATAACTACTAGCCATGATAAATAGCCTATAGACATCCATTTTACAACTAATAGGTGTCCATGACCCATAGCCATGACCCTTGAACCATTATAACCACTAGATGTCCATAACTCACACCGATGGCCCTTGAACCATTATAACTACGAGTCATTACCCATAGCCTATGGATATCCATTTTAGAAGTAATAGATGTCCATTGAACCATGCCCGTTCAACCATTATAACCACTATATGAACATAACTCATACCGATGGCCCTTTTACCATTATAACTTCTAGTCATGACCAATAGCATATAGATATCAATTTTAGAAGCAATAGGTGTCCATAACCTATAACCATGACCCTTGAACCATTATAACCACTAGATGTCCATAACTCATACCGATGGCCCTTGAACCATTATAACTACTAGCCATGACCAATAGCCAGAAGATATCAATTTTACAAGTAATATGTGTCCATAACCCATAACCGTGACCCATGAACCGTTATAACTACTAGCCATGATCAATAGCCTATAGATATCCATTTTACAAGTAATAGGTGTCCATAACCCATGACCATGGCCCTTGAACCATTATAATCACAAGCCATGACCAATAGCCTATAGATATCCATTTTACAATTAATAGTGTCCATAACCCATAACCATAGCCCTTGAACCATTATAACCACAAGATGTCGATAAGTCATACCGATGGCCCTTGAACCATTATAATTTCTAGTCATTACCCATAGCCTATGGATATCCATTTTAGAAGTAATAGGTGTCCATAACCCATAACCATGCCCCTTGAACCTTTATAACTACTAGCCATGATAAATAGCCTATAGACATCCATTTTACAAGTAATAGGTGTCCATGACCCATAGCCATGACCCTTGAACCATTATAACCACTAGATGTCCATAACTCACACCGATGGCCCTTGAACCATTATAACTACTAGTCATGACCAATAGCCTATAGATATCCCTTTTACAAGTAATAGGTGTCCATGACCCATAGCCATGACCCTTGAACCATTATATCCACTAGATGTCCATAACTCATACCGATGGCCCTTGAACCATTATAACTACTAGTCATGACCAATAGCCTATAGATATCCATTTTACAACTAATAGGTGTCCGTAACCTATAACCATGGCCCTTGAACCATAATAACCACTAGATGTCCATAACTCATACCGATGGCCCTTGAACCATTATAACTACTAGCCATGACCAATAGCCAGAAGATATCAATTTTACAAGTAATATGTGTCCATAACCCATAACCATGACCCATGAACCGTTATAACTACTAGCCATGATCAATAGCCTATAGATATCCATTTTACAAGTAATAGGTGTCCATAACGCATGACCATGGCCCTTGAACCATTATAATCACAAGCCATGACCAATAGCCTATAGATATCCATTTTACAAGTAATAGTGTCCATAACCCATAACCATAGCCCTTGAACCATTATAACCACAAGATGTCGATAAGTCATACCGATGACCCTTGAACCATTATAATTTCTAGTCATTACCCATAGCCTATGGATATCCATTTTAGAAGTAATAGTTGTCCATTACCTATAACCATGGCCCTTGAACCATTATAACCACTATATGAACATAATTCATACCGATGGCCCTTTTACCATTATAACTTCTAGTCATGACCAATAGCATATAGATATCAATTTTAGAAGTAATAGGTGTCCATAACCTATAACCATGGCCCTTGAACCATTATAACCACTAGATGTCCATAACTCATATCGATGGCCCTTGAACCATTATAACTACTAGCCATAACCAATAGCCTATAGATATCCATTTTACAAGTAATAGGTGTCCATAACCCATAACCATGCCCCTTGAACCTTTATAACTACTAGCCATGATAAATAGCCTATAGACATCCATTTTACAAGTAATAGGTGTCCATGACCCATAGCCATGACCCTTGAACCATTATAACCACTAGATGTCCATAACTCACACCGATGGCCCTTGAACCATTATAACTACTAGTCATGACCAATAGCCTATAGATATCCATTTTACAAGTAATAGGTGTCCATGACCCATAGCCATGACCCTTGAACCATTATATCCACTAGATGTCCATAACTCATACCGATGGCCCTTGAACCATTATAACTACTAGTCATGACCAATAGCCTATAGATATCCATTTTACAAGTAATAGGTGTCCATAACCTATAACCATGGCCCTTGAACCATTATAACCACTAGATGTCCATAACTCATACCGATGGCCCTTGAACCATTATAACTACTAGCCATGACCAATAGCCAGAAGATATCAATTTTACAAGTAATATGTGTCCATAACCCATAACCATGACCCATGAACTGTTATAACTACTAGCCATGATCAATAGCCTATAGATATCCATTTTACAAGTAATAGTGTCCATAACCCATGACCATGGCCCTTGAACCATTATAATCACAAGCCATGACCAATAGCCTATAGATATCCATTTTACAAGTAATAGTGTCCATAACCCATAACCATAGCCCTTGAACCATTATAACCACAAGATGTCGATAAGTCATACCGATGGCCCTTGAACCATTATAATTTCTAGTCGTTACCCATAGCCTATGGATATCCATTTTAGAAGTAATAGGTGTCCATAACCCATAACCATGCCCCTTGAACCTTTACAACTACTAGCCATGATAAATAGCCTACAGACATCCATTTTACAAGTAATAGGTGTCCATGACCCATAGCCATGACCCTTGAACCATTATAACCACTAGATGTCCATAACTCACACCGATGGCCCTTGAACCATTATAACTACTAGTCATGACCAATAGCCTATAGATATCCCTTTTACAAGTAATAGGTGTCCATGACCCATAGCCATGACCCTTGAACCATTATATCCACTAGATGTCCATAACTCATACCGATGGCCCTTGAACCATTATAACTACTAGTCATGACCAATAGCCTATAGATATCCATTTTACAAGTAATAGGTGTCCGTAACCCATAGCCATGACCCTTGAACCATTATATCCACTAGATGTCCATAACTCATACCGATGGCCCTTGAACCATTATAACTACTAGTCATGACCAATAGCCTATAGATATCCATTTTACAAGTAATAGGTGTCCATAACCTATAACCATGGCCCTTGAACCATTATAACCACTAGATGTCCATAACTCATACCGATGGCCCTTGAACCATTATAACTACTAGCCATGACCAATAGCCAGAAGATATCAATTTTACAAGTAATATGTGTCCATAACCCATAACCATGACCCATGAACTGTTATAACTACTAGCCATGATCAATAGCCTATAGATATCCATTTTACAAGTAATAGTGTCCATAACCCATGACCATGGCCCTTGAACCATTATAATCACAAGCCATGACCAATAGCCTATAGATATCCATTTTACAAGTAATAGTGTCCATAACCCATAACCATAGCCCTTGAACCATTATAACCACAAGATGTCGATAAGTCATACCGATGGCCCTTGAACCATTATAATTTCTAGTCGTTACCCATAGCCTATGGATATCCATTTTAGAAGTAATAGGTGTCCATAACCCATAACCATGCCCCTTGAACCTTTACAACTACTAGCCATGATAAATAGCCTACAGACATCCATTTTACAAGTAATAGGTGTCCATGACCCATAGCCATGACCCTTGAACCATTATAACCACTAGATGTCCATAACTCACACCGATGGCCCTTGAACCATTATAACTACTAGTCATGACCAATAGCCTATAGATATCCCTTTTACAAGTAATAGGTGTCCATGACCCATAGCCATGACCCTTGAACCATTATATCCACTAGATGTCCATAACTCATACCGATGGCCCTTGAACCATTATAACTACTAGTCATGACCAATAGCCTATAGATATCCATTTTACAACTAATAGGTGTCCGTAACCTATAACCATGGCCCTTGAACCATAATAACCACTAGATGTCCATAACTCATACCGATGGCCCTTGAACCATTATAACTACTAGCCATGACCAATAGCCAGAAGATATCAATTTTACAAGTAATATGTGTCCATAACCCATAACCATGACCCATGAACCGTTATAACTACTAGCCATGATCAATAGCCTATAGATATCCATTTTACAAGTAATAGGTGTCCATAACCCATGACCATGGCCCTTGAACCATTATAATCACAAGCCATGACCAATAGCCTATAGATATCCATTTTACAAGTAATAGTGTCCATAACCCGTAACCATAGCCCTTGGACCATTATAACCACAAGATGTCGATAAGTCATACCGATGGCCCTTGAACCATTATAATTTCTAGTCATTACCCATAGCCTATGGATATCCATTTTAGAAGTAATAGGTGTCCATTACCTATAACCATGGCCCTTGAACCATTATAACCACTATATGAACATAACTCATACCGATGGCCCTTTTACCATTATAACTTCTAGTCATGACCAGTAGCATATAGATATCAAATTTAGAAGTAATAGTTGTCCATAACCTATAACCATGGCCCTTGAACCATTATAACCACTAGATGTCAATAACTCATATCGATGGCCCTTGAACCATTATGACTACTAGCCATAACCAATAGCCTATAGATATCCATTTTACAAGTAATAGGTGTCCATAACCCATAACCATGCCCCTTGAACCTTTATAACTACTAGCCATGATAAATAGCCTATAGACATCCATTTTACAAGTAATAGGTGTCCATGACCCATAGCCATGACCCTTGAACCATTATAACCACTAGATGTCCATAACTCACACCGATGGCCCTTGAACCATTATAACTACTAGTCATGACCAATAGCCTATAGATATCCATTTTACAAGTAATAGATATCCATGACCCATAGCCATGACCCTTGAACCATTATATCCACTAGATGTCCATAACTCATACCGATGGCCCTTGAACCATTATAACTACTAGACATGACCAATAGCCTATAGATATCCATTTTACAAGTAATAGGTGTCCATAACCTATAACCATGGCCCTTGAACCATTATAACCACTAGATGTCCATAACTCATACCGATGGCCCTTGAACCACTATAACTACTAGCCATGACCAATAGCCAGAAGATATCAATTTTACAAGTAATATGTGTCCATAACCCATAACCATGACCCATGAACCGTTATAACTACTAGCCATGATCAATAGCCTTTAGATATCCATTTTACAAGTAATAGGTGTCCATAACCCATGACCATGGCCCTTGAACCATTATAATCACAAGCATGACCAATAGCCTATAGATATCCATTTTACAAGTAATAGTGTCCATAACCCATAACCATAGCCCTTGGACCATTATAACCACAAGATGTCGATAAGTCATACCGATGGCCCTTGAACCATTATAATTTCTAGTCATTACCCATAGCCTATGGATATCCATTTTAGAAGTAATAGGTGTCCATTACCTATAACCATGGCCCTTGAACCATTATAACCACTATATGAACATAACTCATACCGATGGCCCTTTTACCATTATAACTTCTAGTCATGACCAATAGCATATAGATATCAAATTTAGAAGTAATAGGTGTCCATAACCTATAACCATGGCCCTTGAACCATTATAACCACTAGATGTCCATAACTCATATCGATGGCCCTTGAACCATTATGACTACTAGCCATAACCAATAGCCTATAGATATCCATTTTACAAGTAATAGGTGTCCATAACCCATAACCATGCCCCTTGAACCTTTATAACTACTAGCCATGATAAATAGCCTATAGACATCCATTTTACAAGTAATAGGTGTCCATGACCCATAGCCATGACCCTTGAACCATTATAACCACTAGATGTCCATAACTCACACCGATGGCCCTTGAACCATTATAACTACTAGTCATGACCAATAGCCTATAGATATCCATTTTACAAGTAATAGGTGTCCATGACCCATAGCCATGACCCTTGAACCATTATATCCACTAGATGTCCATAACTCATACCGATGGCCCTTGAACCATTATAACTACTAGACATGACCAATAGCCTATAGATATCCATTTTACAAGTAATAGGTGTCCATAACCTATAACCATGGCCCTTGAACCATTATAACCACTAGATGTCCATAACTCATACCGATGGCCCTTGAACCACTATAACTACTAGCCATGACCAATAGCCAGAAGATATCAATTTTACAAGTAATATGTGTCCATAACCCATAACCATGACCCATGAACCGTTATAACTACTAGCCATGATCAATAGCCTATAGATATCCATTTTACAAGTAATAGGTGTCCATAACCCATGACCATGGCCCTTGAACCATTATAATCACAAGCCATGACCAATAGCCTATAGATATCCATTTTACAAGTAATAGTGTCCATAACCCGTAACCATAGCCCTTGGACCATTATAACCACAAGATGTCGATAAGTCATACCGATGGCCCTTGAACCATTATAATTTCTAGTCATTACCCATAGCCTATGGATATCCATTTTAGAAGTAATAGGTGTCCATTACCTATAACCATGGCCCTTGAACCATTATAACCACTATATGAACATAACTCATACCGATGGCCCTTTTACCATTATAACTTCTAGTCATGACCAATAGCATATAGATATCAAATTTAGAAGTAATAGGTGTCCATAACCTATAACCATGGCCCTTGAACCATTATAACCACTAGATGTCCATAACTCATATCGATGGCCCTTGAACCATTATAACTACTAGCCATAACCAATAGCCTATAGATATCCATTTTACAAGTAATAGGTGTCCATAACCCATAACCATGCCCCTTGAACCTTTATAACTACTAGCCATGATAAATAGCCTATAGACATCCATTTTACAAGTAATAGGTGTCCATGACCCATAGCCATGACCCTTGAACCATTATAACCACTAGATGTCCATAACTCACACCGATGGCCCTTGAACCATTATAACTACTAGTCATGACCAATAGCCTATAGATATCCATTTTACAAGTAATAGGTGTCCATGACCCATAGCCATGACCCTTGAACCATTATATCCACTAGATGTCCATAACTCATACCGATGGCCCTTGAACCATTATAACTACTAGTCATGACCAATAGCCTATATATATCCATTTTACAAGTAATAGGTGTCCATAACCTATAACCATGGCCCTTGAACCATTATAACCACTAGATGTCCATAACTCATACCGATGGCCCTTGAACCATTATAACTACTAGCCATGACCAATAGCCAGAAGATATCAATTTTACAAGTAATATGTGTCCATAACCCATAACCATGACCCATGAACCGTTATAACTACTAGCCATGATCAATAGCCTATAGATATCCATTTTACAAGTAATAGGTGTCCATAACCCATGACCATGGCCCTTGGACCATTATAATCACAAGCCATGACCAATAGCCTATAGATATCCATTTTACAAGTAATAGTGTCCATAACCCATAACCATAGCTCTTGGACCATTATAACCACAAGATGTCGATAAGTCATACCGATGGCCCTTGAACCATTATAATTTCTAGTCATTACCCATAGCCTATGGATACCCATTTTAGAAGTAATAGGTGTCCATTACCTATAACCATGGCCCTTGAACCATTATAACCACTATATGAACATAACTCATACCGATGGCCCTTTTACCATTATAACTTCTAGTCATGACCAATAGCATATAGATATCAAATTTAGAAGTAATAGGTGTCCATAACCTATAACCATGGCCCTTGAACCATTATAACCACTAGATTTCCATAACTCATATCGATGGCCCTTGAACCATTATGACTACTAGCCATAACCAATAGCCTATAGATATCCATTTTACAAGTAATAGGTGTCCATAACCCATAACCATGCCCCTTGAACCTTTATAACTACTAGCCATGATAAATAGCCTATAGACATCCATTTTACAAGTAATAGGTGTCCATGACCCATAGCCATGATCCTTGAACCATTATAACCACTAGATGTCCATAACTCACACCGATGGCCCTTGAACCATTATAACTACTAGTCATGACCAATAGCCTATAGATATCCATTTTACAAGTAATAGGTGTCCATGACCCATAGCCATGACCCTTGAACCATTATATCCACTAGATGTCCATAACTCATACCGATGGCCCTTGAACCATTATAACTACTAGACATGACCAATAGCCTATAGATATCCATTTTACAAGTAATAGGTGTCCATAACCTATAACCATGGCCCTTGAACCATTATAACCACTAGATGTCCATAACTCATACCGATGGCCCTTGAACCATTATAACTACTAGCCATGACCAATAGCCAGAAGATATCAATTTTACAAGTAATATGTGTCCATAACCCATAACCATGACCCATGAACCGTTATAACTACTAGCCATGATCAATAGCCTATAGATATCCATTTTACAAGTAATAGGTGTCCATAACCCATGACCATGGCCCTTGGACCATTATAATCACAAGCCATGACCAATAGCCTATAGATATCCATTTTACAAGTAATAGTGTCCATAACCCATAACCATAGCCCTTGGACCATTATAACCACAAGATGTCGATAAGTCATACCGATGGCCCTTGAACCATTATAATTTCTAGTCATTACCCATAGCCTATGGATATCCATTTTAGAAGTAATAGGTGTCCATTACCTATAACCATGGCCCTTGAACCATTATAACCACTATATGAACATAACTCATACCGATGGCCCTTTTACCATTATAACTTCTAGTCATGACCAATAGCATATAGATATCAAATTTAGAAGTAATAGGTGTCCATAACCTATAACCATGGCCCTTGAACCATTATAACCACTAGATGTCCATAACTCATATCGATGGCCCTTGAACCATTATGACTACTAGCCATAACCAATAGCCTATAGATATCCATTTTACAAGTAATAGGTGTCCATAACCCATAACCATGCCCCTTGAACCTTTATAACTACTAGCCATGATAAATAGCCTATAGACATCCATTTTACAAGTAATAGGTGTCCATGACCCATAGCCATGATCCTTGAACCATTATAACCACTAGATGTCCATAACTCACACCGATGGCCCTTGAACCATTATAACTACTAGTCATGACCAATAGCCTATAGATATCCATTTTACAAGTAATAGGTGTCCATGACCCATAGCCATGACCCTTGAACCATTATATCCACTAGATGTCCATAACTCATACCGATGGCCCTTGAACCATTATAACTACTAGACATGACCAATAGCCTATAGATATCCATTTTACAAGTAATAGGTGTCCATAACCTATAACCATGGCCCTTGAACCATTATAACCACTAGATGTCCATAACTCATACCGATGGCCCTTGAACCATTATAACTACTAGCCATGACCAATAGCCAGAAGATATCAATTTTACAAGTAATATGTGTCCATAACCCATAACCATGACCCATGAACCGTTATAACTACTAGCCATGATCAATAGCCTATAGATATCCATTTTACAAGTAATAGGTGTCCATAACCCATGACCATGGCCCTTGGACCATTATAATCACAAGCCATGACCAATAGCCTATAGATATCCATTTTACAAGTAATAGTGTCCATAACCCATAACCATAGCCCTTGGACCATTATAACCACAAGATGTCGATAAGTCATACCGATGGCCCTTGAACCATTATAATTTCTAGTCATTACCCATAGCCTATGGATATCCATTTTAGAAGTAATAGGTGTCCATTACCTATAACCATGGCCCTTGAACCATTATAACCACTATATGAACATAACTCATACCGATGGCCCTTTTACCATTATAACTTCTAGTCATGACCAATAGCATATAGATATCAAATTTAGAAGTAATAGGTGTCCATAACCTATAACCATGGCCCTTGAACCATTATAACCACTAGATGTCCATAACTCATATCGATGGCCCTTGAACCATTATGACTACTAGCCATAACCAATAGCCTATAGATATCCATTTTACAAGTAATAGGTGTCCATAACCCATAACCATGCCCCTTGAACCTTTATAACTACTAGCCATGATAAATAGCCTATAGACATCCATTTTACAAGTAATAGGTGTCCATGACCCATAGCCATGATCCTTGAACCATTATAACCACTAGATGTCCATAACTCACACCGATGGCCCTTGAACCATTATAACTACTAGTCATGACCAATAGCCTATAGATATCCATTTTACAAGTAATAGGTGTCCATGACCCATAGCCATGACCCTTGAACCATTATATCCACTAGATGTCCATAACTCATACCGATGGCCCTTGAACCATTATAACTACTAGACATGACCAATAGCCTATAGATATCCATTTTACAAGTAATAGGTGTCCATAACCTATAACCATGGCCCTTGAACCATTATAACCACTAGATGTCCATAACTCATACCGATGGCCCTTGAACCATTATAACTACTAGCCATGACCAATAGCCAGAAGATATCAATTTTACAAGTAATATGTGTCCATAACCCATAACCATGACCCATGAACCGTTATAACTACTAGCCATGATCAATAGCCTATAGATATCCATTTTACAAGTAATAGGTGTCCATAACCCATGACCATGGCCCTTGAACCATTATAATCACAAGCCATGACCAATAGCCTATAGATATCCATTTTACAAGTAATAGTGTCTATAACCCATAACCATAGCCCTTGAACCATTATAACCACAAGATGTCGATATGTCATACCGATGGCCCTTGAACCATTATAATTTCTAGTCATTACCCATAGCCTATGGATATCCATTTTAGAAGTAATAGGTGTCCATACCTATAACCATGGCCCTTGAACCATTATAACCACTATATGAACATAACTCATACCGATGGCCCTTTTACCATTATAACTTCTAGTCATGACCAATAGCATATAGATATCAATTTTAGAAGTAATAGGTGTCCATAACCTATAACCATGGCCCTTGAACCATTATAACCACTAGATGTCCATAACTCATATCGATGGCCCTTGAACCATTATAACTACTAGCCATAACCAATAGCCTATAGATATCCATTTTACAAGTAATAGGTGTCCATAACCCATAACCATGCCCCTTGAACCTTTATAACTACTAGCCATGATAAATAGCCTATAGACATCCATTTTACAAGTAATAGGTGTCCATGACCCATAGCCATGACCCTTGAACCATTATAACCACTAGATGTCCATAACTCACACCGATGGCCCTTGAACCATTATAACTACTAGTCATGACCAATAGCCTATAGATATCCATTTTACAAGTAATAGGTGTCCATGACCCATAGCCATGACCCTTGAACCATTATATCCACTAGATGTCCATAACTCATACCGATGGCCCTTGAACCATTATAACTACTAGTCATGACCAATAGCCTATATATATCCATTTTACAAGTAATAGGTGTCCATAACCTATAACCATGGCCCTTGAACCATTATAACCACTAGATGTCCATAACTCATACCGATGGCCCTTGAACCATTATAACTACTAGCCATGACCAATAGCCAGAAGATATCAATTTTACAAGTAATATGTGTCCATAACCCATAACCATGACCCATGAACCGTTATAACTACTAGCCATGATCAATAGCCTATAGATATCCATTTTACAAGTAATAGGTGTCCATAACCCATGACCATGGCCCTTGAACCATTATAATCACAAGCCATGACCAATAGCCTATAGATATCCATTTTACAAGTAATAGTGTCCATAACCCATAACCATAGCCCTTGGACCATTATAATTTCTAGTCATTACCCATAGCCTATGGATATCCATTTTAGAAGTAATAGGTGTCCATTACCTATAACCATGGCCCTTGAACCATTATAACCACTATATGAACATAACTCATACCGATGGCCCTTTTACCATTATAACTTCTAGTCATGACCAATAGCATATAGATATCAAATTTAGAAGTAATAGGTGTCCATAACCTATAACCATGGCCCTTGAACCATTATAACCACTAGATGTCCATAACTCATATCGATGGCCCTTGAACCATTATGACTACTAGCCATAACCAATAGCCTATAGATATCCATTTTACAAGTAATAGGTGTCCATAACCCATAACCATGCCCCTTGAACCTTTATAACTACTAGCCATGATAAATAGCCTATAGACATCCATTTTACAAGTAATAGGTGTCCATGACCCATAGCCATGACCCTTGAACCATTATAACCACTAGATGTCCATAACTCACACCGATGGCCCTTGAACCATTATAACTACTAGTCATGACCAATAGCCTATAGATATCCATTTTACAAGTAATAGGTGTCCATGACCCATAGCCATGACCCTTGAACCATTATATCCACTAGATGTCCATAACTCATACCGATGGCCCTTGAACCATTATAACTACTAGACATGACCAATAGCCTATAGATATCCATTTTACAAGTAATAGGTGTCCATAACCTATAACCATGGCCCTTGAACCATTATAACCACTAGATGTCCATAACTCATACCGATGGCCCTTGAACCATTATAACTACTAGCCATGACCAATAGCCAGAAGATATCAATTTTACAAGTAATATGTGTCCATAACCCATAACCATGACCCATGAACCGTTATAACTACTAGCCATGATCAATAGCCTATAGATATCCATTTTACAAGTAATAGGTGTCCATAACCCATGACCATGGCCCTTGAACCATTATAATCACAAGCCATGACCAATAGCCTATAGATATCCATTTTACAGGTAATAGTGTCCATAACCCATAACCATAGCCCTTGAACCATTATAACCACAAGATGTCGATATGTCATACCGATGGCCCTTGAACCATTATAATTTCTAGTCATTACCCATAGCCTATGGATATCCATTTTAGAAGTAATAGGTGTCCATACCTATAACCATGGCCCTTGAACCATTATAACCACTATATGAACATAACTCATACCGATGGCCCTTTTACCATTATAACTTCTAGTCATGACCAATAGCATATAGATATCAATTTTAGAAGTAATAGGTGTCCATAACCTATAACCATGGCCCTTGAACCATTATAACCACTAGATGTCCATAACTCATATCGATGGCCCTTGAACCATTATAACTACTAGCCATAACCAATAGCCTATAGATATCCATTTTACAAGTAATAGGTGTCCATAACCCATAACCATGCCCCTTGAACCTTTATAACTACTAGCCATGATAAATAGCCTATAGACGTCCATTTTACAAGTAATAGGTGTCCATGACCCATAGCCATGACCCTTGAACCATTATAACCACTAGATGTCCATAACTCACACCGATGGCCCTTGAACCATTATAACTACTAGTCATGACCAATAGCCTATAGATATCCATTTTACAAGTAATAGGTGTCCATGACCCATAGCCATGACCCTTGAACCATTATATCCACTAGATGTCCATAACTCATACTGATGGCCCTTGAACCATTATAACTACTAGTCATGACCAATAGCCTATAGATATCCATTTTACAAGTAATAGGTGTCCATAACCTATAACCATGGCCCTTGAACCATTATAACCACTAGATGTCCATAACTCATACCGATGGCCCTTGAACCATTATAACTACTAGCCATGACCAATAGCCAGAAGATATCAATTTTACAAGTAATATGTGTCCATAACCCATAACCATGACCCATGAACTGTTATAACTACTAGCCATGATCAATAGCCTATAGATATCCATTTTACAAGTAATAGGTGTCCATAACCCATGACCATGGCCCTTGAACCATTATAATCACAAGCCATGACCAATAGCCTATAGATATCCATTTTACAAGTAATAGTGTCCATAACCCATAACCATAGCCCTTGAACCATTATAACCACAAGATGTCGATAAGTCATACCGATGGCCCTTGAACCATTATAATTTCTAGTCGTTACCCATAGCCTATGGATATCCATTTTAGAAGTAATAGGTGTCCATAACCCATAACCATGCCCCTTGAACCTTTACAACTACTAGCCATGATAAATAGCCTACAGACATCCATTTTACAAGTAATAGGTGTCCATGACCCATAGCCATGACCCTTGAACCATTATAACCACTAGATGTCCATAACTCACACCGATGGCCCTTGAACCATTATAACTACTAGTCATGACCAATAGCCTATAGATATCCATTTTACAAGTAATAGGTGTCCATGACCCATAGCCATGACCCTTGAACCATTATATCCACTAGATGTCCATAACTCATACCGATGGCCCTTGAACCATTATAACTACTAGTCATGACCAATAGCCTATAGATATCCATTTTACAACTAATAGGTGTCCATAACCTATAACCATGGCCCTTGAACCATAATAACCACTAGATGTCCATAACTCATACCGATGGCCCTTGAACCATTATAACTACTAGCCATGACCAATAGCCAGAAGATATCAATTTTACAAGTAATATGTGTCCATAACCCATAACCATGACCCATGAACCGTTATAACTACTAGCCATGATCAATAGCCTATAGATATCCATTTTACAAGTAATAGGTGTCCATAACCCATGACCATGGCCCTTGAACCATTATAATCACAAGCCATGACCAATAGCCTATAGATATCCATTTTACAAGTAATAGTGTCCATAACCCATAACCATAGCCCTTGGACCATTATAACCACAAGATGTCGATAAGTCATACCGATGGCCCTTGAACCATTATAATTTCTAGTCATTACCCATAGCCTATGGATATCCATTTTAGAAGTAATAGGTGTCCATTACCTATAACCATGGCCCTTGAACCATTATAACCACTATATGAACATAACTCATACCGATGGCCCTTTTACCATTATAACTTCTAGTCATGACCAATAGCATATAGATATCAAATTTAGAAGTAATAGGTGTCCATAACCTATAACCATGGCCCTTGAACCATTATAACCACTAGATGTCCATAACTCATATCGATGGCCCTTGAACCATTATGACTACTAGCCATAACCAATAGCCTATAGATATCCATTTTACAAGTAATAGGTGTCCATAACCCATAACCATGCCCCTTGAACCTTTATAACTACTAGCCATGATAAATAGCCTATAGACATCCATTTTACAAGTAATAGGTGTCCATGACCCATAGCCATGACCCTTGAACCATTATAACCACTAGATGTCCATAACTCACACCGATGGCCCTTGAACCATTATAACTACTAGTCATGACCAATAGCCTATAGATATCCATTTTACAAGTAATAGGTGTCCATGACCCATAGCCATGACCCTTGAACCATTATATCCACTAGATGTCCATAACTCATACCGATGGCCCTTGAACCATTATAACTACTAGACATGACCAATAGCCTATAGATATCCATTTTACAAGTAATAGGTGTCCATAACCTATAACCATGGCCCTTGAACCATTATAACCACTAGATGGCCATAACTCATACCGATGGCCCTTGAACCATTATAACTACTAGCCATGACCAATAGCCAGAAGATATCAATTTTACAAGTAATATGTGTCCATAACCCATAACCATGACCCATGAACCGTTATAACTACTAGCCATGATCAATAGCCTATAGATATCCATTTTACAAGTAATAGGTGTCCATAACCCATGACCATGGCCCTTGAACCATTATAATCACAAGCAATGACCAATAGCCTATAGATATCCATTTTACAAGTAATAGTGTCCATAACCCATAACCATAGCCCTTGGACCATTATAACCACAAGATGTCGATAAGTCATACCGATGGCACTTGAACCATTATAATTTCTAGTCATTACCCATAGCCTATGGATATCCATTTTAGAAGTAATAGGTGTCCATTACCTATAACCATGGCCCTTGAACCATTATAACCACTATATGAACATAACTCATACCGATGGCCCTTTTACCATTATAACTTCCAGTCATGACCAATAGCATATAGATATCAAATTTAGAAGTAATAGGTGTCCATAACCTATAACCATGGCCCTTGAACCATTATAACCACTAGATGTCCATAACTCATATCGATGGCCCTTGAACCATTATGACTACTAGCCATAACCAATAGCCTATAGATATCCATTTTACAAGTAATAGGTGTCCATAACCCATAACCATGCCCCTTGAACCTTTATAACTACTAGCCATGATAAATAGCCTATAGACATCCATTTTACAAGTAATAGGTGTCCATGACCCATAGCCATGACCCTTGAACCATTATAACCACTAGATGTCCATAACTCACACCGATGGCCCTTGAACCATTATAACTACTAGTCATGACCAATAGCCTATAGATATCCATTTTACAAGTAATAGGTGTCCATGACCCATAGCCATGACCCTTGAACCATTATATCCACTAGATGTCCATAACTCATACCGATGGCCCTTGAACCATTATAACTACTAGACATGACCAATAGCCTATAGATATCCATTTTACAAGTAATAGGTGTCCATAACCTATAACCATGGCCCTTGAACCATTATAACCACTAGATGTCCATAACTCATACCGATGGCCCTTGAACCATTATAACTACTAGCCATGACCAATAGCCAGAAGATATCAATTTTACAAGTAATATGTGTCCATAACCCATAACCATGACCCATGAACCGTTATAACTACTAGCCATGATCAATAGCCTATAGATATCCATTTTACAAGTAATAGGTGTCCATAACCCATGACCATGGCCCTTGAACCATTATAATCACAAGCCATGACCAATAGCCTATAGATATCCATTTTACAAGTAATAGTGTCCATAACCCATAACCATAGCCCTTGAACCATTATAACCACAAGATGTCGATATGTCATACCGATGGCCCTTGAACCATTATAATTTCTAGTCATTACCCATAGCCTATGGATATCCATTTTAGAAGTAATAGGTGTCCATACCTATAACCATGGCCCTTGAACCATTATAACCACTATATGAACATAACTCATACCGATGGCCCTTTTACCATTATAACTTCTAGTCATGACCAATAGCATATAGATATCAATTTTAGAAGTAATAGGTGTCCATAACCTATAACCATGGCCCTTGAACCATTATAACCACTAGATGTCCATAACTCATATCGATGGCCCTTGAACCATTATAACTACTAGCCATAACCAATAGCCTATAGATATCCATTTTACAAGTAATAGGTGTCCATAACCCATAACCATGCCCCTTGAACCTTTATAACTACTAGCCATGATAAATAGCCTATAGACATCCATTTTACAAGTAATAGGTGTCCATGACCCATAGCCATGACCCTTGAACCATTATAACCACTAGATGTCCATAACTCACACCGATAGCCCTTGAACCATTATAACTACTAGTCATGACCAATAGCCTATAGATATCCATTTTACAAGTAATAGGTGTCCATGACCCATAGCCATGACCCTTGAACCATTATATCCACTAGATATCCATAACTCATACCGATGGCCCTTGAACCATTATAACTACTAGTCATGACCAATAGCCTATAGATATCCATTTTACAAGTAATAGGTGTCCATAACCTATAACCATGGCCCTTGAACCATTATAACCACTAGATGTCCATAACTCATACCGATGGCCCTTGAACCATTAGAACTACTAGCCATGACCAATAGCCAGAAGATATCAATTTTACAAGTAATAGGTGTCCATAACCCACAACCATGACCCATGAACCGTTATAACTACTAGCCATGATCAATAGCCTATAGATATCCATTTTACAAGTAATAGGTGTCCATAACCCATAACGATGGCCCTTGAACCATTATAATCACAAGCCATGACCAATAGCCTATAGATATCCATTTTACAAGTAATAGTGTCCTTAACCCATAACCATGGCCCTTGAACCATTATAACCACAAGATGTCAATAAGTCATACCGATGGCCCTTGAACCATTATAACATCTTGTCATTACCCATAGCCTATGGATATCCATTTTACAAGTAATAGGTGTCCATTACCTATAACCATGGCCCTTGAACCGTTATAACCACTATATGAACATATCTCATACCGATGGCCCTTGAACCATTATAACTTCTAGTCATGACCAATAGCCTATAGATATCCATTTTAGAAGTAATAGGTGTCGATAACCTATAACCATGGCCCTTGAACCATTATAACCACTAGATGTCCATAACTCATATCGATGGCCCTTGAACCATTATAACTACTAGCCATGAACAATAGCCTATAGATATCCATTTTACAAGTAATAGGTGTCCATAACCCATAACCATGCCCCTTGAACCTTTATAATTACTAGCCATGATCAATAGCCTATAGACATCCATTTTACAAGTAATAGGTGTTCATGACCCATAGCCATGACCCTTGAACCATTATAACCACTAGATGTCCATAACTCACACCGATGGCCCTTGAACCATTATAACTACTAGTCATGACCAATAGCCTATAGATATCCATTTTACAATTAATAGGTGTCCATAACCTATAACCATGGCCCTTGAACCATTATAACCACTAGATGTCCATAAATCATACCAATGGCCCTTGAACCATTATAACTACTAGCCATGACCAATAGCCTAAAGATATCAATTTTACAAGTAATAGGTGTCCATAACCCATAAACATTACCCTTGAACCGTTATAACTACTAGCCATGATCAATAGCCTATAGATATCCATTTTACAAGTAATAGGTGTCCATAACCCATAACCATGGCCCTTGAACCATTATAATCACACGCCATGACCAATAGCGCATAGATATCCATCTTTCAAGTAATAGATGTCCATAACCCATAACCATGACCGTTGAACCATTATAACTACAAGCCATGACCAATAGCCTATAGATATCCATTTTACAAGTAATAGGTGTCCATAATCCATAAACATGTCCCTTTAACCGTTATAACTACTAGTCAT
Source organism: Calendula officinalis (assembly GCA_963853835.1). Classification (NCBI taxonomy): domain Eukaryota; kingdom Viridiplantae; phylum Streptophyta; class Magnoliopsida; order Asterales; family Asteraceae; genus Calendula; species Calendula officinalis. Next base: position 58,470,049 of record OY970825.1, read on the forward strand.
GACCAATAGCCTATAGATATCCATTTTACAAGTAATAGGTGTCCATGACCCATAGCCATGGCCCTTGAACCATTATAACCACTAGATGTCCTTAACTCATACCGATGGCCCTTGAACCATTATAACTACTAGTCATGACCAATAGCCTATAGATATCCATTTTACAAGTAATAGGTGTCCATAACCTATAACCATGGCCCTTGAACCATTATAACCACTAGATGTCCATAACTCATACCGATGTCCCTTGAACCATTATAACTACTAGCCATGACCAATAGCCAGAAGATATCAATTTTACTAGTAATAGGTGTCCATAACCCATAACCATGACCCTTGAACCGTTATAACTACTAGCCATGATCAATAGCCTATAGATATCCGTTTTACAAGTAATAGGTGTCCACAACCCATAACCATGGCCCTTGAACCATTATAATCACAAGCCATGACCAATAGCCTATAGATATCCATTTTACAATTAATAGGTGTCCAAAACCCATAACATTGGCCCTTGAACCATTATAATCACACGCCATGACCAATAGCGTATAGATATCCATCTTACAAGTAACAGGTGTCCATAACCCATAACCATGGCCGTTGAACCATTATAACTACAAGCCATGACCAATAGCCTATAGATATCCATTTTATAAGTAATAGGTGTCCATAATCCATAAACATGCCCCTTGAACCGTTATAACTACTAGCAATGACCAATAGCCTATAGATATCCATTTTACAAGTAATAGGTGTCCATGACCCATAGCCATGGCCCTTGAACCATTATAACCACTAGATGTCCATAACTCATACCGATGGCCCTTGAACCATTATAACTACTAGACATGACCAATAGCCTATAGATATCCATTTTAAAAGTAATAGGTGTCCATAACCTATAACCATGGCCCTTGAACCATTATAACCACTAGATGTCCATAACTCATACCGATGTCCCTTGAACCATTATAACTACTAGCCATGACCAATAGCCAAAAGATATCAATTTTACTAGTAATAGGTGTCCATAACCCATAACCATGACCCTTGAACCGTTATAACTACTAGCCATGATCAATAGCCTATAGATATCCGTTTTACAAGTAATAGGTGTCCACAACCCATAACCATGGCCCTTGAACCATTATAATCACAAGCCATGACCAATAGCCTATAGATATCCATTTTACAAGTAACAGTGTCCATAACCCATAACCATGGCCCTTGAACCATTATAACCACAAGATGTCGATAAGTCATACTGATGGCCCTTGAACCATTATAATTTCTAGTCATTACCCATAGCCTATGGATATACATTTTACAAGTAATACGTGTCCATTACCTATAACCATGGCCCTTGAACCATTATAACCACTAGATGAACATAACTCATACCGATGGCCCTTGGACCATTATAATTTCTAGTCATGACCAATAGCCTATAGATATCCATTTTAGAAGTAATAGGTGTCCATAACCTATAACCATGACCCTTGAACCATTATAACCACTAGATGTACATAACTCATATCGATGGCCCTTGAACCATTATAACTACTAGCCATGACCAATAGCCTATAGATATCCAATTTACAAGTAATAGGTATCCATAACCCATAACCATGCCCCTTAAACCGTTATAACTACTAGCCATGATCAATAGCCTATAGATATGCATTTTACAAGTAATAGGTGTCCATAACCCATAACCATCGCCCTTGAACCATTATAATCACACGCCATGACCAATAGCGTATAGATATCCATCTTACAAGTAACAGGTGTCCATAACCCATAACCATGGCCGTTGAACCATTATAACTACAAGCCATGACCAATAGCCTATAGATATCCATTTTATAAGTAATAGGTGTCCGTAATCCATAAACATGCCCCTTGAACCGTTATAACTACTAGCCATGACCAATAGCCTATAGATATCCATTTTACAAGTAATAGGTGTCCATGACCCATAGCCATGGCCCTTGAACCATTATAACCACTAGATGTCCATAACTCATACCGATGGCCCTTGAACCATTATAACTACTAGACATGACCAATAGCCTGTAGATATCCATTTTACAAGTAATAGGTGTCCATAACCTATAACCATGGCCCTTGAACCATTATAACCACTAGATGTCCATAACTCATACCGATGGCCCTTGAACCATTATAACCACTAGATGTCCATAACTCATACCGATGTCCCTTGAACGATTATAACTACTAGCCATGACCAATAGCCAGAAGATATCAATTTTACTAGTAATAGGTGTCCATAACCCATAACCATGACCCTTGAACCGTTATAACTACTAGCCATGATCAATAGCCTATAGATATCCGTTTTACAAGTAATAGGTGTCCACAACCCATTACCATGGCCCTTGAACCATTATAATCACAAGCCATGACCAATAGCCTATAGATATCCATTTTACAAGTAATAGTGTCCATAACCCATAACCATGGCCCTTGAACCTTTATAACCACAAGATGTCGATAAGTCATACCGATGGCCCTTGAACCATTATAATTTCTAGTCATTACCCATAGCCTATGGATATCCATTTTAAAAGTAATAGGTGTCCATTACCTATAACCATGGCCCTTGAACCATTATAACCACTATATGAACATAACTCATACTGATGGCCCTTTTACCATTATAACTTCTAGTCATGACCAATGGCCTATAGATATCCATTTTAGAAGTAATAGGTGTCCATAACGTATAACCATGGCCCTTGAACCATTATAACCACTAGATATCCATAACTCATATCGATGGCCCTTAAACCATTATAACTACTAGCCATAACCAATAGCCTATAGATATCCATTTTACAAGTAATAGGTGTCCATAACCCATAACCATGCCCCTTGAACCTTTATAAGTACTAGCCATGATAAATAGCCTATAGACATCCATTTTACAAGTAATAGGTGTCCATGACCCATAGCCATGACCCTTGAACCATTATAACCACTAGATGTCCATAACTCACACCGATGGCCCTTGAACCATTATAACTACTAGTCATGACCAATAGCCTATAGATATCCATTTTACAAGTAATAGGTGTCCAGTACCCATAGCCATGACCCTTGAACCATTATATCCACTAGATGTCCATAACTCATACCGATGGCCCTTGAACCATTATAACTACTAGTCATGACCAATAGCCTATAGATATCCATTTTACAAGTAATAGGTGTCCATAACCTATAACCATGGCCCTTGAACCATTATAACCACTAGATGTCCATAACTCATGCCGATGGCCCTTGAACCATTATAACTACTAGCCATGACCAATAGCCAGAAGATATCAATTTTACAAGTAATAGGTGTCCATAAGCCATAACCATGACCCATGAACCGTTATAACTACTACCCATGATCAATAGCCTATAGATATCCATTTTACAAGTAATAGGTGTCCATAACCCATAACCATAGCCCTTGAACCATTATAACCACAAGATGTCAATAAGTCATACCGATGGCCCTTGAACCATTATAACATCTTGTCATTACCCAGAGCCTATGGATATCCATTTTACAAGTAATAGGTGTCCATTACCTATAACCATGGCCCTTGAACCGTTATAACCACTATATGAACATAACTCATACCGATGGCCCTTGAACCATTATAACTTCTAGTGATGACCAATAGCCTATAGATATCCATTTTAGAAGTAATAGGTGTCCATCACCTATAACCATGGCCCTTGAACCATTATAACCACTAGATGTCCATAAATTATACAAATGGCCCTTGAACCATTATAACTACTAGCCATGACCAATAGCCTAAAGATATCAATTTTACAAGTAATATGTGTCCATAACCCATTTTACAAGTAATAGGTGTCCATAACCTATACCGAAGGCACTTGAACAATTATAACCACCAGATATCCAAAACTTATACCAATGGCCCTTAAACCACTATATCTGGTAGCCATGACCAATAGCCTATAGATATCCATTTTACACGTAATAGGTTTCCAGAACCCATAACCATGGCTCTTGAACCATTATAACCACTAGCCAAGACCAATAGCCTATAGATGACCATTTTACAAGTAATAGGTGTCCATAACGCATAACCATGGCTCTTGAACTATTATAATCACTAAATGTCCATAACTCATATCGATGGCCCTTGAACCATTATAGTTACTAGCCATAACCAATAGCCTATAGATATCCATTTTACAAGTAATGGGTGTCTAGAAACTATAAACATGACCCTTGAACCTTTATAACCACTAGATGTCGAAAAGTCATATCGATGGCCCTTGAACCATTATAACTTCTAGCGACGACCAATAGCCTATAGATATCTATTTTACAAGTAATAGGTGTCTATAAACCATAATGATGGCCCTTGAGCCATTATAACTAATAGCCATGACCAATAGCCTATAGATATTCATTTTACAAGTAATATCTATCCATAACCCATACCCATGGTCCTTGAACCTTAATAACCACTAGATATCGATAACTCATATCGATGGCCCTTGAACCATTATAACTACTAGCCATGACCAATAGCCTATAGATATCCATTTTACAAGTAATAGGTGTCCATAACCTATACCGAAGGCACTTGAACAATTATAACCACCAGATATCCAAAACTTATACCAATGGCCCTTAAACCACTATATCTGGTAGCCATGACCAATAGCCTATAGATATCCATTTTACACGTAATAGGTTTCCAGAACCCATAACCATGGCTCTTGAACCATTATAACCACTAGCCAAGACCAATAGCCTATAGATGACCATTTTACAAGTAATAGGTGTCCATAACGCATAACCATGGCTCTTGAACTATTATAATCACTAAATGTCCATAACTCATATCGATGGCCCTTGAACCATTATAGTTACTAGCCATAACCAATAGCCTATAGATATCCATTTTACAAGTAATGGGTGTCTAGAAACCATAAACATGACCCTTGAACCTTTATAACCACTAGATGTCGAAAAGTCATATCGATGGCCCTTGAACCATTATAACTTCTAGCGACGACCAATAGCCTATAGATATCTATTTTACAAGTAATAGGTGTCTATAAACCATAATGATGGCCCTTGAGCCATTATAACTAATAGCCATGACCAATAGCCTATAGATATTCATTTTACAAGTAATATCTATCCATAACCCATACCCATGGTCCTTGAACCTTAATAACCACTAGATATCGATAACTCATATCGATGGCCCTTGAACCATTATAACTACTAGCCATGACCAATAGCCTATAGATATCCATTTTACAAGTAATAGGTGTCTATAAACCATAACCATGGCCCTTGAACCATTATACACACTAGCCATGACCAATAGCCTATAGATGACCATTTTACAAGTAATAGGTGTCCATTACCCATAACCATTGCGCTTTAACCATTATAACCACCAGATGTCCATTACTCATACCGATGGCTCTTGAACCATTATAACTACTAGCCATGACCAATAGCCAGAAGATATCAATTTTACTAGTAATAGGTGTCCATAACCCATAACCATGACCCTTGAACCGTTATAACTACTAGCCATGATCAATAGCCTATAGATATCCGTTTTACAAGTAATAGGTGTCCACAACCCATAACCATGGCCCTTGAACCATTATAATCACAAGCCATGACCAATAGCCTATAGATATCCATTTTACAATTAATAGGTGTCCAAAACCCATAACATTGGCCCTTGAACCATTATAATCACACGCCATGACCAATAGCGTATAGATATCCATCTTACAAGTAACAGGTGTCCATAACCCATAACCATGGCCATTGAACCATTATAACTACAAGCCATGACCAATAGCCTATAGATATCCATTTTATAAGTAATAGGTGTCCATAATCCATAAACATGCCCCTTGAACCGTTATAACTACTAGCAATGACCAATAGCCTATAGATATCCATTTTACAAGTAATAGGTGTCCATGACCCATAGCCATGGCCCTTGAACCATTATAACCACTAGATGTCCATAACTCATACCGATGGCCCTTGAACCATTATAACTACTAGACATGACCAATAGCCTATAGATATCCATTTTAAAAGTAATAGGTGTCCATAACCTATAACCATGGCCCTTGAACCATTATAACCACTAGATGTCCATAACTCATACCGATGTCCCTTGAACCATTATAACTACTAGCCATGACCAATAGCCAAAAGATATCAATTTTACTAGTAATAGGTGTCCATAACCCATAACCATGACCCTTGAACCGTTATAACTACTAGCCATGATCAATAGCCTATAGATATCCGTTTTACAAGTAATAGGTGTCCACAACCCATAACCATGGCCCTTGAACCATTATAATCACAAGCCATGACCAATAGCCTATAGATATCCATTTTACAAGTAACAGTGTCCATAACCCATAACCATGGCCCTTGAACCATTATAACCACAAGATGTCGATAAGTCATACTGATGGCCCTTGAACCATTATAATTTCTAGTCATTACCCATAGCCTATGGATATACATTTTACAAGTAATACGTGTCCATTACCTATAACCATGGCCCTTGAACCATTATAACCACTAGATGAACATAACTCATACCGATGGCCCTTGGACCATTATAATTTCTAGTCATGACCAATAGCCTATAGATATCCATTTTAGAAGTAATAGGTGTCCATAACCTATAACCATGACCCTTGAACCATTATAACCACTAGATGTCCATAACTCATATCGATGGCCCTTGAACCATTATAACTACTAGCCATGACCAATAGCCTATAGATATCCAATTTACAAGTAATAGGTATCCATAACCCATAACCATGCCCCTTAAACCGTTATAACTACTAGCCATGATCAATAGCCTATAGATATGCATTTTACAAGTAATAGGTGTCCATAACCCATAACCATCGCCCTTGAACCATTATAATCACACGCCATGACCAATAGCGTATAGATATCCATCTTACAAGTAACAGGTGTCCATAACCCATAACCATGGCCGTTGAACCATTATAACTACAAGCCATGACCAATAGCCTATAGATATCCATTTTATAAGTAATAGGTGTCCGTAATCCATAAACATGCCCCTTGAACCGTTATAACTACTAGCCATGACCAATAGCCTATAGATATCCATTTTACAAGTAATAGGTGTCCATGACCCATAGCCATGGCCCTTGAACCATTATAACCACTAGATGTCCATAACTCATACCGATGGCCCTTGAACCATTATAACTACTAGACATGACCAATAGCCTGTAGATATCCATTTTACAAGTAATAGGTGTCCATAACCTATAACCATGGCCCTTGAACCATTATAACCACTAGATGTCCATAACTCATACCGATGGCCCTTGAACCATTATAACCACTAGATGTCCATAACTCATACCGATGTCCCTTGAACGATTATAACTACTAGCCATGACCAATAGCCAGAAGATATCAATTTTACTAGTAATAGGTGTCCATAACCCATAACCATGACCCTTGAACCGTTATAACTACTAGCCATGATCAATAGCCTATAGATATCCGTTTTACAAGTAATAGGTGTCCACAACCCATTACCATGGCCCTTGAACCATTATAATCACAAGCCATGACCAATAGCCTATAGATATCCATTTTACAAGTAATAGTGTCCATAACCCATAACCATGGCCCTTGAACCTTTATAACCACAAGATGTCGATAAGTCATACCGATGGCCCTTGAACCATTATAATTTCTAGTCATTACCCATAGCCTATGGATATCCATTTTAAAAGTAATAGGTGTCCATTACCTATAACCATGGCCCTTGAACCATTATAACCACTATATGAACATAACTCATACTGATGGCCCTTTTACCATTATAACTTCTAGTCATGACCAATGGCCTATAGATATCCATTTTAGAAGTAATAGGTGTCCATAACGTATAACCATGGCCCTTGAACCATTATAACCACTAGATATCCATAACTCATATCGATGGCCCTTAAACCATTATAACTACTAGCCATAACCAATAGCCTATACATATCCATTTTACAAGTAATAGGTGTCCATAACCCATAACCATGCCCCTTGAACCTTTATAAGTACTAGCCATGATAAATAGCCTATAGACATCCATTTTACAAGTAATAGGTGTCCATGACCCATAGCCATGACCCTTGAACCATTATAACCACTAGATGTCCATAACTCACACCGATGGCCCTTGAACCATTATAACTACTAGTCATGACCAATAGCCTATAGATATCCATTTTACAAGTAATAGGTGTCCAGTACCCATAGCCATGACCCTTGAACCATTATATCCACTAGATGTCCATAACTCATACCGATGGCCCTTGAACCATTATAACTACTAGTCATGACCAATAGCCTATAGATATCCATTTTACAAGTAATAGGTGTCCATAACCTATAACCATGGCCCTTGAACCATTATAACCACTAGATGTCCATAACTCATGCCGATGGCCCTTGAACCATTATAACTACTAGCCATGACCAATAGCCAGAAGATATCAATTTTACAAGTAATAGGTGTCCATAAGCCATAACCATGACCCATGAACCGTTATAACTACTACCCATGATCAATAGCCTATAGATATCCATTTTACAAGTAATAGGTGTCCATAACCCATAACCATAGCCCTTGAACCATTATAACCACAAGATGTCAATAAGTCATACCGATGGCCCTTGAACCATTATAACATCTTGTCATTACCCAGAGCCTATGGATATCCATTTTACAAGTAATAGGTGTCCATTACCTATAACCATGGCCCTTGAACCGTTATAACCACTATATGAACATAACTCATACCGATGGCCTTTGAACCATTATAACTTCTAGTGATGACCAATAGCCTATAGATATCCATTTTAGAAGTAATAGGTGTCCATCACCTATAACCATGGCCCTTGAACCATTATAACCACTAGATGTCCATAAATTATACCAATGGCCCTTGAACCATTATAACTACTAGCCATGACCAATAGCCTAAAGATATCAATTTTACAAGTAATATGTGTCCATAACCCATTTTACAAGTAATAGGTGTCCATAACCTATACCGAAGGCACTTGAACAATTATAACCACCAGATATCCAAAACTTATACCAATGGCCCTTAAACCACTATATCTGGTAGCCATGACCAATAGCCTATAGATATCCATTTTACACGTAATAGGTTTCCAGAACCCATAACCATGGCTCTTGAACCATTATAACCACTAGCCAAGACCAATAGCCTATAGATGACCATTTTACAAGTAATAGGTGTCCATAACGCATAACCATGGCTCTTGAACTATTATAATCACTAAATGTCCATAACTCATATCGATGGCCCTTGAACCATTATAGTTACTAGCCATAACCAATAGCCTATAGATATCCATTTTACAAGTAATGGGTGTCTAGAAACCATAAACATGACCCTTGAACCTTTATAACCACTAGATGTCGAAAAGTCATATCGATGGCCCTTGAACCATTATAACTTCTAGCGACGACCAATAGCCTATAGATATCTATTTTACAAGTAATAGGTGTCTATAAACCATAATGATGGCCCTTGAGCCATTATAACTAATAGCCATGACCAATAGCCTATAGATATTCATTTTACAAGTAATATCTATCCATAACCCATACCCATGGTCCTTGAACCTTAATAACCACTAGATATCGATAACTCATATCGATGGCCCTTGAACCATTATAACTACTAGCCATGACCAATAGCCTATAGATATCCATTTTACAAGTAATAGGTGTCTATAAACCATAACCATGGCCCTTGAACCATTATACACACTAGCCATGACCAATAGCCTATAGATGACCATTTTACAAGTAATAGGTGTCCATTACCCATAACCATTGCGCTTTAACCATTATAACCACCAGATGTCCATTACTCATACCGATGGCTCTTGAACCATTATAACTACTAGCCATGACCAATAGCCAATAGATACCCATTTTAAAAGTAATGTATCTATAACCCATACCCATGGCCCTTGAACCATTATAACCCCAAGCCATGACCAATCGGCTATAGATGGCCATTTTACAAGTAATAGGTGTCCATAACCCTTAACCATGGCTCTTGAACCATTATAACCACTAGATGTCCATAACTCATAACCATCGCCCTTGAACCATTATAATCACACGCCATGACCAATAGCGTATAGATATCCATCTTACAAGTAACAGGTGTCCATAACCCATAACCATGGCCGTTGAACCATTATAACTACAAGCCATGACCAATAGCCTATAGATATCCATTTTATAAGTAATAGGTGTCCGTAATCCATAAACATGCCCCTTGAACCGTTATAACTACTAGCCATGACCAATAGCCTATAGATATCCATTTTACAAGTAATAGGTGTCCATGACCCATAGCCATGGCCCTTGAACCATTATAACCACTAGATGTCCATAACTCATACCGATGGCCCTTGAACCATTATAACTACTAGACATGACCAATAGCCTGTAGATATCCATTTTACAAGTAATAGGTGTCCATAACCTATAACCATGGCCCTTGAACCATTATAACCACTAGATGTCCATAACTCATACCGATGGCCCTTGAACCATTATAACTACTAGACATGACCAATAGCCTGTAGATATCCATTTTACAAGTAATAGGTGTCCATAACCTATAACCATGGCCCTTGAACCATTATAACCACTAGATGTCCATAACTCATACCGATGGCCCTTGAACCATTATAACCACTAGATGTCCATAACTCATACCGATGTCCCTTGAACGATTATAACTACTAGCCATGACCAATAGCCAGAAGATATCAATTTTACTAGTAATAGGTGTCCATAACCCATAACCATGACCCTTGAACCGTTATAACTACTAGCCATGATCAATAGCCTATAGATATCCGTTTTACAAGTAATAGGTGTCCACAACCCATTACCATGGCCCTTGAACCATTATAATCACAAGCCATGACCAATAGCCTATAGATATCCATTTTACAAGTAATAGTGTCCATAACCCATAACCATGGCCCTTGAACCTTTATAACCACAAGATGTCGATAAGTCATACCGATGGCCCTTGAACCATTATAATTTCTAGTCATTACCCATAGCCTATGGATATCCATTTTAAAAGTAATAGGTGTCCATTACCTATAACCATGGCCCTTGAACCATTATAACCACTATATGAACATAACTCATACTGATGGCCCTTTTACCATTATAACTTCTAGTCATGACTAATGGCCTATAGATATCCATTTTAGAAGTAATAGGTGTCCATAACGTATAACCATGGCCCTTGAACCATTATAACCACTAGATATCCATAACTCATATCGATGGCCCTTAAACCATTATAACTACTAGCCATAACCAATAGCCTATAGATATCCATTTTACAAGTAATAGGTGTCCATAACCCATAACCATGCCCCTTGAACCTTTATAAGTACTAGCCATGATAAATAGCCTATAGACATCCATTTTACAAGTAATAGGTGTCCATGACCCATAGCCATGACCCTTGAACCATTATAACCACTAGATGTCCATAACTCACACCGATGGCCCTTGAACCATTATAACTACTAGTCATGACCAATAGCCTATAGATATCCATTTTACAAGTAATAGGTGTCCAGTACCCATAGCCATGACCCTTGAACCATTATATCCACTAGATGTCCATAACTCATACCGATGGCCCTTGAACCATTATAACTACTAGTCATGACCAATAGCCTATAGATATCCATTTTACAAGTAATAGGTGTCCATAACCTATAACCATGGCCCTTGAACCATTATAACCACTAGATGTCCATAACTCATGCCGATGGCCCTTGAACCATTATAACTACTAGCCATGACCAATAGCCAGAAGATATCAATTTTACAAGTAATAGGTGTCCATAAGCCATAACCATGACCCATGAACCGTTATAACTACTACCCATGATCAATAGCCTATAGATATCCATTTTACAAGTAATAGGTGTCCATAACCCATAACCATAGCCCTTGAACCATTATAACCACAAGATGTCAATAAGTCATACCGATGGCCCTTGAACCATTATAACATCTTGTCATTACCCAGAGCCTATGGATATCCATTTTACAAGTAATAGGTGTCCATTACCTATAACCATGGCCCTTGAACCGTTATAACCACTATATGAACATAACTCATACCGATGGCCTTTGAACCATTATAACTTCTAGTGATGACCAATAGCCTATAGATATCCATTTTAGAAGTAATAGGTGTCCATCACCTATAACCATGGCCCTTGAACCATTATAACCACTAGATGTCCATAAATTATACCAATGGCCCTTGAACCATTATAACTACTAGCCATGACCAATAGCCTAAAGATATCAATTTTACAAGTAATATGTGTCCATAACCCATTTTACAAGTAATAGGTGTCCATAACCTATACCGAAGGCACTTGAACAATTATAACCACCAGATATCCAAAACTTATACCAATGGCCCTTAAACCACTATATCTGGTAGCCATGACCAATAGCCTATAGATATCCATTTTACACGTAATAGGTTTCCAGAACCCATAACCATGGCTCTTGAACCATTATAACCACTAGCCAAGACCAATAGCCTATAGATGACCATTTTACAAGTAATAGGTGTCCATAACGCATAACCATGGCTCTTGAACTATTATAATCACTAAATGTCCATAACTCATATCGATGGCCCTTGAACCATTATAGTTACTAGCCATAACCAATAGCCTATAGATATCCATTTTACAAGTAATGGGTGTCTAGAAACCATAAACATGACCCTTGAACCTTTATAACCACTAGATGTCGAAAAGTCATATCGATGGCCCTTGAACCATTATAACTTCTAGCGACGACCAATAGCCTATAGATATCTATTTTACAAGTAATAGGTGTCTATAAACCATAATGATGGCCCTTGAGCCATTATAACTAATAGCCATGACCAATAGCCTATAGATATTCATTTTACAAGTAATATCTATCCATAACCCATACCCATGGTCCTTGAACCTTAATAACCACTAGATATCGATAACTCATATCGATGGCCCTTGAACCATTATAACTACTAGCCATGACCAATAGCCTATAGATATCCATTTTACAAGTAATAGGTGTCTATAAACCATAACCATGGCCCTTGAACCATTATACACACTAGCCATGACCAATAGCCTATAGATGACCATTTTACAAGTAATAGGTGTCCATTACCCATAACCATTGCGCTTTAACCATTATAACCACCAGATGTCCATTACTCATACCGATGGCTCTTGAACCATTATAACTACTAGCCATGACCAATAGCCAATAGATACCCATTTTAAAAGTAATGTATCTATAACCCATACCCATGGCCCTTGAACCATTATAACCCCAAGCCATGACCAATCGGCTATAGATGGCCATTTTACAAGTAATAGGTGTCCATAACCCTTAACCATGGCTCTTGAACCATTATAACCACTAGATGTCCATAACTCATACCGATGGGCCTTGAACCATTATAACTACTAGCCATGACCAATAGCTATAGATATCCATTTTACAAGTAATAGGTGTCCATACCCGATAACCATGGCTCTTGAACTATTATAACCACTAGATGTTCATAACTCATATCGATGGCCCTTGAACCAATATAATTACTAGCCATGACCAATAGCCTATAGATATCCATTTTACATGAAATACGCTTCCATTACCCATAACCATGGCCCTTGAACCATTATAACAACTGGATGTCCATATCTCATACCGATCGCCCTTTAACCAATATAACTACTAGCCATGACCCATAGCCTATAGATATCCATATTACAAGTAATAAGTGTCCATAACCCGTAACCATGGCCCTTGAACCATCAGAAGCACTAGATGTCTGTATCTCATACCGATCGCCCTTTAACCAATATATCTACTAGCCATGATCAATAGCCTATAGATATCCATTTTACAAGTAATAGGTGTCCATAACCCATAACCATTTCCCTTGAACCATTATAACCTGTAGATGTCCATAACTCATACAATTGATCCTTGAACCATTATAACTACTAGCCATGACCAATAACCTATAAATATCCATTTTACAAGTAATAGGTGTCCATAACATAACCATGGCCCTTGAACCATTATAACCTGTAGATGTCCATAACTGATATAGTGGATCCTTGAACCATTATAACTACTAGCCATGACCAATAGCATATAAATATCCATTTTACAAGTAATAGGTGTCCATAACCCATAACCATGGCCCTTGAACCATTATAACCACTAGATGTCCATAACTCATACCGATGGCCCTTGAACCATTATACCTACTAGCCATGACCAATAGCCTATAGATATCCATTTTACATGAAATACGTGTCCGTTACCCATAACCATGGCCCTTGAACCATTATAACAACTACATGTCCATATCTCATACCGATCGCCCTTTAACCAATATAACTACTAGCCATGACCAATAGCATATAGATATCCACATTACATATAAGTGTCCATAACCCATAACCACTAGATGTCCGTAACTCATATTGATGGCCCTTTAGCCATTATAACTACTAGCCATGACCAATAGCCTATAAATATCCACATTACAAGTAATAAGTGTCCATAACCCATAACCACAAGATATCCATAAATCTTACCGATGACCCTTTAATCATTATAACTACTAACCATAACCAATAGCCATTAGATATCAACATTACAAGAAATTAGTGTCCATAACCCATAACCCGTGCTCCCGAACCATCAAAACCACTAGATGTCCCTAATTCTTACCGATGGCCCTTGAACCATTATAACTACTAGCATGTCCAATAACATATAATTATCCATTTTACAAGTAATAGGAGTCCATTACCCATAACCATGGCCCTTGAACCATTATAACCACTAGATGTCCATAACTCATACCGATAGCCCTTGAACCATTATAACTATAGATATCCACATTACAACCATAACCATGGCCCTTGAACCATTATAACCTGTAGATGTCCATAACTCATACAGTTGATCCTTGAACCATTATAACTACTAACCATGACCAATAGCCTATAAATATCCATTTTACAAGTAATAGGTGTCCATAACCCGTAACCATGACCCTTGAACCATTATAACCTGTAGATGTCCATAACTCATATAGTTAATCCTAGAACCATTATAACTACTAGCCATGACCAATAGCCTATAAATATCCATTTTACAAGTAATAGGTGTCCATAACCCATAACCATGGCCCTTGAACCATTATAACCACTAGATGTCCATAACTCATAGCGATCCCTTGAACCATTATACCTACTAGCCATGACCAATAGCCTACAGATAGCCATTTTAGAAGTAATAGGTGTCCATTACCCATAACCATGGCCCTTGAACCATTATAACCACTAGATTTCCATATCTCATACCGATCGCCCTTTAACCAAGATAACTACTAGCCATGACCCATAGCCTATAGATATCCATATTACAAGTAATAAGTGTCCATAACCCATAACCATGGCCCTTGAACCATCAGAAGCACTAGATGTCTGTATCTCATACCGATCGCCCTTTAACCAATATATCTACTAGCCATGATCAATAGCCTATATATATCCATTTTACAAGTAATAGGTGTCCATAACTCATAACCATTGCCCTTGAACCATTATAACCTGTAGATGTCCATAACTCATACAATTGATCCTTGAACCATTATAACTACTAGCCATGACCAATAACCTATAAATATCCATTTTACAAGTAATAGGTGTCCAGAACCCATAACCATTGCCCTTGAACCATTATAACCTGTAGATGTCCATAACTCATACAATTGATCCTTGAACCATTATAACTACTAGCCATGACCAATAGCCTATAAATATCCTTTTTACAAGTAATAGGTGTCCATAACCCATAACCATATCCCTTGAACCATTATAACTACAAGCCATGACCAATAGCCTATAAATATCCATTTTACAAGTTCGGGCCGAAGTGGTGTTCGGGCAGAAGTGGTGTTCGGGCGGAAGGTCGGTGTTCGGGCCGAGGATGATGTTCGGGCCGAGGTTGAAGTTCGGGCCGAGGTCGGTGTTCGGGCCGAGGTTGAAGTTCGGGCCGAGGATGAAGTCCGGGCCGAGGTCGGAGTTCGGGCCGAGGTTGTTTTTTGCAGTGACGAACGAACCAGCTATTTTGGTTACTCGTGGGCGTGAAACGGACACCCGAGCTGAATGTTATGAATGTTTTAGTATAGCACATTTTGTCACACAATCTTGGATATTGAAGAGTTCGGGCCGAAGAGGGATGTTCGGGCCGAAGTGGGAAGTTCGGGCCGAAGTGGGATGTTCGGGCCGAAGTGGTGTTCGGTCCGAAGTTCGGTGTTCGGGCCGAGGATGATGTTCGGGCCGAGGTGGAAGTTCGGGCCGAGGTCGGAGTTCGGGCCGAGGTTGAAGTTCGGGCCGAGGTTGAAGTTCGGGCCGAAAATGAATTCGGGCCGGGAACAGTGAAGAGTTCGGGCCGAACTTGTTCTTGGCAGTGACGAACGAACCAGCTATTTTGGTTACTCGTGGGCGTGAAACGGACACCCGAGCTGAAAGTTATGAATGTTTTAGTATAGCACCTTTTGTCACACAATCTTGGATATTGAAGAGTTTGGGCCGAAGAGGGATGTTCGGGCCGAAGTGGTGTTCGGGCCGAAGTGGTGTTCGGGCCGAAGTGGGATGTTCGGGCCGAAGTGGTGTTCGGGCCGAAGTGGTTTTCGGGCTGAAGTTCGGTGTTCGGGCCGAGGTTGAAGTTCGGGCCGAGGTCTGAGTTCGGGCCGAGGTTGAAGTTCATGCCGAAAATGAAGTTCGGGCCGGGAACAGTGAAGAGTTTGGGCCGAACTTGTTCTTGGCAGTGACGAATGAACCAGCTATTTTGGTTACTCGTAGGCGTGAAACGGACACCCGAGATGAAAGTTATGAATGTTTTAGTATAGCAGCTTTTGTCACACAATCTTGGATATTGAAGAGTTCGGGGTGAAGAGGGATGTTCGGGCCGAAGTGGTGTTCGGCCCGAAGTGGGATGTTCGGGCCGAAGTGGTGTTCGGCCCGAAGTGGTGGTCGGCCCGAAGTTCGGTGTTCGAGCCGATGATGATGTGCGGGCCGAGGTCGAAGTTCGGGCCGAGGTCGGAGTTCGGGCCGAGGTTGAAGTTCGGGCCGAGGTTGAAGTTCGGGCCGAACATGAAGTTCGGGCCGGGAACAGTGAAGAGTTCGGGCCGAACTTGTTCTTGGCAGTGACGAACGAACAAGCTATTTTGGTTACTCGTGGGCGTGAAACGGACACCCGAGCTAAAAGTTATGAATGTTTTAGTATATCATCTTTTGTCACACAATCTTGGATATTGAAGAGTTCGGGCCGAAGATGGATGTTCGGGCCGAAGTGGTGTTCGGGCCGAAGTGGGATGTTCGGGCCGAAGTGGTGTTCGGGCCGAAGTGGTGTTCGGGCTGAAGTTCGGTGTTCAGGCCGAGGATGATGTTCGCGCCGAGGTTGAAGTTTGGGCCGATGTCGGAGTTCGGGCCGAGGTTGAAGTTCGGGCCGAGGTTGAAGTTCGGGCCGAGGTCGGAGTTCGGGCCGAACTTGTTCTTGGCAGTGACGAACGAACCAGCTATTTTGGTTACTCGTGGGCGTGAAACGGACACCCGAGCTGAAAGTTATGAATGTTTTAGTATAGCACCTTTTGTCACACAATCTTGGATATAGAAGAGTTCGGGCCGAAGAGGGATATTCGGGCCGAATTGGTGTTCGGGCCGAAGTGGGATGTTCGGGCCGAAGTGGTGTTCGGGCCGAAGTGGTGTTCGGGCCGAAGTTCGGTGTTCGGGCCGAGGATGATGTTCGGGCCGAGGTTGAAGTTCGGGCCGAGGTCGGAGTTCGGGCCGAGGATGAAGTTCGGGCCGAGGTTGAAGTTCGGGACGAAAATGAAGTTCGGGCCGGGAACAGTGAAGAGTTCGGGCCGAACTTGTTCTTGGCAGTGACGAACGAACCAGCTATTTTGGTTACTCGTGGGCGTGAAATGGACACCCAAGCTGAAAGTTATTAATGTTTTAGTATAGCACCTTTTGTCACACAATCTTGGATATTGAAGAGTTCGGGCCGGAGAGGGATGTTTGGGCCGAAGTGGTGTTCGGGCCGAAGTGGGATGTTCGGGCCGAAGTGGTGTTCGGGCCGAAGTGGTGTTCGGGCCGAAGTTCGGTGTTCAGGCCGAGGATGATATTCGGGCCGAGGTTGAAGTTCGGGCCGAGCTCGGAGTTCGGGCCGAGGTTGAAGTGCGGGCCGAGGTTGAAGTTCGGGCCGAAAATGAAGTTCGGGCCGGGAACAGTGAAGAGTTCGGGCCGAACTTGTTCTTGGCAGTGACGAACGAACCAGCTATTTTGGTTACTCGTGGGCGTGAAACGGACACCCGAGCTGAAAGTTATGAATGTTTTAGTATAGCACCTTTTGTCACACAATCTTGGATATTGAAGAATTTGGGCCGAAGAGGGATGTTCGGGCCGAAGTGGTGTTCGGGCCGAAGTGGGATGTTCGGGCCGAAGTGGTGTTCGGGCCGAAGTGGTTTTCGGGCTGAAGTTCGGTGTTCGGGCAGAGGTTGAAGTTCGGGCCGAGGTCTGAGTTCGGGCCGAGGTTGAAGTTCGTGCCGAAAATGAAGTTCGTGCCGGGAACAGTGAAGAGTTTGGGCCGAACTTGTTCTTGGCAGTGACGAATGAACCAGCTATTTTGGTTACTCGTAGGCGTGAAACGGACACCCGAGATGAAAGTTATGAATGTTTTAGTATAGCAGCTTTTGTCACACAATCTTGGATATTGAAGAGTTCGGGGCAAAGAGGGATGTTCGGGCCGAAGTGGTGTTCGGGCCGAAGTGGGATGTTCGGGCCGAAGTGGTGTTCGGCCCGAAGTGGTGGTCGGCCCGAAGTTCGGTGTTCAGGCCGAGGATGATGTTCGGGCCGAGGTTGAAGTTCGGGCCAAGGTCGGAGTTCGGGCCGAGGTTGAAGTTCGGGCCGAGGTTGAAGTTCGGGCCGAAAATGAAGTTCGGGCCGGGAACAGTGAAGAGTTCGGGCCGAACTTGTTCTTGGTAGTGACGAACGAACCAGCTATGTTGGTTACTCGTGGGCGTGAAACGGACACCCGAGCTAAAAGTTATGAATGTTTTAGTATAGCACCTTTTGTCACACAATCTTGGATATTGAAGAGTTCGGGCCGAAGATGGATGTTCGGGCCGAAGTGGTGTTCGGGCCGAAGTGGGATGTTCGGGCCGAAGTGGTGTTCGGGCCGAAGTGGTGTTCGGGCTGAAGTTCGGTGTTCAGGCCGAGGATGATGTTCGCGCCGAGGTTGAAGTTTGGGCTGATGTCGGTGTTCGGGCCGAGGTTGATGTTCGGGCCGAGGTTGAAGTTCGGGCCGAGGTCGGAGTTCGGGCCGAGGTTGTTCTTGGCAGTGACGAACGAACCAGCTATTTTGGTTACTCGTGGGCGTGAAACGGACACCCGAGCTGAAAGTTATGAATGTTTTAGTATAGCACCTTTTGTCACACAATCTTGGATATTGAAGAGTTCGGGCCGAAGAGGGATATTCGGGCCGAAGTGGTGTTCGGGCCGAAGTGGGATGTTCGGGCCGAAGTGGTGTTCGGGCCGAAGTTCGGTGTTCGGGCCGAGGATGATGTTCGGGCCGAGGTTGAAGTTCGGGCCGAGGTCGGAGTTCGGGCCGAGGTTGAAGTTCGGGGTGAGGTTGAAGTTCGGGCCGAAAATGAAGTTCGGGCCGGGAACAGTGAAGATTTCGGGCCGAACTTGTTCTTGGCAGTGACGAACGAACCAGCTATTTTGGTTACTCGTGGGCGTGAAATGGACACCCAAGCCGAAAGTTATTAATGTTTTAGTATAGCACCTTTTGTCACACAATCTTGGATATTGAAGAGTTCGGGCCGGAGAGGGATGTTTGGGCCGAAGTGGTGTTCGGGCCGAAGTGGGATGTTCGGGCCGAAGTGGTGTTCGGGCCGAAGTTCAGTGTTCGGGCCGAGGTTGAAGTTCGGGCCGAGGTCGGAGTTCGGGCTGAGGTTGAAGTTCGGGCCGACGTTGAAGTTCGGGCCGATAATGAAGTTCGGGCCGGGAACAGTGAAGAGTTCGGGCCGAACTTGTTCTTGGTAGTGACAAACGAACCAGCTATTTTGGTTACTCGTGGGCGTGAAACGGACACCCGAGCTGAAAGTTATGAATGTTTTAGTATAGCACCTTTTGTCACACAATCTTGGATATTGAAGAGTTCGGGCCGAAGAGGGATGTTCGGGCCGAAGTGGGATGTTCGGGCCGAAGTGGTGTTCGGGCCGAAGTTCAGTGTTCGGGCCGAGGATGATGTTCGGGCCGAGGTTGAAGTTCGGGCCGAGGTTGGAGTTCAGGCCGAGGTTGAAGTGCGGGCCGAGGTTGAAGTTCGGGCCGAAAATGAAGTTCGGGCGGGGAACAGTGAAGAGTTCGGGCCGACTTGTTCTTGTTAGTGACGAACGAACCAACTATTTTGGTTACTCGTGGGCGTGAAACGGACACCCGAGCTGAAAGTTATGAATGTTTTAGTATAACACCTTTTGTCACACAATCTTGGATATTGAAGAGTTCGGGCCGAGAGGGATGTTCGGGCCGAAGTGGTGTTCGGGCCGAAGTGGGATGTTCGGGACGAAGTGGTGTTCGGGCAGAAGTTCGGTGTTCGGGCCGAGTATGATGTTCGGGCCGAGGTTGAAGTTCGGGCCGAGGTTGAAGTTCGGGCCGAAAATGAAGTTCGGGCCGGGAACAGTGAAGAGTTCGGGCCGACTTGTTCTTGGCAGTGACGAACGGACCAACTATTTTGGTTACTCGTGGGCGTGAAACGGACACCCGAGCTGAAAGTTATGAATGTTTTAGTATAACACCTTTTGTCACACAATCTTGGATACTAAAGAGTTCGGGCCGAAGAGGGATGTTCGGGCCGAAGTGGTGTTCGGGCCGAAGTGGGATATTCGGGCCGAAGTGGTGTTCGGGCCGAAGTGGGATGTTCGGGCCGAAGTGGTGTTCGGGCCGAGGTTGAAGTTCGGGCCGAGGTCGGAGTTCTTGCCGAGGTTGAAGTTCGGGCCGAGGTCGGAGTTCGTGCCGAGGTTGAAGTTCGGGCCGAGGTTGAAGTTCGTGCCGAGGTCGGAGTTCGGGCTGAGGTTGAAGTTCGGGCCGACGTTGAAGTTCGGGCCGATAATGAAGTTCGGGCCGGGAACAGTGAAGAGTTCGGGCCGAACTTGTTCTTGGTAGTGACAAACGAACCAGCTATTTTGGTTACTCGTGGGCGTGAAACGGACACCCGAGCTGAAAGTTATGAATGTTTTAGTATAGCACCTTTTGTCACACAATCTTGGATATTGAAGAGTTCGGGCCGAAGAGGGATGTTCGGGCCGAAGTGGGATGTTCGGGCCGAAGTGGTGTTCGGGCCGAAGTTC
Organism: Calendula officinalis; assembly: GCA_963853835.1. NCBI lineage: Eukaryota > Viridiplantae > Streptophyta > Magnoliopsida > Asterales > Asteraceae > Calendula > Calendula officinalis. The sequence goes on from OY970825.1 coordinate 58,491,706, forward strand.
AGTGTTCGGGCCGAGGATGATGTTCGGGCCGAGGTTGAAGTTCGGGCCGAGGTTGGAGTTCAGGCCGAGGTTGAAGTGCGGGCCGAGGTTGAAGTTCGGGCCGAAAATGAAGTTCGGGCGGGGAACAGTGAAGAGTTCGGGCCGACTTGTTCTTGTTAGTGACGAACGAACCAACTATTTTGGTTACTCGTGGGCGTGAAACGGACACCCGAGCTGAAAGTTATGAATGTTTTAGTATAACACCTTTTGTCACACAATCTTGGATATTGAAGAGTTCGGGCCGAGAGGGATGTTCGGGCCGAAGTGGTGTTCGGGCCGAAGTGGGATGTTCGGGACGAAGTGGTGTTCGGGCAGAAGTTCGGTGTTCGGGCCGAGTATGATGTTCGGGCCGAGGTTGAAGTTCGGGCCGAGGTTGAAGTTCGGGCCGAAAATGAAGTTCGGGCCGGGAACAGTGAAGAGTTCGGGCCGACTTGTTCTTGGCAGTGACGAACGAACCAACTATTTTGGTTACTCGTGGGCGTGAAACGGACACCCGATCTGAAAGTTATGAATGTTTTAGTATAACACCTTTTGTCACACAATCTTGGATATTGAAGAGTTCGGGCCGAAGAGGGATGTTCGGGCCGAAGTGGTGTTCGGGCCGAAGTGGGATATTCGGGCCGAAGTGGTGTTCGGGCCGAAGTGGGATGTTCGGGCCGAAGTGGTGTTCGGGCCGAGGTTGAAGTTCGGGCCGAGGTCGGAGTTCGTGCCGAGGTTGAAGTTCGGGCCGAGGTTGAAGTTCGGGCCGAGGTTGAAGTTCGTGCCGAGGTTTACCCGGGGTGTTGGATACAAAGCTATCGGTTACCGTGGTTTTGGCCGACCATGGTTTAAGGCCCGCAAAGCCACCGATCCTCTCAATTAAGTGATTACCAAAACCGGAGATGTTTCTAACTTCTGTGTTTAGCGATTAGTGTAGTTGGTAGTGGTAGTAATTCATTCACTTAGCTTTTGTGTTAATCCCTCCCTATTAACACATTTCAGGTTGGAAGGCTTGAAACGGGTCGGGCTTTGGACGGGGGCGTTTGACCATACATTATTAAGTGTTTTGTTTAATGGAGCCTAGTTTTTGTAATACCGTCTTTTAACTAACTCTTGGTTTGTAATATTTGTGGGACCACGATTGGTAAACCTAACGTAATTAGGAACTTAACTAAATGCTTCTGTAACCTTAGCTTAATACTAAATCGGATATCTAAAAAAAAAAAAAAATTGGCTTCAAAAAATGTGGTGTTATAACTTGGTATCAGAGCTTTGGTTTGGCGATGGATACACAGGGTTGGTGTTCCATTCCCAAATCATGGCTCGTGTTTGGTCAAACCTCCCGGTCGAGAGGGATTAGAGCAAGTGTGAATTGGGTTTAGTAGTTAGTAGATGCGTACTAACGAGTTAAACTAAGCCTTGGTGAGTTGTTGTGTTTGTAGCAGGAATGGCTACCGATGGAAACTTGCTAGAAGGAGCCCCGCCGAATACGAACCTTGGGAATGATGGGGTCGCGACCCCATCATTCGGGCCGAAGAGGGATGTTCGGGCCGAAGTGGTGTTCGGGCCGAAGTGGGATGTTCGGGCCGAAGTTCGGTGTTCGGGCCGAGGATGATGTTCGGGCCGAGGTTAAAGTTCGGGTCGAGGTAGGAGTTCGGGCCGCGGTTGAAGTTCTGGCCGAGGTTGAAGTTCGGGCTGAAAATGAAGTTCGGGCCGGGAACAGTGAAGAGTTCGGGCCGAAGTTGTTCTTTGCAGTGACGAACGAACCAGCTATTTTGGTTACTCGTGGGCGTGAAACGGACACCCGAGCTGAAAGTTATGAATGATTTAGTATAACACCTTTTGTCACACAATCTTGGATATTGAAGAGTTCGGGCCGGAGAGGGATGTTGGGGCCGAAGTGGTGTTCGTGCCGAAGTGGGATGTTCGGGCCGAAGTGGTGTTCGGGCCGAAGTTCGGTGTTCGGGCCGAGGATGATGTTCGGGCCGAGGTTGAAGTTCGGGCCGAGGTCGGAGTTCGGGCTGAGGTTGAAGTTCGGGCCGAGGTTGAAGTTCGGGCCGAAAATGAAGTTCGGGCCGAAAATGAAGTTCGGGCCGGGAACAGTGAAGAGTTCGGGCCGAACTTGTTCTTGGCAGTGACAAACGAACCAGCTATTTTGGTTACTCGTGGGCGTGAAACGGACACCCGACCTGAAAGTTATGAATGTTTTATTATAGCACCTTTTGTCACACAATCTTGGATATTGAAGAGTTCGGGCCGAAGAGGGATGTTCGGGCCGAAGTGGTGTTCGGGCCGAAGTGGTGTTCGGGCCGAAGTGGGATGTTCGGGCCGAAGTGATGTTCGGGCCGAGGTTGAAGTTCGGGCCGAGGTTGGAGTTCAGGCCGAGGTTGAAGTGCGGGCCGAGGTTGAAGTTCGGGCCGAAAATGAAGTTCGGGCGGGGAACAGTGAAGAGTTCGGGCCGACTTGTTCTTGTTAGTGACGAACGAACCAACTATTTTGGTTACTCGTGGGCGTGAAACGGACACCCGAGCTGAAAGTTATGAATGTTTTAGTATAACACCTTTTGTCACACAATCTTGGATATTGAAGAGTTCGGGCCGAGAGGGATGTTCGGGCCGAAGTGGTGTTCGGGCCGAAGTGGGATGTTCGGGACGAAGTGGTGTTCGGGCAGAAGTTCGGTGTTCGGGCCGAGTATGATGTTCGGGCCGAGGTTGAAGTTCGGGCCGAGGTTGAAGTTCGGGCCGAAAATGAAGTTCGGGCCGGGAACAGTGAAGAGTTCGGGCCGACTTGTTCTTGGCAGTGACGAACGAACCAACTATTTTGGTTACTCGTGGGCGTGAAACGGACACCCGAGCTGAAAGTTATGAATGTTTTAGTATAACACCTTTTGTCACACAATCTTGGATATTGAAGAGTTCGGGCCGAAGAGGGATGTTCGGGCCGAAGTGGTGTTCGGGCCGAAGTGGGATATTCGGGCCGAAGTGGTGTTCGGGCCGAAGTGGGATGTTCGGGCCGAAGTGGTGTTCGGGCCGAGGTTGAAGTTCGGGCCGAGGTCGGAGTTCGTGCCGAGGTTGGAGTTCGGGCCGAGGTTGAAGTTCGGGCCGAAAATGAAGTTCAGGCCGGGAACAGTGAAGAGTTCGGGCCGAACTTGTTCTTGGCAGTGACGAACGAACCAGCTATTTTGGTTACACATGGGCGTGAAACGGACACCCGAGCTGAAAGTTATGAATGTTTTAGTATATCACCTTTTGTCACACAATCTTGGATATTGAAGAGTTCGGGCCGAAGAGGGATGTTCTGGCCGAAGTGGGATGTTCGGGCCGAAGTGGTGTTCGGGCCGAAGTTCGGTGTTCGGGCCGAGGATGATTTTCGGGCCGAGGTTGAAGTTCGGGCCGAGGTCGGAGTTCGGGCCGAGGTTGAAGTTCGGGCCGAGGTTGAAGTTCGGGCCGAAAATGAAGTTCGGGCCGGGAACAGTGAAGAGTTCGGGCCGAACTTGTTCTTGGCAGTGACAAACGAACCAGCTATTTTGGTTACTCGTGGGCGTGAAACGGACACCCGAGCTGAAAGTTATGAATGTTTTAGTATAGCACCCTTTGTCACACAATCTTGGATATTGAAGAGTTCGGGCCGAAGAGGGATGTTCGGGCCGAAGTGGTGTTCGGGCCGAAGTGGGATGTTCGGGCCGAAGTGGGATGTTCGGCCGAAGTGGTGTTCGGGCCGAAGTTCGGTGTTCGATCCGAGGATGATTTTCGGGCCGAGGTCGAAGTTCGGGCCGAGGTCGGAGTTCGGGCCGAGGTTGAAGTTCGTGCCGAGGTTGAAGTTCGGGCCGAAAATGAAATTCGGGCCGGGAACAGTGAAGAGTTCGGGCCGAACTTGTTCTTGGCAGTGACGAACGAACCAACTATTCTTGTTACTCATGGGCGTGAAACGGACACCCGAGCTGAAAGTTATGAATGTTTTAGTATAACACCTTTTGTCACACAATCTTGGATATTGAAGAGTTCGGGCCGAAGAGGGATGTTCGGGCCGAAGTGGTGTTTGGGCCGAAGTGGGATGTTCGGGCCGAAGTGGGATGTTCGGGCCGAAGTGGTGTTCGGGCAGAAGTTCGGTGTTCGGGCCGAGGATGATGTTCGGGCCGAGGTTGAAGTTCGGGCCAAGGTCGGAATTCGTGCCGAGGTTGAAGTTCGGGCCGAGGTTGAAGTTCAGGCCGAAAATGAAGTTCGGGCCGGGAACAGTGAAGAGTTCGGGACGAACTTGTTCTTGGCAGTGACGAACGAACCAGCTATTTTGGTTACTCGTGGGCGTGAAACGGACACCCGAGCTGAAAGTTATGAATGTTTTAGTATAGCACCTTTTGTCACACAATCTTGGATATTGAAGAGTTCGGGCCGAAGAGGGATGTTCGGGCCGAAGTGGTGTTCGGGCCGAAGTGGGATGTTCGGGCCGAAGTGGTGTTCGGGCCGAAGTGGTGTTCGGGCCGAGGTTGAAGTTCGGGCCGAGGTCGGAGTTCGGGCTGAGGTTGAAGTTCGGGCCGAGGTTGAAGTTCGGGCCGAAAATGAAGTTCGGGCCGGGAACAGTGAAGAGTTCGGGCCGAACTTGTTCTTGGTAGTGACAAACGAACCAGCTATTTTGGTTACACGTGGGCGTGAAACGGACACCCGAGCTGAAAGTTATGAATGTTTTAGTATATCACCTTTTGTCACACAATCTTGGATATTGAAGAGTTCGGGCCGAAGAGGGTTGTTCTGGCCGAAGTGGGATGTTCGGGCCGAAGTGGTGTTCGGGCCGAAGTTCGGTGTTCGGGCCGAGGATGATTTTCGGGCCGAGGTTGAAGTTCGGGCCGAGGTCGGAGTTCGGGCCGAGGTTGAAGTTCGGGCCGAGGTTGAAGTTCGGGCCGAAAATGAAGTTCGGGCCGGGAACAGTGAAGAGTTCGGGCCGAACTTGTTCTTGGCAGTGACAAACGAACCAGCTATTTTGGTTACTCGTGGGCGTGAAACGGACACCCGAGCTGAAAGTTATGAATGTTTTAGTATAGCACCCTTTGTCACACAATCTTGGATATTGAAGAGTTCGGGCCGAAGAGGGATGTTCGGGCCGAAGTGGTGTTCGGGCCGAAGTGGGATGTTCGGGCCGAAGTGGTGTTCGGGCCGAAGTGGTGTTCGGGCCGAGGTTGAAGTTCGGGCCGAGGTCGGAGTTCGGGCTGAGGTTGAAGTTCGGGCCGAGGTTGAAGTTCGGGCCGAAAATGAAGTTCGGGCCGGGAACAGTGAAGAGTTCGGGCCGAACTTGTTCTTGGTAGTGACAAACGAACCAGCTATTTTGGTTACACGTGGGCGTGAAACGGACACCCGAGCTGAAAGTTATGAATGTTTTAGTATATCACCTTTTGTCACACAATCTTGGATATTGAAGAGTTCGGGCCGAAGAGGGATGTTCTGGCCGAAGTGGGATGTTCGGGCCGAAGTGGTGATCGGGCCGAAGTTCGGTGTTCGATCCGAGGATGATTTTCGGGCCGAGGTTGAAGTTCGGGCCGAGGTCGGAGTTCGGGCCGAGGTTGAAGTTCGGGCCGAGGTTGAAGTTCGGGCCGAAAATGAAGTTCGGGCCGGGAACAGTGAAGAGTTCGGGCCGAACTTGTTCTTGGCAGTGACGAACGAACCAACTATTCTGGTTACTCATGGGCGTGAAACGGACACCCGAGGTGAAAGTTATGAATGTTTTAGTATAACACCTTTTGTCACACAATCTTGGATATTGAAGAGTTCGGGCCGAAGAGGGATGTTCGGGCCGAAGTGGTGTTCGGGCCGAAGTGGGATGTTCGGGCCGAAGTGGTGTTCGGGCAGAAGTTCGGTGTTCGGGCCGAGGATAATGTTCGGGCCGAGGTTGAAGTTCGGGCCGAGGTCGGAATTCGTGCCAAGGTTGAAGTTCGGGCCGAGGTTGAAGTTCGGGCCGAAAATGAAGTTCGGGCCGGGAAAAGTGAAGAGTTCGGGCCGAACTTGTTCTTGGCAGTGACGAACGAACCAGCTATTTTGGTTACTCGTGGGCGTGAAACGGACACCCGAGCTGAAAGTTATGAATGTTTTAGTATAGCACATTTTGTCACACAATCTTGGATAATGAAGAGTTTGGGCCGAAGAGGGATGTTCGGGCAGAAGTGGTGTTCGGGCCAAAGTGGGATGTTCGGACCGAAGTGGTGTTCGGGTCGAAGTGGTGTTCGGGCCGAGGTTGAAGTTCGGGCCGAGGTCGGAGTTCGGGCTGAGGTTGAAGTTCGGGCCGAGGTTGAAGTTCGGGCCGAAAATGAAGTTCGGGCCGGGAACAGTGAAGAGTTCGGGCCGAACTTGTTCTTGGTAGTGACAAACGAACCAGCTATTTTGGTTACTCGTGGGCGTGAAACGGACACCCGAGCTGAAAGTTATGAATGTTTTAGTATAGCACCTTTTGTCACACAATCTTGGATATTGAAGAGTTCGGGCCGAAGAGGGATGTTCGGGCCGAAGTTGTGTTCGGGCCGAAGTGGGATGTTCGGGCCGAAGTGGTGTTCGGGCCAAAGTTCGGTGTTCGGGCCGAGGATGATGTTCGGGCCGAGGTTGAAGTTCGGGCCGAGGTCGGAGTTCAGGCCGAGGTTGAAGTTCGGGCCGAGGTTGAAGTTCGGGCCGAAAATGAAGTTCGGGCCGGGAACAGTGAAGAGTTCGGGCCGACTTGTTCTTGGCAGTGACGAACGAACCAACTATTTTGGTTACTCGTGGGCGTGAAACGGACACCCGAGCTGAAAGTTATGAATGTTTTAGTATAACACCTTTTGTCACACAATCTTGGATATTGAAGAGTTCGGGCCGAAGAGGGATGTTCGGGCCGAAGTGGTGTTCGGGCCGAAGTGGGATGTTCGGGCCGAAGTGGTGTTCGGGCAGAAGTTCGGTGTTCGGGCCGAGGATGATGTTCGGGCCGAGGTTGAAGTTCGGGCCGAGGTTGAAGTTCGGGCCGAAAATGAAGTTCGGGCCGGGAACAGTGAAGAGTTCGGGCCGAACTTGTTCTTGGCAGTGACGAACGAACCAGCTATTTTGGTTACTCGTGGGCGTGAAACGGACACCCGAGCTGAAAGTTATGAATGTTTTAGTATAACACCTTTTGTCACACAATCTTGGATACTAAAGAGTTCGGGCCGAAGAGGGATGTTCGGGCCGAAGTGGTGTTCGGGCCGAAGTGGGATGTTCGGGCCGAAGTGGTGTTCGGGCCGAAGTGGTGTTCGGGCCGAAGTTCGGTGTTCGGGCCGAGGATGATGTTCGGGCCGAGGTTAAAGTTCGGGTCGAGGTAGGAGTTTGGGCCGAGGTTGAAGTTCGGGCCGAGGTTGAAGTTCGGGCTGAACATGAAGTTCGGGCCGGGAACAGTGAAGAGTTCGGGCCGAACTTGTTCTTTGCAGTGACGAACGAACCAGCTATTTTGGTTACTCGTGGGCGTGAAACGGACACCCGAGCTGAAAGTTATGAATGATTTAGTATAACACCTTTTGTCACACAATCTTGGATATTGAAGAGTTCGGGCTGGAGAGGGATGTTTGGCCGAAGTGGTGTTCGGGCCGAAGTGGTGTTCGGGCCGAAGTTCGGTGTTCGGGCCAAGGATGATGTTCGGGCCGAGGTTGAAGTTCGGGCCGAGGTCGGAGTTCGGGATGAGGTTGAAGTTCGGGCAGGGAACAGTGAAGAGTTCGGGCCGAAATTGTTCTTGGCAGTGACAAACGAACCAGCTATTTTGGTTACTCGTGGGCGTGAAACGGACACCCGAGCTGAAAGTTATGAATGTTTTAGTATAGCACCTTTTGTCACACAATCTTGGATATTGAAGAGTTCGGGCCGAAGAGGGATGTTCGGGCCGAAGTGGTGTTCGGGCCGAAGTGGGATGTTCGGGCCGAAGTGGTGTTCGGGCCGAAGTTCGGTGTTCGATCCGAGGATGATTTTCGGGCCGAGGTTGAAGTTCGGGCCGAGGTCAGTGTTCGGGCCGAGGTTGAAGTTCGGGCCGAAAATGAAGTTCGGGCCGGGAACAGTGAAGAGTTCGGGCCGAACTTGTTCTTGGCAGTGACGAACGAACCAACTATTCTGGTTACTCATGGGCGTGAAACGGACAACCGAGCTGAAAGTTATGAATGTTTTAGTATAACACCTTTTGTCACACAATCTTGGATATTGAAGAGTTCGGGCCGAAGAGGGATGTTCGGGCCGAAGTGGTGTTCGGGCCGAAGTGGGATGTTCGGGCCGAAGTGGTGTTCGGGCAGAAGTTCGGTGTTCGGGCCGAGGATGATGTTCGGGCCGAGGATGATGTTCGGGCCGAGGTCGGAATTCGTGCCGAGGTTGAAGTTCGGGCCGAGGTTGAAGTTCGGGCCGAAAATGAAGTTCGGGCCGGGAACAGTGAAGAGTTCGGGCCGAACTTGTTCTTGGCAGTGACGAACGAACCAGCTATTTTGGTTACTCGTGGGCGTGAAACGGACACCCGAGCTGAAAGTTATGAATGTTTTAGTATAACACCTTTTGTCACACAATCTTGGATACTAAAGAGTTCGGGCCGAAGAGGGATGTTCGGGCCGAAGTGGTGTTCGGGCCGAAGTGGGATGTTCGAGCCGAAGTGGTGTTCGGGCCGAAGTGGTGTTCGGGCCGAAGTTCGGTGTTCGAGCCGAGGATGATGTTCGGACCGAGGTTAAAGTTCGGGTCGAGGTAGGAGTTCGGGCCGAGGTTGAAGTTCGGGCCGAGGTTGAAGTTCGGGCTGAAAATGAAGTTCGGGCCGGGAACAGTGAAGAGTTCGGGCCGAACTTGTTCTTTGTAGTGACGAACGAACCAGCTATTTTGGTTACTCGTGGGCGTGAAACGGACACCCGAGCTGAAAGTTATGAATGTTTTAGTAATGACCTTTTGTCACACAATCTTTGATATTGAAGAGTTCGGGCCGAAGAGGGATGTTCGGGCCGAAGTGGTGTTCGGGCCGAAGTGGGATGTTCGGGCCGAAGTGGTGTTCGGGCCGAAGTTCGGTGTTCGGGCCGAGGATGATGTTCGGGCCGAGGTAGAAGTTCGGGCCGAGGTCGGATTTCGGGCCGAGGTTGAAGGTCGGGCCGAGGTAGAAGTTCGGTCCGAAAATGAAGTTTGGGCCGGGAACAGTGAAGAGTTAGGGCCGAACTTGTTCTTGGCAGTGACGAACGAACCAGCTATTTTGGTTACTCGTGGGCGTGAAACAGACACCCGAGCTGAAAGTTATGAATGTTTTAGTATAGCACCTTTTGTCACACAATCTTGGATATTGAAGAGTTCGGGCCGAAGAGGGATGTTCGAGCGGAAGTGGTTTTTGAGCCGAAGTGGGATGTTCGGGCCGAAGTGGTGTTCGGTCCGAAGTGGTGTTCGGGCCGAAGTTGGATGTTCGGGCCGAAGTTGTGTTCGGGCAGAAGTTCGTTGTTCGGACCGAGGATGATGTTCGGGCCGAGGTTGAAGTTCGGGCCGAGGTCGGAATTCGTGCCGAGGTTGAAGCTCGGGCCGAAAATGAAGTTCGGGCCGGGAACAGTGAAGAGTTCGGGCCGAACTTGTTCTTGGCAGTGACGAACGAACCAGCTATTTTGGTTACTCGTGGGCGTGAAACGGACACCCGAGATGAAAGTTATGAATGTTTTAGTATAGCACCTTTTGTCACACAATCTTGGATACTAAAGAGTTCGGGCCGAAGAGGGATGTTCGGGCCGAAGTGGTGTTTGGGCCGAAGTGGGATGTTCGGGCCGAAGTGGTGTTCGGGCCGAAGTTCGGTGTTCGGGCCGAGGATGATGTTCGGGCCGAGGTTAAAGTTCGGGTCGAGGTAGGAGTTCGGGCCGAGGTTGAAGTTCGGGCCGAGGTTGAAGTTCGGGCTGAAAATGAAGTTCGGGCCGGGGACAGTGAAGAGTTCGGGCCGAACTTGTTCTTTGCAGTGACGAACGAACCAGCTATTTTGGTTACTCGTGGGCGTGAAACGGACACCCGACCTGAAAGTTATGAATGATTTAGTATAACACCTTTTGTCACACAATCTTGGATATTGAAGAGTTCGGGCCGGAGAGGGATGTTTGGGCCGAAGTGGTGTTCGGGCCGAAGTGGGATGTTCGGGCCGAAGTGGTGTTCGGGCCGAAGTTCGGTGTTCGGGCCGAGGATGATGTTCGGGCCGAGGTTGAAGTTCGGGCCGAGGTCGGAGTTCGGGCTGAGGTTGAAGTTCGGGCCGAGGTTGAAGTTCGGGCCGAAAATGAAGTTCGGGCCGGGAACAGTGAAGAGTTCGGGCCGAACTTGTTCTTGGCAGTGACAAACGAACCAGCTATTTTGGTTACTCGTGGGCGTGAAACGGACACCCGACCTGAAAGTTATGAATGTTTTAGTATAGCACCTTTTGTCACACAATCTTGGATATTGAAGAGTTCGGGCCGAAGAGGGATGTTCGGGCCGAAGTGGTGTTCGGGCCGAAGTGGTGTTCGGGCCGAAGTGGGATGTTCGGGCCGAAGTGGTGTTCGGGCCGAAGTTCGGTGTTCGATCCGAGGATGATGTTCGGGCTGAGGTTGAAGTTCGGGCCGAGGTCCGAGTTCGGGCCGAGGTTGAAGTTCGGGCCGAGGTTGAAGTTCGGGCCGAAAATGAAGTTCGGGCCGGGAACAGTGAAGAGTTCGGGCCGAACTTGTTCTTGGCAGTGACGAACGAACCAACTATTTTGGTTACTCGTGGGCGTGAAACGGACACCCGAGCTGAAAGTTATGAATGTTTTAGTATATCACCTTTTGTCACACAATCTTGGATACTAAAGAGTTCGGGCCGAAGAGGGATGTTCGGGCCGAAGTGGTGTTTGGGCCGAAGTGGGATGTTCGAGCCCAAGTGGTGTTCGGGCCGAAGTGGTGTTCGGGCCGAAGTTCGGTGTTCGGGCCTGTTGGATTTTGGTGGGTTCTAAAACGCAGCGGAAACGTAAATTTAAAATTTTAATTTAACCACCAAGATCCACCAATGACCGAATCTCTAAGCCCAAATCGTGCAACAAAGAAGAGAAAGAGAACATCATACCCTCGAAGACACCCGCAAGAATAGTGATGAACTCTTAAATGGATGAAGGTCACGAAGTCGTTCCCCTCTACCGTTGATCCACACTGAGTGAGCGACTCCTTCCAAGTTGCTAACCCGACACCGAAAAAGCTCAAGAAATCTTCTTAGATTTTCGGTAACCAAACACTTGTATTTTTAGAGAGAAAAACGAATTGCATTAACCCCTAATCAACCTCCCACATCTCTCTTATATAGATAAGAGAGCATGTGGAGGTGGGTGGAAAAGCTCTACATGCATTGGACCAAAGAGTGGTCCAATAGAATTAAAGCAAGCATGTGGAGAAAAGTAGTGGCTTTCCTTCACATGCATTGGACCATTAAATGGTCCAATGAAATAAAAGCCACTTTTATTTCTCCCAACATCTTTATTTATCTCTCTTAATTTAAGTGTTATCGGAAAGGAATTCCCCCGGCGTGTGACCCGATAGGCTCGTGCATCATCGGCCATGATACCCGTACATGTGTGTAGGTGGGCACTAAACTCTGACAATTTAATCACTTATGATTAAGCTGTCACGAGTCCGGCAGTTTAATCACCAATGATTAAGTTGCCACGAATCTGACAGTTCAATCATCTATGATTAAGCTATTACAAATCTAACACTTTAATCACCAATGATTAAGGTTACGATTCTGACAGTTTAATCATCGATGATTAAGCTATTACAAATCTAACACTTTAATCACCAATGATTAAGGTTACGATTCTGACAGTTTAATCATCGGTGATTAAGTCACGAATTCTAACAAACTCCCACTTGCACACGACACAACATGTTATTGGTATCACAAACAAAGAGCGGCCCTAGCTAGGCATCTTTGTCCCCAAGTCAGCATGAGTTACGTCATCCTCGACAACTACCAATCATATAAATGATGGTTCCTTTAGATAAGTGATCGTATCATCCCTTTGTACACGATATCCTTGTGAACACGAGACATGGATTAATGTCGTCATTCTCCAGATCGTTCACGATTATGTTTCTCGATCTTTTATTTAGTGGTGACCAAAATGAGTTATAATTGAACCATTTTCAATATAACTCGTGCATGGCCATGCGTTTTGGTGTCAGCGCTAAATCATCGAGGGGCCCATGGATATCTCTCTTCATTGAGGTACAAATCCTTTTGACTACATAGTCCCTACACATAAGTTATCCTTACCCAACTAAGCCCCTTATAACAGCCATTTACGAACCGCGTTAGAGCATTAATCTAAGTAAAGTAAACTTATGCTTTGGAATCTCATGAATCTCTGGTCTAAGGATGAAATGATATTATCACCCCGAGATACTTGTGACAATTTCCATGAAGTAAACTCGGGTGTGGGTCTCCAGTCACTTGAAACTCATTTCAAGCACAGGCAATTGTTGCGTCTATATCTCATAACCAACACATTGCCTCAGCCTTCATTCATTACTTACTTCCATTTAAGTATGACTGACTATGGATGTTTAGATAAAAATCTAGGAAGTGTTTAAACATGCAAAGATGGAACACAATAAAGATTTTGAAAGTAACTGCAACACGCATATGTATAGACATATTTATACATCAATACAATCAAAATTACAATACTGCTTCATGTTCCCAAAATAAACATCAAATTCAAACTAAAACGGTACTCAAGCTAAATCACTGGCTAATGTCACACCTATTCCTCTAGTGTGAGAATCATGTATTGTCACACCCCGCTAAAGCGGAAACACGAGATACAACAGCATAAGGTTTCATAGCATGAGGTAATAAACAACACCAACTACAACATTAATCAAAAGTAGTTCAAAAATTAAATTATTACAACCAAATTTGTTCCCAAAATTCACAATAGATAAAGTTGATGATAAAGGATTTTAAAATTTCTTGATGTTGATGTCGTCACACAAAATGCACCTACATGCCAACACTTACTTGTTTATACCTGAAAAGCATGAGTTAAAAAGGTCAACTACAAAGAGTTGGTGAGTTCATAGGTTTTTGATGAACAAAAATTAAATTAGTATCCATAAGTTGTTATTGTGAAACTTTTGTTCACAAGACATTAAGTAACTGGTTGCTCAAATATATTTTTAGCACAAGTGTAGAGTACGCTAGCAATTATCAGCCATGAGCCACTACCAAACCATTCAGACAACGATGCCCCTAATGTAACAAGTCCTACCTCAGCGGTGAGCAATTTCTCACATGTGTAGAACAAAACTTTTAATTTTAGGAAATGTGCACCCAAGGCCCGTCGACCTTAAGTGGGGATGTCCAAACCCTAATAGCGCTATCCACAAAACCATAGGCCCCCGTTCGAGTTAATGGTAGTGTCACTAAATTTTAATTCCACGTTTCGAGGACTTACACTTTTTAACTCAAGCAATTGCATTTTAGCATACATAACATAGTGCACAAACAATTTAATTCAACAACATTTTTCAATCATAGAGAAACCATTAAAAACTTTATAACATGCTTTTCACCCCAAAATATTTAAAAACAAAGTAAAAAGGGGCTATGATACTCACAGTGTGTAGCTGTATCCAACAATTTTCCGTTTGATGCTCAGTCCGACTTAAATCCTTCCTATATTAATGGAATTGAATATTAGGCTATGTCTAACCTTAGGGATAAAATATTATTTAGCTATTATAACTTCATAAAATCTTAGACTTTCTATATACAGTATTTAAGGTTTATTTTAAGAATTTTCGTAAGGAAAATAGTGAACTTATTGAGATGTACATATTTATCAATTATAGTTATAAGTTTTTAATATTTATAGTCCTTTACGTAGTATATTAGTTTATATATATAATCCTACTTACTTTATATATATAGATATGTTTAGTTTCACCTTTATTTATATGTTAATTTTTGTATTTCCTAAAAATGTATACTTATAAGTCTTATTCTTGTTGGTATGCACTTTATACTTATATGCTCATTTGAGTTTATATTTCTATTTTACATGTGTTATATTATAATTAACTTGTATATTGTAAAATATTATACTTTATGTGCTACATAGTCCAATATTTCTTAAAAGTCATTTTTTTCACATCTAAAGCTAAATGTTTGTTGCTGTCCAGATTTTTAGTCCACTTCCACAAGTTATTTTAATATCATAACAAATGATTTAATTTACCAACTTTTTATATGTTATTATTTAGTGTCTTAGGGAACTTTTAGCATAAGTTTTATTATTTTTGATGTTATATAACTATTTTAATTATATTTTATAAATGTATGTATCAGTAACTTCAAATCAGTCTGCACACTGATTTTGTTTGACCTATTTGGGGTATCAAATATTCGAGTTTTTCTCTGTATTTTATGGGGTATTAAAGATAACTCACTCAACTAAAGTTTAAAAAAAAGAATCATTACATTTGCATGTTTTATAAAGGAGTTATGATTACTTAAAGTTGCATGTAAAAATCTGCCAGCACTCTTTTCAATGCACACTTACCTTTGCATGTTTGGTTGGGAGGTCAAATCTTTATGTTTTTCGTTGAAACTAGCTGCATTTAAAAGATAACCCTTTAAATTAAATTCCAGAAGAAAAATCATGTATTTTAAAGGTTTTATGAAAGAGATATATCAGTTTAAATTCGAGTTTTATTCTGCTCAGCTAGTCTGTTTGCACATCTAACTTGTGGGTAGGGTTTCGTGGGTCAAAATTCAATGTTTTGGCATGAAATTACATGGGTTGGAAAGCTAAGACATAAAAATAACTTTTAGAAAAAGAATCATGTAATTTAAATGGTTAAAACTCAAGATATGACCAAATGAAGTACATGCATGCAATCTGCCAGATTTCAAAAATGGATGTTTTAAAGGTTCTAAGTGTTTTTGCAATATCTTTACATTCAATGGTTTGAATCATTGATTTTTATCACTTATTTTGGATCATGAAAGATTATTTTTAGATCAAAATCATCTATTAATTTTTTTTAAACACATGCATGTCATCAAACATCTAAGAATTGTAAGAAAAAGTTACATGCATGTACATCAAACTTTATGTTCTTGAGTTTTTGATGTATGGATCATGGATTACCACCTTCATTGGATATCTTGAAGACATTGGAGTGTAATCTACCATCTAGACACCGAAGTGCCTTTCATGGATACAAAACTTCAAGAAACGTGAAGAAAGATGCAAGAACACATGAAGAAATGACAAGAAAATGCAACAAATACAAGGAAATCGACTTACTAACTCTTGGATGAAGTTTATCTTCACTTTATCTTCAATAAATTCGAGATTTATATGTGTTCTAGGGCTGATTTTCTGCTGGAAACTAAAGAAAAGAATGAAGAGAAGTTGGGAGAGTTTGTGAGAAAGAAAGAGAAAGAGAGTTAGTGGAAAATGATGGAAATGATGTTGAAGTGGTGGAATTGCATGTGTTATGAGTGGGTGTAGAGTTGGGAGAGATTCAAAATCTGCATTTTTACTATATTATTATTGTTATTATTATTATTATTTTTATAGTATTTTGTATATTATATATGTATTTAAGTATTTATTAGGTGTAGGTTTAATAAAAGTTGCAAAATGATGTGTTAAATTAAATTATTTGTTCTAGTTTTTACTTTTACTACCTTAAGTTAGAATTCATATACCTACATATAATTATATGTATTTTAACATTTATTGTTACTTTGGTTGCGATTTAATATAAATTGTTGCACCTTGGAACTTTATAACACGACTAAAATGTTTATACGTCTTACTAGGGATTTCAAGCACGTCGTCAAGATACATATGATAACTAACACTTTTATTATTATAATTTAACCATAATAGATTATGTTTACTTACTAAAATTCATATTACAGTATTTAGTAGCTAACTTAAAAACCTAGTTTTTCACGGATGTCACAATCTCCCCTAGTTAGAGAAATTTCGTCCCGAAATTTATTAATTGACATCCCTATTTTGCTCTTTAGAAATTTGGTTCGGTTGCTTTTGTTTCTGAAGAATAATTCCTTACAATGGTGATACATTTTGAAGCATTTTATCACTCATTTGGAATTCTATAGGTTTCATGTGACTATATGCACAACTCTTATGACGATCTCTTGTCTCCTTAAATCTATCCTTGGTAATTAAGATCTTGTTAGTAGCCTTTTGTACGATCTATGATTAGTTAGTTGTCTATAGCCAATTTCCAACAAATTAAGTGGCAAACGAAACTTATTCACATATTAAGTGTCATACGGAGCAAACTAATTTATAATGTGATAATTATTTTTATATAAGAACTCAACTAGTGGAAGATGAGTATCCAACTTCATCTAATATCTATTGCACAAGCATGTAGCATATATTTATGAAATATTTTGAATTTTTTTAATTTTATTTTTTTAATTTTATTTTATTTTTTATTTTTTTATTTATTTATTTATTTTTTTTTTTTTTTTACGTTTCAAAGATTCAAGTCCTTAGATTCGTATGAACAACCCCTCATAATGCTCATACCCTTTTAATATATATATATATATTTCCTTATTATTGCATTGGACACCATTTTGGTCTCATTTCACTTATTATTTACTTTATTGATTCTACTATGAAGATATCAATTTCTAACACTTCTTTTATATATTATATTCTTCAATGTCAGCTATAATTCTAATACATATTTAGTTATTTATTATTTTCTCATTTATTAATATTTCATAATGATACTGCATATGTATGTTATAAATGTGCGTATACTCTACTATACAAGTAGTTGTTTTTAAGTAATAAATTCTTGATCTTAATTACTTTCGTGAATTATATACTGCATATAACTTGATTATCTTTGTACCACAACTTGTTTATCATAAAATATAGATGTGATCTAGAGTTATTATATATTTTAACTTATTAATGTACTAATATCTTTCCTGATGTATATATTCATGTTCCACTCTCCGTTTTTTTTTTTAAAGTTTCGACTCATTTCCTTACCAACACGTAGTTATGGTCCTCCTCTTATTTCATGAACTGAATTCAACTCACATATCATTTATATCTTCTGCATAATTCTATTTACTCATGAACTGGTTCATTAAGCATTTGTTTATTATTAATTCTCGATATTACTCCTCATTTCTAACCGATATAAATTTCTTTTTATAACCGATATAAATTTCTAACCGATATAACTTATTAATTCTAACCGATATAAATTGGTTCTTATCATCCTCATCTTTTCTTTTTATAATGTCTTGCTTGTCATCAATTTATAATCTGTATACTATCATTTCTTTCTTTAGTACACCTAATTCAAACTTCCTAAAATTATGTTTATCAATGAGTCTAACTCACTCACCTCTTTCATTAATTTATGAGGTTTTATAATATTGGTATCAATAAATCTATACTTTATATCCTTCTAATATTAGGTCTTTATATTTATTTATTCCATTGTCATTCTGGTGACCAATTATAGATCTCATTATTCATTAAAGTAGATTATTATATATATATATATATATATATATATATATATATATATATATATATTTTACTAACCATGGTTAAAATAAAATTTATTAGCTGAATTTAAACCAAAATCATACTTCACATCCATGTTTCACTCAAATCTCAGGATAACTCATAATTTTAAAGTATTTTTATTTATTTATAATTTATTTATTATTTATTTAATTTTTTTTTTTATTTAGTATTATCAAAATTTATATACTATTGTTCATCTCACATATTATTGTAATTATTCTATTATATGATATGACACATCCTTAATACTTCTATTTTCTTAGCATTTACTTTATAAAAATTTTGCGAAACAATTATTTATTTATTAATCCTCCTCCATGTATATAGTAAATTTTAAGCTCATAAATTTATTTCTCTTTTTATTGATTAGGCACTTTCACCTCCGCTAAATTCATAGTTTGACGTTAACCATTTGAATATTTACTTCATTTTCTTAATCTTTCATTATTATATATTTCTTCTACAAACTCCTTCTTGAGTATTTTGATACCAATATAAACTTTATTATAAACCGGGGTCATCGAACTTCATCACCATCATCATTATTATCTTTCTCATCAAAGGTCACTCAAAACTGATCACTAATCTAATTTCACATTATTAGTCAAGTAAGTTTATCCTCCGGCCTTGACTTATCTTTATTTCTTTATGTTATTTTATTGACTTGGTTAACTATTAATCTTGCTTAATTTCAATCGGCCGCTTATTTTATTATTATAGATACTACTTGTATACAACTCTTTTATTCATCAATTCGTTCAATAATCAGTGACTTTGATAACTCGATATTGTATCTTGTAATTATAAACACGTTGGCCAGACGTTTTTATGATCACATCATACAATATTTCCTTATCATTATCACTTCATACTTCCTTTCATAAATATAATTATCTTCTTCAAATTCTTATATAATTATAGATGATTTATCCTTCATTATGATGCCTTATTTTAACTAATGACATCTAATTCATTTACAATCAATGGATGTTATTATTTATTTATTTAAAATTTTATTTTATTTTATTTTTATTATTAGTTTTTTTTTTTGCAATTTTATTCTTACATGCACCTCTATCGAATACCTAACATATGCAATTCAGTGATCATATTAACGATTCTACTATATCCTACACTAATATTCTTTTATAAAGGATTATAGTATTTGTGATTCATGACGGAAGTACGTCCGAAGTGTATATTAGTGACGACACATGGTGTCTGCTCCCATGCTTTATACGATGCTCCTAACATCACTTTCTTCGATATTACAATGCTAGCTCCTTAAAGTTAACTTTAATTTGTGAACCTATGGGAGTGAACTACATTATTGATGCACAAGGACATTCGCTAGTAGCTCTATCGATACTCACTTCTTATACATAGCTGCTCTCTATTGAGTGTCCACAATATTTATTGTTATATTATTGATAAACTTTTCAATTTGAGCCATAATTAGGCTAATAGAGTAAGATTACTTTCCTCTACAAGATAATTGTATCAATAACAGGAAAAAGTAATCATCTAAATTTTAAAGGTCTCTATGAGTATTTAATAACTACTCAAAGTACGTCATCAAAAGGATCATTTATCTCCCGAGAATTAGCAGTATTTTTCACTTCATGTGTACCATAACTAGTGGGTTATGACTTGATGTTAAACCAAAGTATTGAGGCTAATCTTAGAATATAGGGTTTGTGCCACGTAAGATCTACCAAGTATTAAATGTGATAATAACTAACTTAATAGCTAATTGTGCAATTGTGAGTGCCTAGGGTATGCAATGTTTATGCAAACACACACAAAATCATGCCTTCCATGTCTAAACAATATTTATTTTATTTTATTTTATTTTATTTTGGGAAACCTTTTTGAAAATTGTTTGAAAATTTTTGGTTATAGTTTTAGGTTTTCATAAGAAAACCGGCATTCTCTATAACCTTAGGCTCTGATACCAAATCTGTCACACCCCGCTAAAGCGGAAACACGAGATACAACAGCATAAGGTTTCATAGCATGAGGTAATAAACAACACCAACTACAACATTAATCAAAAGTAGTTCAAAAATTAAATTATTACAACCAAATTTGTTCCCAAAATTCACAATAGATAAAGTTGATGATAAAGGATTTTAAAATTTCTTGATGTTGATGTCGTCACACAAAATGCACCTACATGCCAACACTTACTTGTTTATACCTGAAAAGCATGAGTTAAAAAGGTCAACTACAAAGAGTTGGTGAGTTCATAGGTTTTTGATGAACAAAAATTAAATTAGTATCCATAAGTTGTTATTGTGAAACTTTTGTTCACAAGACATTAAGTAACTGGTTGCTCAAATATATTTTTAGCACAAGTGTAGAGTACGCTAGCAATTATCAGCCATGAGCCACTACCAAACCATTCAGACAACGATGCCCCTAATGTAACAAGTCCTACCTCAGCGGTGAGCAATTTCTCACATGTGTAGAACAAAACTTTTAATTTTAGGAAATGTGCACCCAAGGCCCGTCGACCTTAAGTGGGGATGTCCAAACCCTAATAGCGCTATCCACAAAACCATAGGCCCCCGTTCGAGTTAATGGTAGTGTCACTAAATTTTAATTCCACGTTTCGAGGACTTACACTTTTTAACTCAAGCAATTGCATTTTAGCATACATAACATAGTGCACAAACAATTTAATTCAACAACATTTTTCAATCATAGAGAAACCATTAAAAACTTTATAACATGCTTTTCACCCCAAAATATTTAAAAACAAAGTAAAAAGGGGCTATGATACTCACAGTGTGTAGCTGTATCCAACAATTTTCCGTTTGATGCTCAGTCCGACTTAAATCCTTCCTATATTAATGGAATTGAATATTAGGCTATGTCTAACCTTAGGGATAAAATATTATTTAGCTATTATAACTTCATAAAATCTTAGACTTTCTATATACAGTATTTAAGGTTTATTTTAAGAATTTTCGTAAGGAAAATAGTGAACTTATTGAGATGTACATATTTATCAATTATAGTTATAAGTTTTTAATATTTATAGTCCTTTACGTAGTATATTAGTTTATATATATAATCCTACTTACTTTATATATATAGATATGTTTAGTTTCACCTTTATTTATATGTTAATTTTTGTATTTCCTAAAAATGTATACTTATAAGTCTTATTCTTGTTGGTATGCACTTTATACTTATATGCTCATTTGAGTTTATATTTCTATTTTACATGTGTTATATTATAATTAACTTGTATATTGTAAAATATTATACTTTATGTGCTACATAGTCCAATATTTCTTAAAAGTCACTTTTTTCACATCTAAAGCTAAATGTTTGTTGCTGTCCAGATTTTTAGTCCACTTCCACAAGTTATTTTAATATCATAACAAATGATTTAATTTACCAACTTTTTATATGTTATTATTTAGTGTCTTAGGGAACTTTTAGCATAAGTTTTATTATTTTTGATGTTATATAACTATTTTAATTATATTTTATAAATGTATGTATCAGTAACTTCAAATCAGTCTGCACACTGATTTTGTTTGACCTATTTGGGGTATCAAATATTCGAGTTTTTCTCTGTATTTTATGGGGTATTAAAGATAACTCACTCAACTAAAGTTTAAAAAAAAGAATCATTACATTTGCATGTTTTATAAAGGAGTTATGATTACTTAAAGTTGCATGTAAAAATCTGCCAGCACTCTTTTCAATGCACACTTACCTTTGCATGTTTGGTTGGGAGGTCAAATCTTTAAGTTTTTCGTTGAAACTAGCTGCATTTAAAAGATAACCCTTTAAATTAAATTCCAGAAGAAAAATCATGTATTTTAAAGGTTTTATGAAAGAGATATATCAGTTTAAATTCGAGTTTTATTCTGCTCAGCTAGTCTGTTTGCACATCTAACTTGTGGGTAGGGTTTCGTGGGTCAAAATTCAATGTTTTGGCATGAAATTACATGGGTTGGAAAGCTAAGACATAAAAATAACTTTTAGAAAAAGAATCATGTAATTTAAATGGTTAAAACTCAAGATATGACCAAATGAAGTACATGCATGCAATCTGCCAGATTTCAAAAATGGATGTTTTAAAGGTTCTAAGTGTTTTTGCAATATCTTTACATTCAATGGTTTGAATCATTGATTTTTATCACTTATTTTGGATCATGAAAGATTATTTTTAGATCAAAATCATCTATTAATTTTTTTTAAACACATGCATGTCATCAAACATCTAAGAATTGTAAGAAAAAGTTACATGCATGTACATCAAACTTTATGTTCTTGAGTTTTTGATGTATGGATCATGGATTACCACCTTCATTGGATATCTTGAAGACATTGGAGTGTAATCTACCATCTAGACACCAAAGTGCCTTTCATGGATACAAAACTTCAAGAAACGTGAAGAAAGATGCAAGAACACATGAAGAAATGACAAGAAAATGCAACAAATACAAGGAAATCGACTTACTAACTCTTGGATGAAGTTTATCTTCACTTTATCTTCAATAAATTCGAGATTTATATGTGTTCTAGGGCTGATTTTCTGCTGGAAACTAAAGAAAAGAATGAAGAGAAGTTGGGAGAGTTTGTGAGAAAGAAAGAGAAAGAGAGTTAGTGGGAAATGATGGAAATGATGTTGAAGTGGTGGAGTTGCATGTGTTATGAGTGGGTGTAGAGTTGGGAGAGATTCAAAATCTGCATTTTTACTATATTATTATTGTTATTATTATTATTATTTTTATAGTATTTTGTATATTATATATGTATTTAAGTATTTATTAGGTGTAGGTTTAATAAAAGTTGCAAAATGATGTGTTAAATTAAATTATTTGTTCTAGTTTTTACTTTTACTACCTTAAGTTAGAATTCATATACCTACATATAATTATATGTATTTTAACATTTATTGTTACTTTGGTTGCGATTTAATATAAATTGTTGCACCTTGGAACTTTATAACACGACTAAAATGTTTATACGTCTTACTAGGGATTTCAAGCACGTCGTCAAGATACATATGATAACTAACACTTTTATTATTATAATTTAACCATAATAGATTATGTTTACTTACTAAAATTCATATTACAGTATTTAGTAGCTAACTTAAAAACCTAGTTTTTCACGGATGTCACATGTATAGCCTGTGACAACGGCTTAGTAAACGGATCGGCAAGGTTCTCTTCCAATACTACTCTGCTTATGACAACATCACCACTTTCAACCTTATCTCGGATAACGTGGTATTTACGAGCAATATGCCTCATTCTTTTGTGAGCTCTAGCTTCCTTAGCCAATGCTACCGCACCCTCATTATCACAAAATATTTCAATGTGGTCGGCAATCCTAGGGACAACTACCAAGTCATTGATGAATTTCCTCATCCACACAGCTTCTTTTGCAGCTTCGCTTGCTGCAATGTATTCTGATTCTGTCGTCGAATCAACAACTGTGTCTTGCTTGGAGCTCCTCCAGCTCACAGCACCACCATTCAACAGGAATACATAACCCGATTGCGATCGGAAATCATCCCTATCAGTTTGGAAGCTTGCGTCTGTGTACAAAACCCTTAGGTTGTCTCATATATACCTCTTCAGTAAGTTTCCCGTTAAGGAAGGCGGTTTTTACATCCATTTGCCAAATTTCATAATCATGAAAGGCGGCAATTGCCATAAGTATCCTGATAGATTTCAACATAGCCACTGGGGAAAAGGTTTCATCATAGTCAACACCATGGGTTTGAGTGAAGCCTTTAGCAACCAGTCGTACTTTGAAAGTATCAATCTGTCCATCCATGCCGGTCTTTACTTTATAGACCCATTTACACCCCACAAGCTTACAGCTGGGTGTAGGATCAACCAGTTCCCATACTTGGTTGTCCTTCATGGATTGCATTTCGACTTCCATTGCATCTCTCCATTTGTCAGACTCTGGGCCTGCCATCGCTTCCTGGTAGGTAGAGGGTTCATCATGATCCCCTAGTAACTCACTGCCCTCAGATATGAGAAACCCATATCTCTCTGGCTCAGTGCGAGTTCTACCAGATCTACGAAGAGACAATGGTGGAACGTCAGTTTCTACCGTATCCTCTTGATCGGTACCAACCTCTTGAGGTTGCGTGCTAGTGCCAACATTAGGTAGTTCATTGGATATATCTTGAGTTTCCTCAAGATCTATATGCTTTCCACTAGGTTTATTGGATAAAAGTTCTCTTTCAAGAAATACTGCCCTTCGAGCAACAAATACCTTGTTCTCGGTAGGTTTGTAAAACAAATATCCAAGTCCCGCTTTAGGATATCCAATGAAATAACACTTTTCTGAACGGGGTTCTAAGTTGTCATCGGCCTCCCGCTTTACGTATGCTTGACAACCCCAAACTCTAAGATAGGATAGTGGAGGTTTACTCCCATTCCATATCTCGAAAGGTGTCTTTTCTACCTTCTTTATTGGTACGAGATTAAGAAGCTTACACGCCGTTTCTAGAGCATATCCCCAAAAACTTATGGGTATTTGGGTTCTTGCCATCATTGATCGAACCATGTCAAGTAATGTTCGATTTCTCCTCTCGGCGACTCCATTCAATTGTGGAGTCCTAGGAGGTGTTAATTGTGACACAATCCCACAATTCTTAAGATGGTCAATATACTCTAGATTAAGATACTCTCCGCCTCTATCAGATCGAAGTATCTTGATTGACTTGCCCAATTGGTTGTCAACTTCGTTTTGGAATGTCTTGAACATCTCAATGGTTTCTGACTTATGTTTAATCAAGTAAACATATCCAAACCTACTATAATCATCTATAAAGGTTACGAAGTATCTACAATTATTCCTTGTAAGGTGTTTAAATGGACCACACACATCAGTGTGTATAATGTCTAATAAACCCTTAGCCCTCTCACTAACACCGGTGAAGGGAGCTTTAGTCATCTTGCCTAATAAGCAAGATTCACATACATCATTTGAACCATTTTCAAATGATTCCAAGTACCCAATTGCTTGGAGCTTGGAAATGCGAGTCTTGTTTATGTGGCCAAGACGACTATGTCATAAGGATAATTTATCCAAAGTATCTTTGGATGTAGAGCCAACTTGCATGATTGATCTTCTGTTGCTAACATGTGCTATCACCTCATAAATGCCATGATATGGTAAAGCATTAAAATAACAAGTACTATCTTTGAAACAAGAAATAGAACCATTGTCATTAAAGGTAAATGCAAAACCATCGTCATACAAAGCATGAAAAGAAATAATGTTTCTTGCCACATGAGGTGAATAACGTACATTTTTCAACAAAATAAAGGAACCGGATTCAAAGGACAACTTCACGTTTCCTTGAGCTTCAACCGGCACAACATGCTTGTTTCCCATGACAAGATCCTGTTCCCCTCTCATCAACTTCTCACTTTCCAATAGCACCTGAAATTTGTTACAAATATGAGTGCCACAACCGGTGTCTAAGACCCAGTTTTGTGAAGTAGAAGTTTGATAGAGTTCAATCATGTACATACCTTGCTTTGAGGTACCTCCAACTCCTTTAGCTTTTAGCTTGTTGAGTTCCTCAAGGTATGTTGGGCAACTACGGCGGAAATGCCCCTTTTTCCCGCAATAGAAGCAGTCCGCATCTTCCGGTGTCATGGCTTGAGGAACTTTTCCTTTTGCCATCTTGACCGAAGTAGGCTTAGGCTTGGGCGCACCAACCTTGCCTTTACCCTTACCTTGAGGGGTAGGGGTGGACTTCTTCTTCTCGGTACTCAAGCTAAATCACTGGCTAATGTCACACCTATTCCTCTAGTGTGAGAATCATGTATAGCCTGTGACAACGGCTTAGTAAACGGATCGGCAAGGTTCTCTTCCAATACTACTCTGCTTATGACAACATCACCACTTTCAACCTTATCTCGGATAACGTGGTATTTACGAGCAATATGCCTCATTCTTTTGTGAGCTCTAGCTTCCTTAGCCAATGCTACCGCACCCTCATTATCACAAAATATTTCAATGTGGTCGGCAATCCTAGGGACAACTACCAAGTCATTGATGAATTTCCTCATCCACACAGCTTCTTTTGCAGCTTCGCTTGCTGCAATGTATTCTGATTCTGTCGTCGAATCAACAACTGTGTCTTGCTTGGAGCTCCTCCAGCTCACAACACCACCATTCAATAGGAATACATAACCCGATTGCGATCGGAAATCATCCCTATCAGTTTGGAAGCTTGCGTCTGTGTATCCAACTACACGCAACTCTTCCATACCACCATAGACCAAGAACATATCCTTCATTCTTCGAAGATATTTCAAGATGTTCTTGACGGCTATCCAATGAGCTTCTCCAGGGTTTGATTGATATCTACTTGCCACGCTCAGTGCACATGATACATCAGGTCTGGTGCATAGCATGGCGTACATGATAGATCCAACTGCCGAGACATAAGGGATCTTCTTCATTACGTCACGTTCCTTATCGGAACTTGGACATTGAGCCTTGCTCAAAGTCACTCCATGCAACATAGGAAGATTGCCTTTCTTGGAATCCTCCATTCTAAACCGCTTTAGAACTTTGTCAATATATGCACTTTGACTCAAACCGAGAAGCCTTTTAGATCTATCTCGATAGATCTTGATTCCCAAGATGTACGATGCATTTCCTAAGTCCTTCATGGAAAAACATTTTCCAAGAAATGTCTTGACATCGCTCAAAATTGGAATGTCATTCCCAATGAGTAAGATGTCATCAACATATAGGACTAGGAATACAATCGCGCTCCCACTAGCCCTGACGTATACACAAGGTTCATCTATGCTTTTAGAAAATCCAAATTCTTTGATTTTCTCATCAAAGCGAAGATTCCAACTTCGAGATGCTTGCTTAAGTCCATAAATGGACTTCTTAAGCTGACAGACTTTATTAGGATACTTTGGATGTACAAAACCCTCAGGTTGTCTCATATATACCTCTTCAGTAAGTTTCCCGTTAAGGAAGGCGGTTTTTACATCCATTTGCCAAATTTCATAATCATGAAAGGCGGCAATTGCCATAAGTATCCTGATAGATTTCAACATAGCCACTGGGGAAAAGGTTTCATCATAGTCAACACCATGGGTTTGAGTGAAGCCTTTAGCAACCAGTCGTACTTTGAAAGTATCAATCTGTCCATCCATGCCGGTCTTTACTTTATAGACCCATTTACACCCCACAAGCTTACAGTTGGGTGTAGGATCAACCAGTTCCCATACTTGGTTGTCCTTCATGGATTGCATTTCGACTTCCATTGCATCTCTCCATTTGTCAGACTCTGGGCCTGCCATCGCTTCCTGGTAGGTAGAGGGTTCATCATGATCCCCTAGTAACTCACTGCCCTCAGATATGAGAAACCCATATCTCTCTGGCTCAGTGCGAGTTCTACCAGATCTACGAAGAGACAATGGTGGAACGTCAGTTTCTACCGCATCCTCTTGATCGGTACCAACCTCTTGAGGTTGCGTGCTAGTGCCAACATTAGGTAGTTCATTGGATATATCTTGAGTTTCCTCAAGATCTATATGCTTTCCACTAGGTTCATTGGATAAAAGTTCTCTTTCAAGAAGTACTGCCCTTCGAGCAACAAATACCTTGTTCTCGGTAGGTTTGTAAAACAAATATCCAAGTCCCGCTTTAGGATATCCAATGAAATAACACTTTTCTGAACGGGGTTCTAAGTTGTCATCGGCCTCCCGCTTTACGTATGCTTGACAACCCCAAACTCTAAGATAGGATAGTGGAGGTTTACTCCCATTCCATATCTCGAAAGGGTGTCTTTTCTACCTTCTTTATTGGTACGATATTAAGAAGCTTACACGCCGTTTCTAGAGCATATCCCCAAAAACTTATGGGTATTTGGGTTCTTGCCATCATTGATCGAACCATGTCAAGTAATGTTCGATTTCTCCTCTCGGCGACTCCATTCAATTGTGGAGTCCTAGGAGGTGTTAATTGTGACACAATCCCACAATTCTTAAGATGGTCAATAAACTCTAGATTAAGATACTCTCCGCCTCTATCAGATCGAAGTATCTTGATTGACTTGCCCAATTGGTTGTCAACTTCGTTTTGGAATGTCTTGAACACCTCAATGGTTTCTGGCTTATGTTTAATCAAGTAAACATATCCAAACCTACTATAATCATCTATAAAGGTTACGAAGTATCTACAATTATTCCTTGTAAGGTGTTTAAATGGACCACACACATCAGTGTGTATAATGTCTAATAAACCCTTAGCCCTCTCACTAACACCGGTGAAGGGAGCTTTAGTCATCTTGCCTAATAAGCAAGATTCACATACATCATTTGAACCATTTTCAAATGATTCCAAGTACCCAATTGCTTGGAGCTTGGAAATGCGAGTCTTGTTTATGTGGCCAAGACAACTATGTCATAAGGATAATTTATCCAAAGTATCTTTGGATGTAGAGCCAACTTGCAAGATTGATCTTCTGTTGCTAACATGTGCTATCACCTCATAAATGCCATGATATGGTAAAGCATTAAAATAACAAGTACTATCTTTGAAACAAGAAATAGAACCATTGTCATTAAAGGTAAATGCAA
This sequence comes from Calendula officinalis, assembly GCA_963853835.1. NCBI lineage: Eukaryota > Viridiplantae > Streptophyta > Magnoliopsida > Asterales > Asteraceae > Calendula > Calendula officinalis. Next base: position 58,519,899 of record OY970825.1, read on the forward strand.
AACCATCGTCATACAAAGCATGAAAAGAAATAATGTTTCTTGCCACATGAGGCGAATAACGTACATTTTTCAACAAAATAAAGGAACCGGATTCAAAGGACAACTTCACGTTTCCTTGAGCTTCAACCGGCACAACATGCTTGTTTCCCATGACAAGATCCTGTTCCCCTCTCATCAACTTCTCACTTTCCAATAGCACCTGAAATTTGTTACAAATATGAGTGCCACAACCGGTGTCTAAGACCCAGTTTTGTGAAGTAGAAGTTTGATAGAGTTCAATCATGTACATACCTTGCTTTGAGGTACCTCCAACTCCTTTAGCTTTTAGCTTGTTGAGTTCCTCAAGGTATGTTGGGCAACTACGGCGGAAATGCCCCTTTTTCCCGCAATAGAAGCAGTCCGCATCTTCCGGTGTCATGGCTTGAGGAACTTTTCCTTTTGCCATCTTGACCGAAGTAGGCTTAGGCTTGGGCGCACCAACCTTGCCTTTACCCTTACCTTGAGGGGTAGGGGTGGACTTCTTCTTCTCGGTACTCAAGCTAAATCACTGGCTAATGTCACACCTATTCCTCTAGTGTGAGAATCATGTATAGCCTGTGACAACGGCTTAGTAAACGGATCGGCAAGGTTCTCTTCCAATACTACTCTGCTTATGACAACATCACCACTTTCAACCTTATCTCGGATAACGTGGTATTTACGAGCAATATGCCTCATTCTTTTGTGAGCTCTAGCTTCCTTAGCCAATGCTACCGCACCCTCATTATCACAAAATATTTCAATGTGGTCGGCAATCCTAGGGACAACTACCAAGTCATTGATGAATTTCCTCATCCACACAGCTTCTTTTGCAGCTTCGCTTGCTGCAATGTATTCTGATTCTGTCGTTGAATCAACAACTGTGTCTTGCTTGGAGCTCCTCCAGCTCACAGCACCACCATTCAATAGGAATACATAACCCGATTGCGATCGGAAATCATCCCTATCAGTTTGGAAGCTTGCGTCTGTGTATCCAACTACACGCAACTCTTCCATACCACCATAGACCAAGAACATATCCTTCGTTCTTCGAAGATATTTCAAGATGTTCTTGACGGCTATCCAATGAGCTTCTCCAGGGTTTGATTGATATCTACTTGCCACGCTCAGTGCACATGATACATCAGGTCTGGTGCATAGCATGGCGTACATGATAGATCCAACTGCCGAGGCATAAGGGATCTTCTTCATTACGTAACGTTCCTTATCGGAACTTGGACATTGAGCCTTGCTCAAAGTCACTCCATGCAACATAGGAAGATTCCCTTTCTTGGAATCCTCCATTCTAAACCGCTTTAGAACTTTGTCAATATATGCACTTTGACTCAAACCGAGAAGCCTTTTAGATCTATCTCGATAGATCTTGATTCCCAAGATGTACGATGCATTTCCTAAGTCCTTCATGGAAAAACATTTTCCAAGAAATGTCTTGACATCGCTCAAAATTGGAATGTCATTCCCAATGAGTAAGATGTCATCAACATATAGGACTAGGAATACAATCGCGCTCCCACTAGCCCTGACGTATACACAAGGTTCATCTATGCTTTTAGAAAATCCAAATTCCTTGATTTTCTCATCAAAGCGAAGATTCCAACTTCGAGATGCTTGCTTAAGTCCATAAATGGACTTCTTAAGCTGACAGACTTTATTAGGATACTTTGGATGTACAAAACCCTCAGGTTGTCTCATATATACCTCTTCAGTAAGTTTCCCGTTAAGGAAGGCGGTTTTTACATCCATTTGCCAAATTTCATAATCATGAAAGGCGGCAATTGCCATAAGTATCCTGATAGATTTCAACATAGCCAATGGGGAAAAGGTTTCATCATAGTCAACACCATGGGTTTGAGTGAAGCCTTTAGCAACCAGTCGTACTTTGAAAGTATCAATCTGTCCATCCATGCCGGTCTTTACTTTATAGACCCATTTACACCCCACAAGCTTACAGCTGGGTGTAGGATCAACCAGTTCCCATACTTGGTTGTCCTTCATGGATTGCATTTCGACTTCCATTGCATCTCTCCATTTGTCAGACTCTGGGCCTGCCATCGCTTCCTGGTAGGTAAAGGGTTCATCATGATCCCCTAGTAACTCACTGCCCTCAGATATGAGAAACCCATATCTCTCTGGCTCAGTGCGAGTTCTACCAGATCTACGAAGAGACAATGGTGGAACGTCAGTTTCTACCGCATCCTCTTGATCGGTACCAACCTCTTGAGGTTGCGTGCTAGTGCCAACATTAGGTAGTTCATTGGATATATCTTGAGTTTCCTCAAGATCTATATGCTTTCCACTAGGTTCATTGGATAAAAGTTCTCTTTCAAGAAATACTGCCCTTCGAGCAACAAATACCTTGTTCTCGGTAGGTTTGTAAAACAAATATCCAAGTCCCGCTTTAGGATATCCAATGAAATAACACTTTTCTGAACGGGGTTCTAAGTTGTCATCGGCCTCCCGCTTTACGTATGCTTGACAACCCCAAACTCTAAGATAGGATAGTGGAGGTTTACTCCCATTCCATATCTCGAAAGGTGTCTTTTCTACCTTCTTTATTGGTACGAGATTAAGAAGCTTACACGCCGTTTCTAGAGCATATCCCCAAAAACTTATGGGTATTTGGGTTCTTGCCATCATTGATCGAACCATGTCAAGTAATGTTCGATTTCTCCTCTCGGCGAATCCATTCAATTGTGGAGTCCTAGGAGGTGTTAATTGTGACACAATCCCACAATTCTTAAGATGGTCAATAAACTCTAGATTAAGATACTCTCCGCCTCTATCAGATCGAAGTATCTTGATTGACTTGCCCAATTGGTTGTCAACTTCGTTTTGGAGTGTCTTGAACACCTCAATGGTTTCTGACTTATGTTTAATCAAGTAAACATATCCAAACCTACTATAATCATCTATAAAGGTTACGAAGTATCTAAAATTATTCCTTGTAAGGTGTTTAAATGGACCACACACATCAGTGTTCATAATGTCTAATAAACCCTTAGCCCTCTCACTAACACCGGTGAAGGGAGCTTTAGTCATCTTGCCTAATAAGCAAGATTCACATACATCATTTGAACCATTTTCAAATGATTCCAAGTACCCAATTGCTTGGAGCTTGGAAATGCGAGTCTTGTTTATGTGGCCAAGACGACTATGTCATAAGGATAATTTATCCAAAGTATCTTTGGATGTAGAGCCAACTTGCATGATTGATCTTCTGTTGCTAACATGTGCTATCACCTCATAAATGCCATGATATGGTAAAGCATTAAAATAACAAGTACTATCTTTGAAACAAGAAATAGAACCATTGTCATTAAAGGTAAATGCAAAACCATCGTCATACAAAGCATGAAAAGAAATAATGTTTCTTGCCACATGAGGCGAATAACGTACATTTTTCAACAAAATAAAGGAACCGGATTCAAAGGACAACTTCACGTTTCCTTGAGCTTCAACCGGCACAACATGCTTGTTTCCCATGACAAGATCCTGTTCCCCTCTCATCAACTTCTCACTTTCCAATAGCACCTGAAATTTGTTACAAATATGAGTGCCACAACCGGTGTCTAAGACCCAGTTTTGTGAAGTAGAAGTTTGATAGAGTTCAATCATGTACATACCTTGCTTTGAGGTACCTCCAACTCCTTTAGCTTTTAGCTTGTTGAGTTCCTCAAGGTATGTTGGGCAACTACGGCGGAAATGCCCCTTTTTCCCGCAATAGAAGCAGTCCGCATCTTCCGGTGTCATGGCTTGAGGAACTTTTCCTTTTGCCATCTTGACCGAAGTAGGCTTAGGCTTGGGCGCACCAACCTTGCCTTTACCCTTACCTTGAGGGGTAGGGGTGGACTTCTTCTTCTTGGAGACCTTTCCTTCTCGAATTGCAAGGACGGGATGTGTTGGGTTGGGCTTTCTTTTGGTCATGGTAGACTCGGCGGTCTTCAACATACCATGAAGCTCCATTATGGACTTGTCCATACCATGCATATGATAGTTCATAACAAACTGTTCATATGATGTAGGAAGAGACCTAAGGATAAAATCCACGGCCAATTCCTTCCCAATGGAGAAGCCTAACTTCTCCAAGCGTTCCACGTTTGCTTTCATCCGCAACACGTGAGCGCTCACATCCCCGCCTTCGAGGAGTTTACAATCAAGCACATTCTTGAGGCACTCGTACCGCTCTAGCTTTGCTTGCTGTTGGAACATGTCCCGCAACTGTACAATAAGCTCATAAGCGTACACATGATCCATTTGCTTTTGCAAATCGGGAGTCATAGTGCTCAACATAAGGCATGAAATGTCCTCATTTTCTTTCATGAGACGTTCATGAGCATCGTGTGCTGCTTGAATTGCATCATCCCCTGGTTCATCGGGAAGAGGTCCTTCAATCACGTGCATCTTTCCTTCATGGCGGAGAACAAGTTTTAATTGTCTCTCCCAATCAAGGAAATTTGCACCATTGAGTTTCTCCTTTTTAAGGAAAACTCTTAAAGAAACATTGGTGGTGGTGGTGGGGTTCGAAGATGCCATCTATTAAAATAGCAAAGTAGTTTTAGCTAGTTTGATGGGTCCTTGTAAATATATTACCCAAAACTTTTATATTTAACAAGGGCTAAGAATCCGTATTTCACAATACATTATGACGGGTATGCCGCGGATCATAATGCAAAGCTATTTCCGGTGGTATCCATTGTACCATTGTAATCACCATATTGTACTAATGCCATATTGTACCAATTGTACCAATAATCATATTGTACCAATTGTACCAATTGCATTTATTTTGTACCAATTGTGACTTACAACTCTTAGCTTCTTGCGGGATCACTTGACAACCATTGTGTCAATTGGCATGTTTGATCCCTACATGCACTAACCTCAAACCAAATTTTAAATGACTCGGTTTCGCTCGACAATCATTTAAAACCTAGTTTGAAGTTTGTAAATCGACCATCTAGATTCACGATAAGCCCATAACTAAATTGGCTAGGTTTCGCTCGACAACCAACTTAATTAAGGAACTTATACACACCCTTATCTTGCTTCACAAGGCACGGCTCGGTTTCGCTCGACAACCGACCTTGCTCCACAAGACTTAAGTGGTGACACTCCAATGGATAGTGCAAGACTTACATTTTGTGAGAAATCAAATAAATCATCCAACATGATACGCGGTGAAACATTTTGACTATAATGGTTTGGCTAATGCACGACGACCAATCATACAAAATGAATCACACTCACCTTCCACACTGTCTATTCAAAATCGGCTCGGCTAATGCACGACAACCAACTTTGTCTAGCAAGATTTGGGTGGCGTCATCATTAGGATAATAAAAATGATATTCTCTAAAAACGGGTTTTTGTTTCTTTTAAACTTTGATTAATTACTTTTTGTGACAAAAACATTTTTCACCTTTTAATTAACCCCTTTTAAAATTTTGATTAATTACCTTTGTGACAAAACCATTTTTCACCTTTTAATTAATCTATTGCGAGTGATTTAATTAAACCATTTTTAATTAATCTATTTATTTATTTAACCTTGCGAAAATCTAACAACCAAGCAAATAAATAAACATCACACGCATACAACAAAATTGGTAACCATGCCCAAAGCCTATGCGTTTTTCCCGTGAGCCAACCCGGGAAAAACATGGTCAACTATGGACAAATAATGACCTTCCATGTGAGCTCCCACTAAATCCGCCGTCTCCATTAGACTTCATCGAATCCAAGGTTGCCTAGACATCACTTCATGATTCCATTTGGTTGTCTTTTGATCTTCGTTTTACAAGTACATAGAAAATATAGAAATGGCTAACAAGCCATGAAATCCTACTAACTAGTACAATTACAAATGAAAATCAATGGCATGCAAGCCATAATTAATAAATATTACATACCAAAATTAATAAATTATTAATTACAAACCATTGTGACAAAGTCACCAAATGAATAACAACCAAACACACGACAAAAGGTCAAGGGCATAATGGTTACCAATCTACTAGCTACTACAAACATGAAAGCTAAAATGGTGTGCCAACAACCATTCATAAAAATATTTTGACAAAGATTCGAAATCAAACACTCAAGGCACTAAGAATCTTTGCATGTAATAAATTACATACATCAACACAAATTTATGCATGCATGCATTTCATGCTAAAATCATGACAAGCATATAAGTGTGTGAGTAAAAATATTATGGGTTTAGCAAGGCTAAAACCCGAAATCTAAAAAATGGCAAAACCGATCCTCAAATCGTTTTTCAAGCCCGAAAATGTGCACGATTCGGTTAGAGTAGGCTCTGATACCACTGTTGGATTTTGGTGGGTTCTAAAACGCAGCGGAAATGTAAATTTAAAATTTTAATTTAACCACCAAGATCCACCAATGACCGAATCTCTAAACCCAAATCGTGTAACAAAGAAGAGAAAGAGAACATCATACCCTCGAAGACACCCGCAAGAATAGTGATGAACTCTTAAATGGATGAAGGTCACGAAGTCGTTCCCCTCTACCGTTGATCCACACCGAGTGAGCGATTCCTTCCAAGTTGCTAACCCGACACCGAAAAAGCTCAAGAAATCTTCTTAGATTTTCGGTAACCAAACACTTGTATTTTTAGAGAGAAAAACGAATTGCATTAACCCCTAATCAACCTCCCACATCTCTCTTATATAGATAAGAGAGCATGTGGAGGTGGGTGGAAAAGCTCTACATGCATTGGACCAAAGAGTGGTCCAATAAAATTAAAGCAAGCATGTGGAGAAAAGTAGTGGCTTTCCTTCACATGCATTGGACCATTAAATGGTCCAATGAAATAAAAGCCACTTTTATTTCTCCCAACATCTTTATTTATCTCTCTTAATTTAAGTGTTATCGGAAAGGAATTCCCCCGGCGTGTGACCCGATAGGCTCGTGCATCATCGGCCATGATACTCGTACATGTGTGTTGGTGGGCACTAAATTCTGACAATTTAATCACTTATGATTAAGCTGTCACGAGTCCGGCAGTTTAATCACCAATGATTAAGTTGCCACGAATCTGACAGTTCAATCATCAATGATTAAGCTATTACAAATCTAACACTTTAATCACCAATGATTAAGGTTACGATTCTGACAGTTTAATCATCGATGATTAAGCTATTACAAATCTAACACTTTAATATCCAATGATTAAGGTTACGATTCTAACAGTTTAATCATCGGTGATTAAGTCACGAATTCTAACAGGGCCGAGGATGATGTTCGGGCCGAGGTTAAAGTTCGGGTCGAGGTAGGAGTTCGGGCCGAGGTTGAAGTTCGGGCCGGGGTTGAAGTTCGGGCTGAAAATGAAGTTCGGGCCGGGAACAGTGAAGAGTTCGGGCCGAACTTGTTCTTTGCAGTGACAAACGAACCAGCTATTTTGGTTACTCGTGGGCGTGAAACGGACACCCGAGCTGAAAGTTATGAATGTTTTAGTAATGACCTTTTGTCACACAATCTTTGATATTGAAGAGTTCGGGCCGAAGAGGGATGTTCGGGCCGAAGTGGTGTTCGGGCCGAAGTTCGGTGTTCGGGCCGAGGATGATGTTCGGGCCGAGGTCGGAGTTCGGGCCGAGGTTGAAGTTCGGTCCGAAAATGAAGTTCGGGCCGGGAACAGTGAATAGTTCGGGCCGAACTTGTTCTTGGCAGTGACAAACGAACCAACTATATTGGTTACTCGTGGGCGTGAAACAGACACCCGAGCTGAAAGTTATGAATGTTTTAGTATAACACCTTTTGTCACACAATCTTGGATATTGAAGAGTTCAGGCCGAAGAGGGATGTTCGGGCGGAAGTGGTGTTCGAGCCGAAGTGGGATGTTCGGGCCGAAGTGGTGTTCGGGCCGAAGTTCGGTGTTCGGGCCGAGGATGATGTTCGGGCCGAGGTCGGAGTTCGGGCCGAGGTTGAAGTTCGGGCCGAAAATGAGGTTCGGGCCGGGAACAGTGAAGAGTTCAGGATGAACTTGTTCTTGGCAGTGACGAACGAACCAGCTATTTTGGTTACTCGTGGGCGTGAAACGGACACCCGAGCTGAAAGTTATTAATGTTTTAGTATAGCACCTTTTGTCACACAATCTTGGATATTGAAGAGTTCGGGCCGAAGAGGGATGTTCGGGCCGAAGTGGTGTTCGGGCCGAAGTGGGATGTTCGGACCGAAGTGGTGTTCGGGCCGAAGTGGTGTTCGGGCTGAAGTTCGGTGTTCGGGTTTAGGATGATGTTCGAGCCGAGGTTGAAGTTCGGGCCGAGGTCGGTGTTCGGGCCGAGGTTGAAGTTCGGGCCGAGGTTAAAGTTCGGGCCGAAAACGAAGTTCGGGCCGGGAACAGTTAAGAGTTCGGGCCGAACTTGTTCTTGGCAGTGACGAACGAACCAGCTATTTTGGTTACTCGTGGGCGTGAAACGGACACCCGAGCTGAAAGTTATGAATGTTTTAGTATAGCACCTTTTGTCACACAATCTTGGATATTGAAGAGATCGGGCAGAAGAGGGATGTTCGGCCCAAGTGGTGTTCGGGCCGAAGTGGGATGTTCGGGCCGAAGTGGTGTTCGGGCCGAAGTTCGGTGTTCGGGCCGAGGATGATGTTCGGGCCGAGGTTGAAGTTCGGGCCGAGGTCGGAGTTCGGGCCGAGGTTGAAGTTCGGGCCGAGGTTGAAGTTCGGGCCGAAAATGAAGTTCGGGCCGGGAACAATGAAGAGTTCGGGCCGAACTTGTTCTAGGCAGTGACGAACGAACCAGCTATTTTGGTTACTCGTGGGCGTGAAACGGACACCCGAGCTGAAAGTTATGAATGTATTAGTATAGAACCTTTTGTCACACAATCTTGGATATTGAAGAGTTCGGGCCGAAGAGGGATGTTCGGGCCGAAGTGGTGTTCGGGCCGAAGTGGGATGTTCAGGCCGAAGTGGTGTTCGGGCTGAAGTGGTGTTCGGGCCGAAGTTCGGTGTTCGGGCCGAGGATGATGTTCGGGCCGAGATTGAAGTTCGGGCCTAGGTCGGAGTGCGGGCCGAGGTTGAAGTTCGGGCCGAGGTTGAAGTTCGGGCCGAAAATGAAGTTCGGGCCGCGAACAGTGAAGAGTTCGGGCCGAACTTGTTCTTGGCAGTGACGAACGAACCAACTATTTTGGTTACTTGTGGGCGTGAAACGGACACCCGAGCTGAAAGTTATGAATGTTTTAGTATAGCACCTTTTGTCACACAATCTTGGATATTGAAGAGTTCGGGCTGAAGAGGGATGTTCGGGTCAAAGTGGTGTTCGGGCCGAAGTGGGATGTTCGGGTCGAAGTGGTGTTCGGGCCGAAGTGGTGTTCGGGCCGTAGTTCGGTGTTCGGACTGAAGATGATGTGCGGGCCGAGGTCGGAGTTCGGGCCGAGGTTGAAGTTCGGGCCGAGGTTGAAGTTCGGGCCGAAAATGAAGTTCGAGCCGGGAACATTGAAGAGATCGGGCCGAACTTGTTCTTGGCAGTGACGAACGAACCAGCTATTTTGGTTACTCGTGGGCGTGAAACGGACACCCGAGCTGAAAGTTATGAATGTTTTAGTATAGCACCTTTTGTCACACAATCTTGGATATTGAAGAGTTCGGGCCGAAGAGGATGTTCGGGCCGAAGTGGGATGTTCGGGCCGAAGTGGTGTTCGGGCCAAAGTTCGGTGTTCGGGCCGAGGATGATGTTCGGGCCGAGGTTGAAGTTCGGGCCGAGGTCGGAGTTCGGGCCGAGGTTGAAGTTCGGGCCGAGGTTGAAGTTCGGGCCGAAAATGAAGTTTGGGCCGGGAACAGTGAAGAGTTCGGGCCGAACTTGTTCTTGGCAGTCACGAACGAACCATCTATTTTGGTTACTCGTGGGCGTGAAACGGACACCCGAGCTGAAAGTTATGAATGTTTTAGTATAGCACCTTTTGTCACACAATCTTGGATATTGAAGAGTTCGGGCCGAAGAGGGATGTTCGGGCCGAAGTGGTGTTCGGGCCGAAGTGGGATGTTCGGGCCGAAGTGGTGTTCGGGCCGAAGTGGTGTTCGGGCCGAAGTTCGGTGTTCAGGCCGAGGATGATGTTCGGGCTGAGGTCGGTGTTCGGGCCGAAGTTCGGTGTTCAGGCCGAAGAGGGATGTTCGGGCCGAAGTGGTGTTCGGGCCGAAGTGGGATGTTCGGGCCGAAGTGGGATGTTCGGGCCGAAGTGGTGTTCGGGCCGAAGTTCGGTGTTCGATCCGAGGATGATTTTCGGGCCGAGGTCGAAGTTCGGGCCGAGGTCGGAGTTCGGGCCGAGGTTGAAGTTCGGGCCGAGGTTGAAGTTCGGGCCGAAAATGAAGTTCGGGCCGGGAACAGTGAAGAGTTCGGGCCGAACTTGTTCTTGGCAGTGACGAACGAACCAACTATTCTTGTTACTCATGGGCGTGAAACGGACACCCGAGCTGAAAGTTATGAATGTTTTAGTATAGCACCTTTTGTCACACAATCTTGGATATTGAAGAGTTCGGGCCGAAGAGGGATGTTCGGGCCGAAGTAGTGTTCGGGCCGAAGTGGGATGTTCGGGCCGAAGTGGGATGTTCGGGCCGAAGTGGTGTTCGGGCAGAAGTTCGGTGTTCGGGCCGAGGATGATGTTCGGGCCGAGGTTAAGAGTTCGGGCCGAAGAGGGATGTTCGGGCCGAAGTGGTGTTCGGGCCGAAGTGGGATGTTCGGGCCGAAGTGGGATGTTCGGGCCGAAGTGGTGTTCGGGCAGAAGTTCGGTGTTCGGGCCGAGGATGATGTTCGGGCCGAGGTTGAAGTTCGGGCCAAGGTCGGAATTCGTGCCGAGGTTGAAGTTCGGGCCGAGGTTGAAGTTCGGGCCGAAAATGAAGTTCGGGCCGGGAACAGTGAAGAGTTCGGGCCGAACTTGTTCTTGGCAGTGACGAACGAACCAGCTATTTTGGTTACTCGTGGGCGTGAAACGGACACCCGAGCTGAAAGTTATGAATGTTTTAGTATAGCACCTTTTGTCACACAATCTTGGATATTGAAGAGTTCGGGCCGAAGAGGGATGTTCGGGCCGAAGTAGTGTTCGGGCCGAAGTGGGATGTTCGGGCCGAAGTGGTGTTCGGGCCGAAGTGGTGTTCGGGCCGAGGTTGAAGTTCGGGCCGAGGTCGGAGTTCGGGCTGAGGTTGAAGTTCGGGCCGAGGTTGAAGTTCGGGCCGAAAATGAAGTTCGGACCGGGAACAGTGAAGAGTTCGGGCCGAAATTGTTCTTGGTAGTGACAAACGAACCAGCTATTTTGGTTACTCGTGGGCGTGAAACGGACACCCGAGCTAAAAGTTATGAATGTTTTAGTATATCACCTTTTGTCACACAATCTTGGATATTGAAGAGTTCGGGCCGAAGAGGGATGTTCTGGCCGAAGTGGGATGTTCGGGCCGAAGTGGTGTTCGGGCCGAAGTTCGGTGTTCGATCCGAGGATGATTTTCAAGCCGAGGTTGAAGTTCGGGCCGAGGTCGGAGTTCGGGCTGAGGTTGAAGTTCGGGCCGAGGTTGAAGTTCGGGCCGAAAATGAAGTTCGGGCCGGGAACAGTGAAGAGTTCGGGCCGAACTTGTTCTTGGCAGTGACGAACGAACCAACTATTCTGGTTACTCATGGGCGTGAAACGGACACCCGAGCTGAAAGTTATGAATGTTTTAGTATAACACCTTTTGTCACACAATCTTGGATATTGAAGAGTTCGGGCCGAAGAGGGATGTTCGGGCCGAAGTGGTGTTCGGGCCGAAGTGGGATGTTCGGGCCGAAGTGGTGTTCGGGCAGAAGTTCGGTGTTCGGGCCGAGGATGATGTTCGGGCCGAGGTTGAAGTTCGGGCCGAGGTCGGAATTCGTGCCGAGGTTGAAGTTCGGGCCGAGGTTGAAGTTCGGGCCGAAAATGAAGTTCGGGCCGGGAAAAGTGAAGAGTTCGGGCCGAACTTGTTCTTGGCAGTGACGAACGAACCAGCTATTTTGGTTACTCGTGGGCGTGAAACGGACACCCGAGCTGAAAGTTATGAATGTTTTAGTATAGCACCTTTTGTCACACAATCTTGGATATTGAAGAGTTCGGGCCGAAGAGGGATGTTCGGGCCGAAGTGGTGTTCGGGCCGAAGTGGGATGTTCGGGCCGAAGTGGTGTTCGAGCCGAAGTGGTGTTCGGGCCGAGGTTGAAGTTCGGGCCGAGGTCGGAGTTCGGGCTGAGGTTGAAGTTCGGGCCGAGGTTGAAGTTCGGGCCGAAAATGAAGTTCGGGCCGGGAACAGTGAAGAGTTCGGGCCGAACTTGTTCTTGGTAGTGACAAACGAACCAGCTATTTTGGTTACTCGTGGGCGTGAAACGGACACCCGAGCTGAAAGTTATGAATGTTTTAGTATAGCACCTTTTGTCACACAATCTTGGATATTGAAGAGTGCGGGCCGAAGAGGGATGTTCGGGCCGAAGTTGTGTTCGGGCCGAAGTGGGATGTTCGGGCCGAAGTGGTGTTCGGGCCGAAGTTCGGTGTTCGGGCCGAGGATGATGTTCGGGCCGAGGTTGAAGTTCGGGCCGAGGTCGGAGTTCAGGCCGAGGTTGAAGTTCGGGCCGAGGTTGAAGTTCAAGCCGAAAATGAAGTTCGGGCCGGGAACAGTGAAGAGTTCGGGCCGACTTGTTCTTGGCAGTGACGAACGAACCAACTATTTTGGTTACTCGTGGGCGTGAAACGGACACCCGAGCTGAAAGTTATGAATGTTTTAGTATAACACCTTTTGTCACACAATCTTGGATATTGAAGAATTCGGGCCGAAGAGGGATGTTCGGGCCGAAGTGGTGTTCGGGCCGAAGTGGGATGTTCGGGCCGAAGTGGTGTTCGGGCAGAAGTTCGGTGTTCGGGCCGAGGATGATGTTCGGGCCGAGGTTGAAGTTCGGGCCGAGGTTGAAGTTCGGGCCGAAAATGAAGTTCGGGCCGAAAATGAAGAGTTCGGGCCGAACTTGTTCTTGGCAGTGACGAACGAACCAGCTATTTTGGTTACTCGTGGGCGTGAAACGGACACCCGAGCTGAAAGTTATGAATGTTTTAGTATAACACCTTTTGTCACACAATCTTGGATACTAAAGAGTTCGGGCCGAAGAGGGATGTTCGGGCCGAAGTGGTGTTCGGGCCGAAGTGGGATGTTCGGGCCGAAGTGGTGTTCGGGCCGAAGTGGTGTTCGGGCCGAAGTTCGGTGTTCGGGCCGAGGATGATTTTCGGGCCGAGGTTAAAGTTCGGGTCGAGGTAGGAGTTTGGGCCGAGGTTGAAGTTCGGGCCGAGGTTGAAGTTCGGGCTGAACATGAAGTTCGGGCCGGGAACAGTGAAGAGTTCGGGCCGAACTTGTTCTTTGCAGTGACGAACGAACCAGCTATTTTGGTTACTCGTGGGCGTGAAACGGACACCCGAGCTGAAAGTTATGAATGATTTAGTATAACACCTTTTGTCACACAATCTTGGATATTGAAGAGTTCGGGCCGAAGAGGGATGTTCGGGCCGAAGTGGTGTTCGGGCCGAAGTGGGATGTTCGGGCCGAAGTTCGGTGTTCGATCCGAGGATGATTTTCGGGCCGAGGTTGAAGTTCGGGCCGAGGTCAGTGTTCGGGCCGAGGTTGAAGTTCGGGCCGAGGTTGAAGTTCGGGCCGAAAATGAAGTTCGGGCCGGGAACAGTGAAGAGTTCGGGACGAACTTGTTCTTGGCAGTGACGAACGAACCAACTATTCTGGTTACTCATGGGCGTGAAACGGACAACCGAGCTGAAAGTTATGAATGTTTTAGTATAACACCTTTTGTCACACAATCTTGGATATTGAAGAGTTCGGGCCGAAGAGGGATGTTCGGGCCGAAGTGGTGTTCGGGCCGAAGTGGGATGTTCGGGCCGAAGTGGTGTTCGCGCAGAAGTTCGGTGTTCGGGCCGAGGATGATGTTCGGGCCGAGGATGATGTTCGGGCCGAGGTTGAAGTTCGGGCCGAGGTCGGAATTCGTGCCGAGGTTGAAGTTCGGGCCGAGGTTGAAGTTCGGGCCGAAAATGAAGTTCGGGCCGGGAACAGTGAAGAGTTCGGGCCGAACTTGTTCTTGCCAGTGACGAACGAACCAGCTATTTTGGTTACTCGTGGGCGTGAAACGGACACCCGAGCTGAAAGTTATGAATGTTTTAGTATAGCACCTTTTGTCACACAATCTTGGATACTAAAGAGTTCGGGCCGGAGAGGGATGTTCGGGCCGAAGTGGTGTTCGGGCCGAAGTGGGATGTTCGAGCCGAAGTGGTGTTCGGGCCGAAGTGGTGTTCGGGCCGAAGTGGTGTTCGGGCCGAAGTTCGGTGTTCGAGCCGAGGATGATGTTCGGACCGAGGTTAAAGTTCGGGTCGAGGTAGGAGTTCGGGCCGAGGTTGAAGTTCGGGCCGAGGTTGAAGTTCGGGCTGAAAATGAAGTTCGGGCCGGGAACAGTGAAGAGTTCGGGCCGAACTTGTTCTTTGCAGTGACGAACAAACCAGCTATTTTGGTTACTCGTGGGCGTGAAACGGACACCCGAGCTGAAAGTTATGAATGTTTTAGTAATGACCTTTTGTCACACAATCTTTGATATTGAAGAGTTCGGGCCGAAGAGGGATGTTCGGGCCGAAGTGGTGTTCGGGCCGAAGTGGGATGTTCGGGCCGAAGTGGTGTTCGGGCCGAAGTTCGGTGTTCGGGCCGAGGATGATGTTCGGGCCGAGGTTGAAGTTCGGGCCGAGGTCGGAGTTCGGGCCGAGGTTGAAGGTCGGGCCGAGGTTGAAGTTCGGTCCGAAAATGAAGTTCGGGCCGGGAACAGTGAAGAGTTAGGGCCGAACTTGTTCTTGGCAGTGACGAACGAACCAGCTATTTTGGTTACTCGTGGGCGTGAAACGGACACCCGAGCTGAAAGTTATGAATGTTTTAGTATAGCACCTTTTGTCACACAATCTTGGATATTGAAGAGTTCGGGCCGAAGAGGGATGTTCGGGCCGAAGTGGTGTTCGGGCCGAAGTGGGATGTTCGGGCCGAAGTGGTGTTCGAGCCGAAGTGGTGTTCGGGCCGAGGTTGAAGTTCGGGCCGAGGTCGGAGTTCGGGCTGAGGTTGAAGTTCGGGCCGAGGTTGAAGTTCGGGCCGAAAATGAAGTTCGGGCCGGGAACAGTGAAGAGTTCGGGCCGAACTTGTTCTTGGTAGTGACAAACGAACCAGCTATTTTGGTTACTCGTGGGCGTGAAACGGACACCCGAGCTGAAAGTTATGAATGTTTTAGTATAGCACCTTTTGTCACACAATCTTGGATATTGAAGAGTGCGGGCCGAAGAGGGATGTTCGGGCCGAAGTTGTGTTCGGGCCGAAGTGGGATGTTCGGGCCGAAGTGGTGTTCGGGCCGAAGTTCGGTGTTCGGGCCGAGGATGATGTTCGGGCCGAGGTTGAAGTTCGGGCCGAGGTCGGAGTTCAGGCCGAGGTTGAAGTTCGGGCCGAGGTTGAAGTTCAAGCCGAAAATGAAGTTCGGGCCGGGAACAGTGAAGAGTTCGGGCCGACTTGTTCTTGGCAGTGACGAACGAACCAACTATTTTGGTTACTCGTGGGCGTGAAACGGACACCCGAGCTGAAAGTTATGAATGTTTTAGTATAACACCTTTTGTCACACAATCTTGGATATTGAAGAATTCGGGCCGAAGAGGGATGTTCGGGCCGAAGTGGTGTTCGGGCCGAAGTGGGATGTTCGGGCCGAAGTGGTGTTCGGGCAGAAGTTCGGTGTTCGGGCCGAGGATGATGTTCGGGCCGAGGTTGAAGTTCGGGCCGAGGTTGAAGTTCGGGCCGAAAATGAAGTTCGGGCCGGGAACAGTGAAGAGTTCGGGCCGAACTTGTTCTTGGCAGTGACGAACGAACCAGCTATTTTGGTTACTCGTGGGCGTGAAACGGACACCCGAGCTGAAAGTTATGAATGTTTTAGTATAACACCTTTTGTCACACAATCTTGGATACTAAAGAGTTCGTGCCGAAGAGGGATGTTCGGGCCGAAGTGGTGTTCGGGCCGAAGTGGGATGTTCGGGCCGAAGTGGTGTTCGGGCCGAAGTGGTGTTCGGGCCGAAGTTCGGTGTTCGGGCCGAGGATGATTTTCGGGCCGAGGTTAAAGTTCGGGTCGAGGTAGGAGTTTGGGCCGAGGTTGAAGTTCGGGCCGAGGTTGAAGTTCGGGCTGAACATGAAGTTCGGGCCGGGAACAGTGAAGAGTTCGGGCCGAACTTGTTCTTTGCAGTGACGAACGAACCAGCTATTTTGGTTACTCGTGGGCGTGAAACGGACACCCGAGCTGAAAGTTATGAATGATTTAGTATAACACCTTTTGTCACACAATCTTGGATATTGAAGAGTTCGGGCCGAAGAGGGATGTTCGGGCCGAAGTGGTGTTCGGGCCGAAGTGGGATGTTCGGGCCGAAGTGGTGTTCGGGCCGAAGTTCGGTGTTCGATCCGAGGATGATTTTCGGGCCGAGGTTGAAGTTCGGGCCGAGGTCAGTGTTCGGGCCGAGGTTGAAGTTCGGGCCGAGGTTGAAGTTCGGGCCGAAAATGAAGTTCGGGCCGGGAACAGTGAAGAGTTCGGGACGAACTTGTTCTTGGCAGTGACGAACGAACCAACTATTCTGGTTACTCATGGGCGTGAAACGGACAACCGAGCTGAAAGTTATGAATGTTTTAGTATAACACCTTTTGTCACACAATCTTGGATATTGAAGAGTTCGGGCCGAAGAGGGATGTTCGGGCCGAAGTGGTGTTCGGGCCGAAGTGGGATGTTCGGGCCGAAGTGGTGTTCGCGCAGAAGTTCGGTGTTCGGGCCGAGGATGATGTTCGGGCCGAGGATGATGTTCGGGCCGAGGTTGAAGTTCGGGCCGAGGTCGGAATTCGTGCCGAGGTTGAAGTTCGGGCCGAGGTTGAAGTTCGGGCCGAAAATGAAGTTCGGGCCGGGAACAGCGAAGAGTTCGGGCCGAACTTGTTCTTGCCAGTGACGAACGAACCAGCTATTTTGGTTACTCGTGGGCGTGAAACGGACACCCGAGCTGAAAGTTATGAATGTTTTAGTATAGCACCTTTTGTCACACAATCTTGGATACTAAAGAGTTCGGGCCGGAGAGGGATGTTCGGGCCGAAGTGGTGTTCGGGCCGAAGTGGGATGTTCGAGCCGAAGTGGTGTTCGGGCCGAAGTGGTGTTCGGGCCGAAGTTCGGTGTTCGAGCCGAGGATGATGTTCGGACCGAGGTTAAAGTTCGGGTCGAGGTAGGAGTTCGGGCCGAGGTTGAAGTTCGGGCCGAGGTTGAAGTTCGGGCTGAAAATGAAGTTCGGGCCGGGAACAGTGAAGAGTTCGGGCCGAACTTGTTCTTTGCAGTGACGAACGAACCAGCTATTTTGGTTACTCGTGGGCGTGAAACGGACACCCGAGCTGAAAGTTATGAATGTTTTAGTAATGACCTTTTGTCACACAATCTTTGATATTGAAGAGTTCGGGCCGAAGAGGGATGTTCGGGCCGAAGTGGTGTTCGGGCCGAAGTGGGATGTTCGGGCCGAAGTGGTGTTCGGGCCGAAGTTCGGTGTTCGGGCCGAGGATGATGTTCGGGCCGAGGTTGAAGTTCGGGCCGAGGTCGGAGTTCGGGCCGAGGTTGAAGGTCGGGCCGAGGTTGAAGTTCGGTCCGAAAATGAAGTTCGGGCCGGGAACAGTGAAGAGTTAGGGCCGAACTTGTTCTTGGCAGTGACGAACGAACCAGCTATTTTGGTTACTCGTGGGCGTGAAACAGACACCCGAGCTGAAAGTTATGAATGTTTTAGTATAGCACCTTTTGTCACACAATCTTGGATATTGAAGAGTTCGGGCCGAAGAGGGATGTTCGAGCGGAAGTGGTGTTCGAGCCGAAGTGGGATGTTCGGGCCGAAGTGGTGTTCGGTCCGAAGTGGTGTTCGGGCCGAAGTGGGATGTTCGGGCCGAAGTTGTGTTCGGGCAGAAGTTCGTTGTTCGGACCGAGGATGATGTTCGGGCCGAGGTTGAAGTTCGGGCCGAGGTCGGAATTCGTGCCGAGGTTGAAGTTCGGGCCGAAAATGAAGTTCGGGCCGGGAACAGTGAAGAGTTCGGGCCGAACTTGTTCTTGGCAGTGACGAACGAACCAGCTATTTTGGTTACTCGTGGGCGTGAAACGGACACCCGAGATGAAAGTTATGAATGTTTTAGTATAGCACCTTTTGTCACACAATCTTGGGTACTAAAGAGTTCGGGCCGAAGAGGGATGTTCGGGCCGAAGTGGTGTTCGGGCCGAAGTGGGATGTTCGGGCCGAAGTGGTGTTCGGGCCGAAGTAGTGTTCGGGCCGAAGTTCGGTGTTCGGGCCGAGGATGATGTTCGGGCCGAGGTTAAAGTTCGGGTCGAGGTAGGAGTTCGGGCCGAGGTTGAAGTTCGGGCCGAGGTTGAAGTTCGGGCTGAAAATGAAGTTCGGGCCGGGGACAGTGAAGAGTTCGGGCCGAACTTGTTCTTTGCAGTGACGAACGAACCAGCTATTTTGGTTACTCGTGGGCGTGAAACGGACACCCGACCTGAAAGTTATGAATGATTTAGTATAACACCTTTTGTCACACAATCTTGGATATTGAAGAGTTCGGGCCGGAGAGGGATGTTAGGGCCGAAGTGGTGTTCGGGCCGAAGTGGGATGTTCGGGCCGAAGTGGTGTTCGGGCCGAAGTTCGGTGTTCGGGCCGAGGATGATGTTCGGGCCGAGGTTGAAGTTCGGGCCGAGGTCGGAGTTCGGGCTGAGGTTGAAGTTCGGGCCGAGGTTGAAGTTCGGGCCGAAAATGAAGTTCGGGCCGGGAACAGTGAAGAGTTCGGGCCGAACTTGTTCTTGGCAGTGACAAACGAACCAGCTATTTTGGTTACTCGTGGTCGTGAAACGGACACCCGACCTGAAAGTTATGAATGTTTTAGTATAGCACCTTTTGTCACACAATCTTGGATATTGAAGAGTTCGGGCCGAAGAGGGATGTTCGGGCCGAAGTGGTGTTCGGGCCGAAGTGGTGTTCGGGCCGAAGTGGGATGTTCGGGCCGAAGTGGTGTTCGGGCCGAAGTTCGGTGTTCGATCCGAGGATGATGTTCGGGCTGAGGTTGAAGACACCCGCAAGAATAGTGATGAACTCTTAAATGGATGAAGGTCACGAAGTCGTTCCCCTCTACCGTTGATCCACACCGAGTGAGCGATTCCTTCCAAGTTGCTAACCCGACACCGAAAAAGCTTAAGAAATCTTCTTAGATTTTCGGTAACCAAACACTTGTATTTTTAGAGAGAAAAACGAATTGCATTAACCCCTAATCAACCTCCCACATCTCTCTTATATAGATAAGAGAGCATGTGGAGGTGGGTGGAAAAGCTCTACATGCATTGGACCAAAGAGTGGTCCAATAGAATTAAAGCAAGCATGTGGAGAAAAGTAGTGGCTTTCCTTCACATGCATTGGACCATTAAATGGTCCAATGAAATAAAAGCCACTTTTATTTCTCCCAACATCTTTATTTATCTCTCTTAATTTAAGTGTTATCGGAAAGGAATTCCCCCGGCGTGTGACCCGATAGGCTCGTGCATCATCGGCCATGATACACGTACATGTGTGTAGGTGGGCACTAAATTCTGACAATTTAATCACTTATGATTAAGCTGTCACGAGTCCGGCAATTTAATCACCAATGATTAAGTTGCCACGAATCTGACAGTTCAATCATCAATGATTAAGCTATTACAAATCTAACACTTTAATCACCAATGATTAAGGTTACGATTTTGACAGTTTAATCATCGATGATTAAGCTATTACAAATCTAACACTTTAATCACCAATGATTAAGGTTACGATTCTGACAGTTTAATCATCGGTGATTAAGTCACGAATTCTAACAAACTCCCACTTGCACACGACACAACATGTTATTGGTATCACAAACAAAGAGCGGCCCTAGCTAGACATCTTTGTCCCCAAGTCAGCATGAGTTACGTCATCCTCGACAACTACCAATCATATAAATGATGGTTCCTTTAGATAAGTGATCGTATCATCCCTTTGTACACGATATCCTTGTGAACACGAGACATGGATTAATGTCGTCATTCTCCAGATCGTTCACGATTATGTTTCTCGATCTTTTATTTAGTGGTGACCAAAATGAGTTATAATTGAACCATTTTCAATATAACTCGTGCATGGCCATGCGTTTTGGTGTCAGCACTAAATCATCGAGGGGCCCATGGATATCTCTCTTCATTGAGGTACAAATCCTTTTGACTACATAGTCCCTACACATAAGTTATCCTTACCCAACTAAGCCCCATATAACAGCCATTTACGAACCGCGTTAGAGCATTAATCTAAGTAAAGTAAACTTATGCTTTGGAATCTCATGAATCTATGGTCTAAGGATGAAATGATATTATCACCCCGAGATACTTGTGACAATTTCCATGAAGTAAACTCGGGTGTGGGTCTCCAGTCACTTGAAACTCATTTCAAGCACAGGCAATTGTTGCGTCTATATCTCATAACCAACACATTGCCTCAGCCTTCATTCATTACTTACTTCCATTTAAGTATGACTGACTATGGATGTTTAGATAAAAATCAAGGAAGTGTTTAAACATGCAAAGATGGAACACAATAAAGATTTTGAAAGTAACTGCAACACGCATATGTATAGACATATTTATACATCAATACAATCAAAATTACAATACTGCTTCATGTTCCCAAAATAAACATCAAATTCAAACTAAAACGGTACTCAAGCTAAATCACTGGCTAATGTCACACCTATTCCTCTAGTGTGAGAATCATGTATAGCCTGTGACAACGGCTTAGTAAACGGATCGTCAAGGTTCTCTTCCAATACTACTCTGCTTATGACAACATCACCACTTTCAACCTTATCTCGGATAACGTGGTATTTACGAGCAATATGCCTCATTCTTTTGTGAGCTCTAGCTTCCTTAGCCAATGCTACCGCACCCTCATTATCACAAAATATTTCAATGTGGTCGGCAATCCTAGGGACAACTACCAAGTCATTGATGAATTTCCTCATCCACACAGC
Organism: Calendula officinalis; assembly: GCA_963853835.1. Taxonomy (NCBI): domain Eukaryota; kingdom Viridiplantae; phylum Streptophyta; class Magnoliopsida; order Asterales; family Asteraceae; genus Calendula; species Calendula officinalis. The sequence goes on from OY970825.1 coordinate 58,541,037, forward strand.
TTCTTTTCCAGCTTCGCTTGCTGCAATGTATTCTGATTCTGTCGTCGAATCAACAACTGTGTCTTGCTTGGAGCTCCTCCAGCTCACAGCACCACCATTCAATAGGAATACATAACCCGATTGCGATCGGAAATCATCCCTATCAGTTTGGAAGCTTGCGTCTGTGTATCCAACTACACGCAACTCTTCCATACCACCATAGACCAAGAACATATCCTTCGTTCTTCGAAGATATTTCAAGATGTTCTTGACGGCTATCCAATGAGCTTCTCCAGGGTTTGATTGATATCTACTTGCCACGCTCAGTGCACATGATACATCAGGTCTGGTGCATAGCATGGCGTACATGATAGATCCAACTGCCGAGGCATAAGGGATCTTCTTCATTACGTCACGTTCCTTATCGGAACTTGGACATTGAGCCTTGCTCAAAGTCACTCCATGCAACATAGGAAGATTCCCTTTCTTGGAATCCTCCATTCTAAACCGCTTTAGAACTTTGTCAATATATGCACTTTGACTCAAACCGAGAAGCCTTTTAGATCTATCTCGATAGATCTTGATTCCCAAGATGTACGATGCATTTCCTAAGTCCTTCATGGAAAAACATTTTCCAAGAAATGTCTTGACATCGCTCAAAATTGGAATGTCATTCCCAATGAGTAAGATGTCATCAACATATAGGACTAGGAATACAATCGCGCTCCCACTAGCCCTGACGTATACACAAGGTTCATCTATGCTTTTAGAAAATCCAAATTCCTTGATTTTCTCATCAAAGCGAAGATTCCAACTTCGAGATGCTTGCTTAAGTCCATAAATGGACTTCTTAAGCTGACAGACTTTATTAGGATACTTTGGATGTACAAAACCCTCAGGTTGTCTCATATATACCTCTTAAGTAAGTTTCCCGTTAAGGAAGGCGGTTTTTACATCCATTTGCCAAATTTCATAATCATGAAAGGCGGCAATTTCCATAAGTATCCTGATAGATTTCAACATAGCCACTGGGGAAAAGGTTTCATCATAGTCAACACCATGGGTTTGAGTGAAGCCTTTAGCAACCAGTCGTACTTTGAAAGTATCAATCTGTCCATCCATGCCGGTCTTTACTTTATAGACCCATTTACACCCCACAAGCTTACAGCTGGGTGTAGGATCAACCAGTTGCCATACTTGGTTGTCCTTCATGGATTGCATTTCGACTTCCATTGCATCTCTCCATTTGTCAGACTCTGGGCCTGCCATCGCTTCCTGGTAGGTAGAGGGTTCATCATGATCCCCTAGTAACTCACTGCCCTCAGATATGAGAAACCCATATCTCTCTGGCTCAGTGCGAGTTCTACCAGATCTACGAAGAGACAATGGTGGAACGTCAGTTTCTACCGCATCCTCTTGATCGGTACCAACCTCTTGAGGTTGCGTGCTAGTGCCAACATTAGGTAGTTCATTGGATATATCTTGAGTTTCCTCAAGATCTATATGCTTTCCACTAGGTTCATTGGATAAAAGTTCTCTTTCAAGAAATACTGCCCTTCGAGCAACAAATACCTTGTTCTCGGTAGGTTTGTAAAACAAATATCCAAGTCCCGCTTTAGGATATCCAATGAAATAACACTTTTCTGAACGGGGTTCTAAGTTGTCATCGGCCTCCCGCTTTACGTATGCTTGACAACCCCAAACTCTAAGATAGGATAGTGGAGGTTTACTCCCATTCCATATCTCGAAAGGTGTCTTTTCTACCTTCTTTGTTGGTACGAGATTAAGAAGCTTACACGCCGTTTCTAGAGCATATCCCCAAAAACTTATGGGTATTTGGGTTCTTGCCATCATTGATCGAACCATGTCAAGTAATGTTCGATTTCTCCTCTCGGCGACTCCATTCAATTGTGGAGTCCTAGGAGGTGTTAATTGTGACACAATCCCACAATTCTTAAGATGGTCAATAAACTCTAGATTAAGATACTCTCCGCCTCTATCAGATCGAAGTATCTTGATTGACTTGCCCAATTGGTTGTCAACTTCGTTTTGGAATGTCTTGAACACCTCAATGGTTTCTGACTTATGTTTAATCAAGTAAACATATCCAAACCTACTATAATCATCTATAAAGGTTACGAAGTATCTACAATTATTCCTTGTAAGGTGTTTAAATGGACCACACACATCAGTGTGTATAATGTCTAATAAACCCTTAGCCCTCTCACTAACACCGGTGAAGGGAGCTTTAGTCATCTTGCCTAATAAGCAAGATTCACATACATCATTTGAACCATTTTCAAATGATTCCAAGTACCCAATTGCTTGGAGCTTGGAAATGCGAGTCTTGTTTATGTGGCCAAGACGACTATGTCATAAGGATAATTTATCCAAAGTATCTTTGGATGTAGAGCCAACTTCCATGATTGATCTTTTGTTGCTAACATGTGCTATCACCTCATAAATGCCATGATATGGTAAAGCATTAAAATAACAAGTACTATCTTTGAAATAAGAAATAGAACCATTGTCATTAAAGGTAAATGCAAAACCATCGTCATACAAAGCATGAAAAGAAATAATGTTTCTTGCCACATGAGGCGAATAACGTACATTTTTCAACAAAATAAAGGAACCGGATTCAAAGGACAACTTCACGTTTCCTTGAGCTTCAACCGGCACAACATGCTTGTTTCCCATGACAAGATCCTGTTCCCCTCTCATCAACTTCTCACTTTCCAATAGCACCTGAAATTTGTTACAAATATGAGTGCCACAACCGGTGTCTAAGACCCAGTTTTGTGAAGTAGAAGTTTGATAGAGTTCAATCATGTACATACCTTCCTTTGAGGTACCTCCAACTCCTTTAGCTTTTAGCTTGTTGAGTTCCTCAAGGTATGTTGGGCAACTACGGCGGAAATGCCCCTTTTTCCCGCAATAGAAGCAGTCCGCATCTTCCGGTGTCATGGCTTGAGGAACTTTTCCTTTTGCCATCTTGACCGAAGTAGGCTTAGGCTTGGGCGCACCAACCTTGCCTTTACCCTTAACTTGAGGGGTAGGGGTGGACTTCTTCTTCTTGGAGACCTTTCCTTCTCGAATTGCAAGGACGGGATGTGTTGGGTTGGGCTTTCTTTTGGTCATGGTAGACTCGGCGGTCTTCAACATACCATGAAGCTCCATTATGGACTTGTCCATACCATGCATATGATAGTTCATAACAAACTGTTCATATGATGTAGGAAGAGACCTAAGGATAAAATCCACGGCCAATTCCTTCCCAATGGAGAAGCCTAACTTCTCCAAGCGTTCCACGTTTGCTTTCATCCGCAACACGTGAGCGCTCACATCCCCGCCTTCGAGGAGTTTACAATCAAGCACATTCTTGAGGCACTCGTACCGCTCTAGCTTTGCTTGCTGTTGGAACATGTCCCGCAACTGTACAATAAGCTCATAAGCGTACAAATGATCCATTTGCTTTTGCAAATCGGGAGTCATAGTGCTCAACATAAGACATGAAATGTCCTCATTTTCTTTCATGAGACGTTCATGAGCATCGTGTGCTGCTTGAATTGCATCATCCACTGGTTCATTGGGAAGAGGTCCTTCAATCACGTGCATCTTTCCTTCATGGCGGAGAACAAGTTTTAATTGTCTCTCCCAATCAAGGAAATTTGCACCATTGAGTTTCTCCTTTTCAAGGAAAACTCTTAAAGAAACATTGGTGGTGGTGGTGGGGTTCGAAGATGCCATCTATTAAAATAGCAAAGTAGTTTTAGTTAGTTTGATGGGTCCTTGTAAATATATTACCCAAAACTTTTATATTTAACAAGGGCTAAGAATCCGTATTTCACAATACATTATGACGGGTATGCCGCGGATCATAATGCAAAGCTATTTCCGGTGGTATCCATTGTACCATTGTAATCACCATATTGTACTAATGCCATATTGTACCAATTGTACCAATAATCATATTGTACCAATTGTACCAATTGCATTTATTTTGTACCAATTGTGACTTACAACTCTTAGCTTCTTGCGGGATCACTTGACAACCATTGTGTCAATTGGCATGTTTGATCCCTACATGCACTAACCTCAAACCAAATTTTAAATGACTCGGTTTCGCTCGACAATCATTTAAAACCTAGTTTGAAGTTTGTAAATCGACCATCTAGATTCACGATAAGCCCATAACTAAATTGGCTAGGTTTCGCTCGACAACCAACTTAATTAAGGAACTTATACACACCCTTATCTTGCTTCACAAGGCACGGCTCGGTTTCGCTCGACAACCGACCTTGCTCCACAAGACTTAAGTGGTGACACTCCAATGGATAGTGCAAGACTTACATTTTGTGAGAAATCAAATAAATCATCCAACATGATACGCGGTGAAACATTTTGACTATAATGGTTTGGCTAATGCACGACGACCAATCATACAAAATGAATCACACTCACCTTCCACACTGTCTATTCAAAATCGGCTCCGCTAATGCACGACAACCAACTTTGTCTAGCAAGATTTGGGTGGCGTCATCATTAGGATAATAAAAATGATATTCTCTAAAAACAGGTTTTTGTTTCTTTTAAACTTTGATTAATTACTTTTTGTGACGAAAAACATTTTTCACCTTTTAATTAACCCCTTTTAAAATTTTGATTAATTACCTTTGTGACAAAACCATTTTTCACCTTTTAATTAATCTATTGCGAGTGATTTAATTAAACCATTTTTAATTAATCTATTTATTTATTTAACCTTGCGAAAATCTAACAACCAAGCAAATAAATAAACATCACACGCATACAACAAAATTGGTAACCATGCCCAAAGCCTATGCGTTTTTTCCCGTGAGCCAACCCGGGAAAAACATGGTCAACTATGGACAAATAATGACCTTCCATGTGAGCTCCCACTAAATCCGCCGTCTCCATTAGACTTCATCGAATCCAAGGTTGCCTAGACATCACTTCATGATTCCATTTGGTTGTCTTTTGATCTTCGTTTTACAAGTACATAGAAAATATAGAAATGGCTAACAAGCCATGAAATCCTACTAACTAGTACAATTACAAATGAAAATCAATGGCATGCAAGCCATAATTAATAAATATTACATACCAAAATTAATAAATTATTAATTACAAACCATTGTGACAAAGTCACCAAATGAATAACAACCAAACACACGACAAAAGGTCAAGGGCATAATGGTTACCAATCTACTAGCTACTACAAACATGAAAGTTAAAATGGTGTGCCAACAACCATTCATAAAAATATTTTGACAAAGATTCGAAATCAAACACTCAAGGCACTAAGAATCTTTGCATGTAATAAATTACATACATCAACACAAATTTATGCATGCATGCATTTCATGCCAAAATCATGACAAGCATATAAGTGTGTGAGTCAAAATATTATGGGTTTAGCAAGGCTAAAACCCGAAATCTAAAAAATGGCAAAACCGATCCTCAAATCGTTTTTCAAGCCCGAAAATGTGCACGATTCGGTTAGAGTAGGCTCTGATACCACTGTTGGATTTTGGTGGGTTCTAAAACGCAGCGGAAATGTAAATTTAAAATTTTAATTTAACCACCAAGATCCACCAATGACCGAATCTCTAAACCCAAATCGTGTAACAAAGAAGAGAAAGAGAACATCATACCCTCGAAGACACCCGCAAGAATAGTGATGAACTCTTAAATGGATGAAGGTCACGAAGTCGTTCCCCTCTACCGTTGATCCACACCGAGTGAGCGATTCCTTCCAAGTTGCTAACCCGACACCGAAAAAGCTCAAGAAATCTTCTTAGATTTTCGGTAACCAAACACTTGTATTTTTAGAGAGAAAAACGAATTGCATTAACCCCTAATCAACCTCCCACATCTCTCTTATATAGATAAGAGAGCATGTGGAGGTGGGTGGAAAAGCTCTACATGCATTGGACCAAAGAGTGGTCCAATAGAATTAAAGCAAGCATGTGGAGAAAAGTAGTGGCTTTCCTTCACATGCATTGGACCATTAAATGGTCCAATGAAATAAAAGCCACTTTTATTTCTCCCAACATCTTTATTTATCTCTCTTAATTTAAGTGTTATCGGAAAGGAATTCCCCCGGCGTGTGACCCGATAGGCTCGTGCATCATCGGCCATGATACTCGTACATGTGTGTTGGTGGGCACTAAATTCTGACAATTTAATCACTTATGATTAAGCTGTCACGAGTCCGGCAATTTAATCACCAATGATTAAATTGCCACGAATCTGACAGTTCAATCATCAATGATTAAGCTATTACAAATCTAACACTTTAATCACCAATGATTAAGGTTACGATTCTGACAGTTTAATCATCGATGATTAAGCTATTACAAATCTAGCACTTTAATATCCAATGATTAAGGTTACGATTCTAACAGTTTAATCATCGGTGATTAAGTCACGAATTCTAACAGGGCCGAGGATGATGTTCGGGCCGAGGTTAAAGTTCGGGTCGAGGTAGGAGTTCGGGCCGAGGTTGAAGTTCGGGCCGAGGTTGAAGTTCGGGCTGAAAATGAAGTTCGGGCCGGGAACAGTGAAGAGTTCGGGCCGAACTTGTTCTTTGCTGTGACGAACGAACCAGCTATTTTGGTTACTCGTGGGCGTGAAACGGACAACCGAGCTGAAAGTTATGAATGTTTTAGTAATGACCTTTTGTCACACAATCTTTGATATTGAAGAGTTCGGGCCGAAGAGGGATGTTCGGGCCGAAGTGGTGTTCGGGCCGAAGTTCGGTGTTCGGGCCGAGGATGATGTTCGGGCCGAGGTCGGAGTTCGGGCCGAGGTTGAAGTTCGGTCCGAAAATGAAGTTCGGGCCGGGAACATTGAATAGTTCGGGCCGAACTTGTTCTTGGCAGTGACAAACGAACCAACTATATTGGTTACTCGTGGGCGTGAAACAGACACCCGAGCTGAAAGTTATGAATGTTTTAGTATAGCACCTTTTGTCACACAATCTTGGATATTGAAGAGTTCAGGCCGAAGAGGGATGTTCGGGCGGAAGTGGTGTTCGAGCCGAAGTGGGATGTTCGGGCCGAAGTGGGATGTTCGGGCCGAAGTGGTGTTCGGGCCGAAGTTCGGTGTTCGGGCCGAGGATGATGTTCGGGCCGAGGTCGGAGTTCGGGCCGAGGTTGAAGTTCGGGCCGAAAATGAGGTTCGGGCCGGGAACAGTGAAGAGTTCGGGACGAACTTGTTCTTGGCAGTGACGAACGAACCAGCTATTTTGGTTACTCGTGGGCGTGAAACGGACACCCGAGCTGAAAGTTATGAATGTTTTAGTATAGCACCTTTTGTCACACAATCTTGGATATTGAAGAGTTCAGGCCGAAGAGGGATGTTCGGGCCGAAGTGGTGTTCGGGCCGAAGTGGGATGTTCGGACCGAAGTGGTGTTCGGGCCGAAGTGGTGTTCGGGCTGAAGTTCGGTGTTCGGGTCGAGGATGATGTTCGAGCCGAGGTTGAAGTTCGGGCCGAGGTCGGTGTTCGGGCCGAGGTTGAAGTTCGGGCCGAGGTTAAAGTTCGGGCCGAAAACGAAGTTCGGGCCGGGAACAGTGAAGAGTTCGGGCCGAACTTGTTCTTGGCAGTGACGAACGAACCAGCTATTTTGGTTACTCGTGGGCGTGAAACGGACACCCGAGCTGAAAGTTATGAATGTTTTAGTATAGCACCTTTTGTCACACAATCTTGGATATTGAAGAGATCGGGCAGAAGAGGGATGTTCAGCCCAAGTGGTGTTCGGGCCGAAGTGGGATGTTCGGGCCGAAGTTCGGTGTTCGGGCCGAGGATGATGTTCGGGCCGAGGTTGAAGTTCGGGCCGAGGTCGGAGTTCGGGCCGAGGTTGAAGTTCGGGCCGAGGTTGAAGTTCGGGCCGAAAATGAAGTTCGGGCCGGGAACAGTGAAGAGTTCGGGCCGAACTTGTTCTAGGCAGTGACGAACGAACCAGCTATTTTGGTTACTCGTGGGCGTGAAACGGACACCCGAGCTGAAAGTTATGAATGTTTTAGTATAGCACCTTTTGTCACACAATCTTGGATATTGAAGAGTTCGGGCCGAAGAGGGATGTTCGGGCCGAAGTGGTGTTCGGGCCGAAGTGGGATGTTCAGGCCGAAGTGGTGTTCGGGCTGAAGTGGTGTTCGGGCCGAAGTTCGGTGTTCGGGCCGAGGATGATGTTCGGGCCGAGGTTGAAGTTCGGGCCGAGGTCGGAGTGCGGGCCGAGGTTGAAGTTCGGGCCGAGGTTGAAGTTCGGGCCGAAAATGAAGTTCGGGCCGCGAACAGTGAAGAGTTCGGGCCGAACTTGTTCTTGACAGTGACGAACGAACCAACTATTTTGGTTACTTGTGGGCGTGAAACGGACACCCGAGCTGAAAGTTATGAATGTTTTAGTATAGCACCTTTTGTCACACAATTTTGGATATTGAAGAGTTCGGGCTGAAGAGGGATGTTCGGGTCAAAGTGGTGTTCGGGCCGAAGTGGGATGTTCGGGCCGAAGTGGTGTTCGGGCCGAAGTGGTGTTCGGGCCGTAGTTCGGTGTTCGGACTGAAGATGATGTGCGGGCCGAGGTCGGAGTTCGGGCCGAGGTTGAAGTTCGGGCCGAGGTTGAAGTTCGGGCCGAAAATGAAGTTCGGGCCGGGAACAGTGAAGAGTTCGGGCCGAACTTGTTCTTGGCAGTGACGAACGAACCAGCTATTTTGGTTACTCGTGGGCGTGAAACGGACACCCAAGCTGAAAGTTATGAATGTTTTAGTATAGCACCTTTTGTCACACAATCTTGGATATTGAAGAGTTCGGGCCGAAGAGGATGTTCGGGCCGAAGTGGGATGTTCGGGCCAAAGTGGTGTTCGGGCCAAAGTTCGGTGTTCGGGCCGAGGATGATGTTCGGGCCGAGGTTGAAGTTCGGGCCGAGGTCGGAGTTCGGGCCGAGGTTGAAGTTCGGGCCGAGGTTGAAGTTCGGGCCGAAAATGAAGTTTGGGCCGGGAACAGTGAAGAGATCGGGCCGAACTTGTTCTTGGCAGTCACGAACGAACCATCTATTTTGGTTACTCGTGGGCGTGAAACGGACACCCGAGCTGAAAGTTATGAATGTTTTAGTATAGCACCTTTTGTCACACAATCTTGGATATTGAAGAGTTCGGGCCGAAGAGGGATGTTCGCGCCGAAGTGGTGTTCGGGCCGAAGTGGGATGTTCGGGCCGAAGTGGTGTTCGGGCCGAAGTGGTGTTCGGGCCGAAGTTCGGTGTTCAGGCCGAGGATGATGTTCGGGCCGAGGTCGGTGTTCGGGCCGAGGTTGAAGTTCGGGCCGGGAACAGTGAAGAGTTCGGGCCGAACTTGTTCTTTGCAGTGACGAACGAACCAACTATTTTGGTTACTCGTGGGCGTGAAACGGACACCCGAGCTGAAAGTTATGAATGTTTTAGTATAGCACCTTTTGTCACACAATCTTGGATATTGAAGAGTTCGGGCCGAAGAGGGATGTTCGGGCCGAAGTGGTGTTCGGGCCGAAGTGGGATGTTCAGGCCGAAGTGGTGTTCAGGCTGAAGTGGTGTTCGGGCCGAAGTTCGGTGTTCGGGCCGAGGATGATGTTCGGGCCGAGGTTGAAGTTCGGGCCGAGGTCGGAGTGCGGGCCGAGGTTGAAGTTCGGGCCGAGGTTGAAGTTCGGGCCGAAAATGAAGTTCGGGCCGCGAACAGTGAAGAGTTCGGGCCGAACTTGTTCTTGGCAGTGACGAACGAACCAACTATTTTGGTTACTTGTGGGCGTGAAACGGACACCCAAGCTGAAAGTTATGAATGTTTTAGTATAGCACCTTTTGTCACACAATCTTGGATATTGAAGAGTTCGGGCTGAAGAGGGATGTTCGGGTCAAAGTGGTGTTCGGGCCGAAGTGGGATGTTCGGGCCGAAGTGGTGTTCGGGCCGTAGTTCGGTGTTCGGACTGAAGATGATGTGCGGGCCGAGGTCGGAGTTCGGGCCGAGGTTGAAGTTCGGGCCGAGGTTGAAGTTCGGGCCGAAAATGAAGTTCGGGCCGGGAACAGTGAAGAGTTCGGGCCGAACTTGTTCTTGGCAGTGACGAACGAACCAGCTATTTTGGTTACTCGTGGGCGTGAAACGGACACCCGAGCTGAAAGTTATGAATGTTTTAGTATAGCACCTTTTGTCACACAATCTTGGATATTGAAGAGTTCGGGCCGAAGAGGATGTTCGGGCCGAAGTGGGATGTTCGGGCCAAAGTGGTGTTCGGGCCAAAGTTCGGTGTTCGGGCCGAGGATGATGTTCGGGCCGAGGTTGAAGTTCGGGCCGAGGTCGGAGTTCGGGCCGAGGTTGAAGTTCGGGCCGAGGTTGAAGTTCGGGCCGAAAATGAAGTTTGGGCCGGGAACAGTGAAGAGTTCGGGCCGAACTTGTTCTTGGCAGTCACGAACGAACCATCTATTTTGGTTACTCGTGGGCGTGAAACGGACACCCGAGCTGAAAGTTATGAATGTTTTAGTATAGCACCTTTTGTCACACAATCTTGGATATTGAAGAGTTCGGGCCGAAGAGGGATGTTCGGGCCGAAGTGGTGTTCGGGCCGAAGTGGGATGTTCGGGCCGAAGTGGTGTTCGGGCCGAAGTTGTGTTCGGGCCGAAGTTCGGTGTTCAGGCCGAGGATGATGTTCGGGCCGAGGTCGGTGTTCGGGCCGAGGTTGAAGTTCGGGCCGGGAACAGTGAAGAGTTCGGGCCGAACTTGTTCTTGGCAGTGACGAACGAACCAACTATTTTGGTTACTCGTGGGCGTGAAACGGACACCCAAGCTGAAAGTAATGTATGTTTTTGTATGGCACCTTTTGTCACACAATCTTGGATATTGAAGAGTTCGGGCCGAAGAGGGATGTTCGGGCCGAACTGGTGTTCGGGCCGAAGTGGGATGTTCGGGCTGAAGTGGTGTTCGGGCCGAAGTGGTGTTCGGGCCGAAGTTCGGTGTTCGGGCCGAGGATGATGTTCGGGCCGAGGTTGAAGTTCGGGCCGAGGTCGGAGTTCGGGCCGAGATTGAAGTTCGGACCGAAAATGAAGTTCGGGCCGGGAACAGTGAAGAGTTCGGGCCAAACTTGTTCTTGGCAGTGACGAACGAACCATCTATTTTGGATACTCGTGGGCGTGAAACGGACACTCGAGCTGAAAGTTATGAATGTTATAGTATAGCACCTTTTGTCACACAATCTTGGATATTGAAGAGTTCGGCCGAAGAGGGATTGTCGGGCCGAAGTGGTGTTCGGGCCGAAGTGGGATGTTCGGGACGAAGTGGTGTTCGGGCCGAAGTTCGGTGTTCGGGCCGAGGATGATGTTCGGGCCGAGGTAAAAGTTCGGGCTGAGGTTGAAGTTCGGGCCGAGGTTGAAGTTCGGGCCGAAAATGAAGTTCGGGCCGGGAACAGTGAAGAGTTCGGGCCGAACTTGTTCTTGGCAGTGACGAACGAACCAGCTACTTTGGTTACTCGTGGGCGTGAAACAGACACCCGAGCTGAAAGTTATGAATGTTTTAGTATAGCACCTTTTGTCACCCAATCTTGGATATTGAAGAGTTCGGCCCGAAGAGGGATGTTCGGGCCGAAGTGGTGTTCGGGCCGAAGTGGGATGTTCGGGCCGAAGTGGTGTTCGGGCCGAAGTTCGGTGTTCGGGCCGAGGATGATGTTCGGGCCGAGGTTGAAGTTCGGGCCGAGGTCGGAGTTCGGGCTGAGGTTGAAGTTCGGGCCGAGGTTGAAGTTCGGGCCGAAAATGAAGTTCGGGCCGGGAACAGAGAAGAGTTCGGTCCGAACTTGTTCCTGGCAGTGGCGAACGAACCAGCTATTTTGGTTACTCGTGGGCGTGAAACGGACACCCGAGCTGAAAGTTATGAATGTTATAGTATAGCACCTTTTGTCACACAATCTTGGATATTGAAGAGTTCGGCCGAAGAGGGATGTTCGGGCCGAAGTGGTGTTCGGGCCGAAGTGGGATGTTCGGGCCGAAGTGGTGTTCGGGCCGAAGTGGTGTTCGGGCCGAAGTTCGGTGTGCGGGCCGAGGATGATGTTCGGGCCGAGGTTGAAGTTCGGGCCGAGGTCCGAGTTCGGGCCGAGGTTGAAGTTCGGGCCGAGGTTAAAGTTCGGGCCGAAAATGAAGTTCGGGCCGGGAACAGTGAAGAGTTCGGGCCGAACTTGTTCTTGGCAGTGACGAACGAACCAGCTATTTTGGTTACTCGTGGGCGTGAAACAGACACCCAAGCTGAAAGATATGAATGTTTTAGTATAGCACCTTTTGTCAAACAATCTTGGATATTGAAGAGTTCGGGCCGAAGAGGGATGTTCGGGCCGAAGTGGTGTTCGGGCCGAAGTGGGATGTTCGGGCCGAAGTGGTGTTCGGGCCGAAGTTCGGTGTTCGGGCCGAGGATGATGTTCGGGCCGAGGTTGAAGTTCGGGCCGAGGTCGGAGTTCGGGCCGAGGTTGAAGTTCGGGCCGAGGTTGAAGTTCGGGCCGGGAACAGAGAAGAGTTCGGTCCGAGCTTGTTCTTGGCAGTGGCGAACGAACCAGCTATTTTGGTTACTCGTGGGCGTGAAATGGACACCCGAGCTGAAAGTTATGAATTGTTTTAGTATAGCACCTTTTGTCACACAATCTTGGATATTGAAGAGTTCGGGCCGAAGAGGGATGTTCGGGCCGAAGTCGTGTTCGGGCCGAAGTTCGGTGTTCGGGCCGAGGATGATGTTCGGGCCGAGGTTGAAGTTCGGTCCGAAGTTCGGGCCGAGGATGATGTTCGGGCCGAGGTTGAAGTTCGGGCCGAAAATGAAGTTCGGGCCGGGAACAGTGAAGAGTTCGGGCCGAACTTGTTCTTGGCAGTGACGAACGAACCAGTAATTTTGGTTACTCGTGGGTGTGAAACGGACACCCGAGCTGAAAGTTATGAATGTTTTAGTATAGCACCTTTTGTCACACAATCTTGGATATTGAAGAGTTCGGGCCGAAGAGGGATGTTCGGGCCGAAGTGGTGTTCGGGCCGAATTGGGATGTTCGGGCCGAAGTGGTGTTCGGGCCGAAGTGGTGTTCGGGCCGAAGTTCGGTGTTCAGGCCGAGGATGATGTTCGGGCCGAGGTTGAAGTTCGGGCCGAGGTCGGTGTTCGGGCCGAGGTTGAAGTTCGGGCCGGGAACAGTGAAGAGTTCGGGCCGAACTTGTTCTTGGCAGTGACGAACAAACCAGCTATTTTGGTTACTCGTGGGCGTGAAACGGACACCCGAGCTGAAAGTTATGTATGTTTTAGTATGGCACCTTTTGTCACACAATCTTGGATATTGAAGAGTTCGGGCCGAAGAGGGATGTTCGGGCCGAAGTGGTGTTCGGGCCGAAGTGGGATGTTCGGGCTGAAGTGGTGTTCGGGCCGAAGTGGTGTTCGGGCCGAAGTTCGGTGTTCGGGCCGAGGATGATGTTCGGGCCGAGGTTGAAGTTCGGGCCGAGGTCGGAGTTCGGGCCGAGGTTGAAGTTCGGGCTGAAAATGAAGTTCGGGCCGGGAACAGTGAAGAGTTCGGGCCAAACTTGTTCTTGGCAGTGACGAACGAACCATCTATTTTTGTTACTCGTGGGCGTGAAACAGACACTCGAGCTGAAAGTTATGAATGTTATAGTATAGCACCTTTTGTCACACAATCTTGGATATTGAAGAGTTCAGCCGAAGAGGGATGTTCGGGCCGAAGTGGTGTTCGGGCCGAAGTGGGACGTTCGGGTCGAAGTGGTGTTCGGGTCGAAGTTCGGTGTTCGGGCCGAGGATGATGTTCGGGCCGAGGTTGAAGTTCGGGCCGAGGTCCGAGTTCGGGCCGAGGTTGAAGTTCGGGCCGAGGTTGAAGTTCGGGCCGAAAATGAAGTTCGGGCCGGGAACAGTGAAGAGTTCGGGCCGAACTTGTTCTTGGCAGTGACGAACGAACCATCTATTTTGGTTGCTCGTGGGCGTGAAACGGACACCCGAGCTGAAAGTTATGAATGTTTTAGTATAGCACCTTTTGTCACACAATCTTGGATATTGAAGAGTTCGGGCCGAAGTGGTGTTCGGGCTGAAGTGGGATGTTCGGGCCGAAGTGGTGTTCGGGCCGAAGGGGTGTTCGGGCCGAAGTTTGGTGTTCGGGCCGAGGATGATGTTCGGGCCGAGGTTGAAGTTCGGGCTGAGGTTGGAGTTCGGGCCGAGGTTGGAGTTCGGGCCGAGGTTGAAGTTCTGGCCGAAAATGAAGTTCGGGCCGGGAACAGTGAAGAGTTTGGGCCGAACTTGTTCTTGGCAGTGACGAACGAATCAGCTATTTTGGTTACTCGTGGGCGTGAAACGGACACCCGAGCTGAAAGTTATGAATGTTTTAGTATAGCACCTTTTGTCACACAATCTTGGATATTGAAGAGTTCGGGCCGAAGAGGGATGTTCGGGCCGAAGTGGTGTTCGGGCCGAAGTGGGATGTTCGGGCCGAAGTTCAGTGTTCGTCCCGAGGATGATGTTCGGGCCGAGGTTGAAGTTCGGGCCGAGGTCGGAGTTCGGGCCGAGGTTGAAGTTCGGGCCGAGGTTGAAGTTCGGGCCGAAAATGAAGTTCGGGCCGGGAACAGTGAAGAGTTCGGGCCGAACTTGTTCTTGGCAGTGACGAACGAACCATCTATTTTGGTTACTCGTGGGCTTGAAACGGACACCCGAGCTGAAAGTTATGAATGTTTTATGATAACACCTTTTGTCACACAATCTTGGATACTAAAGAGTTCGGGCCGAAGAGGGATGTTCGGGCCGAAGTGGTGTTCGGGCCGAAGTGGGATGTTCGGGCCGAAGTGGTGTTCGGGCCGAAGTTTGGTGTTCGGGCCGAGGATGATGTTCGGGCCGAGGTTAAAGTTCGGGTCGAGGTAGGAGTTCGGGCCGAGGTTGAAGTTCTGGACGAGGTTGAAGTTCGGGCTGAAAATGAAGTTCGGGCCGGGAACAGTGAAGAGTTCGGGCCGAACTTGTTCTTTGCAGTGACGAACGAACCAGCTATTTTGGTTACTCGTGGGCGTGAAACGGACACCCGAGCTGAAAGTTATGAATTGTTTTAGTATAGCACCTTTTGTCACACAATCTTGGATATTGAAGAGTTCGGGCCGAAGAGGGATGTTCGGGCCGAAGTCGTGTTCGGGCCGAAGTTCGGTGTTCGGGCCGAGGATGATGTTCGGGCCGAGGTTGAAGTTCGGTCCGAAGTTCGGGCCGAGGATGATGTTCGGGCCGAGGTTGAAGTTCGGGCCGAAAATGAAGTTCGGGCCGGGAACAGTGAAGAGTTCGGGCCGAACTTGTTTTTGGCAGTGACGAACGAACCAGCAATTTTGGTTACTCGTGGGTGTGAAACGGACACCCGAGCTGAAAGTTATGAATGTTTTAGTATAGCACCTTTTGTCACACAATCTTGGATATTGAAGAGTTCGGGCCGAAGAGGGATGTTCGGGCCGAAGTGGTGTTCGGGCCGAATTGGGATGTGCGGGCCGAAGTGGTGTTCGGGCTGAAGTGGTGTTCGGGCCGAAGTTCGGTGTTCAGGCCGAGGATGATGTTCGGGCCGAGGTTGAAGTTCGGGCCGAGGTCGGTGTTCGGGCCGAGGTTGAAGTTCGGGCCGGGAACAGTGAAGAGTTCGGGCCGAACTTGTTCTTGGCAGTGACGAACAAACCAGCTATTTTGGTTACTCGTGGGCGTGAAACGGACACCCGAGCTGAAAGTTATGTATGTTTTAGTATGACACCTTTTGTCACACAATCTTGGATATTGAAGAGTTCGGGCCGAAGAGGGATGTTCGGGCCGAAGTGGTGTTCGGGCCGAAGTGGGATGTTAGGGCTGAAGTGGTGTTCGGGCCGAAGTGGTGTTCGGGCCGAAGTTCGGTGTTCGGGCCGAGGATGATGTTCGGGCCGAGGTTGAAATTCGGGCCGAGGTCGGAGTTCGGGCCGAGGTTGAAGTTCGGGCTGAAAATGAAGTTCGGGCCGGGAACAGTGAAGAGTTCGGGCCAAACTTGTTCTTGGCAGCGACGAACGAACCATCTATTTTGGTTACTCGTGGGCGTGAAACAGACACTCGAGCTGAAAGTTATGAATGTTATAGTATAGCACCTTTTGTCACACAATCTTGGATATTGAAGAGTTCAGCCGAAAAGGGATGTTCGGGCTGAAGTGGTGTTCGGGCCGAAGTGGGATGTTCGGGTCGAAGTGGTGTTCGGGTCGAAGTTCGGTGTTCGGGCCGAGGATGATGTTCGGGCCGAGGTTGAAGTTCGGGCCGAGGTCCGAGTTCGGGCCGAGGTTGAAGTTCGGGCCGAGGTTGAAGTTCGGGCCGAAAATGAAGTTCGGGCCGGGAACAGTGAAGAGTTCGGGCCGAACTTGTTCTTGGCAGTGACGAACGAACCATCTATTTTGGTTACTCGTGGGCGTGAAACGGACACCCGAGCTGAAAGTTATGAATGTTTTAGTATAGCACCTTTTGTCACACAATTTTGGATATTGAAGAGTTCGGGCCGAAGTGGTGTTCGGGCTGAAGTGGGATGTTCGGCCCGAAGTGGTGTTCGGGCCGAAGGGGTGTTCGGGCCGAAGTTTGGTGTTCGGGCCGAGGATGATGTTCGGGCCGAGGTTGAAGTTCGGGCTGAGGTTGGAGTTCGGGTCGAGGTTGGAGTTCGGGCCGAGGTTGAAGTTCGGGCCGAAAATGAAGTTCGGGCCGGGAACAGTGAAGAGTTCGGGCCGAACTTGTTCTTGGCAGTGACGAACGAACCAGCTATTTTGGTTACTCGTGGGCGTGAAACGGACACCCGAGCTGAAAGTTATGAATGTTTTAGTATAGCACCTTTTGTCACACAATCTTGGATATTGAAGAGTTCGGGCCGAAGAGGGATGTTCGGGCCGAAGTGGTGTTCGGGCCGAAGTGGGATGTTCGGGCCGAAGTGGTGTTCGGGCCGAAGTTCAGTGTTCGGCCCGAGGATGATGTTCGGGCCGAGGTTGAAGTTCGGGCCGAGGTCGGAGTTCGGGCCGAGGTTGAAGTTCGGGCCGAGGTTGAAGTTCGGGCCGAAAATGAAGTTCGGGCCGGGAACAGTGAAGAGTTCGGGCCGAACTTGTTCTTGGCAGTGACGAACGAACCATCTATTTTGGTTACTCGTGGGCGTGAAACGGACACCCGAGCTGAAAGTTATGAATGTTTTATTATAACACCTTTTGTCACACAATCTTGGATATTGAAGAGTTCGGGCCGAAGTGGTGTTCGGGCCGAAGTGGGATGTTCGGGCTGAAGTGGTGTTCGGGCCGAAGTTGTTTTCGGGCCGAAGTTCGGTGTTCGGGCCGAGGATGATGTTCGGGCCGAGGTTGAAGTTCGGGCCGAGGTTGGAGTTCGGGCCGAGGTTGGAGTTCGGGCCGAGGTTGAAGTTCGGCCCGAAAATGAAGTTCGGGCTGGGAACAGTGAAGAGTTCGGGCCGAAATTGTTCTTGGCAGTGACGAACGAACCAACTATTTTGGTTATTCGTGGGCGTGAAACGGACACCCGAGCTGAAAGTTATGAATGTTTTAGTATAGCACCATTTGTCACACAATCTTGGATATTGAAGAGTTCGGGCCAAAGAGGGATGTTCGGGCCGAAGTGGTGTTCGGGCCGAAGTGGGATGTTCGGGCCGAAGTGGTGTTCGGGCCGAAGTGGTGTTCGGGCCGAAGTTCGATGTTCGGGCCGAGGATGATGTTCGGGCCGAGGTCGAAGTTCGGGTCGAGGTCGGAGTTCGGGCCGAGGTTGAAGATCGGGCTGAGGTTGAAGTTCGGACCGAAAATGAAGTTCGGGCCGGGAACAGTGAAGCGTTCGGGCCGAACTTGTTCTTGGCAGTGACGAACAAACCATCAATTTTTGTTACTCGTGGGCGTGAAATGGACACCCGTGCTGAAAGTTATGAATGTTTTAGTATAGCACCTTTTGTCACACAATCCTGGATATTGAAGAGTTCGGGCCGAAGAGGGATGTACGGGCCGAAGTGGTGTTCGGGCCGAAGTGGGACGTTCGGGCCGAAGTGGTGTTCGGGCCGAAGTTCGGTGTTCGGGCCGAGGATGATGTTCGGGCCGAGGTTGAAGTTCGGGCCGAGGTCGGAGTTCGGGCCGAGGTTGAAGTTCGGGCCGAGGATGAAGTTCGGGCCGAAAATGAAGTTCGGGCCGGGAACAGAGAAGAGTTCGGTCCGAACTTGTTCTTGGCAGTGGCGAACGAACCAGCTATTTTGGTTACTCGTGGGCGTGAAACGGACACCCGAGCTGTAAGTTATAAATGTTTTAGTATAGCACCTTTTGTCACACAATCTTGGATATTGAAGAGTTCGGGCCGAAGAGGGATGTTCGGGCCGAAGTGGTTTTCGGGCCGAAGTGGGATGTTCGGGCCGAAGTGGTGTTCGGGCCGAAGTGGTGTTCGGGCCGAAGTTCGATGTTTGGGCCGAGGATGATGTTCGGGCCGAGGTTGAAGTTCGGGCCGAGGTCGGAGTTCGGGCTGAGGTTGAAGATCGGGCTGAGGTTGAAGTTCAGACCGAAAATGAAGTTCGGGCCGGGAACAGTGAAGAGTTCGGGCCGAACTTGTTCTTGGCAGTGACGAACAAACCATCAATTTTTGTTACTCGTGGGCGTGAAATGGACACCCGTGCTGAAAGTTATGAATGTTTTAGTATAGCATCTTTTGTCACACAATCCTGGATATTGAAGAGTTCGGGCCGAAGAGGGATGTTCGGGCCGAAGTGGTGTTCGGGCCGAAGTGGGATGTTCGGGCCGAAGTGGTGTTCGGGCCGAAGTTCGGTGTTCGGGCCGAGGATGATGTTCGGGCCGAGGTTGAAGTTCGGGCCGAGGTCGGAGTTCGGGCCGAGGTTGAAGTTCGGGCCGAGGTTGAAGTTCGGGCCGAAAATGAAGTTCGGGCCGGGAACAGAGAAGAGTTCGGTCCGAACTTGTTCTTGGCAGTGGCGAATGAACCAGCTATTTTGGTTACTCGTGGGCGTGAAACGGACACCCGAGTTGAAAGTTATGAATGTTTTAGTATAGCACCTTTTGTCACACAATCTTGGATATTGAAGAGTTCGGGCCGAAGAGGGATGTTCGGGCCGAAGTGGTGTTCGGGCCGAAGTTCGGTGTTCGGGCCGAGGATGATGTTCGGGCCGAGGTTGAAGTTCGGGCCGAAGTTCGGAGTTCGGGCCGAGGATGATGTTCGGGCCGAGGTTGAAGTTCGGGCCGAAAATGAAGTTCGGGCCGGGAACAGTGAAGAGTTCGGGCCGAACTTGTTCTTGGCAGTGACGAACGAACCAGCAATTTTGGCTACTCGTGGGCGTGAAACGGACACCCGAGCTGAAAGTTATGAATGTTTTAGTATAGCACCTTTTGTCACACAATCTTGGATATTGAAGAGTTCGGGCCGAAGAGGGATGTTTGGGCTGAAGTGGTGTTCGGGCCGAAGTGCGATGTTCGGGCCGACGTGGTGTTCGGGCCGAAGTTCGGTGTTCAGGCCGAGGATGATGTTCGGGCCGAGGTTGAAGTTCGGGCCGAGGTCGGTGTTCGGGCCGAGGTTGAAGTTCGGGCCGGGAACAGTTTAGAGTTCGGGCCGAACTTGTTCTTGGCAGTGACGAACAAACGAGCTATTTTGGTTACTCGTGGGCGTGAAACGGACACCCGAGCTGAAAGTTATGTATGTTTTAGTATGGCACCTTTTGTCACACAATCTTGGATATTGAAGAGTTCGGGCCGAAGAGGGATGTTCGGGCCGAAGTGGTGTTCGGGCCGAAGTGGGATGTTCGGGCTGAAGTGGTGTTCGGGCCGAAGTGGTGTTCGGGCTGAAGTTCGGTGTTCGGGCCGAGGATGATGTTCGGGCCGAGGTTGAAGTTCGGGCCGAGGTCGCAGTTCGGGCCGAGGTTGAAGTTCGGGCCGAAAATGAAGTTCGGGCCGGGAACAGCGAAGAGTTCGGGCCAAACTTGTTCTTGGCAGTGACGAACGAACCATCTATTTTGGTTACTCGTGGGCGTGAAACGGACACCCGAGCTGAAAGTTATGAATGTTTTATTATAACACCTTTTGTCACACAATCTTGGATATTGAAGAGTTCGGGCCGAAGTGGTGTTCGGGCCGAAGTGGGATGTTCGGGCTGAAGTGGTGTTCGGGCCGAAGTTGTTTTCGGGCCGAAGTTCGGTGTTCGGGCCGAGGATGATGTTCGGGCCGAGGTTGAAGTTCGGGCCGAGGTTGAAGTTCGGCCCGAAAATGAAGTTCGGGCTGGGAACAGTGAAGAGTTCGGGCCGAACTTGTTTTTGGCAGTGACGAACGAACCAGCTATTTTGGTTATTCGTGGGCGTGAAACGGACACCCGAGCTGAAAGTTATGAATGTTTTAGTATAGCACCATTTGTCACACAATCTTGGATATTGAAGAGTTCGGGCCGAAGAGGGATGTTCGGGCCGAAGTGGTGTTCAGGCCGAAGTGGGATGTTCGGGCCGAAGTGGTGTTCGGGCCGAAGTGGTGTTCTGGCCGAAGTTCGATGTTCGGGCCGAGGATGATGTTCGGGCCGAGGTCGAAGTTCGGGCCGAGGTCGGAGTTCGGGCCGAGGTTGAAGATCGGGCTGAGGTTGAAGTTCGGACCGAAAATGAAGTTCGGGCCGGGAACAGTGAAGCGTTCGGGCCGAACTTGTTCTTGGCAGTGACGAACAAACCATCAATTTTTGTTACTCGTGGGCGTGAAATGGACACCCGTGCTGAAAGTTATGAATGTTTTAGTATAGCAACTTTTGTCACACAATCCTGGATATTGAAGAGTTCGGGCCGAAGAGGGATGTTCGGGCCGAAGTGGTGTTCGGGCCGAAGTGGGATGTTCGGGCCGAAGTGGTGTTCGGGCCGAAGTTCGGTGTTCGGGCCGAGGATGATGTTCGGGCCGAGGTTGTAAGTTCGGGCCGAGGTCGGAGTTCGGGCCGAGGTTGAAGTTCGGGCCGAGGTTGAAGTTCGGGCCGAAAATGAAGTTCGGGCCGGGAACAGAGAAGAGTTCGGTCCGAACTTGTTCTTGGCAGTGGCGAACGAACCAGCTATTTTGGTTACTCGTGGGCGTGAAACGGACACCCGAGCTGAAAGTTATGAATGTTTTAGTATAGCACCTTTTGTCACACAATCTTGGATATTGAAGAGTTCGGGCCGAAGAGGGATGTTCGGGCCGAAGTGGTTTTCGGGCCGAAGTGGGATGTTCGGGCCGAAGTGGTGTTCGGGCCGAAGTGGTGTTCGGGCCGATGTTCGATGTTTGGGCCGAGGATGATGTTCGGGCCGAGGTTGAAGTTCGGGCCGAGGTCAGAGTTCGGGCCGAGGTTGAAGATCGGGCTGAGGTTGAAGTTCAGACCGAAAATGAAGTTCGGGTCGGGAACAGTGAAGAGTTCGGGCCGAACTTGTTCTTGGCAGTGATGAACAAACCATCAATTTTTGTTACTCGTGGGCGTGAAATGGACACCCGTGCTGAAAGTTATGAATGTTTTAGTATAGCATCTTTTGTCACACAATCCTGGATATTGAAGAGTTCGGGCCGAAGAGGGATGTTCGGGCCGAAGTGGTGTTCGGGCCGAAGTGGGATGTTCGGGCCGAAGTGGTGTTCGGGCCGAAGTTCGGTGTTCGGGCCGAGGATGATGTTCGGGCCGAGGTTGAAGTTCGGGCCGAGGTCGGAGTTCGGGCCGAGGTTGAAGTTCGGGCCGAGGTTGAAGTTCGGGCCGAAAATGAAGTTCGGGCCGGGAACAGAGAAGAGTTCGGTCCGAACTTGTTCTTGGCAGTGGCGAATGAACCAGCTACTTTGGTTACTCGTGGGCGTGAAATGGACACCCGAGTTGAAAGTTATGAATGTTTTAGTATAGCACCTTTTGTCACACAATCTTGGATATTGAAGAGTTCGGGCCGAAGAGGGATGTTCGGGCCGAAGTGGTGTTCGGGCCGAAGTTCGGTGTTCGGGCCGAGGATGATGTTCGGGCCGAGGTTGAAGTTCGGGCCGAAGTTCGGTGTTCGGGCCGAGGATGATGTTCGGGCCGAGGTTGAAGTTCGGGCCGAAAATGAAGTTCGGGCCGGGAACAGTGAAGAGTTCGGGCCGAACTTGTTCTTGGCAGTGACGAACGAACCAGCAATTTTGGCTACTCGTGGGCGTGAAACGGACACCCGAGCTGAAAGTTATGAATGTTTTAGTATAGCACCTTTTGTCACACAATCTTGGATATTGAAGAGTTCGGGCCGAAGAGGGATGTTCGGGCTGAAGTGGTGTTCGGGCCGAAGTGGGATGTTCGGGCCGAAGTGGTGTTCGGGCCGAAGTGGTGTTCGGGCCGAAGTGGTGTTCGGGCCAAAGTTCGGTGTTCAGGCCGAGGATGATGTTCGGGCCGAGGTTGAAGTTCGGGCCGAGCTCGGTGTTCGGGCCGAGGTTGAAGTTCGGGCCGGGAACATTGAAGAGTTCGGGCCGAACTTGTTCTTGGCAGTGACGAACAAACCAGCTATTTTGGTTACTCGTGGGCGTGAAACGAACACCCGAGCTGAAAGTTATGTATGTTTTAGTATGGCACCTTTTGTCACACAATCTTGGATATTGAAGAGTTCGGGCCGAAGAGGGATGTTCGGGCCGAAGTGGTGTTCGGGCCGAAGTGGGATGTTCGGGCTGAAGTGGTGTTCGGGCCGAAGTGGTGTTCGGGCTGAAGTTCGGTGTTCGGGCCGAGGAAGATGTTCGGGCCGAGGTTGAAGTTCGGGCCGAGGTCGCAGTTCGGGCCGAGGTTGAAGTTCGTGCCGAAAATGAAGTTCGGGCCGGGAACAGCGAAGAGTTCGGGCCAAACTTGTTCTTGGCAGTGACGAACGAACCATCTATTTTGGTTACTCGTGGGCGTGAAACGGACACTCGAGCTGAAAGTTATGAATGTTATAGTATAGCACCTTTTGTCACACAATCTTGGATATTGAAGAGTTCTGCCGAAGAGGGATGTTCGGGCCGAAGTGGTGTTCGGGCCGAAGTGGGATGTTCGGGCCGAAGTGGTGTTCGGGCCGAAGTTCGGTGTTCGGGCCGAGGATGACGTTCGGGCCGAGGTTGAAGTTCGGGCCGAGGTTGAAGTTCGGGCCGAGGTTGAAGTTCGGGCCGAGGTTGAAGTTCGGGCCGAAAATGAAGTTCGGGCAGGGAACAGTGAAGAGTTCGGGCCGAACTTGTTCTTGGCAGTGACGAACGAACCAGCTATTTTGGTTACTCGTGGGCGTGAAACGGACACCCGAGCTGAAAGTTATGAATGTTTTAGTATAGCACCTTTTGTCAAACAATCTTGGATATTGAAGAGTTCGGGCCGAAGAGGAATGTTCGGGCCGAAGTGGTGTTCGGGCCGAAGTGGGATGTTCGGGCCGAAGTTCGGTATTCGGGCCGAGGATGATGTTCGGGCCGAGGTTGAAGTTCGGGCCGAGGTCGGAGTTCGGGCCGAGGTTGAAGTTCGGGCCGAGGTTGAAGTTCGGGCCGAAAATGAAGTTCGGGCCGGGAACAGTGAAGAGTTCGGGCCGAACTTGTTCTTGGCAGTGACAAACGAACCATCTATTTTGGTTACTCGTGGGCGTGAAACGGAAACCCGAGCTGAAAGTTATGAATGTTTTAGTATAGCACCTTTTGTCACACAATCTTGGCTATTGAAGAGTTCGGGCGGAAGTGGTGTTCGGGCAGAAGTGGGATGTTCGGGCCGAAGTGGTGTTCGGGCCGAAGTGGTGTCCGGGCCGAAGTTCGGTGTTCGGGCCGAGGATGATGTTCGGGCCGAGGTTGAAGTTCGGGCTGAGGTTGGAGTTCGGGCTGAGGTTGGAGTTCGGGCCGAGGTTGGAGTTCGGGCCGAGGTTGAAGTTCGGGCCGAAAATGAAGTTCGGGCCAGGAACAGTGAAGAGTTCGGGCCGAACTTGTTCTTGGCAGTGACGAACGAACCAGCTATTTTTGTTACTCGTGGGCGTGAAACGGACACCCGAGCTGAAAGTTATGAATGTTTTAGTATGGCACCTTTTGTCACACAATCTTGGATATTGAAGAGTTCAGGCCGAAGAGGGATGTTCGGGCCGAAGTGGTGTTCGGGCCGAAGTGGGATGTTCGGGCCGAAGTTCAGTGTTCGGGCTGACGATGATGTTCGGGCCGAGGTTGAAGTTCGGGCCGAGGTCGGAGTTCGGGCCGAGGTTGAAGTTCGGGCCGAGGTTGCAGTTCGGGCCGAAAATGAAGTTCGGGCCGAAAATGAAGTTCGGGCCGGGAACAGTGAAGAGTTCGGGCCGAACTTGTTCTTAGCAGTGACGAACGAACCATCTATTTTGGTTACTCGTGGGCGTGAAACGGACACCCGAGCTGAAAGTTATGAATGTTTTAGTATAGCACCTTTTGTCACACAATCTTGGATATTGAAGAGTTCGGGCCGAAGTGGTGTTCGGGCCGAAGTGGGATGTTCGGGCTGAAGTGGTGTTCGGGCCGAAGTGGTGTTCGGGCCGAAGTTCGGTGTTCGGGCCGAGGATGATGTTCGGGCCGAGGTTGAAGTTCGGGCCGAGGTTGGAGTTCGGGCCGAGGTTGGAGTTCGGGCCGAGGTTGAAAATGAAGTTCGGCCCGAAAATGAAGTTCGGGCTTGGAACAGTGAAGAGTTCGGGCCGAACTTGTTCTTGGCAGTGACGAACGAACCAGCTATTTTGGTTATTCGTGGGCGTGAAACGGACACCCGAGCTGAAAGTTATGAATGTTTTAGTATAGCACCATTTGACACACAATCTTGGATATTGAAGAGTTCGGGCCGAAGAGGGATGTTCGGGCCGAAGTGGTGTTCGGGCCGAAGTGGGATGTTCGGGCAGAAGTGGTGTTCGGGCCGAAGTGGTGTTCGGGCCGAAGTTCGGTGTTCGGGCCGAGGATGATGTTCGGGCCGAGGTCAGAGTTCGGGCCGAGGTTGAAGATCGGGCTGAGGTTGAAGTTCGGACCGAAAATGAAGTTCGGGCCGGGAACAGTGAAGAGTTCGGGCCGAACTTGTTCTTGGCAATGACGAACAAACCATCAATTTTTGTTACTCGTGGGCGTGAAACGGACACCCGTGCTGAAAGTTATGAATGTTTTAGTATAGCACCTTTTGTCTCACAATCTTGGATATTGAAGAGTTCGGGCCGAAGAGGGATGTTCGGGCCGAAGTGGTGTTCGGGCCGAAGTAGGATGTTAGGGCCGATGTGGTGTTCGGGCTGAAGTTCGGTGTTCGGGCTGAGGATGATGTTCGGGCCGAGGATGAAGTTCGGGCCGAGGTCGGAGTTCGGGCCGAGGTGGAAGTTCGGGCCGAGGTTGAAGTTCGAGCCGAAAATGAAGTTCGGGCCGGGAACAGAGAAGAGTTCGGTCCGAACTTGTTCTTGGCAGTGGCGAACGAACCAGCTATTTTGGTTACTCGTGGGCGTGAAACGGACACCCGAGCTGAAAGTTATGAATGTTTAGTATAGCACCTTTTGTCACACAATCTTGGATATTGAAGAGTTCGGGCCGAAGTGGTGTTCGGGCCGAAGTGGGATGTTCGGGCTGAAGTGGTGTTCGGGCCGAAGTTCGGTGTTCGGGCCGAGGATGATGTTCGGGCCGAGGTTGAAGTTCGGGCCGAGGTTGGAGTTCGGGCCGAGGTAGAAGTTCGGGCCGAAAATGAAGTTCGGGCCGGGAACAGTGAAGAGTTCGGGCCGAACTTGTTCTTGGCAGTGACGAACGAACCAGCTATTTTGGTTACTAGTGGGCGTGAAACGGACACCCGAGCTGAAAGTTATGAATGTTTTAGTATAGCACCTTTTGTCAAACAATCTTGGATATTGAAGAGTTCGGGCCGAAGAGGAATGTTCGGGCCGAAGTGGTGTTCGGGCCGAAGTGGGATGTTCGGGCCGAAGTTCGGTATTCGGGCCGAGGATGATGTTCGGGCCGAGGTTGAAGTTCGGGCCGAGGCCGGAGTTCGGGCCGAGGTTGAAGTTCGGGCCGAGGTTGAAGTTCGGGCCGAAAATGAAGTTCGGGCCGGGAACAGTGAAGAGTTCGGGCCGAACTTGGTCTTGGCAGTGACAAAGGAACCATCTATTTTGGTTACTCGTGGGCGTGAAACGGAAACCCGAGCTGAAAGTTATGAATGTTTTAGTATAGCACCTTTTGTCACACAATCTTGGCTATTGAAGAGTTCGGGCGGAAGTGGTGTTCGGGCTGAAGTGGGATGTTCGGGCCGAAGTGGTGTTCGGGCCGAAGTGGTGTCCGGGCCGAAGTTCGGTGTTCGGGCCGAGGATGATGTTCGGGCCGAGGTTGAAGTTCGGGCTGAGGTTGGAGTTCGGGCTGAGGTTGGAGTTCGGGCCGAGGTTGGAGTTCGGGCCGAGGTTGAAGTTCGGGCCGAAAATGAAGTTCGGGCCAGGAACAGTGAAGAGTTCGGGCCGAACTTGTTCTTGGCAGTGACGAACGAACCAGCTATTTTTGTTACTCGTGGGCGTGAAACGGACACCCGAGCTGAAAGTTATGAATGTTTTAGTATAGCACCTTTTATCACACAATCTTGGATATTGAAGAGTTCAGGCCGAAGAGGGATGTTCGGGCCGAAGTGGTGTTCGGGCCGAAGTGGGATGTTCGGGCCGAAGTTCAGTGTTCGGGCTGACGATGATGTTCGGGCCGAGGTTGAAGTTCGGGCCGAGGTCGGAGTTCGGGCCGAGGTTGAAGTTCGGGCCGAGGTTGCAGTTCGGGCCGAAAATGAAGTTCGGGCCGGGAACAGTGAAGAGTTCGGGCCGAACTTGTTCTTAGCAGTGACGAACGAACCATCTATTTTGGTTACTCGTGGGCGTGAAACGGACACCCGAGCTGAAAGTTATGAATGTTTTAGTATAGCACCTTTTGTCACACAATATTGGATATTGAAGAGTTCGGGCCGAAGTGGTGTTCGGGCCGAAGTGGGATGTTCGGGCTGAAGTGGTGTTCGGGCCGAAGTGGTGTTGGGGCCGAAGTGGTGTTCGGGCCGAAGTTCGGTGTTCGGGCCGAGGATGTTGTTCGGGCCGAGGTTGAAGTTCGGGCCGAGGTTGGAGTTCGGGCCGAGGTTGAAAATGAAGTTCGGCCCGAAAATGAAGTTCGGGCTGGGAACAGTGAAGAGTTCGGGCCGAAGAGGGATGTTCGGGCCGAAGTGGTGTTCGGGCCGAAGTAGGATGTTCGGGCCGATGTGGTGTTCGGGCCGAAGTTCGGTGTTCGGGCCGAGGATGATGTTCGGGCCGAGGATGAAGTTCGGGCCGAGGTCGGAGTTCGGGCCGAGGTGGAAGTTCGGGCCGAGGTTGAAGTTCGAGCCGAAAATGAAGTTCGGGCCGGGAACAGAGAAGAGTTCGGTCCGAACTTGTTCTTGGCAGTGGCGAACGAACCAGCTATTTTGGTTACTCGTGGGCGTGAAACGGATACCCGAGCTGAAAGTTATGAATGTTTAGTATAGCACCTTTTGTCACACAATCTTGGATATTGAAGAGTTCGGGCCGAAGTGGTGTTCGGGCCGAAGTGGGATGTTCGGGCTGAAGTGGTGTTCGGGCCGAAGTGGTGTTCGGGCCGAAGTGGTGTTCGGGCCGAAGTTCGGTGTTCGGGCCGAGGATGATGTTCGGGCCGAGGTTGAAGTTCGGGCCGAGGTTGGAGTTCGGGCCGAGGTAGAAGTTCGGGCCGAAAATGAAGTTCGGGCCGGGAACAGTGAAGAGTTCGGGCCGAACTTGTTCTTGGTAGTGACGAACGAACCAGCTATTTTGGTTACTCGTGGGCGTGAAACGGACACCCGAGCTGAAAGTTATGAATGTTTTAGTATAGCACCTTTTGTCAAACAATCTTGGATATTGAAGAGTTCGGGCCGAAGAGGAATGTTCGGGCCGAAGTGGTGTTCGGGCCGAAGTGGGGTGTTCGGGCCGAAGTTCGGTATTCGGGCCGAGGATGATGTTCGGGCCGAGGTTGAAGTTCGGGCCGAGGTCGGAGTTCGGGCCGAGGTTGAAGTTCGGGCCGAGGTTGAAGTTCGGGCCGAAAATGAAGTTCGGGCCGGGAACAGTGAAGAGTTCGGGCCGAACTTGTTCTTGGCAGTGACAAACGAACCATCTATTTTGGTTACTCGTGGGCGTGAAACGGAAACCCGAGCTGAAAGTTATGAATGTTTTAGTATAGCACCTTTTGTCACACAATCTTGGCTATTGAAGAGTTCAGGCGGAAGTGGTGTTCGGGCAGAAGTGGGATGTTCGGGCCGAAGTGGTGTTCGGGCCGAAGTGGTGTCCGGGCCGAAGTTCGGTGTTCGGGCCGAGGATGATGTTCGGGCCGAGGTTGAAGTT
This sequence comes from Calendula officinalis, assembly GCA_963853835.1. Classification (NCBI taxonomy): domain Eukaryota; kingdom Viridiplantae; phylum Streptophyta; class Magnoliopsida; order Asterales; family Asteraceae; genus Calendula; species Calendula officinalis. The sequence goes on from OY970825.1 coordinate 58,569,313, forward strand.
CGGGCTGAGGTTGGAGTTCGGGCTGAGGTTGGAGTTCGGGCCGAGGTTGGAGTTCGGGCCGAGGTTGAAGTTCGGGCCGAAAATGAAGTTCGGGCCAGGAACAGTGAAGAGTTCGGGCCGAACTTGTTCTTGGCAGTGACGAACGAACCAGCTATTTTTGTTACTCGGGGGCGTGAAACGGACACCCGAGCTGAAAGTTATGAATGTTTTAGTATAGCACCTTTTGTCACACAATCTTGGATATTGAAGAGTTCAGGCCGAAGAGGGATGTTCGGGCCGAAGTGGTGTTCGGGCCGAAGTGGGATGTTCGGGCCGAAGTTCAGTGTTCGGGCTGACGATGATGTTCGGGCCGAGGTTGAAGTTCGGGCCGAGGTCGGAGTTCGGGCCGAGGTTGAAGTTCGGGCCGAGGTTGCAGTTCGGGCCGAAAATGAAGTTCGGGCCGGGAACAGTGAAGAGTTCGGGCCGAACTTGTTCTTAGCAGTGACGAACGAACCATCTATTTTGGTTACTCGTGGGCGTGAAACGGACACCCGAGCTGAAAGTTATGAATGTTTTAGTATAGCACCTTTTGTCACACAATATTGGATATTGAAGAGTTCGGGCCGAAGTGGTGTTCGGGCCGAAGTGGGATGTTCGGGCTGAAGTGGTGTTCGGGCCGAAGTGGTGTTCGGGCCGAAGTGGTGTTCGGGCCGAAGTTCGGTGTTCGGGCCGAGGATGATGTTCGGGCCGAGGTTGGAGTTCGGGCCGAGGTTGGAGTTCGGGCCGAGGTTGGAGTTCGGGCCGAGGTTGAAAATGAAGTTCGGCCCGAAAATGAAGTTCGGGCTGGGTACAGTGAAGAGTTCGGGCCGAACTTGTTCTTGGCAGTGACGAACGAACCAGCTATTTTGATTATTCGTGGGCGTGAAACGGACACCCGATATGAAAGTTATGAATGTTTTAGTATAGCACCATTTGTCACACAATCTTGGATATTGAAGAGTTCGGGCCGAAGAGGGATGTTCGGGCCGAAGTGGTGTTCGGGCCGAGGTTGAAGGTCGGGCCGAGGTCGGAGTTCGGGCCGAGGTTGAAGATCCGGATGAGGTTGAAGTTCGGACCGAAAATGAAGTTCGGGCCGGGAACAGTGAAGAGTTCGGGCCGAACTTGTTCTTGGCAGTGACGAACAAACCATCAATTTTTGTTACTCGTGGGCGTGAAACGGACACCCGTGCTGAAAGTTATGAATGTTTTAGTATAGCACCTTTTGTCTCACAATCTTGGATATTGAAGAGTTCGGGCCGAAGAGGGATGTTCGGGCCGAAGTGGTGTTCGGGCCGAAGTGGGATGTTCGGGCCGATGTGGTGTTCGGGCCGAAGTTCGGTGTTCGGGCCGAGGATGATGTTCGGGCCGAGGATGAAGTTCGGGCCGAGGTCGGAGTTCGGGCCGAGGTGGAAGTTCGGGCCGAGGTTGAAGTTCGAGCCGAAAATGAAGTTCGGGCCGGGAACAGAGAAGAGTTCGGTCCGAACTTGTTCTAGGCAGTGGCGAACGAACCAGCTATTTTGGTTACTCGTGGGCGTGAAACGGACACCCGAGCTGAAAGTTATGAATGTTTTAGTGTAGCACCTTTTGTCAAACAATCTTGGATATTGAAGAGTTCGGGCCGAAGAGGAATGTTCGGGCCGAAGTGGTGTTCGGGCCGAAGTGGGATGTTCGGGCCGAAGTTCGGTGTTCGGGACGAGGATGATGTTCGGGCCGAGGTTGAAGTTCGGGCCGAGGTCGGAGTTCGGGCCGAGGTTGAAGTTCGGGCCGAGGTTGAAGTTCGGGCCGAAAATGAAGTTCGGGCCGGGAACAGTGAAGAGTTCGGGCCGAACTTGTTCTTGGCAGTGACAAACGAACCATCTATTTTGGTTACTCGTGGGCGTGAAACGGAAACCCGAGCTGAAAGTTATGAATGTTTTAGTATAGCACCTTTTGTCACACAATCTTGGATATTGAAGAGTTCGGGCCGAAGTGGTGTTCGGGCTGAAGTGGGATGTTCGGGCCGAAGTGGTGTCCGGGCCGAAGTGTTGTCCGGGCCGAAGTTTGGTGTTCGGGCCGAGGATGATGTTCGGGCCGAGGTTGAAGTTCGGGCTGAGGTTGGAGTTCGGGCCGAGGTTGGAGTTCGGGCCGAGGTTGGAGTTCGGGCCGAGGTTGAAGTTCGGGCTGAAAATGAAGTTCGGGCCGGGAACAGTGAAGAGTTCGGGCCGAACTTGTTCTTGGCAGTGACGAACGAACCAACTATTTTTGTTACTCGTGGGCGTGAAACGGACACCCGAGCTGAAAGTTATGAATGTTTTAGTATAGCACCTTTTGTCACACAATCTTGGATATTGAAGAGTTCAGGCCGAAGAGGGATGTTCGGGCCGAAGTGGTGTTCGGGCCGAAGTGGGATGTTCGGGCCGAAGTTCAGTGTTCGGGCTGATGATGATGTTCGGGCCGAGGTTGAAGTTCGGGCCGAGGTCGGAGTTCGGGCCGAGGTTGAAGTTCGGGCCGAGGTTGCAGTTCGGGCCGAAAATGAAGTTCGGGCCGGGAACAGTGAAGAGTTCGGGCCGAACTTGTTCTTAGCAGTGACGAACGAACCATCTATTTTGGTTACTCGTGGGCGTGAAACGGACACCCGAGCTGAAAGTTATGAATGTTTTAGTATAGCACCTTTTGTCACACAATCTTGGATATTGAAGAGTTCGGGCCGAAGAGGGATGTTCGGGCCGAAGTGGTGTTCGGGCCGAGGTTGAAGTTCGGGCCGAGGTCGGAGTTCGGGCCGAGGTTGAAGATCGGGCTGAGGTTGAAGTTCGGACAGAAAATGAAGTTCGGGCCGGGAACAGTGAAGAGTTCGGGCCGAACTTGTTCTTGGCAGTGACGAACAAACCATCAATTTTTGTTACTCGTGGGCGTGAAACGGACACCCGTGCTGAAAGTTATGAATGTTTTAGTATAGCACCTTTTGTCTCACAATCTTGGATATTGAAGAGTTCGGGCCGAAGAGGGATGTTCGGGCCGAAGTGGTGTTCGGGCCGAAGTGGGATGTTCGGGCCGATGTGGTGTTCGGGCCGAAGTTCGGTGTTCGGGCCGAGGATGATGTTCGGGCCGAGGATGAAGTTCGGGCCGAGGTCGGAGTTCGGGCCGAGGTGGAAGTTCGGGCCGAGGTTGAAGTTCGAGCCGAAAATGAAGTTCGGGCCGGGAACATTGAAGAGTTCGGTCCAAACTTGTTCTTGGCAGTGGCGAACGAACCAGCTATTTTGGTTACTCGTGGGCGTGAAACGGACACCCGAGCTGAAAGTTATGAATGTTTAGTATAGCACCTTTTGTCACACAATCTTGGATATTGAAGACTTCGGGCCGAAGAGGGATGTTCGGGCCGAAGTGGTGTTCGGGCCGAAGTTCGGTGTTCGGGACGAGGATGATGTTCAGGCCGAGGTTGAAGTTCGGGCCGAAGTTCGGTGTTCGGGCCGAGGATGATGTTCGGGCCGAGGATGAAGTTCGGGCCGAGGTCGGAGTTCGGGCCGAGGTGGAAGTTCGGGCCGAGGTTGAAGTTCGAGCCGAAAATGAAGTTCGGGCCGGGAACAGAGAAGAGTTCGGTCCGAACTTGTTCTTGGCAGTGGCGAACGAACCAGCTATTTTGGTTACTCGTGGGCGTGAAACGGACACCCGAGCTGAAAGTTATGAATGTTTTAGTATAGCACCTTTTGTCACACAATCTTGGATATTGAAGAGTTCGGGCCGAAGAGGGATGTTCGGGCCGAAGTGGTGTTCAGCCCGAAGTGGGATGTTCGGGCCGAAGTGGTGTTCGGGCCGAAGTGGTGTTCGGGCCGAAGTTCGGTGTTCGGGCCGAAGTTCGGTGTTCGGGCCGAGGATGATGTTCGGGCCGAGGTTGAAGTTCGGGCCGAGGTCGGAGGTCGGGCCGAGGTTGAAGATCGGGCCGGGGTTGAAGTTCGGGCCGAAAATGAAGTTCGGGCCGGGAACAGTGAAGAGTTCCGGCCGAACTTGTTCTTGGCAGTAACGAACAAACCATCTATTTTGGTTACTCGTGGGCGTGAAACGGACACCCGTGCTGAAAGTTATGAATGTTTTAGTATAGCACCTTTTGTCACACAATCTTGGATATTGAAGAGTTCGGGCCGAAGAGGGATGTTCGGGCCGAAGTGGTGTTCGGGCCGAAGTGGGATGTTCGGGCCGAAGTTCGGTGTTCGGGCCGAAGTTCGATGTTCGGGCCGAGGTTGGAGTTCGGGCCGAGGTTGAAGTTCGGGCCGAGGTTGAAGTTCGGGCCGAAAATGTAGTTCGGGCCGGGAACAGAGAAGAGTTCGGTCCGAACTTGTTCTTGCCATTGACGAACGAACCAGCTATTTTGGTTACTCGTGGGCGTGAAACGGACACCCGAGCTGAAAGTAATGAATGTTTTAGTATAGCACCTTTTGTCACACAATCTTGGATATTGAAGAGTTCGGGCCGAAGAGGGATGTTCGGGCCGAAGTGATGTTCAGGCCGAAGTTCGGTGTTCGGGCCGAGGATGATGTTCGGGCCGAGGTTGAAGTTCGGGCCGAAGTTCGGTGTTCGTGCCGAGGATGATGTTCGGGCCGAGGTTGAATTTCGGGCCGAAAATGAAATTCGGGCCGGGAACAATGAAGAGTTCGGGCCGAACTTGTTCTTGGCAGTGACGAATGAACCAGCTATTTTGGTCACTCGTGGGCGTGAAATGGACACCCGAGCTGAAAGTTATGAATGTTTTAGTATAGCACCTTTTGTCACACAATCTTGGATATTGAAAAGTTCGGGCCGAAGAGGGATGTTCGGGCCGAAGTGGTGTTTGGGCCGAAGTGGGATGTTCGGGCCGAAGTGGTGTTCGGGCCGAAGTGGTGTTCGGGCCGAAGTTCGGTGTTCGGGCCGAGGATAATGTTCGGGCCGAGGTTGAAGTTCGGGCCGAGGGCGGAGTTCGGGCCGAGGTTGAAGTTCGGGCCGAGGTTGAAGTTCGGGCCGAAAATGAAGTTCGGTCCGGGAACAGTGAAGAGTTCGCGCCGAACTTGTTCTTGGCAGTGACGAACGAACTAGCTATTTTGGTTACTCGTGGGCGTGAAACGGACACCCGAGCTGAAAGTTATGAATGTTTTAGTATAGCACCTTTTGTCACACAATCTTGGATATTGAAGAGTTCGGGCCGAAGAGGGATGTTCGGGCCGAAGTGGTGTTCGGGCCGAAGTGGGACGTTCGGGCCGAAGTGGTGTTCGGGCCGAAGTGGTGTTCGAGCCGAAGTTCGGTGTTCGGGCCGAGGATGATGATCGGGCCGAGGTTGAAATTCGGGCCGAGGTTGGAGTTCGGGCCGAGGTTGGAGTTCGGGCCGAGGTTGAAGTTCGGACCGAAAATGAAGTTCGGGCCGGGAACAGTGAAGAGTTCGGGCCGAACTTTTTCTTGGCAGTGACGAACGAACCATCTATTTTGGTTACTCGTGGTCATGAAACGGACACCCGAGCTGAAAGTTATGAAGGTTTTAGTATAGCACCTTTTGTCACACCATCTTGGATATTGAAGAGTTCGGGCCGAAGAGGGATGTTCGGGCCGAAGTGGTGTTCAGCCCGAAGTGGGATGTTCGGGCCGAAGTGGTGTTCGGGCCGAAGTGGTCTTCGGGCCGAAGTTGGGTGTTCGGGCCGAAGTTCGGTGTTCGGGCCGAGGATGATATTCGGGCCGAGGTTGAAGTTCGGGCCGAGGTCGGAGTTCGGGCCGAGGTTGAAGATCAGGCCGAGGTTGAAGTTCGGGCCGAAAATGAAGTTCGGGCCGGGAACAGTGAAGGGTTCCGGCCGAACTTGTTCTTGGCAGTGACGAACAAACCATCTATTTTGGTTACTCGTGGGCGTGAAACGGACACCCGTGCTGAAAGTTATGAATGTTTTAGTATAGCACCTTTTGTCACACAATCTTGGATATTGAAGAGTTCGGGCCGAAGAGGGATGTTCGGGCCGAAGTGGTGTTCAGGCCGAAGTGGGATGTTCGGGCCGAAGTGGTGTTCGGGCCGAAGTTCGGTGTTCGGGCCGAGGATGATGTTCGGGCCGAGGTCGGAGTTCGGGCCGAGGTTGAAGTTCGGGCCGAGGTTGAAGTTCGGGCCGAGGTTGAAGTTCGGGCCGAAAATGTAGTTCGGGCCGGGAACAGAGAAGAGTTCGGTCCGAACTTGTTCTTGGCAGTGACGAACGAACCAGCTATTTTGGTTACTCGTGGCCGTGAAACGGACACCCGAGCTGAAAGTAATGAATGTTTTAGTATAGCACCTTTTGTCACACAATCTTGGATATTGAAGAGTTCGGGCCGAAGAGGGATGTTCGGGCCGAAGTGGTGTTCGGGCCGAGGATGATGTTCGGGCCGAGGTTGAAGTTCGGGCCGAAGTTCGGTGTTCGTGCCGAGGATGATGTTCGGGCCGAGGTTGAAGTTCGGGCCGAAAATGAAGTTCGGGCCGGGAACAGTGAAGAGTTCGGGCCGAACTTGTTCTTGGCAGTGACGAACGAACCAGCTATTTTGGTTACTCGTGGGCGTGAAACGGACACCCGAGCTGAAAGTTATGAATGTTTTAGTATAGCACCTTTTGTCACACAATCTTGGATATTGAAAAGTTCGGGCCGAAGAGGGATGTTCGGGCCGAAGTGGTGTTCGGGCCGAAGTGGGATGTTCGGGCCGAAGTGGTGTTCGGGCCGAAGTGGTGTTCGGGCCGAAGTTCGGTGTTCGGGCCGAGGATAATGTTCGGGCCGAGGTCGGAGTTCGGGCCGAGGTTGAAGTGCGGGCCGAGGTTGAAGTTTGGGCCGAAAATGAAGTTCGGTCCGGGAACAGTGAAGAGTTCGCGCCGAACTTGTTCTTGGCAGTGACGAACGAACCAGCTATTTTGGTTACTCGTGGGCGTGAAACGGACACCCGAGCTGAAAGTTATGAATGTTCTAGTATAGCACCTTTTGTCACACAATCTTGGATATTGAAGAGTTCGGGCCGAAGAGGGATGTTCGGGCCGAAGTGGTGTTCGGGCCGAAGTGGGATGTTCGGGCCGAAGTGGTGTTCGGGCCGAAGTGGTGTTCGGGCCGAAGTTCGGTGTTCGGGCCGAGGATAATGTTCGGGCCGAGGTTGAAGTTCGGGCCGAGGGCGGAGTTCGGGCCGAGGTTGAAGTTCGGGCCGAGGTTGAAGTTCGGGCCGAAAATGAAGTTCGGTCCGGGAATAGTGAAGAGTTCGCGCCGAACTTGTTCTTGGCAGTGACGAACGAACTAGCTATTTTGGTTACTCGTGGGCGTGAAACGGACACCCGAGCTGAAAGTTATGAATGTTTTAGTATAGCACCTTTTGTCACACAATCTTGGATATTGAAGAGTTCGGGCCGAAGAGGGATGTTCGGGCCGAAGTGGTGTTCGGGCCGAAGTGGGACGTTCGGGCCGAAGTGGTGTTCGGGCCGAAGTGGTGTTCGAGCCGAAGTTCGGTGTTCGGGCCGAGGATGATGATCGGGCCGAGGTTGAAATTCGGGCCGAGGTTGGAGTTCGGGCCGAGGTTGGAGTTCGGGCCGAGGTTGAAGTTCGGACCGAAAATGAAGTTCGGGCCGGGAACAGTGAAGAGTTCGGGCCGAACTTTTTCTTGGCAGTGATGAACGAACCAGCTATTTTGGTTACTCGTGGTCATGAAACGGACACCCGAGCTGAAAGTTATGAAGGTTTTAGTATAGCACCTTTTGTCACACAATCTTGGATATTGAAGAGTTCGGGCCGAAGAGGGATGTTCGGGCCGAAGTGGTGTTCAGCCCGAAGTGGGATGTTCGGGCCGAAGTGGTGTTCGGGCCGAAGTGGTGTTCGGGCCGAAGTTCGGTGTTCGGGCCGAAGTTCGGTGTTCGGGCCGAGGATGATGTTCGGGCCGAGGTTGAAGTTCGGGCCGAGGTCGGAGGTCGGGCCGAGGTTGAAGATCGGGCCGGGGTTGAAGTTCGGGCCGAAAATGAAGTTCGGGCCGGGAACAGTGAAGAGTTCCGGCCGAACTTGTTCTTGGCAGTAACGAACAAACCATCTATTTTGGTTACTCGTGGGCGTGAAACGGACACCCGTGCTGAAAGTTATGAATGTTTTAGTATAGCACCTTTTGTCACACAATCTTGGATATTGAAGAGTTCGGGCCGAAGAGGGATGTTCGGGCCGAAGTGGTGTTCGGGCCGAAGTGGGATGTTCGGGCCGAAGTTCGGTGTTCGGGCCGAAGTTCGATGTTCGGGCCGAGGTTGGAGTTCGGGCCGAGGTTGAAGTTCGGGCCGAGGTTGAAGTTCGGGCCGAAAATGTAGTTCGGGCCGGGAACAGAGAAGAGTTCGGTCCGAACTTGTTCTTGCCATTGACGAACGAACCAGCTATTTTGGTTACTCGTGGGCGTGAAACGGACACCCGAGCTGAAAGTAATGAATGTTTTAGTATAGCACCTTTTGTCACACAATCTTGGATATTGAAGAGTTCGGGCCGAAGAGGGATGTTCGGGCCGAAGTGATGTTCAGGCCGAAGTTCGGTGTTCGGGCCGAGGATGATGTTCGGGCCGAGGTTGAAGTTCGGGCCGAAGTTCGGTGTTCGTGCCGAGGATGATGTTCGGGCCGAGGTTGAATTTCGGGCCGAAAATGAAATTCGGGCCGGGAACAATGAAGAGTTCGGGCCGAACTTGTTCTTGGCAGTGACGAATGAACCAGCTATTTTGGTCACTCGTGGGCGTGAAATGGACACCCGAGCTGAAAGTTATGAATGTTTTAGTATAGCACCTTTTGTCACACAATCTTGGATATTGAAAAGTTCGGGCCGAAGAGGGATGTTCGGGCCGAAGTGGTGTTTGGGCCGAAGTGGGATGTTCGGGCCGAAGTGGTGTTCGGGCCGAAGTGGTGTTCGGGCCGAAGTTCGGTGTTCGGGCCGAGGATAATGTTCGGGCCGAGGTTGAAGTTCGGGCCGAGGGCGGAGTTCGGGCCGAGGTTGAAGTTCGGGCCGAGGTTGAAGTTCGGGCCGAAAATGAAGTTCGGTCCGGGAACAGTGAAGAGTTCGCGCCGAACTTGTTCTTGGCAGTGACGAACGAACTAGCTATTTTGGTTACTCGTGGGCGTGAAACGGACACCCGAGCTGAAAGTTATGAATGTTTTAGTATAGCACCTTTTGTCACACAATCTTGGATATTGAAGAGTTCGGGCCGAAGAGGGATGTTCGGGCCGAAGTGGTGTTCGGGCCGAAGTGGGACGTTCGGGCCGAAGTGGTGTTCGGGCCGAAGTGGTGTTCGAGCCGAAGTTCGGTGTTCGGGCCGAGGATGATGATCGGGCCGAGGTTGAAATTCGGGCCGAGGTTGGAGTTCGGGCCGAGGTTGGAGTTCGGGCCGAGGTTGAAGTTCGGACCGAAAATGAAGTTCGGGCCGGGAACAGTGAAGAGTTCGGGCCGAACTTTTTCTTGGCAGTGACGAACGAACCATCTATTTTGGTTACTCGTGGTCATGAAACGGACACCCGAGCTGAAAGTTATGAAGGTTTTAGTATAGCACCTTTTGTCACACCATCTTGGATATTGAAGAGTTCGGGCCGAAGAGGGATGTTCGGGCCGAAGTGGTGTTCAGCCCGAAGTGGGATGTTCGGGCCGAAGTGGTGTTCGGGCCGAAGTGGTCTTCGGGCCGAAGTTGGGTGTTCGGGCCGAAGTTCGGTGTTCGGGCCGAGGATGATGTTCGGGCCGAGGTTGAAGTTCGGGCCGAGGTCGGAGTTCGGGCCGAGGTTGAAGATCAGGCCGAGGTTGAAGTTCGGGCCGAAAATGAAGTTCGGGCCGGGAACAGTGAAGGGTTCCGGCCGAACTTGTTCTTGGCAGTGACGAACAAACCATCTATTTTGGTTACTCGTGGGCGTGAAACGGACACCCGTGCTGAAAGTTATGAATGTTTTAGTATAGCACCTTTTGTCACACAATCTTGGATATTGAAGAGTTCGGGCCGAAGAGGGATGTTCGGGCCGAAGTGGTGTTCAGGCCGAAGTGGGATGTTCGGGCCGAAGTGGTGTTCGGGCCGAAGTTCGGTGTTCGGGCCGAGGATGATGTTCGGGCCGAGGTCGGAGTTCGGGCCGAGGTTGAAGTTCGGGCCGAGGTTGAAGTTCGGGCCGAGGTTGAAGTTCGGGCCGAAAATGTAGTTCGGGCCGGGAACAGAGAAGAGTTCGGTCCGAACTTGTTCTTGGCAGTGACGAACGAACCAGCTATTTTGGTTACTCGTGGCCGTGAAACGGACACCCGAGCTGAAAGTAATGAATGTTTTAGTATAGCACCTTTTGTCACACAATCTTGGATATTGAAGAGTTCGGGCCGAAGAGGGATGTTCGGGCCGAAGTGGTGTTCGGGCCGAGGATGATGTTCGGGCCGAGGTTGAAGTTCGGGCCGAAGTTCGGTGTTCGTGCCGAGGATGATGTTCGGGCCGAGGTTGAAGTTCGGGCCGAAAATGAAGTTCGGGCCGGGAACAGTGAAGAGTTCGGGCCGAACTTGTTCTTGGCAGTGACGAACGAACCAGCTATTTTGGTTACTCGTGGGCGTGAAACGGACACCCGAGCTGAAAGTTATGAATGTTTTAGTATAGCACCTTTTGTCACACAATCTTGGATATTGAAAAGTTCGGGCCGAAGAGGGATGTTCGGGCCGAAGTGGTGTTCGGGCCGAAGTGGGATGTTCGGGCCGAAGTGGTGTTCGGGCCGAAGTGGTGTTCGGGCCGAAGTTCGGTGTTCGGGCCGAGGATAATGTTCGGGCCGAGGTCGGAGTTCGGGCCGAGGTTGAAGTGCGGGCCGAGGTTGAAGTTTGGGCCGAAAATGAAGTTCGGTCCGGGAACAGTGAAGAGTTCGCGCCGAACTTGTTCTTGGCAGTGACGAACGAACCAGCTATTTTGGTTACTCGTGGGCGTGAAACGGACACCCGAGCTGAAAGTTATGAATGTTCTAGTATAGCACCTTTTGTCACACAATCTTGGATATTGAAGAGTTCGGGCCGAAGAGGGATGTTCGGGCCGAAGTGGTGTTCGGGCCGAAGTGGGATGTTCGGGCCGAAGTGGTGTTCGGGCCGAAGTGGTGTTCGGGCCGAAGTTCGGTGTTCGGGCCGAGGATAATGTTCGGGCCGAGGTTGAAGTTCGGGCCGAGGGCGGAGTTCGGGCCGAGGTTGAAGTTCGGGCCGAGGTTGAAGTTCGGGCCGAAAATGAAGTTCGGTCCGGGAATAGTGAAGAGTTCGCGCCGAACTTGTTCTTGGCAGTGACGAACGAACTAGCTATTTTGGTTACTCGTGGGCGTGAAACGGACACCCGAGCTGAAAGTTATGAATGTTTTAGTATAGCACCTTTTGTCACACAATCTTGGATATTGAAGAGTTCGGGCCGAAGAGGGATGTTCGGGCCGAAGTGGTGTTCGGGCCGAAGTGGGACGTTCGGGCCGAAGTGGTGTTCGGGCCGAAGTGGTGTTCGAGCCGAAGTTCGGTGTTCGGGCCGAGGATGATGATCGGGCCGAGGTTGAAATTCGGGCCGAGGTTGGAGTTCGGGCCGAGGTTGGAGTTCGGGCCGAGGTTGAAGTTCGGACCGAAAATGAAGTTCGGGCCGGGAACAGTGAAGAGTTCGGGCCGAACTTTTTCTTGGCAGTGACGAACGAACCAGCTATTTTGGTTACTCGTGGTCATGAAACGGACACCCGAGCTGAAAGTTATGAAGGTTTTAGTATAGCACCTTTTGTCACACAATCTTGGATATTGAAGAGTTCGGGCCGAAGAGGGATGTTCGGGCCGAAGTGGTGTTCAGCCCGAAGTGGGATGTTCGGGCCGAAGTGGTGTTCGGGCCGAAGTGGTCTTCGGGCCGAAGTTGGGTGTTCGGGCCGAAGTTCGGTGTTTGGGCCGAGGATGATGTTCGGGCCGAGGTTGAAGTTCGGGCCGAGGTCGGAGTTCGGGCCGAGGTTGAAGATCAGGCCGAGGTTGAAGTTCGGGCCGAAAATGAAGTTCGGGCCGGGAACAGTGAAGAGTTCCGGCCGAACTTGTTCTTGGCAGTGACGAACAAACCATCTATTTTGGTTACTCGTGGGCGTGAAACGGACACCCGTGCTGAAAGTTATGAATGTTTTAGTATAGCACCTTTTGTCACACAATCTTGGATATTGAAGAGTTCGGGCCGAAGAGGGATGTTCGGGCCGAAGTGGTGTTCAGGCCGAAGTGGGATGTTCGGGCCGAAGTGGTGTTCGGGCCGAAGTTCGGTGTTCGGGCCGAGGATGATGTTCGGGCCGAGGTCGGAGTTCGGGCCGAGGTTGAAGTTCGGGCCGAGGTTGAAGTTCGGGCCGAGGTTGAAGTTCGGGCCGAAAATGTAGTTCGGGCCGGGAACAGAGAAGAGTTCGGTCCGAACTTGTTCTTGGCAGTGACGAACGAACCAGCTATTTTGGTTACTCGTGGCCGTGAAACGGACACCCGAGCTGAAAGTAATGAATGTTTTAGTATAGCACCTTTTGTCACACAATCTTGGATATTGAAGAGTTCGGGCCGAAGAGGGATGTTCGGGCCGAAGTGGTGTTCGGGCCGAGGATGATGTTCGGGCCGAGGTTGAAGTTCGGGCCGAAGTTCGGTGTTCGTGCCGAGGATGATGTTCGGGCCGAGGTTGAAGTTCGGGCCGAAAATGAAGTTCGGGCCGGGAACAGTGAAGAGTTCGGGCCGAACTTGTTCTTGGCAGTGACGAACGAACCAGCTATTTTGGTTACTCGTGGGCGTGAAACGGACACCCGAGCTGAAAGTTATGAATGTTTTAGTATAGCACCTTTTGTCACACAATCTTGGATATTGAAAAGTTCGGGCCGAAGAGGGATGTTCGGGCCGAAGTGGTGTTCGGGCCGAAGTGGGATGTTCGGGACGAAGTGGTGTTCGGGCCGAAGTGGTGTTCGGGCCGAAGTTCGGTGTTCGGGCCGAGGATAATGTTCGGGCCGAGGTCGGAGTTCGGGCCGAGGTTGAAGTGCGGGCCGAGGTTGAAGTTTGGGCCGAAAATGAAGTTCGGTCCGGGAACAGTGAAGAGTTCGCGCCGAACTTGTTCTTGGCAGTGACGAACGAACCAGCTATTTTGGTTACTCGTGGGCGTGAAACGGACACCCGAGCTGAAAGTTATGAATGGTCTAGTATAGCACCTTTTGTCACACAATCTTGGATATTGAAAAGTTCGGGCCGAAGAGGGATGTTCGGGCCGAAGTGGTGTTCGGGCCGAAGTGGGATGTTCGGGCCGAAGTGGTGTTCGGGCCGAAGTGGTGTTCGGGCCGAAGTTCGGTGTTCGGGCCGAGGATAATGTTCGGGCCGATGTTGAAGTTCGGGCTGAGGTCGGAGTTCGGGCCGAGGTTGAAGTTCGGGCCGAGGTTCAAGTTCGGGCCGAAAATGAAGTTCGGTCCGGGAACAGTGAAGAGTTCGCGCCGAACTTGTTCTTGGCAGTGACGAACGAACCAGCTATTTTGGTTACTCGTGGGCGTCAAACGGACACCCGAGCTGAAAGTTATGAATGTTTTAGTATAGCACCTTTTGTCACACAATCTTGGATATTGAAGAGTTAGGGCCGAAGAGGGATGTTCGGGCCGAAGTGGGATGTTCGGGCCGAAGTGGTGTTCGGGCCGAAGTGGTGTTCGAGCAGAAGTTCGGTGTTCGGGCCGAGGATGATGATCGGGCCGAGGTTGAAGTTCGGGCCGAGGTTGGAGTTCGGGCCGAGGTTGGAGTTCGGGCCGAGGTTGAAGTTCGGACCGAAAATGAAGTTCGGGCCGGGAACAGTGAAGAGTTCGGGCCGAACTTTTTCTTGGCAGTGACGAACGAACCAGCTATTTTGGTTACTCGTGGTCGTGAAACGGACACCCGAGCTGAAAGTTATGAATGTTTTAGTATAGCACCTTTTGTCACACAATCTTGGATATTGAAGAGTTCGGGCCGAAGAGGGATGTTCGGGCCGAAGTGGTGTTCAGCCCGAAGTGGGATGTTCGGGCCGAAGTGGTGTTCGGGCCGAAGTTCGGTGTTCGGGCCGAAGTTCGGTGTTCGGGCCGAGGATGATGTTCGGGCCGAGGTTGAAGTTCGGGCCGAGGTCGGAGTTCGGGCCGAGGTTGAAGATCAGGCCGAGGTTGAAGTTCGGGCCGAAAATGAAGTTCGGGCCGGGAACAGTGAAGAGTTCCGGCCGAACTTGTTCTTGGCAGTGACGAACAAACCATCTATTTTGGTTACTCGTGGGCGTGAAACGGACACCCGAGCTGAAAGTTATGAATGTTTTAGTATAGCACCTTTTGTCACACAATCTTGGATATTGAAAAGTTCGGGCCGAAGAGGGATGTTCGGGCCGAAGTGGTGTTCGGGCCGAAGTGGGATGTTCGGGCCGAAGTGGTGTTCGGGCCGAAGTGGTGTTCGGGCCGAAGTTCGGTGTTCGGGCCGAGGATAATGTTCGGGCCGAGGTTGAAGTTCGGGCTGAGGTCGGAGTTCGGGCCGAGGTTGAAGTGCTGGCCGAGGTTGAAGTTCGGGCCGAAAATGAAGTTCGGTCCGGGAACAGTGAAGAGTACGCGCCGAACTTGTTCTTGGCAGTGACGAACGAACCAGCTATTTTGGTTACTCGTGGGCGTGAAACGGACACCCGAGCTGAAATTTATGAATGTTTTAGTATAGCACCTTTTGTCACACAATCTTGGATATTGAAGAGTTCGGGCCGAATAGGGATGTTCGGGCCGAAGTGGTGTTCGGGCCGAAGTGGGATGTTCGGGCCGAAGTGGTGTTCGGGCCGAGGATGATGTTCGGGCCGAGGTTGAAGTTCGGGCCGAGGTCGGAGTTCGGGCCGAGGTTGAAGTTCGGGCCGAGGTTGAAGTTCGGGCCGAAAATGAAGTTCGGGCCGGGAACAGTGAAGAGTTCCGGCCGAACTTGTTCTTGGCAGTGACGAACAAACCATCTATTTTGGTTACTCGTGGGCGTGAAACGGACACCCGAGCTGAAAGTTATGAACGTTTTAGTATAGCACCTTTTGTCACACAATCTTGGATATTGAAGAGTTCGGGCCGAAGAGGGATGTTCGGGCCGAAGTGGTGTTCAGCCCGAAGTGGGATGTTCGGGCCGAAGTGGTGTTCGGGCCGAAGTTCGGTGTTCGGGCCGAAGTTCGGTGTTCGGGCCGAGGATGATGTTCGGGCCGAGGTTGATGTTCGGGCCGAGGTCGGAGTTCGGGCCGAGGTTGAAGATCAGGCCGAGGTTGAAGTTCGGGCCGAAAATGAAGTTCGGGCCGGGAACAGTGAAGAGTTCCGGCCGAACTTGTTCTTGGCAGTGACGAACAAACCATCTATTTTGGTTACTCGTGGGCGTGAAACGGACACCCGAGCTGAAAGTTATGAATGTTTTAGTATGGCACCTTTTGTCACACAATCTTGGATATTGAAGAGTTCGGGCAGAAGAGGGATGTTCGGGCCGAAGTGGTGTTCGGGCCGAAGTGGGATGTTCGGGCCGAAGTGGTGTTCGGGCCGAAGTGGTGTTCGAGCCGAAGTTCGGTGTTCGGGCCGAGGATGATGATCGGGCCGAGGTTGAAGTTCGGGCCGAGGTTGGAGTTCGGGCCGAGGTTGGAGTCCGGGCCGAGGTTGAAGTTCGGACCGAAAATGAAGTTCGGGCCGGGAACAGTGAAGAGTTCGGGCCGAACTTTTTCTTGGCAGTGACGAACGAACCAGCTATTTTGGTTACTCGTGGTCGTGAAACGGACACCCGTGCTGAAAGTTATGAATGTTTTAGTATAGCACCTTTTGTCACACAATCTTAGATATTGAAGTGTTCGGGCCGAAGAGGGATGTTCGGGCCGAAGTGGTGTTCGGGCCGAAGTGGGATGTTCGGGCCGAAGTGGTGTTCGGGCCGAAGTTCGGTGTTCGGGCCGAGGATGATGTTCGGGCCGAGGTCGGAGTTCGGGCCGAGGTTGAAGTTCGGGCCGAGGTTGAAGTTCGGGCCGAAAATGTAGTTCGGGCCGGGAACAGAGAAGAGTTCGGTCCGAACTTGTTCTTGGCAGTGACGAACGAACCAGCTATTTTGGTTACTCGTGGGCGTGAAACGGACACCCGAGCTGAAAGTAATGAATGTTTTAGTATAGCACCTTTTGTCACACAATCTTGGATATTGAAGAGTTCGGGCCGAAGAGGGATGTTCGGGCCGAAGTGGTGTTCGGGCTGAAGTTCGGTGTTCGGGCCGAGGATGATGTTCGGGCCGAGGTTGAAGTTCGGGCCGAAGTTCGGTGTTAGTGCCGAGGATGATGTTCGGGCCGAGGTTGAAGTTCGGGCCGAAAATGAAGTTCGGGCCGGGAACAGTGAAGAGTTCGGGCCGAACTTGTTCTTGGCAGTGACGAACGAACCAGCTATTTTGGTTACTCGTGGGCATGAAACGGACACCCGAGCTGAAAGTTATGAATGTTTTAGTATAGCACCTTTTGTCACACAATCTTGGATATTGAAAAGTTCGGGCCGAAGAGGGATGTTCGGGCAGAAGTGGTGTTCGGGCCGAAGTGGGATGTTCGGGCCGAAGTGGTGTTCGGGCCGAAGTGGTGTTCGGGCCGAAGTTCGGTGTTCGGGCCGAGGATAATGTTCGGGCCGAGGTTGAAGTTCGGGCCGAGGTCGGAGTTCGGGCCGAGGTGGAAGTGCGGGCCGAGGTTGAAGTTCGGGCCGAAAATGAAGTTCGGTCCGGGAACAGTGAAGAGTTCGCGCCGAACTTGTTCTTGGCAGTGACGAACGAACCAGCTATTTTGGTTACTCGTGGGCGTGAAACGGACACCGGAGCTGAAAGTTATGAATGTTTTAGTATAGCACCTTTTGTCACACAATCTTGGATATTGAAGAGTTCGGGCCGAATAGGGATGTTCGGGCCGAAGTGGTGTTCAGCCCGAAGTGGGATGTTCAGGCCGAAGTGGTGTTCGGGCCGAAGTTTGGTGTTCGGGCCGAGGATGATGTTCGGGCCGAGGTTGAAGTTCGGGCTGAGGTCGGAGTTCGGGCCGAGGTTGAAGTTCGGGCCTAGGTTGAAGTTCGGGCCGAAAATGAAGTTCGGGCCGGGAACAGAGAAGAGTTCGGTCCGAACTTGTTCTTGGCAGTGGCGAACGAACCAGCTATTTTGGTTACTCGTGGGCGTGAAACGGACACCCGAGCTGAAAGTTATGAATGTTTTAGTATATCACCTTTTGTCACACAATCTTGGATATTGAAGAGTTCGGGCCGAAGAGGGATGTTCGGGTTGAAGTGGTGTTCGGGCCGAAGTTCGGTGTTCGGGCCGAGGATGATGTTCGGGCCGAGGTTGAAGTTCGGGCCGAAGTTCGGTGTTCGGGCCGAGGATGATGTTCGGGCCGAAAATGAAGTTCGGGCCGGGAACAGTGAAGTGTTTGGGCCGAACTTGTTCTTGGCAGTGACGAACGAACCAGCTATTTTGGTTACTCGTGGGCGTGAAACGGACACCTGAGCTGAAAGTTATGAATGTTTTAGTATAGCACCTTTTGTCACACAATCTTGGATACTGAAGAGTTCGGGCCGAAGAGGGATGTTCGGGCCGAAGTGGTGTTCGGGCCGAAGTGGGATGTTCCGGCCGAAGTGGTGTTCGGGCCGAAGTGGGATGTTCGGGCCAAAGTGGTGTTCGGGCCGAAGTGGTGTTCGGGCCGAAGTTCGGTGTTCGGGCCGAGGATAATTTCGGGTCGAGGTTGAAGTTCGGGCCGAGGTCGGAGTTCGGGCCGAGGTTGAAGTTCGGGCCGAGGTTGAAGTTCGGGCCGAAAATGAAGTTCGGGCCGGGAACAGTGAAGAGTTCGGGCCGAACTTGTTCTTGGCAGTGACGAACGAACCAGCTATTTTGGTTACTCGTGGGCGTGAAACGGACACCCGAGCTGAAAGTTATGAATGTTTTAGTATAGCACCTTTTGTCACACAATCTTGGATATTGAAGAGTTCGGGCCGAAGAGGGATGTTCGGGCCGAAGTGGTGTTCGGGCCGAAGTGGGATGTTTGGGCTGAAGTGGTGTTCGGGCCGAAGTGGTGTTCGGGCCGAAGTTCGGTGTTCGGGCCGAGGATGATGTTCGGGCCGAGGTTGAAGTTCGGGCCGAGGTTGGAGTTCGGGCCGACGTTGAAGTTCGGGCCGAAAATGAAGTTCGGGCCGGGAACAGTGAAGAGTTCGGGCCGAACTTGTTCTTGGCAGTGACGAACGAAACAGCTATTTTGGTTACTCGTGGGCGTGAAACGGACACCCGAGCTGAAAGTTATGAATGTTTTAGTATAGCACCTTTTGTCACACAATCTTGGATATTGAAGAGTTCGGGCCGAAGAGGGATGTTCGAGCCGAAGTGGTGTTCGGGACGAAGTGGGATGTTCGGGCCGAAGTTGTGTTCGGGCCGAAGTCGTGTTCGGGCCAAAGTTCGGTGTTCGGGCCGAGGATGATGTTCGGGCCGAGGTTGAAGTTCGGGCCGAGGTCGGAGTTCGGGCCGAGGTTGAAGTTCGGGCCGAAAATGAAGTTCGGACCGGGAAAAGTGAAGAGTTCGGGCCGAACTTGTTCTTGGCAGTGACGAACGAACCAGCAATTTGGGTTACTCGTGGGCGTGAAACGGACACCCGAGCTGAAAGTTATGAATGTTTTAGTATAGCACATTTTGTCACACAATCTTGGATATTGAAGAGTTCGGGCCGAAGACGGATGTTCGGGCCGAAGAGGGATGTTCGGGCCGAAGTGGTGTTCGGGCCGAAGTGGCGAAGTGGTGTTCGGGCCGAAGTTCGGTGTTTGGGCCGAGGTTGAAGTTCGGGCCGAGGTCGGAGTTCGGGCCGAGGTTGAAGTTCGGGCCGAAAATGAAGTTCGGACCGGGAACAGTGAAGAGTTCGGGCCGAACTTGTTCTTGGCAGTGACGAACGAACCAGCTATTTTGGTTACTCGTGGGCGTGAAACGGACACCCGAGCTGAAAGTTATGAATGTTTTAGTATAGCACCTTTTGTCACACAATCTTGGATATTGAAGAGTTCGGGCCGAAGAGGGATGTTCGGGCCGAAGTGGTGTTCGGGCCGAAGTGGGATGTTCGGGCTGAAGTGTTGTTCGGACCGAAGTGGTGTTCGGGCCGAAGTTCGGTGTTCGGGCCGAGGATGATGTTCGGGCCGAGGTTGAAGTTCGGGCCGAGGTTGGAGTTCGGGCCAAGGTTGAAGTTCGGGCCGACGTTGAAGTTCGGGCCGAAAATGAAGTTCGGGCCGGGAACAGTGAAGAGTTCGAGCCGAACTTGTTCTTGGCAGTGACGAACGAAACAGCTATTTTGGTTACTCGTGGGCGTGAAACGGACACCCGAGCTGAAAGTTATGAATGTTTTAGTATAGCACCTTTTGTCACACAATCTTGGATATTGAAGAGTTCGGGCCGAAGAGGGATGTTCGAGCCGAAGTGGTGTTCGGGACGAAGTGGGATGTTCGGGCCGAAGTTGTGTTCGGGCCGAAGTCGTGTTCGGGCCAAAGTTCGGTGTTCGGGCCGAGGATGATGTTCGGGCCGAGGTTGAAGTTCGGGCCGAGGTCGGAGTTCGGGCCGAGGTTGAAGTTCGGGCCGAAAATGAAGTTCGGACCGGGAACAGTGAAGAGTTCGGGCCGAACTTGTTCTTGGCAGTGACGAACGAACCAGCTATTTGGGTTACTCGTGGGCGTGAAACGGACACCCGAGCTGAAAGTTATGAATGTTTTAGTATAGCACATTTTGTCACACAATCTTGGATATTGAAGAGTTCGGGCCGAAGACGGATGTTCGGGCCGAAGAGGGATGTTCGGGCCGAAGTGGTGTTCGGGCCGAAGTGGCGAAGTGGTGTTCGGGCCGAAGTTCGGTGTTCGGGCCGAGGTTGAAGTTCGGGCCGAGGTCGGAGTTCGGGCCGAGGTTGAAGTTCGGGCCGAAAATGAAGTTCGGACCGGGAACAGTGAAGAGTTCGGGCCGAACTTGTTCTTGGCAGTGACGAACGAACCAGCTATTTTGGTTACTCGTGGGCGTGAAACGGACACCCGAGCTGAAAGTTATGAATCTTTTAGTATAGCACCTTTTGTCACACAATCTTGGATATTGAAGAGTTCGGGCCGAAGTGGTGTTCGGGCCGAAGTGGGATGTTCGGGCCGAAGTGGTGTTCGGGCAGAAGTGGTGTTCGGGCTGAAGTTCGGTGTTCGGGCCGAGGATGATGTTCGGGCCGAGGTTGAAGTTCGGGCCGAGGTTGGAGTTCGGGCCGATGTTGGAGTTCGGGCCGAGGTTGAAGTTCGGGCCGGGAACAGCAAAGAGTTCGGGCCGAACTTGTTCTTGGCAGTGACGAACGAACCAGCTATTTTGGTTACTCGTGGGCGTGAAACGGACACCCGAGCTGAAAGTTATGAATGTTTTAGTATAGCACCTTTTGTCACACAATCTTGGATATTGAAGAGTTCGGGCCGAAGACGGATTTTCGGGCCGAAGTGGTGTTCGGGCCGATGTGGGGTGTTCGGGCCGAAGTGGTGTTCGGGCCGAAGTTCGGTTTCGGGCCGAGGATGATGTTCGGGCCAAGGTTGAAGTTCGGGCTGAGGTCGGAGTTCGGGCCGAGGTTGAAGTTCGGGCCGAGGTTGAAGTTCAGGCCGAAAATGAAGTTCGGACCGGGAACAGTGAAGAGTTCGGGCCGAACTTGTTCTTGGCAGTGACGAACGAACCATCTATTTTGGTTACTCGTGGGCGTGAAACGGACACCCGAGCTGAAAGTTATGAATGTTTTAGTATAGCACCTTTTGTCACACAATCTTGGATATTGAAGAGTTCGGGCCGAAGTGGTGTTCGGGCCGAAGTGGGATGTTCGGGCCGAAGTGGTGTTCGGGCCGAAGTGGTGTTCGAGACGAAGTTCGGTGTTCGAGCCGAAGATGATGATCGGGCCGAGGTTGAAGTTCGGGCCGAGGTTGGAGTTCGGGCCGAGGTTGGAGTTCGGGCCGAGGTTGAAGTTCGGACCGAAAATGAAGTTCGGGCCGTGAACAGTGAAGAGTTCGGGCCGAACTTTTTCTTGGCAGTGACGAACGAACCAGCTATTTTGGTTACTCGTGGTCGTGAAACAGACACCCGAGCTGAAAGTTATGAATGTTTTAGTATAGCACCTTTTGTCACACAATCTTGGATATTGAAGAGTTCGGGCCGAAGAGGGATGTTCGGGCCGAAGTGGTGTTCGGCCCGAAGTGGGATGTTCGGGCCGAATTGGTGTTCGGGCCGAAGTGGTGTTCGGGCCGAAGTTCGGTGTTCGGGCCGAGGATGATGTTCGGGCCGAGGTTGAAGTTCGGGCCGAGGTCGGAGTTCGGGCCGAGGTTGAAGTTCGGGCCGAAAATGAAGTTCGGGCCGGGAACAGAGAAGAGTTCGGTCCGAACTTGTTCTTGGCAGTGGCGAACGAACCAGCTATTTTGGTTACTCGTGGGCGTGAAACGGACACCCGAGCTGAAAGTTATGAATGTTTTAGTATATCACCTTTTGTCACACAATCTTGGATATTGAAGAGTTCGGGCCGAAGAGGGATGTTCGGGCTGAAGTGATGTTCGGGCCGAAGTTCGGTGTTCGGGCCGAGGATGATGTTCGGGCCGAGGTTGAAGTTCGGGCCGAAGTTCGGTGTTCGGGCCGAAAATGAAGTTCGGGCCGGGAACAGTGAAGTGTTCGGGCCGAACTTGTTCTTGGCAGTGACAAACGAACCAGCTATTTTGGTTACTCGTGGGCGTGAAACGGACACTTGAGCTGAAAGTTATGAATGTTTTAGTATAGCACCTTTTGTCACACAATCTTGGATACTGAAGAGTTCGGGCCGAAGAGGGATGTTCGGGCCGAAGTGGTGTTCGGGCCGAAGTGGGATGTTCGGGCCAAAGTGGTGTTCGGGCCGAAGTGGTGTTCGGGCCGAAGTTCGGTGTTCGGGCCGAGGATAATTTCGGGTCGAGGTTGAAGTTCGGGCCGAGGTCGGAGTTCGGGCCGAGGTTGAAGTTCGGGCCGAGGTTGAAGTTCGGGCCGAAAATGAAGTTCGGGCCGGGAACAGTGAAGAGTTCGGGCCGAACTTGTTCTTGGCAGTGACGAACGAACCAGCTATTTTGGTTACTCGTGGGCGTGAAACGGACACCCTAGCTGAAAGTTATGAATGTTTTAGTATAGCACCTTTTGTCACACAATCTTGGATATTGAAGAGTTCGGGCCGAAGAGGGATGTTCGGGCCGAAGTGGTGTTCGGGCCGAAGTGGGATGTTCGGGCTGAAGTGGTGTTCGGGCCGAAGTGGTGTTCGGGCCGAAGTTCGGTGTTCGGGCCGAGGATGATGTTCGGGCCGAGGTTGAAGTTCGGGCCGAGGTTGGAGTTCGGGCCGAGGTTGAAGTTCGGGCCGACGTTGAAGTTCGGGCCGAAAATGAAGTTCGGGCCGGGAACAGTGAAGAGTTCTGGCCGAACTTGTTCTTGGCAGTGACGAACGAAACAGCTATTTTGGTTACTCGTGGGCGTGAAACGGACACCCGAGCTGAAAGTTATGAATGTTTTAGTATAGCACCTTTTGTCACACAATCTTGGATATTGAAGAGTTAGGGCCGAAGAGGGATGTTCGAGCCGAAGTGGTGTTCGGGCCGAAGTGGGATGTTCGGGCCGAAGTTGTGTTCGGGCCGAAGTGGTGTTCTGGCCAAAGTTCGGTGTTCGGGCCGAGGATGATGTTCGGGCCGAGGTTGAAGTTCGGGCCGAGGTCGGAGTTCGGGCCGAGGTTGAAGTTCGGGCCGAAAATGAAGTTCGGACCGGGAACAGTGAAGAGTTCGGGCCGAACTTGTTCTTGGCAGTGACGAACGAACCAGCTATTTGGGTTACTCGTGGGCGTGAAACGGACACCCGAGCTGAAAGTTATGAATGTTTTAGTATAGCACATTTTGTCACACAATCTTGGATATTGAAGAGTTCGGGCCGAAGACGGATGTTCGGGCCGAAGAGGGATGTTCGGGCCGAAGTGGTGTTCGGGCCGAAGTGGCGAAGTGGTGTTCGGGCCGAAGTTCGGTGTTCGGGCTGAGGTTGAAGTTCGGGCTGAGGTTGGAGTTCGGGCCGATGTTGGAGTTCGGGCCGAGGTTGAAGTTCGGGCCGGGAACAGCAAAGAGTTCGGGCCGAACTTGTTCTTGGCAGTGACGAACGAACCAGCTATTTTGGTTACTCGTGGGCGTGAAACGGACACCCGAGCTGAAAGTTATGAATGTTTTAGTATAGCACCTTTTGTCACACAATCTTGGATATTGAAGAGTTCGGGCCGAAGACGGATTTTCGGGCCGAAGTGGTGTTCGGGCCGAAGTGGGGTGTTCGGGCCGAAGTGGTGTTCGGGCCGAAGTTCGGTTTCGGGCCGAGGATGATGTTCGGGCCAAGGTTGAAGTTCGGGCCGAGGTCGGAGTTCGGGCCGAGGTTGAAGTTCGGGCCGAGGTTGAAGTTCGGGCCGAAAATGAAGTTGGGGCCGGGAACAGTGAAGAGTTCGGGCCGAACTTGTTCTTGGCAGTGACGAACGAACCATCTATTTTGGTTACTCGTGGGCGTGAAACGGACACCCGAGCTGAAAGTTATGAATGTTTTAGTATAGCACCTTTTGTCACACAATCTTGGATATTGAAGAGTTCGGGCCGAAGTGGTGTTCGGGCCGAAGTGGGATGTTCGGGCCGAAGTGGTGTTCGGGCCGAAGTGGTGTTCGAGCCGAAGTTCGGTGTTCGAGCCGAAGATGATGATCGGGCCGAGGTTGAAGTTCGGGCCGAGGTTGGAGTTCGGGCCGAGGTTGGAGTTCGGGCCGAGGTTGAAGTTCGGACCGAAAATGAAGTTCGGGCCGGGAACAGTGAAGAGTTCGGGCCGAACTTTTTCTTGGCAGTGACGAACGAATCAGCTATTTTGGTTACTCGTGGTCGTGAAACAGACACCCGAGCTGAAAGTTATGAATGTTTTAGTATAGCACCTTTTGTCACACAATCTTGGATATTGAAGAGTTCGGGCCGAAGAGGGATGTTCGGGCCGAAGTGGTGTTCGGCCCGAAGTGGGATGTTCGGGCCGAAGTGGTGTTTGAGCCGAAGTGGTGTTCGGGCCGAAGTTCAGTGTTTTGGCCGAGGATGATGTTCGGGCCAAGGTTGAAGTTCGGGCCGAGGTCGGAGTTCGGGCCGAGGTTGAAGTTCGGGCCGAAAATGAAGTTCGTGCCGGGAACAGTGAAGAGTTCGGGCCGAACTTGTTCTTGGCAGTGACGAACGAACCATCTATTTTGGTTACTCGTGGGCGTGAAACGGACACCCGAGCTGAAAGTTATGAATGTTTTAGTATAGCACCTTTTGTCACACAATCTTGGATATTGAAGAGTTCGGGCCGAAGTGGTGTTCGGGCCGAAGTGGGATGTTCGGGCCGAAGTGGTGTTCGAGCCGAAGTTCGGTGTTCGGGCCGAGGATGATGATCGGGCCGAGGTTGAAGTTCGGGCCGAGGTTGGAGTTCGGGCCGAGGTTGGAGTTCGGGCCGAGGTTGAAGTTCGGACCGAAAATGAAGTTCGGGCCGGGAACAGTGAAGAGTTCGGGCCGAACTTTTTCTTGGGAGTGACGAACGAACCAGCTATTTTTGTTACTCGTGGTCGTGAAACGGACACCCGAGCTGAAAGTTATGAATGTTTTAGTATAGCACCTTTTGTCGCACAATCTTGGATATTGAAGAGTTCGGGCCGATCGGGCCGAAGAGGGATGTTCGGGCCGAAGTGGTGTTCAGCCCGAAGTGGGATGTTCGGGCCGAAGTGGTGTTCGGGCCGAAGTGGTGTTCGGGCCGAAGTTCGGTGTTCGGGCCGAAGTTCGGTGTTCGGGCCGAGGATAATGTTCGGGCCGAGGTTGAAGTTCGGGCCGAGGTCGGAGTTCGGGCCGAGGTTGAAGATCAGGCCGAGGTTGAAGTTCGGGCCGAAAATGAAGTTCGGGCCGGGAACAGTGAAGAGTTCCGGCCGAACTTGTTCTTGGCAGTGACGAACAAACCATCTATTTTGGTTACTCGTGGGCGTGAAACGGACACCCGTGCTGAAAGTTATGAATGTTTTAGTATAGCACTTTTTGTCACACAATCTTGGATATTGAAGAGTTCGGGCCGAGGAGGGATGTTCGGGCCGAAGTGGTGTTCGGGCCGAAATGGGATGTTCGGGCCGAAGTGGTGTTCGGGCCGAAGATCGGTGTTCGGGCCGAGGATGATGTTCGGGCCGAGGTCGGAGTTCGGGCCGAGGTTGAGGTTCGGGCCGAGGTTGAAGTTCGGGCCGAGGTTGAAGTTCGGGCCGAAAATGAAGTTCGGGCCGGGAACAGAGAAGAATTCGGTCCGAACTTATTCTTGGCCCTGACGAACGAACCAGCTATTTTGGTTACTCGTGGGCGTGAAACGGACACCCGAGCTGAAAGTAATGAATGTTTTAGTATAGCACCTTTTGTCACACAATCTTGGATATTGAAGAGTTCGGGCCGAAGAGGGATGTTCGGGCCGAAGTGGTGTTCGGGCCGAAGTTCGGTGTTCGGGCCGAGGATGATGTTCGGGCCGAGGTTGAAGTTCGGGCCGAAGTTCGGTGTTCGTGCCGAGGATGATGTTCGGGCCGAGGTTGAAGTTCGGGCCGAAAATGAAGTTCGGGCCGGGAACAGTGAAGATTTCGGGCCGAACTTGTTCTTGGCGGTGACGAACGAACCAGCTATTTTGGTTACTCGTGGGCGTGAAACGGACACCCGAGCTGAAAGTTATGAATGTTTTAGTATAGCACCTTTTGTCACACAATCTTGGATATTGAAAAGTTCGGGCCGAAGAGGGATGTTCGGGCCGAAGTGGTGTTCGGGCCGAAGTGGGATGTTCGGGCCGAAGTGGTGTTCGGGCCGAAGTGGTGTTCGGGCCGAAGTTCGGTGTTCGGGCCGAGGATGATGTTCGGGCCGAGGTTGAAGTTCGGGCCGAGGTCGGAGTTCGGGCCGAGGTTGAAGTTCGGGCCGAAAATGAAGTTCGGGCCGGGAACAGAGAAGAGTTCGGTCCGAACTTGTTCTTGGCAGTGGCGAACGAACCAGCTATTTTGGTTACTCGTGGGCGTGAAACGGACACCCGAGCTGAAAGTTATGAATGTTTTAGTATATCACCTTTTGTCACACAATCTTGGATATTGAAGAGTTCGGGCCGAAGAGGGATGTTCGGGCTGAAGTGATGTTCGGGCCGAAGTTCGGTGTTCGGGCCGAGGATGATGTTCGGGCCGAGGTTGAAGTTCGGGCCGAAGTTCGGTGTTCGGGCAGAAATTGAAGTTCGGGCCGGGAACAGTGAAGTGTTCGGGCCGAACTTGTTCTTGGCAGTGACAAACGAACCAGCTATTTTGGTTACTCGTGGGCGTGAAACGGACACTTGAGCTGAAAGTTATGAATGTTTTAGTATAGCACCTTTTGTCACACAATCTTGGATACTGAAGAGTTCGGGCCGAAGAGGGATGTTCGGGCCGAAGTGGTGTTCGGGCCGAAGTGGGATGTTCGGGCCAAAGTGGTGTTCGGGCCGAAGTGGTGTTCGGGCCGAAGTTCGGTGTTCGGGCCGAGGATAATTTCGGGTCGAGGTTGAAGTTCGGGCCGAGGTCGGAGTTCGGGCCGAGGTTGAAGTTCGGGCCGAGGTTGAAGTTCGGGCCGAAAATGAAGTTCGGGCCGGGAACAGTGAAGAGTTCGGGCCGAACTTGTTCTTGGCAGTGACGAACGAACCAGCTATTTTGGTTACTCGTGGGCGTGAAACGGACACCCTAGCTGAAAGTTATGAATGTTTTAGTATAGCACCTTTTGTCAAACAATCTTGGATATTGAAGAGTTCGGGCCGAAGAGGGATGTTCGGGCCAAAGTGGTGTTCGGGCCGAAGTGGGATGTTCGGGCTGAAGTGGTGTTCGGGCCGAAGTGGTGTTCGGGCCGAAGTTCGGTGTTCGGGCCGAGGATGATGTTCGGGCCGAGGTTGAAGTTCGGGCCGAGGTTGGAGTTCGGGCCGAGGTTGAAGTTCGGGCCGACGTTGAAGTTCGGGCCGAAAATGAAGTTCGGGCCGGGAACAGTGAAGAGTTCTGGCCGAACTTGTTCTTGGCAGTGACGAACGAAACAGCTATTTTGGTTACTCGTGGGCGTGAAACGGACACCCGAGCTGAAAGTTATGAATGTTTTAGTATAGCACCTTTTGTCACACAATCTTGGATATTGAAGAGTTAGGGCCGAAGAGGGATGTTCGAGCCGAAGTGGTGTTCGGGCCGAAGTGGGATGTTCGGGCCGAAGTTGTGTTCGGGCCGAAGTGGTGTTCTGGCCAAAGTTCGGTGTTCGGGCCGAGGATGATGTTCGGGCCGAGGTTGAAGTTCGGGCCGAGGTCGGAGTTCGGGCCGAGGTTGAAGTTCGGGCCGAAAATGAAGTTCGGACCGGGAACAGTGAAGAGTTCGGGCCGAACTTGTTCTTGGCAGTGACGAACGAACCAGCTATTTGGGTTACTCGTGGGCGTGAAACGGACACCCGAGCTGAAAGTTATGAATGTTTTAGTATAGCACATTTTGTCACACAATCTTGGATATTGAAGAGTTCGGGCCGAAGACGGATGTTCGGGCCGAAGAGGGATGTTCGGGCCGAAGTGGTGTTCGGGCCGAAGTGGCGAAGTGGTGTTCGGGCCGAAGTTCGGTGTTCGGGCTGAGGTTGAAGTTCGGGCCGAGGTTGGAGTTCGGGCCGATGTTGGAGTTCGGGCCGAGGTTGAAGTTCGGGCCGGGAACAGCAAAGAGTTCGGGCCGAACTTGTTCTTGGCAGTGACGAACGAACCAGCTATTTTGGTTACTCGTGGGCGTGAAACGGACACCCGAGCTGAAAGTTATGAATGTTTTAGTATAGCACCTTTTGTCACACAATCTTGGATATTGAAGAGTTCGGGCCGAAGACGGATTTTCGGGCCGAAGTGGTGTTCGGGCCGAAGTGGGGTGTTCGGGCCGAAGTGGTGTTCGGGCCGAAGTTCGGTTTCGGGCCGAGGATGATGTTCGGGCCAAGGTTGAAGTTCGGGCCGAGGTCGGAGTTCGGGCCGAGGTTGAAGTTCGGGCCGAGGTTGAAGTTCGGGCCGAAAATGAAGTTGGGGCCGGGAACAGTGAAGAGTTCGGGCCGAACTTGTTCTTGGCAGTGACGAACGAACCATCTATTTTGGTTACTCGTGGGCGTGAAACGGACACCCGAGCTGAAAGTTATGAATGTTTTAGTATAGCACCTTTTGTCACACAATCTTGGATATTGAAGAGTTCGGGCCGAAGTGGTGTTCGGGCCGAAGTGGGATGTTCGGGCCGAAGTGGTGTTCGGGCCGAAGTGGTGTTCGAGCCGAAGTTCGGTGTTCGAGCCGAAGATGATGATCGGGCCGAGGTTGAAGTTCGGGCCGAGGTTGGAGTTCGGGCCGAGGTTGGAGTTCGGGCCGAGGTTGAAGTTCGGACCGAAAATGAAGTTCGGGCCGGGAACAGTGAAGAGTTCGGGCCGAACTTTTTCTTGGCAGTGACGAACGAACCAGCTATTTTGGTTACTCGTGGTCGTGAAACAGACACCCGAGCTGAAAGTTATGAATGTTTTAGTATAGCACCTTTTGTCACACAATCTTGGATATTGAAGAGTTCGGGCCGAAGAGGGATGTTCGGGCCGAAGTGGTGTTCGGCCCGAAGTGGGATGTTCGGGCCGAAGTGGTGTTTGAGCCGAAGTGGTGTTCGGGCCGAAGTTCAGTGTTTTGGCCGAGGATGATGTTCGGGCCAAGGTTGAAGTTCGGGCCGAGGTCGGAGTTCGGGCCGAGGTTGAAGTTCGGGCCGAAAATGAAGTTCGTGCCGGGAACAGTGAAGAGTTCGGGCCGAACTTGTTCTTGGCAGTGACGAACGAACCATCTATTTTGGTTACTCGTGGGCGTGAAACGGACACCCGAGCTGAAAGTTATGAATGTTTTAGTATAGCACCTTTTGTCACACAATCTTGGATATTGAAGAGTTCGGGCCGAAGTGGTGTTCGGGCCGAAGTGGGATGTTCGGGCCGAAGTGGTGTTCGAGCCGAAGTTCGGTGTTCGGGCCGAGGATGATGATCGGGCCGAGGTTGAAGTTCGGGCCGAGGTTGGAGTTCGGGCCGAGGTTGGAGTTCGGGCCGAGGTTGAAGTTCGGACCGAAAATGAAGTTCGGGCCGGGAACAGTGAAGAGTTCGGGCCGAACTTTTTCTTGGGAGTGACGAACGAACCAGCTATTTTTGTTACTCGTGGTCGTGAAACGGACACCCGAGCTGAAAGTTATGAATGTTTTAGTATAGCACCTTTTGTCGCACAATCTTGGATATTGAAGAGTTCGGGCCGATCGGGCCGAAGAGGGATGTTCGGGCCGAAGTGGTGTTCAGCCCGAAGTGGGATGTTCGGGCCGAAGTGGTGTTCGGGCCGAAGTGGTGTTCGGGCCGAAGTTCGGTGTTCGGGCCGAAGTTCGGTGTTCGGGCCGAGGATAATGTTCGGGCCGAGGTTGAAGTTCGGGCCGAGGTCGGAGTTCGGGCCGAGGTTGAAGATCGGGCCGAGGTTGAAGTTCGGGCCGAAAATGAAGTTCGGGCCGGGAACAGTGAAGAGTTCCGGCCGAACTTGTTCTTGGCAGTGACGAACAAACCATCTATTTTGGTTACTCGTGGGCGTGAAACGGACACCCGTGCTGAAAGTTATGAATGTTTTAGTATAGCACTTTTTGTCACACAATCTTGGATATTGAAGAGTTCGGGCCGAGGAGGGATGTTCGGGCCGAAGTGGTGTTCGGGCCGAAATGGGATGTTCGGGCCGAAGTGGTGTTCGGGCCGAAGATCGGTGTTCGGGCCGAGGATGATGTTCGGGCCGAGGTCGGAGTTCGGGCCGAGGTTGAGGTTCGGGCCGAGGTTGAAGTTCGGGCCGAGGTTGAAGTTCGGGCCGAAAATGAAGTTCGGGCCGGGAACAGAGAAGAATTCGGTCCGAACTTATTCTTGGCCCTGACGAACGAACCAGCTATTTTGGTTACTCGTGGGCGTGAAACGGACACCCGAGCTGAAAGTAATGAATGTTTTAGTATAGCACCTTTTGTCACACAATCTTGGATATTGAAGAGTTCGGGCCGAAGAGGGATGTTCGGGCCGAAGTGGTGTTCGGGCCGAAGTTCGGTGTTCGGGCCGAGGATGATGTTCGGGCCGAGGTTGAAGTTCGGGCCGAAGTTCGGTGTTCGTGCCGAGGATGATGTTCGGGCCGAGGTTGAAGTTCGGGCCGAAAATGAAGTTCGGGCCGGGAACAGTGAAGATTTCGGGCCGAACTTGTTCTTGGCGGTGACGAACGAACCAGCTATTTTGGTTACTCGTGGGCGTGAAACGGACACCCGAGCTGAAAGTTATGAATGTTTTAGTATAGCACCTTTTGTCACACAATCTTGGATATTGAAAAGTTCGGGCCGAAGAGGGATGTTCGGGCCGAAGTGGTGTTCGGGCCGAAGTGGGATGTTCGGGCCGAAGTGGTGTTCGGGCCGAAGTGGTGTTCGGGCCGAAGTTCGGTGTTCGGGCCAAGGATAATGTTCGGGCCGAGGTTGAAGTTCGGGCCGAGGTCGGAGTTCGGGCCGAGGTTGAAGTTCGGGCCGAAAATGTAGTTCGGGCCGGGAACAGTGAAGAGTTCGCGCCGAACTTTTTCTTGGCAGTGACGAACGAACCAGCTATTTTGGTTACTCGTGGGCCTGAAACGGACACCCGAGCTGAAAGTTATGAATGTTTTAGTATAGCACCTTTTGTCACACAATCTTGGATATTGAAGAGTTCGGGCCGAAGAGGGATGTTCGGGCCGAAGTGGTGTTCGGGCCGAAGTGGGATGTTCGGGCCGAAGTGGTGTTCGGGCCGAAGTGGTGTTCGGGCCGAAGTTCGGTGTTCGGGCTGAGGATGATGTTCGGGCCGAGGTTAAAGTTCGGGCCGAGGTCGGAGTTCGGGCCGAGGTTGAAGTTCGGGCCGAGGTTGAAGTTCGGGCCGAAAATGAAGTTCGGGCCGGGAACAGTGAAGAGTTCGGGCCGAACTTGTTCTTGGCAGTGACGAACGAAACAGCTATTTTGGTTACTCGTGGGCGTGAAACGGACACCAGAGCTGAAAGTTATGAATGTTTTAGTATAGCACCTTTTGTAACACAATCTTGGATATTGAAGAGTTCGGGCCGAAGAGGGATGTTCGAGCCGAAGTGGTGTTCGGGCCGAAGTGGGATGTTCGGGTCGAAGTTGTGTTCGGGCCGAAGTGGTGATCGGGCCGAAGTTCGGTGTTCGGGCCGAGGTTGAAGTTCGGGCCGAGGTCGGAGTTCGGGCCGAGGTCGGAGTTCGGGCCGAGGTTGAATTTCGGGCCGAAAATGAAGTTCGGACCGGGAACAGTGAAGAGTTCGGGCCGAACTTGTTCTTGGCAGTGACGAACGAACCAGCCATTTTGGTTACTCGTGGGCGTGAAACGAACACCCGAGCTGAAAGTTATGAATGTTTTAGTATAGCACCTTTTGTCACACAATCTTGGATATTGAAGAGTTCGGGCCGAAGAGGGATGTTCGGGCCGAAGAGGGATATTCGGGCCGAAGTGGTGTTCGGGCCGAAGTGGGATGTTCGGACAGAAGTGGTGTTCGGGCCGAAGTTCGGTGTTCGGTCCGAGGTTGAAGTTCGGGCCGAGGTCGGAGTTCGGGCCGAGGTTGAAGTTCGGGCCGAAAATGAAGTTCAGGCCGGGAACATTTAAGAGTTCGGGCCGAACTTGTTCTTGGCAGTGACGAACGAACCAGCTATTTTGGTTACTCGTGGGCGTGAAACGGACACCCGAGCTGAAAGTTATTAATGCTTTAGTATAGCACCTTTTGTCACGCAATCTTGGATATTGAAGAGTTCGGGCCGAAGAGGGATGTTCGGGCCGAAGTGGTGTTCGGGCCGAAGTGGGATGTTCGGGCCGAAGTGGTGTTCGGGCTGAAGTTCGGTGTTCGGGCTGAGGATGATGTTCGGGCCAAGGTTAAAGTTCGGGCCGAGGTCGGAGTTCGGGCCGAGGTTGAAGTTCGGGCCGAAAATGAAGTTCGGGCCGGGAACAGTGAAGAGTTCGGGCCGAACTTGTTCTTGGCAGTGACGAACGAAACAGCTATTTTGGTTACTCGTGGGCGTGAAACGGACACCAGAGCTGAAAGTTATGAATGTTTTAGTATAGCACCTTTTGTCACACAATCTTGGATATTGAAGAGTTCGGGCCGAAGAGGGATGTTCGAGCCGAAGTGGTGTTCGGGCCGAAGTGGGATGTTCGGGCCGAAGTGGTGTTCGGGCCGAAGTGGTGATCGGGCCGAAGTTCGGTGTTCGGGCTGAGGATGATGTTCGGGCCGAGGTTGAAGTTCGGGCCGAGGTCGGAGTTCGGGCCGAGGTTGAAGTTCGGGCCGAGGTTGAAGTTCGGGCCGAAAATGAAGTTCGGGCCGGGAACAGTGAAGAGTTCGGGCCGAACTTGTTCTTGGCAGTGACGAACGAAACAGCTATTTTGGTTACTCGTGGGCGTGAAACGGACACCAGAGCTGAAAGTTATGAATGTTTTAGTATAGCACCTATTGTCATACAATCTTGGATATTGAAGAGTTCGGGCCGAAGAGGGATGTTCGGGCCGAAGTGGTGTTCGGGCCGAAGTTTGGTGTTCGGGCCGAGGATGATGTTCGAGCCGAGGTTAAAGTTCGGGCCGAGGTCGGAGTTCGGGCCGAGGTTGAAGTTTGGGCCGAAAATGAAGTTCGGGCCGGGCACAGTGAAGAGTTCGGGCCGAACTTGTTCTTGGCAGTGACTAACGAACCAGCTATTTTGGTTACTCGTCGGCGTGAAACGAACACCCGAGCTGAAAGTTATGAATGTTTTAGTATAGCACCTTTTGTCACACAATCTTGGATATTGAAGAGTTCGGGCCGAAGAGGGATGTTCGGGCCGAAGTGGTGTTCGGCCGAAGTGGGATGTTCGGGCCGAAGTGGTGTTCGGGCCGAGGATGATGTTCGGGCCGAGGTTGAAGTTTGGGTCGAGGTCGGAGTTCGGGCCGAGGTTGAAGTTCGGGCCGAGGTTGAAGTTCGGGCCGAGGTTGAAGTTCGGGCCGAAAATGAAGTTCGGGCCGGGAACAGTGAAGATTTCGGGCTGAACTTGTTCTTGGCAGTGACGAACGAACCAACTATTTTGGTTACTCGTGGGCGTGAAACAAACACCCGAGCTGAAAGTTATGAATGTTTTAGTATAGCACCTATTGTCACACAATCTTGGATATTGAAGAGTTCGGGCCGAAGAGGGATGTTCGGGCCGAAGTGGTGTTCGGGCCGAAGTGGGATGTTCGGGCCGAAGTGGTGTTCGGGCCGAAGTGGTGTTCGGGCCGAAGTTCGGTGTTCGGGCTGAGGATGATGTTCGGGCCGAGGTTAAAGTTCGGGCCGAGGTCGGAGTTCGGGCCGAGGTTGAAGTTCGGGCCGAGGTTGAAGTTCGGGCCGAAAATGAAGTTCGGGCTGGGAACAGTGAAGAGTTCGGGCCGAACTTGTTCTTGGCAGTGACGAACGAAACATCTATTTTGGTTACTCGTGGGCGTGAAACGGACACCAGAGCTGAAAGTTATGAATGTTTTAGTATAGCACCTTTTGTCACACAATCTTGGATATTGAAGAGTTCGGGCCGAAGAGGGATGTTCGGGCCGAAGTGGTGTTCGGGCCGAAGTGGGATGTTCGGGCCGAAGTGGTGTTCGGGCCGAAGTGGTGTTCGGGCCGAAGTTCGGTGTTCGGGCTGAGGATGATGTTCGGGCCAAGGTTAAAGTTCGGGCCGAGGTCGGAGTTCGGGCCGAGGTTGAAGTTCGGGCCGAGGTTGAAGTTCGGGCCGAAAATGAAGTTCGGGCCGGGAACAGTGAAGAGTTCGGGCCGAACTTGTTCTTTGCAGTGACGAACGAAACAGCTATTTTGGTTACTCGTGGGCGTGAAACGGACACCAGAGCTGAAAGTTATGAATGTTTTAGTATAGCACCTTTTGTCACACAATCTTGGATATTGAAGAGTTCGGGCCGAAGAGGGATGTTCGAGCCGAAGTGGTGTTCGGGCCGAAGTGGGATGTTCGGGTCGAAGTTGTGTTCGGGCCGAAGTGGTGATCGGGCCGAAGTTCGGTGTTCGGGCCGAGGTTGAAGTTCGGGCCGAGGTCGGAGTTCGGGCCGAGGTCGGAGTTCAGGCCGAGGTTGAAGTTCGGGCCAAAAATGAAGTTCGGACCGGGAACAGTGAAGAGTTCGGGCCGAACTTGTTCTTGGCAGTGACGAACGAACCAGCTATTTGGGTTACTCGTGGGCGTGAAACGGACACCCGAGCTGAAAGTTATGAATGTTTTAGTATAGCATCTTTTGTCACACAATCTTGGATATTGAAGAGTTCGGGCCGAAGAGGGATGTTCGGGCCGAAGAGGGATGTTCGGGCCGAAGTGGTGTTAGGGCCGAAGGGCCGAAGTGGTGTTCGGGCCGAAGTTCGGTGTTCGGTCCGAGGTTGAAGTTCGGGCCGAGGTCGGAGTTCGGGCCGAGGTTGAAGTTCGGGCCGAAAATGAAGTTCGGACCGGGAACAGCGAAGAGTTCGGGCCGAACTTGTTCTTGGCAGTGACGAACGAACCAGCTATTTAGGTTACTCGTGGGCGTGAAACGAACACCCGAGCTGAAAGTTATGAATGTTTTAGTATAGCACCTTTTGTCACGCAATCTTGGATATTGAAGAGTTCGGGCCGAAGTGGGTTGTTCGGGCCGAAGTGGGATGTTCGGGCCGAAGTGGTGTTCGGAGTTCGGTGTTCGGGCCGAGGATGATGTTCGGGACGAGGTTGAAGTTCGAGCCGAGGTCGGAGTTCGGCCCGAGGTTGAAGTTCGGGTCGAAAATGAAGTTCGGGCCGAAAATGAAGTTCGGGTCGGGAACAGTGAAGAGTTCGGGCCGAACTTGTTCTTGGCAGTGACGAACGAACCAGCTATTTTGGTTACTCGTGGGCGTGAAACGGACACCCGAGCTGAAAGTTATGAATGTTTTAGTTTAGCACCTATTGTCACACAATCTTGGATATTGAAGAGTTCGGGCCGAAGAGGGATGTTCGGGCCGAAGTGGTGTTCGTGCCGAAGTGGTGTTCGGGCCGAAGTTCGGTGTTCGGGCCGAGGATGATGTTCGAGCCGAGGTTGAAGTTCGGGCCGAGGTCGGAGTTCGGGCCGAGGTTGAAGTTAGGGCCGAAAATGAAGTTCGGGCCGGGCACAGTGAAGAGTTCGGGCCGAACTTGTTCGTGGCAGTGACTACCGAACCAGCTATTTTGGTTACTCGTCGGCGTGAAATGAACACCCGAGCTGAAAGTTATGAATGTTTTAGTATAGCACCTTTTGTCACACAATCTAGGATATTGAAGAGTTCGGGCCGAAGAGGGATGTTCGGGCCGAAGTGGTGTTCGGCCGAAGTGGGATGTTCGGGCCGAAGTGGTGTTCAGGCCGAAGTGGTGTTCGGGTCGAAGTTCGGTGTTCGGGCCGAGGATGATGTTCGGGCCGAGGTTGAAGTTCGGGTCGAGGCCGGAGTTCGGGCCGAGGTTGAAGTTCGGGCCGAGGTTGAAGTTCGGGCCGAGGTTGAAGTTCGGGCCGAAAATGAAGTTCGGGCCGGGAACAGTGAAGAGTTCGGGCTGAACTTGTTCTTGGCAGTGACGAACGAACCAACTATTTTGGTTACTCGTGGGCGTGAAACAGACACCCGAGCTGAAAGTTATGAATGTTTTAGTATAGCACCTATTGTCACACAATCTTGGATATTGAAGAGTTCGGGTCGAGGATGATGTTCGGGCCGAGGATGAAGTTCGGGCCGAGGTCGGAGTTCGGGCCGAGGTTGGAGTTCGGGCCGAGGTTGAAGTTCGGGCCGAAAATGAAGTTCGGGCCGGGAACAGTGAAGAGTTCGGGCCGAACTTGTTCTTGGCTGTGACGAACGAACCAGCTATTTTGGTTACTCGTGGGCGTGAAACGGACACCCGAGCTGAAAGTTATGAATGTTTTAGTATAGCACCTTTTGTCACACAATCTTGGATATTGAAGAGTTCGGGCCGAAGAGGGATGTTCGGGCCGAAGAGGGATGTTCGGGCCGAAGTGGTGTTCGGGCCGAAGTGGCGAAGTGGTGTTCGGGCTGAAGTTCGGTGTCGGGCCGAGGTTGAAGTTCGGGCCGAGGTCGGAGTTAGGGCCGAGGTTGAAGTTCAGACCGAAAATGAAGTTCGGACCGGGAACAGTGAAGAGTTCGGGCCGAACTTGTTCTTGGCAGTGTCGAACGAACCAGCTATTTTGGTTACTCGTGGGCGTGAAACGAACACCCGAGCTGAAAGTTATGAATGTTTTAGTATAGCACCTTTTGTCACACAATCTTGGATATTGAAGAGTTCGGGCCGAAGAGGGATGTTCGGGCCGAAGAGGTGTTCGGGCCGAAGTGGTGTTCGGGCCGAAGTGGCGAAGTGGTGTTCGGGCCGAAGTTCGGTGACGGGCCGAGGTTGAAGTTCGGGCCGAGGTCGGAGTTCGGGCCGAGGTTGAAGTTCGGGCCGAAAATGAAGTTCGGACCGGGAACAGTGAAGAGTTCGGGCCGAACTTGTTCTTGGCAGTGACGAACGAACCAGCTATTTTGGTTACTCGTGGGCGTGAAACGAACACCCGAGCTGAAAGTTATGAATGTTTTAGTATAGCACCTTTTGTCACACAATCTTGGATATTGAAGAGTTCGGGCCGAAGAGGGATGTTCGGGCCGAAAAGGGATATTCAGGCCGAAGTGGTGTTCGGGACGAAGTGGGATGTTCGGGCCGAAGTGGTGTTCGGGCCGAAGTTCGGTGTTCGGGCCGAGGTTGAAGTTCGGGCCGAGGTCGGAGTTCGAGCCGAGGTTGAAGTTCGGGCCGAAAATGAAGTTCGGGCCGGGAACATTTAAGAGTTCGGGCCGAACTTGTTCTTGGCAGTGACGAACGAACCAGCTATTTTGGTTACTCGTGGGCGTGAAACGGACACCCGAGCTGAAAGTTATGAATGTTTTAGTATAGCACCTTTTGTCACGCAATCTTGGATATTGAAGAGTTCGGGCCGAAGAGGGATGTTCGGGCCGAAGTGGTGTTCGGGCCGAAGTGGGATGTTCGGGCCGAAGTGGTGTTCGGGCTGAAGTGGTATTCGGGCCGAAGTTCGGTGTTCGGGCCGAGGATGATGTTCGGGCCGAGGTTGAAGTTCGAGCCGAGGTCGGAGTTCGGCCCGAGGTTGAAGTTCGGGTCGAAAATGAAGTTCGGGCCGAAAATGAAGTTCGGGTCGGGAACAGAGAAAAGTTCGGGCCGAACTTGTTCTTGGCAGTGACGAACGAACCAGCTATTTTGGTTACTCGTGGGCGTGAAACGGACACCCGAGCTGAAAGTTATGAATGTTTTAGTATAGCACCTATTGTCACACAATCTTGGATATTGAAGAGTTCGGGCCGAAGAGGGATGTTCGGGCCGAAGTGGTGTTCGGGCCGAAGTGGTGTTCGGTTCGAAGTTCGGTGTTCGGGCCGAGGATGATGTTCGAGCCGAGGTTGAAGTTCGGGCCGAGGTCGGAGTTCGGGCCGAGGTTGAAGTTCGGGCCGAAAATGAAGTTCGGGCCGGGCACAGTAAAGAGTTCGGGCCGAACTTGTTCTTGGCAGTGACTAACGAACCAGCTATTTTGGTTACTCGTCGGCGTGAAACGAACACCCGAGCTGAAAGTTATGAATGTTTTAGTATAGCACCTTTTGTCACACAATCTTGGATACTGAAGAGTTCGGGCCGAAGAGGGATGTTCGGGCCGAAGAGGGATGTTCGGGCCGAAGTGGTGTTCGGGCCGAAGTGGCGAAGTGGTGTTCGGGCTGAAGTTCGGTGTCGGGCCGAGGTTGAAGTTCGGGCCGAGGTCGGAGTTCGGGCCGAGGTAGAAGTTCGGACCGAAAATGAAGTTCGAACCGGGAACAGTGAAGAGTTCGGGCCGAACTTGTTCTTGGCAGTGACGAACGAACCAGCTATTTTGGTTACTCGTGGGCGTGAAACGAACACCTGAGCTGAAAGTTATGAATGTTTTAGTATAGCACCTTTTGTCACACAATCTTGGATATTGAAGAGTTCGGGCCGAAGAGGGATGTTCGGGCCGAAGAGGGATATTCGGGCCGAAGTGGTGTTCGGGCCGAAGTGGTGTTCGGGCCGAAGTGGCGAAGTGGTGTTCGGGCCGAAGTTCGGTGTCGGGCCGAGGTTGAAGTTCGGGCCGAGGTCGGAGTTCGGGCCGAGGTTGAAGTTCGGGCCGAAAATGAAGTTCGGACCGGGAACAGTGAAGAGTTCGGGCCGAACTTGTTCTTGGCAGTGACGAACGAACCAGCTATTTTGGTTACTCGTGGGCGTGAAACGAACACCCGAGCTGAAAGTTATGAATGTTTTAGTGTAGCACCTTTTGTCACACAATCTTGGATATTGAAGAGTTCGGGCCGAAGAGGGATGTTCGGGCCGAAGAGGGATCTTCGGGCCGAAGTGGTGTTCGGGCCGAAGTGGGATGTTCGGGCCGAAGTGGTGTTCGGGCCGAAGTTCGGTGTTCGGGCCGAGGTTGAAGTTCGGGCCGAGGTCGGAGTTCGGGCCGAGGTTGAAGTTCGGGCCGAAAATGAAGTTCGGGCCGGGAACATTTAAGAGTTCGGGCCGAACTTGTTCTTGGCAGTGACGAACGAACCAGCTATTTTGGTTACTCGTGGGCGTGAAACGGACACCCGAGCTGAAAGTTATGAATGTTTTAGTATAGCACCTTTTGTCACGCAATCTTGGATATTGAAGAGTTCGGGCCGAAGAGGGATGTTCGGGCCGAAGTGGTATTCGGGCCGAAGTGGGATGTTCGGGCCGAAGTGGTGTTCGGGCTGAAGTGGTATTCGGGCCGAAGTTCGGTGTTCGGGCCGAGGATGATGTTCGGGCCGAGGTTGAAGTTCGAGCCGAGGTCGGAGTTCGGCCCGAGGTTGAAGTTCGGGCCGAAAATGAAGTTCGGGCCGAAAATGAAGTTCGGGCCGGGAACAGTGAAGAGTTCGGGCCGAACTTGTTCTTGGCAGTGACGAACGAACCAGCTATTTTGGTTACTCGTGGGCGTGAAACGGACACCCGATCTGAAAGTTATGAATGTTTTAGTATAGCACCTATTGTCACACAATCTTGGATATTGAAGAGTTCGGGCCGAAGAGGGATGTTCGGGCCGAAGTGGTGTTCGGCCCGAAGTGGTGTTCGGGCCGAAGTTCGGTGTTCGGGCCGAGGATGATGTTCAGGCCGAGGTTGAAGTTCGGGCCGAGGTTGGAGTTCGGGCCGAGGTTGAAGTTCGGGCCGAAAATGAAGTTCGGGCCGGGCACAATGAAGAGTTCAGGCCGAACTTGTTCTTGGCAGTGACGAACGAACCAACTATTTTGGTTACTCGTGGGCGTGAAACAGACACCCGAGCTGAAAGTTATGAATGTTTTAGTATAGCACCTATTGTCACACAATCTTGGATATTGAAGAGTTCGGGCCGAGGATGATGTTCGGGCCGAGGATGAAGTTCGGGCCGAGATCGGAGTTCGCGCCGAGGTCGGAGTTCGGGCCGAGGTTGAAGTTCGGGCCGAGGTTGAAGTTCGGGCCGAAAATGAAGTTCGGGCCGGGAACAGTGAAGAGTTCGGGCCGAACTTGTTCTTGGTAGTGACGAACGAACCAGCTATTTTGGTTACTCGTGGGCGTGAAACGGACACCCGAGCTGAAAGTTATGAATGTTTTAGTATAGCACATTTTGTCACACAATCTTGGATATTGAAGAGTTCGGGCCGAAGAGGGATGTTCGGGCCGAAGAGGGATGTTCGGGCCGAAGTGGTGCTCGGGCCGAAGTGGCGAAGTGGTGTTCGGGCTGAAGTTCGGTGTCGGGCCGAGGTTGAAGTTCGGGCCAAGGTCGGAGTTCGGGCCGAGGTTGAAGTTCGGACCGGGAACAGTGAAGAGTTCGGGCCGAACTTGTTCTTGGCAGTGACGAACGAACCAGCTATTTTGGTTACTCGTGGGCGTGAAACGAACACCCGAGCTGAAAGTTATGAATGTTTTAGTATAGCACCTTTTGTCACACAATCTTGGATATTGAAGAGTTCGAGCCGAAGAGGGATGTTCGGGCCGAAGAGGGATATTCGGGCCGAAGTGGTGTTCGGGCCGAAGTGGGATGTTCGGGCCGAAGTGGTGTTCTGGCCGAAGTGGTGTTCGGGCCGAAGTTCGGTGTTCGGGCCGAAGTTCGGTGTTCGGGCCGAGGTTGAAGTTCGGGCCGAGGTCGGAGTTCGGGCCGAGGTTGAAGTTCGGGCCGAAAATGAAGTTCGGGCCGGGAACATTTAAGAGTTCGGGCCGAACTTGTTCTTGGCAGTGACGAACAAACCAGCTATTTTGGTTACTCGTGGGCGTGAAACGGACACCCGAGCAGAAAGTTATGAATGTTTTAGTATAACACCTTTTGTCACGCAATCTTGGATATTGAAGAGTTCGGGCCGAAGAGGGATGTTCGGGCCAAAGTGGTGTTCGGGCCGAAGTGGGATGTTCGGGCCGAAGTGGTGTTCGGGCTGAAGTGGTATTCGGGCCGAAGTTCGGTGTTCGGGCCGAGGATGATGTTCGGGCCGAGGTTGAAGTTCGAGCCGAGGTCGGAGTTCGGCCCGAGGTTGAAGTTCGGGCCGAAAATGAAGTTCGGGCC
This sequence comes from Calendula officinalis, assembly GCA_963853835.1. Taxonomy (NCBI): domain Eukaryota; kingdom Viridiplantae; phylum Streptophyta; class Magnoliopsida; order Asterales; family Asteraceae; genus Calendula; species Calendula officinalis. The sequence goes on from OY970825.1 coordinate 58,609,907, forward strand.
GAAAATGAAGTTCGGGTCGGGAACAGTGAAGAGTTCGGGTCGAACTTGTTCTTGGCAGTGACGAACGAACCAACTATTTTGGTTACTCGTGGGCGTGAAACGGACACCCGATCTGAAAGTTATGAATGTTTTAGTATAGCACCTATTGTCACACAATCTTGGATATTGAAGAGTTCGGGCCGAAGAGGGATGTTCGGGCCGAAGTGGTGTTCGGGCCGAAGTTCGGTGTTCGGGCCGAGGATGATGTTCGGGCCGAGGTTGAAGTTCGGGCCGAGGTCGGAGTTCGGGCCGAGGTTGAAGTTCGGGCCGAAAATGAAGTTCGGGCCGGGCACAATGAAGAGTTCGGGCCGAACTTGTTCTTGGCAGTGACTAACGAACTAGCTATTTTGGTTACTCGTCGGCGTGAAACGAACACCCGAGCTGAAAGTTATGAATGTATTAGTATAGCACCTTTTGTCACACAATCTTGGATATTAAAGAGTTCGGGCCGAAGAGGGATGTTCGGGCCGAAGTGGTGTTCGGCCGAAGTGGGATGTTCGGGCCGAAGTGGTTTTCGGGCCGAAGAGGGATGTTCGGGCCGAAGAGGGATATTCGGGCCGAAGTGGTGTTCGGGCCGAAGTGGGATGTTCGGGCCGAAGTGGTGTTCTGGCCGAAGTGGTGTTCGGGCCGAAGTTCGGTGTTCGGGCCGAGGTTGAAGTTCGGGCCGAGGTCGGAGTTCGGGCCGAGGTTGAAGTTCGGGCCGAAAATGAAGTTCGGGCCGGGAACATTTAAGAGTTCGGGCCGAACTTGTTCTTGGCAGCGACGAACGAACCAGCTATTTTGGTTGCTCGTGGGCGTGAAACGGACACCCGAGCTGAAAGTTATGAATGTTTTAGTATAACACCTTTTGTCACGCAATCTTGGATATTGAAGAGTTCGGGCCGAAGAGGGATGTTCGGGCCGAAGTGGTGTTCGGGCCGAAGTGGGATGTTCGGGCCGAAGTGGTGTTCGGGCTGAAGTGGTATTCGGGCCGAAGTTCGGTGTTCGGGCCGAGGATGATGTTCGGGCCGAGGTTGAAGTTCGAGCCGAGGTCGGAGTTCGGCCCGAGGTTGAAGTTCGGGCCAAAAATGAAGTTCGGGCCGAAAATGAAGTTCGGGCCGGGAACAGTGAAGAGTTCAGGTCGAACTTGTTCTTGGCAGTGATGAACGAACCAGCTATTTTGGTTACTCGTGGGCGTGAAACGGATACCCGATCTGAAAGTTATGAATGTTTTAGTATAGCACCTATTGTCACACAATCTTGGATATTGAAGAGTTCGGGCCGAGGATGATGTTCGGGCCGAGGATGAAGTTCGGGCCGAGGTCGGAGTTCGGGCCGAGGTCGGAGTTCGGGCCGAGGTTGAAGTTCGGGCCGAGGTTGAAGTTCGGGCCGAAAATGAAGTTCGGGCCTGGAACAGTGAAGAGTTCGGGCCGAACTTGTTCTTGGCAGTGACGAACGAACCAGCTATTTTGGTTACTCGTGGGCGTGAAACGGACACCCGAGCTGAAAGTTATGAATGTTTTAGTATAGCACATTTTGTCACACAATCTTGGATATTGAAGAGTTCGGGCCGAAGAGGGATGTTCGGGCCGAAGAGGGATGTTCGGGCCGAAGTGGTGTTCGGGCCAAAGTGGCGAAGTGGTGTTCGGGCTGAAGTTCGGTGTCGGGCTGAGGTTGAAGTTCGGGCCGAGGTCGGAGTTCGGGCCGAGGTTGAAGTTCAGACCGAAAATGAAGTTCGGACCGGGAACAGTGAAGAGTTCGGGCCGAACTTGTTCTTGGCAGTGACGAACGAACCAGCTATTTTGGTTACTCGTGGGCGTGAAACGAACACCCGAGCTGAAAGTTATGAATGTTTTAGTATAGCACCTTTTGTCACACAATCTTGGATATTGAAGAGTTCGGGCCGAAGAGGGATGTTCGGGCCGAAGAGGGATGTTCGGGGCGAAGTGGTGTTCGGGCCGAAGTGGTGTTCGGGCCGAAGTGGCGAAGTGGTGTTCGGGTCGAAGTTCGGTGTCGGGCCGAGGTTGAAGTTCGGGCCGAGCTCGGAGTTCGGGCCGAGGTTGAAGTTCGGGCCGAAAATGAAGTTCGGACCGGGAACAGTGAAGAGTTCGGGCCGAACTTGTTCTTCGCAGTGACGAACGAACCAGCTATTTTGGTTACTCGTGGGCGTGAAACGACCACCCGAGCTGAAAGTTATGAATGTTTTAGTATAGCACCTTTTGTCACACAATCTTGGATATTGAAGAGTTCGGGCCGAAGAGGGATGTTCGGGCCGAAGAGGGATATTCGGGCCGAAGTGGTGTTCGGGCCAAAGTGGGATGTTCGGGCCGAAGTGGTGTTCTGGCCGAAGTGGTGTTCGGGCCGAAGTTCGGTGTTCGGGCCGAGGTTGAAGTTCGGGCCGAGGTCGGAGTTCGGGCCGAGGTTGAAGTTCGGGCCGAGGTCGGAGTTCGGGCCGAGGTTGAAGTTCGGGCCGAAAATGAAGTTCGGGCCGGGAACATTTAAGAGTTCGGGCCGAACTTGTCGTTGGCATTGACGAACGAACCAGCTATTTTGGTTACTCGTGGGCGTGAAACGGACACCCGAGCTGAAAGTTATGAATGTTTTAGTATAGCACCTATTGTCACACAATCTTGGATATTGAAGAGTTCGGGCCGAAGAGGGATGTTCGGGCCGAAGTGGTGTTCGGGCCGAAGTGGGATGTTCGGGCCGAAGTGGTGTTCGGGCTGAAGTGTATTCGGGCCGAAGTTCGGTGTTCGTGCCGAGGATGATGTTCGGGCCGAGGTTGAAGTTCGAGCCGAGGTCGGAGTTCGGCCCGAGGTTGAATTTCGGACCGAAAATGGAGTTCGGGCCGGGAACAATGAAGAGTTCGGGCCGAACTTGTTCTTGGCAGTGGCGAACGAACCAGCTATTTTGGTTACTCGTGGGCGTGAAACGGACACCCGAGCTGAAAGTTATGAATGTTTTAGTATAGCACCTATTGTCACACAATCTTGGATATTGAAGAGTTCGGGCCGAAGGGGGATGTTCGGGCCGAAGTGGTGTTCGGGCCGAAGTGGTGTTCGGGCCGAAGTTCGGTGTTCGGGCCGAGGATGATGTTCGGGCCGAGGTTGAAGTTCGGGCCGAGGTCGGAGTTCGGGCCGAGGTTGAAGTTCGGGCCGAAAATGAAGTTCGGGCCGGGAACAGTGAAGAGTTCGGGCCAAACTTGTTCTTGGCAGTGACTAACGAACCAGCTATTTTGGTTACTAGTCGGTGTGAAACGAACACCCGAGCTGAAAGTTATGAATGTGTTAGTATAGCACCTTTTGTCACACAATCTTAGATATTGAAGAGTTCGGGCCGAAGAGGGATGTTCGGGCCGAAGTGGTGTTCGGCCGAAGTGGGATATTCGGGCCGAAGTGGTGTTAAGTTCGGTGTTCGGGCCGAGGATGATGTTCGGGCCGAGGTTGAAGTTCGGGTCGAGGTCGGAGTTCGGGCCGAGGTTGAAGTTCGGGCCGAGGTTGAAGTTCGGGCCGAAAATGAAGTTCGGGCCGGGAACAGTGAAGAGTTCGGGCTGAACTTGTTCTTGGCAGTGACGAACGAACCAGCTATTTTGGTTACTCGTGGGCGTGAAACAGACACCCGAGCTGAAAGTTATGAATGTTTTAGTATAGCACCTATTGTCACACAATCTTGGATATTGAAGAGTTCGGGCCGAAGAGGGATGTTCGGGCCGAATTGGTGTTCGGGCCGAAGTGGGATGTTCGGGCCGAAGTGGTGTTCGGGCCGAAGTTAGGTGTTCGGGCCGAGGATGAAGTTCGGGCCGAGGTCGGAGTTCGGGCCGAGGTCGGAGTTCGGGCCGAGGTTTAAGTTTGGGCCGAGGTTGAAGTTCGGGCCGAAAATGAAGTTCGGGCCGGGAACAGTGAAGAGTTCGGGCCGAACTTGTTCTTGGCAGTGACGAACGAACTAGCTATTTTGGTTACTCGTGGGCGTGAAACGGACACCCGAGTTGAAAGTTATGAATGTTTTAGTATAGCACCTTTTGTCACACAATCTTGGATATTGAAGAGTTCGGGCTGAAGAGGGATGTTCGGGCCGAAGTGGGATGTTCGCGCCGAAGTGTTGTTCGGGCCGAAGTTTGGTGTTCGGGCCGAGGATGATGTTCGGGCCGAGGTTGAAGTTCGGGCCGAGGTCGGAGTTCGGGCCGAGGTTGAAGTTTGGGCCGAAAATGAAGTTCGGGCCGGGAATAGTGAAGAGTTCGGGCCGAACTTATTCTTGGCAGTGACGAACGAACCAGCTATTTTGGTCACTCGTGGGCGTGAAACGGACACCCGAGCTGAAAGTTATGAATGTTTTAGTATAGCACCTTTTGTCACCCAATCTTGGATATTGAAGTGTTCGGGCCGAAGAGGGATGTTTGGGCCGAAGTGGAGTTCGGGCCGAAGTGGTGTTCGGGCCGAAGTTCGGTGTTCGGGCCGAGGATGATGTTCGGGCCGAGTTCGAAGTTCGGGCCGAGGTCGGAGTTCGGGCCGAGGTTGAAGTTCGGGCCGAAAATGAAGTTCGGGCCGGGAACAGTGAAGAGTTCGGGCCAAACTTGTTCTTGGCAGTGACTAACGAACCAGCTATTTTGGTTACTCGTCGGTGTGAAACGAACACCCGAGCTGAAAGTTATGAATGTTTTAGTATAGCACCTTTTGTCACACAATCTTAGATATTGAAGAGTTCGGGCCGAAGAGGGATGTTCGGGCCGAAGTGGTGTTCGGCCGAAGTGGGATATTCGGGCCGAAGTGGTGTTAAGTTCGGTGTTCGGGCCGAGGATGATGTTCCGGCCGAGGTTGAAGTTCGGGTCGAGGTCGGAGTTCGGGCCGAGGTTGAAGTTCGGGTCGAGGTTGAAGTTCGGGCCGAAAATGAAGTTCGGGCCGGGAACAGTGAAGAGTTCGGGCTGAACTTGTTCTTGGCAGTGACGAACGAACCAGCTATTTTGGTTACTCGTGGGCGTGAAACAGACACCCGAGCTGAAAGTTATGAATGTTTTAGTATAGCACCTATTGTCACACAATCTTGGATATTGAAGAGTTCGGGCCGAAGAGGGATGTTCGGGCCGAATTGGTGTTCGGGCCGAAGTGGGATGTTCGGGGTGAAGTGGTGTTCGGGCCGAAGTTCGGTGTTCGGGCCCAGGATGAAGTTCGGGCCGAGGTCGGAGTTCGGGCCGAGGTTTAAGTTCGGGCCGAGGTTGAAGTTCGGGCCGAAAATGAAGTTCGGGCCGGGAACAGTGAAGAGTTCGGGCCGAACTTGTTCTTCGCAGTGACGAACGAACCAACTATTTTGGTTACTCGTGGGCGTGAAACGGACACCCGAGCTGAAAGTTATGAATGTTTTAGTACAGCACCTTTTGTCACACAATCTTGGATATTGAAGAGTTCGGGCTGAAGAGGGATGTTCGGGCCGAAGTGGTGTTCGGGCCGAAGTGGGATGTTCGCGCCGAAGTGTTGTTCGGGCCGAAGTTTGGTGTTCGGGCCGAGGATGATGTTCGGGCCGAGGTTGAAGTTCGGGCCGAGGTCGGAGTTCGGTCCGAGGTTGAAGTTCGGGCCGGGAACAGTGAAGAGTTCGGGCCGAACTTGTTCTTGGCAGTGACGAACGAACCAGCTATTTTGGTTACTCGTGGGCGTGAAACGGACACCCGAGCTGAAAGTTATGAATGTTTTAGTATAGCACCTTTTGTCACCCAATCTTGGATATTGAAGTGTTCGGGCTGAAGAGGGATGTTCGGGCCGAAGTGGTGTTCGGGCCGAAGTGGGATGTTCGGGCCGAAGTGGTGTTCGGGCCGAGGTCGGAGTTCGGTCCGAGGTTGAAGTTCGTGCCGAAAATGAAGTTCGGGCCGGGAACAGTGAAGAGTTCGGGCCGAACTTGTTCTTGGCAGTGACGAACGAACCAGGTATTTTGGTTACTCGTGGGCGTGAAACGGACACCCGAGTTGAAAGTTATGAATGTTTTAGTATATCACCTTTTGTCACAAAATCTTGGATATTGAAGAGTTCGGGCCGAAGAGGGATGTTTGGGCCGAAGTGGAGTTCGGGCCGAAGTGGTGTTCGGGCCGAAGTTCGGTGTTCGGGCCGAGGATGATGTTCGGGCCGAGTTTGAAGTTCGGGCCGAGGTCGGAGTTCGGGCCGAGGTTGAAGTTCGGGCCGAAAATGAAGTTCGGGCCGGGAACAGTGAAGAGTTCGGGCCAAACTTGTTCTTGGCAGTGACGAACGAACCAGCTATTTTGGTCACTCGTGGGCGTGAAACGGACACCCGAGCTGAAAGTTATGAATGTTTTAGTATAGCACCTTTTGTCACACAATCTTGGATATCGAAGAGTTCGGGCCGAAGAGGGATGTTCGGGACGAAGTGGTGTTCGGGCCGAAGTTCGGTGTTCGGGCCGAGGTTGAAGTTCGGGCCGAGGTCGGAGTTCGGGCCGAGGTTGAACTTCGGGCCGAAAATGAAGTTCGGGCAGGGAACATTTAAGAGTTCGGGCCGAACTTGTTCTTGGCAGTGACGAACGAACCAGCTATTTTGGTTACTCGTGGGCGTGAAACGGACACCCGAGCTGAAAGTTATGAATGTTTTAGTATAACACCTTTTGTCACGCAATCTTGGATATTGAAGAGTTCGGGCCGAAGAGGGATGTTCGGGCCGAAGTGGTGTTCGGGCTGAAGTGGGATGTTCGGGCCGAATTGGTGTTCGGGCTAAAGTGGTATTTGGGCCGAAGTTCGGTGTTCGGGCCGAGGATGAAGTTCGGGCCGAGGTTGAAGTTCGAGCCGAGGTCGGAGTTCGGTCTGAGGTTGAAGTTCGGGCCGAAAATGAAGTTCGGGCCGGGAACAGTGAAGAGTTCGGGCCGAACTTGTTCTTGGCAGTGACGAACGAACCAGCTATTTTGGTTACTCGTGGGCGTGAAACGGACACCCGAGCTGAAAGTTATGAATGTTTTAGTATAGCACCTATTGTCACACAATCTTGGATATTGAGGAGTTCGGGCCGAAGAGGGATGTTCGGGCCGAAGTGGTGTTCGGGCCGAAGTGGTGTTCGGGCCGAAGTTCGGTGTTCGGGCCGAGGATGATGTTCGGGCCGAGGTTGAAGTTCGGGCCGAGGTCGGAGTTCGGGCCGAGGTCGGAGTTCGGGCCGAGGTCGGAGTTCGGGCCGAGGTTGAAGTTCGGGCTGAAAATGAAGTTCGGGCTGGGAACAGTGAAGAGTTCGGGCCGAACTTGTTCTTGGCAGTGACTAACGAACCAGCTATTTTGGTTACTCGTCGGCGTGAAACGAACACCCGAGCTGAAAGTTATAAATGTTTTAGTATAGCACCTTTTGTCACACAATCTTGGATATTGAAGAGTTCGGGCCGAAGGGGGATGTTCGGGCCGAAGTGGAGTTCGGCCGAAGTGGGATGTTCGGGCCGAAGTGGTGTTCAGGCCGAAGTTCGGTGTTCGGGCCGAGGAAGATGTTCGGGCCGAGGTTGAAGTTCGGGTCGAGGTCGGAGTTCGGGCCGAGGTTGAAGTTCCGGCCGAGGTTGAAGTTCGGGCCGAAAATGAAGTTCGGGCCGAAAATGAAGTTCGGGCCGGGAACAGTGAAGAGTTCGGGCTGAACTTGTTCTTGGTAGTGACGAACGAACCAGCTATTTTGGTTACTCCTGGGCGTGAAACAGACACCCGAGCTGAAAGTTATGAATGTTTTAGTATAGCACCTATTGTCACACAATCTTGGATATTGAAGAGTTCGGGCCAAAGTGGAATGTTCTGGCCGAAGTGGTGTTCGGGCCGAAGTGGTGTTCGGGCTGAAGTTCGGTGTTCGGGCCGAGGATGATGTTCGGGCCGAGGTTGAAGTTCGGGCCGAGGTCGGAGTTCGGGCCGAGGTTGAAGTTTGGGCCGAAAATGAAGTTCGGGCCGGGAATAGTGAAGAATTCGGGCCGCACTTATTCTTGGCAGTGACGAACGAACCAGCTATTTTGGTCACTCGTGGGCGTTAAACGGACACCCGAGCTGAAAGTTATGAATGTTTGAGTATAGCACCTTTTGTCACACAATCTTGGATATTGAAGTGTTCGGGCTGAAGAGGGATGTTCGGGCCGAAGTGGTTTTCGGGCCGAAGTGGGATTCGGGCCGAAGTGGTGTTCGGGCCGAAGTTCGGTGTTCGGGCCGAGGAAGATGTTCGGGCCGAGGTTGAAGTTCGGGCCGAGGTCGGAGTTCGGGCCGAGGTTAAAGTTCGGGCCGAGGTTGAAGTTCGGGCCGAAAATGAAGTTCGGGCCGGGAACAGTGAACAGTTCGGGACGAACTTGTTCTTGGCAGTGACGAACGAACCAGCTATTTTGGTTACTCGTGGGCGTGAAACGGACACCCGAGCTGAAAGTTATGAATGTTTTAGTATAGCACCTATTGTCACGCAATCTTGGATATTGAAGAGTTCGGGCCGAAGAGGGATGTTCGGGCCGAAGTGGTGTTCGGGCCGAAGTGGTGTTCGGGCCGAAGTTCGGTGTTCGGGCCGAGGATGATGTTCGGGCCGAGGTTGAAGTTCGGGCCGAGGTCAGAGTTCGGGCCGAGGTTGAAGATCGGGCCGAGATTGAAGTTCGTGCCGAAAATGAAGTTCGGGCCGGGAACAGTGAAGAGTTCGGGCCGAACTTGTTCTTGGCAGTGACGAACGAACCAGCTATGTTGGTTACTCGTGGGCGTGAAACGGACACCCGAGTTGAAAGTTATGAATGTTTTAGTATATCACCTTTTGTCACACAATCTTGGATATTGAAGAGTTCGGGCCGAAGAGGGATGTTCGGGCCGAAGTGGTGTTCGGGCTGAAGTGGTGTTCGGGCCGAAGTGGTGTTCGGGCCGAAGTTCGGTGTTCGGACCGAGGATGATGTTCGGGCCGAGGTTGAAGTTCGGGCCGAGGTCGGAGTTCGGGCCGAGGTTGAAGTTCGGGCCGAAAATGAAGTTCGGGTCGGGAAAGTGAAGAGTTCGGGCCGAACTTGTTCTTGGCAGTGATGAATGAACCAGCTATTTTGGTCACTCGTGGGCGTGAAACGGACACCCGAGCTGAAAGTTATGAATGTTTTAGTATAGCACCTTTTGTCACACAATCTTGGATATTGAAGAGTTCGGGCCGAAGAGGGATATTCGGGCCGAAGTGGTGTTCGGGCCGAAGTGGGATGTTCGGGCCGAAGTGGTGTTCGGGCCGAAGTGGTGTTCGGGCCGAAGTTCGGTGTTCGGGCCGAGGATGATGTTCGGGCCGGGGTTGTAGTTCGGGCCGAGGTCGGAGTTCGGGCCGAGGTTAAAGTTCGGGCCGAGGTTGAAGTTCGGGCCGAAAATGAAGTTCGGGCCGGGAACAGTGAACAGTTCGGGCCGAACTTGTTCTTGGCAGTGACGAACGAACCAGCTATTTTGGTTACTCGTGGGCGTGAAACGGACACCCGAGCTGAAAGTTATGAATGTTTTAGTATAGCACCTATTGTCACACAATCTTGGATATTGAAGAGTTCGGGCCGAAGAGGGATGTTCGGGCCGAAGTGGTGTTCGGGCCGAAGTTCGGTGTTCGGGCCGAGGATGATGTTCGGGCCGAGGTCGAAGTTCGGGCCGAGGTCGGAGTTCGGGCTGAGGTTGAAGTTCGGGCCGAAAATGAAATTCGGGCTGGGAACAGTGAAGAGTTCGGGCCGAACTTGTTCTTGGCAGTGACTAACGAACCAGCTATTTTGGTTACTCGTCGGCGTGAAACGAACACCCGAGCTGAAAGTTATAAATGTTTTAGTATAGCACCTTTTGTCACACAATCTTGGATATTGAAGAGTTCGGGCCGAAGAGGGATGTTCGGGCCAAAGTGGTGTTCGGGCCGAAGTGGGATGTTCGGGCCGAAGTGGTGTTCGGGCCGAAGTGGTGTTCGGGCCGAAGTTCGGTGTTCGGGCCGAGGATGATGTTCGGGCCGAGGTTGAAGTTCGGGCCGAGGTCGGAGTTCGGGCCGAGGTTAAAGTTCGGGCCGAGGTTGAAGTGCGGGCCAAAAATGAAGTTCGGGCCGGGAACAGTGAACAGTTCGGGCCGAACTTGTTCTTGGCAGTGACGAACGAACCAGCTATTTTGGTTACTCGTGGGCGTGAAACGGACACCCGAGCTGAAAGTTATGAATGTTTTAGTATAGCACCTATTGTCACACAATCTTGGATATTGAAGAGTTCGGGCCGAAGAGGGATGTTCGGGCCGAAGTGGTGTTCGGGCCGAAGTGGTGTTTGGGCCGAAGTTCGGTGTTCGGGCCGAGGATGATGTTCGGGCCGAGGTTGAAGTTCGGGTCGAGGTCGGAGTTCGAGCCGAGGTTGATGTTCGGGCCGAGGTTGAAGTTCGGGCCGAAAATGAAGTTCGGGCCGGGAACAGTGAAGAGTTCGGGCTGAACTTGTTCTTGGCAGTGACGAACGAACCAGCTATTTTGGTTACTCCTGGGCGTGAAACAGACACCCGAGCTGAAAGTTATGAATGTTTTAGAATATCACCTATTGTCACACAATCTTGGATATTGAAGAGTTCGGGCCGAAGTGGAATGTTCGGGCCGAAGTGGTGTTCGGGCCGAAGTGGTGTTCGGGCCGAAGTTCGGTGTTCGGGCCGAGGATGATGTTCGGGCCGAGGTTGAAGTTCGGGCCGAGGTCGGAGTTCGGGCCGAGGTTGAAGTTTGGGCCGAAAATGAAGTTCGGGCCGTGAATAGTGAAGAGTTCGGGCCGCACTTATTCTTGGCAGTGACGAACGAACCAACTATTTTGGTCACTCGTGGGCGTGAAACGGACACCCGAGCTGAAAGTTATGAATGTTTGAGTATAGCACCTTTTGTCACACAATCTTGGATATTGAAGTGTTCGGGCTGAAGAGGGATGTTCGGGCCGAAGTGGTTTTCGGGCCGAAGTGGGATGTTCAGGCCGAAGTGGTGTTCGGGCCGAAGTGGTATTCGGGCCGAAGTTCGGTGTTCGGGCCGAGGATGATGTTCGGGCCGAGGTTGAAGTTCGGGCCGAGGTCGGAGTTCGGGCCGAGGTTGAAGATCGGGCCGAGGTTGAAGTTCGTGCCGAAAATGAAGTTCGGGCCGGGAACAGTGAAGAGTTCGGGCCGAACTTGTTCTTGGCAGTGACGAACGAACCAGCTATGTTGGTTACTCGTGGGCGTGAAACGGACACCCGAGTAGAAAGTTATGAATGTTTTAGTATATCACCTTTTGTCACACAATCTTGGATATTGAAGAGTTCGGGCCGAAGAGGGATGTTCGGGCCGAAGTGGTGTTCGGGCTGAAGTGGTGTTCGGGCCGAAGTGGTGTTCGGGCCGAAGTTCGGTGTTCGGGCCGAGGATGATGTTCGGGCCGAGGTTGAAGTTCGGGCCGAGTTCGGAGTTCGGGCCGAGGTTGAAGTTCGGGCCGAAAATGAAGTTCGGGCCGGGAAAGTGAAGAGTTCGGGCCGAACTTGTTCTTGGCAGTGATGAACGAACCAGCTATTTTGGTCACTCGTGGGCGTGAAACGGACACCCGAGCTGAAAGTTATGAATGTTTTAGTATAGCACCTTTTGTCACACAATCTTGGATATTGAAGAGTTCGGGCCGAAGAGGGATGTTCGGGCCGAAGTGGTGTTCGGGCCGAAGTGGGATGTTCGGGCCGAAGTGGTGTTCGGGCCGAAGTGGTGTTCGGGCCGAAGTTCGGTGTTCGGGCCGAGGATGATGTTCGGGCCGGGGTTGAAGTTCGGGCCGAGGTCGGAGTTCGGGCCGAGGTTAAAGTTCGGGCCGAGGTTGAAGTTCGGGCCGAAAATGAAGTTCGGGCCGGGAACAGTGAACAGTTCGGGCCGAACTTGTTCTTGGCAGTGACGAACGAACCAGCTATTTTGGTTACTCGTGGGCGTGAAACGGACACCCGAGCTGAAAGTTATGAATGTTTTAGTATAGCACCTATTGTCACACAATCTTGGATATTGAAGAGTTCGGGCCGAAGAGGGATGTTCGGGCCGAAGTGGTGTTCGGGCTGAAGTGGTGTTCGGGCCGAAGTGGTGTTCGGGCCGAAGTTCGGTGTTCGGGCCGAGGATGATGTTCGGGCCGAGGTCGAAGTTCGGGCCGAGGTCGGAGTTCGGGCCGAGGTTGAAGTTCGGGCCGAAAATGAAGTTCGGGCTGGGAACAGTGAAGAGTTCGGGCCGAACTTGTTCTTGGCAGTGACTAACGAACCAGCTATTTTGGTTACTCGTCGGCGTGAAACGAACACCCGAGCTGAAAGTTATAAATGTTTTAGTATAGCACCTTTTGTCACACAATCTTGGATATTGAAGAGTTCGGGCCGAAGAGGGATGTTCGGGCCGAAGTGGTGTTCGGCCGAAGTGGGATGTTCGGGCCGAAGTGGTGTTCGGGCCGAAGTTCGGTGTTCGGGCCGAGGATGATGTTCGGGCCGAGGTTGAAGTTCGGGTCGAGGTCGGAGTTCGGGCCGAGGTTGAAGTTCGGTCCGAAAATGAAGTTCGGGCCGAAAATGAAGTTCGGGCCGGGAACAGTGAAGAGTTCGGGCTGAACATGTTCTTGGCAGTGACGAACGAACCAGCTATTTTGGTTACTCGTGGGCGTGAAACAGACACCCGAGCTGAAAGTTATGAATGTTTTAGTATAGCACCTATTGTCACACAATCTTGGATATTGAAGAGTTCGGGCCGAAGTGGGATGTTCGGGCCGAAGTGGTGTTCGGGCCGAAGTGGTGTTCGGGCCGAAGTGGTGTTCGGGCCGAAGTGGTGTTCGGGCCGAAGTTCGATGTTCGGGCCGAGGATGATGTTCGGGCCGAGGTTGAAGTTCGGGCCGAGGTTGAAGTTTGGGCCGAAAATGAAGTTCGGGCCGGGAATAGTGAAGAGTTCAGGCCGAACTTATTCTTGGCAGTGACGAACGAACCAGCTATTTTGGTCACTCGTGGGCGTGAAACGGACACCCGAGCTGAAAGTTATGAATGTTTGAGTATAGCACCTTTTGTCACACAATCTTGGATATTGAAGTGTTCGGGCTGAAGAGGGATGTTCGGGCCGAAGTGGTTTTCGGGCCGAAGTGGGATGTTCGGGCCGAAGTGGTGTTCGGGCTGAAGTGGTATTCGGGCCGAAGTTCAGTGTTCGGGCCGAGGATGATGTTCGGGCCGAGGTTGAAGTTCGGGCCGAGGTCGGAGTTCGGGCCGAGGTTGAAGATCGGGCCGAGGTTGAAGTTCGTGCCGAAAATGAAGTTCGGGCCGGGAACAGTGAAGAGTTCGGGCCGAACTTGTTCTTGGCAGTGACGAACGAACCAGCTATTTTGGTTACTCGTGGGCGTGAAACGGACACCCGAGTTGAAAGTTATGAATGTTTTAGTATATCACCTTTTGTCACACAATCTTGGATATTGAAGAGTTCGGGCCGAAGAGGGATGTTCGGGCCGAAGTGGTGTTCGGGCTGAAGTGGTGTTCGGGCCGAAGTGGTGTTCGGGCCGAAGTTCGGTGTTCGGGCCGAGGATGATGTTCGGGCCGAGGTTGAAGTTCGGGCCGAGGTCGGAGTTCGGGCCGAGGTTGAAGTTCGGGCCGAGGTTGAAGTTCGGGCCGAAAATGAAGTTCGGGCCGGGAACAGTGAAGAGCTCGGGCCGAACTTGTTCTTGGCAGTGATGAGCGAACCAGCTATTTTGGTCACTCGTGGGCGTGAAACGGACACCCGAGCTGAAAGTTATGAATGTTTTAGTATAGCACCTTTTGTCACACAATCTTGGATATTGAAGAGTTCGGGCCGAAGAGGGATGTTCGGGCCGAAGTGGTGTTCGGGCCGAAGTGGGATGTTCGGGCCGAAGTGGTGTTCGGGCCGAAGTGGTGTTCGGTCCGAAGTTCGGTGTTCGGGCCGAGGATGATGTTCGGGCCGAGGTTGAAGTTCGGGCCGAGGTCGGAGTTCGGGCCGAGGTTAAAGTTCGGGCCGAGGTTAAAGTTCGGGCCGAAAATGAAGTTCGGGCCGGGAACAGTGAAGAGTTCGGGCCGAACTTGTTCTTGGCAGTGATGAACGAACCAGCTATTTTGGTCACTCGTGGGCGTGAAACGGACACCCGAGCTGAAAGTTATGAATGTTTTAGTATATCATCTTTTGTCACACAATCTTGGATATTGAAGAGTTCGGGCCGAAGAGGGATGTTCGGGCCGAAGTGGTGTTCGGGCCGAAGTGGGATGTTCGGGCCGAAGTGGTGTTCGGGCCGAAGTTCGGTGTTCGGGCCGAGGATGATGTTCGGGCCGAGGTTGAAGTTCGGGCCGAGGTCGTAGTTCGGGCCGAGGTTAAAGTTCGGGCCGAGGTTGAAGTTCGGGCCGAAAATGAAGTTCGGGCCGGGAACAGTGAACAGTTCGGGCCGAACTTGTTCTTGGCAGTGACGAACGAACCAGCTATTTTGGTTACTCGTGGGAGTGAAACGGACACCCGAGATGAAAGTTATGAATGTTTTAGTATATCACCTTTTGTCACGCAATCTTGGATATTGAAGAGTTCGGACCGAAGAGGGATGTTCGGACCGAAGTGGTGTTCGGGCCGAAGTGGGATGTTCGGGCCGAAGTGGTGTTCGGGCCGAAGTGGTGTTCGGGCCGAAGTTCGGTGTTCTGGCCGAGGATGATGTTCGGGCCGAGGTTGAAGTTCGGGCCGAGGTCGGAGTTCGGGTCGAGGTTGAAGTTCGGGCCGAGGTTGAAGTTCGGGCCGAAAATGAAGTTCGGGCCGGGAACAGTGAAGAGTTCGGGCCGAACTTATTCTTGGCAGTGACGAACGAACCAACTATTTTGGTCACTCGTGGGCGTGAAACGGACACCCGAGCTGAAAGTTATGAATGTTTTAGTATAGCACCTATTGTCACACAATCTTGGATATTGAAGAGTTCGGGCCGAATAGGGATGTTCGGGCCGAAGTGGTGTTCGGGCCGAAGTGATGTTCGGGCCGAAGTGGTGTTCAGGCCGAAGTGGTGTTCGTGCCTAAGTTCGGTGTTCGGGCCGAAGTGGTGTTCGGGCCGAAGTGGGATGTTCGGGCCGAAGTGGTGTTCGGGCCGAAGTGGTGTTCGGGCCAAAGTTCGGTGTTCGGCTCGAAGTGGTGTTCGGGCCGAAGTTCGGTGTTCGGGCCGAGGATGATGTTCGGGCCGAGGTTGAAGTTCGGGCCGAGGTCAGAGTTCGGGCCGAGGTTGAAGATCGGGCCGAGGTTGAAGTTCGTGCCGAAAATAAAGTTCGGGCCGGGAACAGTGAAGAGTTCGGGCAGAACTTGTTCTTGGCAGTGACGAACGAACCAGCTATTTTGGTTACTCGTGGGCGTGAAACGGACACCCGAGCTGAAAGTTATGAATGTTTTAGTATAGCACCTATTGTCACACAATCTTGGATATTGAAGAGTTCGGGTCGAAGAGGGATGTTCGGGCCGAAGTGGTGTTCGGGCCGAAGTGATGTTCGGGCCGAAGTGGTGTCCGGGCTGAAGTTCGGTGTTTGGGCCGAGGATGATGTTCGGTCCGAGGTTGAAGTTCGGGCCGAGGTCGGAGCTCGGGCCGAGGTTGAAGTTCGGGCCGAGGTTGAAGTTCGGGCCGAAAATGAAGTTCGGGCCGGGAACAGTGAAGAGTTCGGGCCGAACTTGTTCTTGGCAGTGACGAACGAACCAGCTATTTTGGTCACTCGTGGGCGTGAAACGGACACCCGAGCTGAAAGTTATGAATGTTTTAGTATAGCACCTTTTCTCACACAATCTTGGATATTGAAGAGTTCGGGCCGAAGAGGGATGTTCAGGCCGAAGTGGTGTTCGGGCTGAAGTGGGATGTTCGGGCCGAAGTGGTGTTCGGGCCGAAGTTCGGTGTTCGGGCCGAGGATGATGTTCGGGCCGAGGTTGAAGTTTGGGCCGAGGTCGGAGTTCGGGCCGAGGTTAAAGTTCGGGCCGAAAATGAAGTTCGGGCCAGGAACAGTGAAGAGTTCGGGCCGAACTTGTTCTTGGCAGTGACGAACGAACCAGCTATTTTGGTTACTCGTGGGCGTGAAACGGACACCCGAGCTGAAAGTTATGAATGTTTTAGTATATCACCTTTTGTCACGCAATCTTGGATATTGAAGAGTTCGGGCCGAAGAGGGATGTTCGGACCGAAGTGGTGTTCGAGCCGAAGTGGGATGTTCGGGCCGAAGTGGTGTTCGGGCCGAGGATGATGTTCGGGCCGAGGTTGAAGTTCGGGCCGAGGTCGGAGTTCGGGCCGAGGTTGAAGTTCGGGCCGAGGTTGAAGTTCGGGCGAAAATGAAGTTCGGGCCGGGAATAGTGAAGAGTTCGGGCCGAACTTATTCTTGGCAGTGACGAACGAACCAGCTATTTTGGTCACTCGTGGGCGTGAAACGGACACCCGAGCTGAAAGTTATGAATGTTTTAGTATAGCACCTTTTGTCACACAATCTTGGATATTGAAGAGTTCGGGCTGAAGAGGGATGTTCGGGCCGAAGTGGTGTTCGGGCTGAGGATGATGTTCGGGCCGAGGTTGAAGTTCGGGCCGAGGTCGGAGTTCGGGCCGAGGTTGAAGTTCGGGCCGAGGTTGAAGTTCGGGCCGAAAATGAAGTTCGGGCCGGGAACAGTGAAGAGTTCGGGCCGAACTTGTTCTTGGCAGTGACGAACGAACCAGCTATTTTGGTTACTCGTGGGAGTGAAACGGACACTCGAGCTGAAAGTTATGATTGTTTTAGTATAGCACCTTTTGTCACACAATCTTGGATATTGAAGAGTTCGGGCCGAAGAGGGATGTTCGGGCCGAAGTGGTGTTCGGGCCGAAGTGGTGTTCGGGCCGAAGTGGTGTTCGGGCCGAAGTGCTGTTCGGGCCGAAGTGGTGTTCGGGCCGAAGTTCGGTGTTCGGGCCGAGGATGATGTTCGGGCCGAGGTTGAAGTTCGGGTCGAGGTCGGAGTTCGGGTCGAGGTTGAAGTTCGGGCCGAGGTTGAAGTTCGGGCCGAAAATGAAGTTCGGGCCGGGAACAGTGAAGAGTTCCGGCCGAACTTGTTCTTGGCAGTGATGAACGAACCAGCAATTTTGGTTACTCGTGGGCGTGAAACAGACACCCGAGCTGAAAGTTATGAATGTTTTAGTATAGCACCTATTGTCACACAATCTTGGATATTGAAGAGTTCGGGCCGAAGAGGGATGTTCGGGCCGAATTGGTGTTCGGGCCGAAGTGGGATGTTCGGGCCGAAGTGGTGTTCGGGCCGAAGTTCGGTGTTCGGGCCGAGGATGAAGTTCGGGCCGAGGTCGGAGTTCGGGCCGAGGTCGGAGTTCGGGCCGAGGTTTAAGTTCGGGCCGAGGTTGAAGTTCGGGCCGAAAATGAAGTTCGGGCCGGGAACAGTGAAGAGTTCGGGCCGAACTTGTTCTTGGCAGTGACGAACGAACCAGCTATTTTGGTTACTCGTGGGCGTGAAACGGACACCCGAGCTGAAAGTTATAAATGTTTTAGTATAGCACCTTTTGTCACACAATCTTGGATATTGAAGAGTTCGGGCTGAAGAGGGATGTTCGGGCCGAAGTGGTGTTCGGGCCGAAGTGGGATGTTCGCGCCGAAGTGTTGTTCGGGCCGAAGTTTGGTGTTCGGGCCGAGGATGATGTTCGGGCCGAGGTTGAAGTTCGGGCCGAGGTCGGAGTTCGGGCCGAGGTTGAAGTTTGGGCCGAAAATGAAGTTCGGGCCGGGAATAGTGAAGAGATCGGGCCGAACTTATTCTTGGCAGTGACGAACGAACCAGCTATTTCGGTCACTCGTGGGCGTGAAACGGACACCCGAGCTGAAAGTTATGAATGTTTTAGTATAGCACCTTTTGTCACCCAATCTTGGATATTGAAGTGTTCGGGCTGAAGAGGGATGTTCGGGCCGAAGTGGTGGTCGGGCCGAAGTGGGATGTTCGGGCCGAAGTGGTGTTCGGGCCGAAGTGGTGTTCGGGCCGAGGTCGGAGTTCGGTCCGAGGTTGAAGTTCGTGCCGAAAATGAAGTTCGGGCCGGGAATAGTGAAGAGTTCCGGCCGAACTTGTTCTTGGCAGTGACGAACGAACCAGGTATTTTGGTTACTCGTGGGCGTGAAACGGACACCCGAGTTGAAAGTTATGAATGTTTTAGTATATCACCTTTTGTCACAAAATCTTGGATATTGAAGAGTTCGGGCCGAAGAGGAATGTTTGGGCCGAAGTGGAGTTCGGGCCGAAGTGGTGTTCGGGCTGAAGTTCGGTGTTCGGGCCGAGGATGATGTTCGGGCCGAGTTTGAAGTTCGGGCCGAGGTCGGAGTTCGGGCCGAGGTTGAAGTTCGGGCCGAAAATGAAGTTCGGGCCGGGAACAGTGAAGAGTTCGGGCCGAACTTGTTCTTGGCAGTGACGAACGAACCAGCTATTTTGGTCACTCGTGGGCGTGAAACGGACACCCGAGCTGAAAGTTATGAATGTTTTAGTATAGCACCTTTTGTCACACAATCTTGGATATTGAAGAGTTCGGGCCGAAGAGGGATTTTCGGGACGAAGTGGTGTTCGGGCCGAAGTTCGGTGTTCGGGCCGAGGTTGAAGTTCGGGCCGAGGTCGGAGTTCGGGCCGAGGTTGAACGTCGGGCCGAAAATGAAGTTCGGGCAGGGAACATTTAAGAGTTCGGGCCGAACTTGTTCTTGGCAGTGACGAACGAACCAGCTATTTTGGTTACTCGTGGGCGTGAAACGGACACCCGAGCTGAAAGTTATGAATGTTTAAGTATAACACCTTTTGTCACGCAATCTTGGATATTGAAGAGTTCGGGCCGAAGAAGGATGTTCGGGCCGAAGTGGTGTTCGGGCTGAAGTGGGATGTTCGGGCCGAATTGGTGTTCGGGCTGAAGTGGTATTTGGGCCGAAGTTCGGTGTTCGGGCCGAGGCTGATGTTCGGGCCGAGGTTGATGTTCGAGCCGAGGTCGGAGTTCGGTCTGAGGTTGAAGTTCGGGCCGAAAATGAAGTTCGGGCTGGGAACAGTGAAGAGTTCGGGCCGAACTTGTTCTTGGCAGTGACTAACGAACCAGCTATTTTGGTTACTCGTCGGCGAGAAACGATCAACCGAGCTGAAAGTTATAAATGTTTTAGTATAGCACCTATTGTCACACAATCTTGGATATTGAAGAGTTCGGGCCGAAGTGGAATGTTCGGGCCGAAGTGGTGTTCGGGCCGAAGTGGTGTTCGGGCCGAAGTGGTGATCGGGCCGAAGTTTGGTGTTCGGGCCGAGGATGATGTTCGGGCCGAGGTTGAAGTTCGGGCCGAGGTCGGAGTTCGGGCCGAGGTTGAAGTTTGGGCCGAAAATGAAGTTCGGGCCGGGAATAGTGAAGTATTCGGGCCGCACTTATTCTTGGCAGTGACGAACGAACCAGCTATTTTGGTCACTCGTGGGCGTTAAACGGACACCCGAGCTGAAAGTTATGAATGTTTGAGTATAGCACCTTTTGTCACACAATCTTGGATATTGAAGTGTTCGGGCTGAAGAGGGATGTTCGGGCCGAAGTGGTTTTCGGGCCGAAGTGGGATGTTCGGGCCGAAGTGGTGTTCGGGCCGAAGTGGTCTTCGGGCCGAAGTTCGGTGTTCGGGCCGAGGATGATGTTCGGGCCGAGGTTGAAGTTCGGTCCGAGGTCGGAGTTCGGGCCGAGGTTGAAGATCGGGCCGAGGTTGAAGTTCGTGCCGAAAATGAAGTTCGGGCCGGGAACAGTGAAGAGTTCGGGCAGAACTTGTTCTTGGCAGTGACAAACGAACCAGCTATTTTGGTTACTCGTGGGCGTGAAACGGACACCCGAGTTGAAAGTTATGAATGTTTTAGTATATCACCTTTTGTCACGTAATCTTGGATATTGAAGAGTTCGGGCCGAAGAGGGATGTTCGGGCCGAAGTGGTGTTCGGGCTGAAGTGGTGTTCGGGCCGAAGTGGTGTTCGGGCCGAAGTTCGGTGTTCGGGCCGAGGATGATGTTCGGGCCGAGGTTGAAGTTCGGGCCGAGGTCGGAGTTCGGGCCGAGGATGAAGTTCGGGCCGAGGTTGAAGTTCGGGCCGAAAATGAAGTTCGGGCCGGGAAAGTGAAGAGTTCGGGCCGAACTTGTTCTTGGCAGTGATGAACGAACCAGCTATTTTGGTCACTCGTGGGCGTGAAACGGACACCCGAGCTGAAAATTATGAATGTTTTAGTATAACACCTTTTGTCAAACAATCTTGGATATTGAAGAGTTCGGGCCGAAGAGGGATGTTCGGGCCGATGTGGTGTTCGGGCCGAAGTGGGATGTTCGGGCCGAAGTGGTGTTCGGGCCGAAGTGGTGTTCGGGCCGAAGTTCGGTGTTCGGGCCGAGGATGATGTTCGGGCCGAGGTTGAAGTTCGGGCCGAGGTCGGAGTTCGGGCCGAGGTTAAAGTTCGGGCGGAGGTTGAAGTTCGGGCCGAAAATGAAGTTCGGGCCGGGAACAGTGAACAGTTCGGGCCGAACTTGTTCTTGGTAGTGACGAACGAACCAGCTATTTTGGTTATTCGTGGGCGTGAAACGGACACCCGAGCTGAAAGTTATGAATGTTTTGTATAGCACCTATTGTCACACAATCTTGGATATTGAAGAGTTCGGGCCGAAGAGGGGTGTTCGGGCCGAAGTGGTGTTCGGGCCGAAGTGGTGTTCGGGCCGAAGTGGTGTTCGGGCTGAAGTTCGGTGTTCGGGCCGAGGATGATGTTCGGGCCGAGGTTGAAGTTCTGGTCGAGGTCGGAGTTCGGGCCGAGGTTGAAGTTCGGGCCGAGGTTGAAGTTCGGGCCGAAAATGAAGTTCGGGCCGGGAACAGTGAAGAGTTCGGGCTGAACATGTTCTTGGCAGTGACGAACGAACCAGCTATTTTGGTTACTCGTGGGCGTGAAACAGACACCCGAGCTGAAAGTTATGAATGTTTTAATATAGCACCTATTGTCACACAATCTTGGATATTGAAGAGTTCGGGCCGAAGTGGGATGTTCGGGCCGAAGTGGTGTTCGGGCCGAAGTGGTGTTCGGGCCGAAGTGGTGTTCGGGCCGAAGTTCGGTGTTCGGGCCGAGGATGATGTTCGGGCCGAGGATGATGTTCGGGCCGAGGTTGAAGTTCGGGCCGAGGTTGAAGTTTGGGCCGAAAATGAAGTTCGGGCCGGGAATAGTGAAGAGTTCGGGCCGAACTTATTCTTGGCAGTGACGAACGAACCAGCTATTTTGGTCACTCGTGGGCGTGAAACGGACACCCGAGCTGAAACTTATGAATGTTTGAGTATAGCACCTTTTGTCACACAATCTTGGATATTGAAGTGTTCGGGCTGAAGAGGGATGTTCGGGCCGAAGTGGTTTTCGGGCCGAAGTGGGATGTTCGGGCCGAAGTGGTGTTCGGGCCGAAGTGGTATTCGGGCCGAAGTTCGGTGTTCGGGCCGAGGATGATGTTCGGGCCGAGGTTGAAGTTCGGGCCGAGGTCGGAGTTCGGGCCGAGGTTGAAGATCGGGCCGAGGTTGAAGTTCGTGCCGAAAATGAAGTTCGGGCCGGGAACAGTGAAGAGTTCGGGCCGAACTTGTTCTTGGCAGTGACGAACGAACCAGCTATTTTGGTTACTCGTGGGCGTGAAACGGACACCCGAGTTGAAAGTTATGAATGTTTTAGTATATCACCTTTTGTCACACAATCTTGGATATTGAAGAGTTCGGGCCGAAGAGGGATGTTCGGGCCGAAGTGGTGTTCGGGCTGAAGTGGTGTTCGGGCCGAAGTGGTGTTCGGGCCGAAGTTCGGTGTTCGGGCCGAGGATGATGTTCGGGCCGAGGTTGAAGTTCGGGCCGAGGTCGGAGTTCGGGCCGAGGTTGAAGTTCGGGCCGAAAATGAAGTTCGGGCCGGGAAAGTGAAGAGTTCGGGCCGAACTTGTTCTTGGCAGTGATGAACGAACCAGCTATTTTGGTCACTCGTGGGCGTGAAACGGACACCCGAGCTGAAAGTTATGAATGTTTTAGTATAGCACCTTTTGTCACACAATCTTGGATATTGAAGAGTTCGGGCCGAAGAGGGATGTTCGGGCCGAAGTGGTGTTCGGGCCGAAGTGGGATGTTCGGGCCGAAGTGGTGTTCGGGCCGAAGTGGTGTTCGGGCCGAAGTTCGGTGTTCGGGCCGAGGATGATGTTCGGGCCGAGGTTGAAGTTCGGGCCGAGGTCGGAGTTCGGGCCGAGGTTAAAGTTCGGGCCGAGGTTGAAGTTCGGGCCGAAAATGAAGTTCGGGCCGGGAAGAGTGAACAGTTCGGGCCGAACTTGTTCTTGGCAGTGACGAACGAACCAGCTATTTTGGTTACTCGTGGGCGTGAAACGGACACCCGAGCTGAAAGTTATGAATGTTTTAGTATAGCACCTATTGTCACACAATCTTGGATATTGAAGAGTTCGGGCCGAAGAGGGATGTTCGGGCCGAAGTGGTGTTCGGGCCGAAGTGGTGTTCGGGCCGAAGTTCGGTGTTCGGGCCGAGGATGATGTTCGGGCCGAGGTCGAAGTTCGGGCAGAGGTCGGAGTTCGGGCCGAGGTTGAAGTTCGGGCCGAAAATGAAGTTCGGGCCGAAAATGAAGTTCGGGCTGGGAACATTGAAGAGTTCGGGCCGAACTTGTTCTTGGCAGTGACTAACGAACCAGCTATTTTGGTTACTCGTCGGCGTGAAACGAACACCCGAGCTGAAAGTTATAAATGTTTTAGTATAGCACCTTTTGTCACACAATCTTGGATATTGAAGAGTTCGGGCCGAAGAGGGATGTTCGGGCCGAAGTGGTGTTCGGCCGAAGTGGGATGTTCGGGCCGAAGTGGTGTTCGGGCCGAAGTTCGGTGTTCGGGCCGAGGATGATGTTCGGGCCGAGGTTGAAGTTCGGGCCGAGGTCGGAGTTCGGGCCGAGGTTGAAGTTCGGTCCGAAAATGAAGTTCGGGCCGAAAATGAAGTTCGGGCCGGGAATAGTGAAGAGCTCGGGCCGAACTTGTTCTTGGCAGTGATGAGCGAACCAGCTATTTTGGTCACTCGTGGGCGTGAAACGGACACCCGAGCTGAAAGTTATGAATGTTTTAGTATAGCACCTTTTGTCACACAATCTTGGATATTGAAGAGTTCGGGCCGAAGAGGGATGTTCGGGCCGAAGTGGTGTTCGGGCCGAAGTGGGATGTTCGGGCCGAAGTGGTGTTCGGGCCGAAGTGGTGTTCGAGCCGAAGTTCGGTGTTCGGGCCGAGGATGATGTTCGGGCCGAGGTTGAAGTTCGGGCCGAGGTCGGAGTTCGGGCAGAGGTTAAAGTTCGGGCCGAGGTTGAAGTTCGGGCCGAAAATGAAGTTCGGGCCGGGAACAGTGAAGAGTTCGGGCCGAACTTGTTCTTGGCAGTGATGAACGAACCAGCTATTTTGGTCACTCGTGGGCGTGAAACGGACACCCGAGCTGAAAGTTATGAATGTTTTAGTATATCACCTTTTGTCACACAATCTTGGATATTGAAGAGTTCGGGCCGAAGAGGGATGTTCGGGCCGAAGTGGTGTTCGGGCCGAAGTGTGATGTTCGGGCCGAAGTGGTGTTCGGGCCGAAGTTCGGTGTTCGGGCCGAGGATGATGTTCGGGCCGAGGTTGAAGTTCGGGCCGAGGTCGGAGTTCGGGCCGAGGATGATGTTCGGGCCGAGTGATGTTCGGGCCGAGGATGATGTTCGGGCCGAGGATGATGTTCGGGCCGAGGGATGTTCGGACCGAAGTGGTGTTCGGGCCGAAGTGGGATGTTCGGGCCGAAGTGGTGTTCGGGCCGAAGTGGTGTTCGGGCCGAAGTTCGGTGTTCTGGCCGAGGATGATGTTCGGGCCGAGGTTGAAGTTCGGGCCGAGGTCGGAGTTCGGGCCGAGGTTGAAGTTCGGGCCGAGGTTGAAGTTCGGGCCGAAAATGAAGTTCGGGCCTGGAACAGTGAAGAGTTCGGGCCGAACTTATTCTTGGCAGTGACGAACGAACTAGCTATTTTGGTCACTCGTGGGCTTGAAACGGACACCCGAGCTGAAAATTATGAATGTTTTAGTATAGCACCAATTGTCACACAATCTTGGATATTGAAGTGTTCGGGCCGAAGAGGGATGCTCGGGCCGAAGTGGTGTTCGGGCCGAAGTGATGTTCGGGCCGAAGTGGTGTTCGGGCCGAAGTGGTGTTCGGGCCGAAGTTCGGTGTTCGGGCCGAAGTGGTGTTCGGGCCGAAGTGGGATGTTCGGGCCGAAGTGGTGTTCGGGCCGAAGTGGTGTTCGGGCCGAAGTTCGGTGTTCGGTTCGAAGTGGTGTTCGGGCCGAAGTTCGGTGTTCGGGCCGAGGATGATGTTCGGGCCGAGGTTTAATTCGGGCCGAGGTCGGAGTTCGGGCCGAGGTTGAAGATCGGGCTGAGGTTGAAGTTCGTGCCGAAAATAAAGTTCGGACCGGGAACAGTGAAGAGTTCGGGCCGAACTTGTTCTTGGCAGTGACGAACGAACCAGCTATTTTGGTTACTCGTGGGCGTGAAACGGACACCCGAGCTGAAAGTTATGAATGTTTTAGTATAGCACCTATTGTCACACAATCTTGGATATTGAAGAGTTCGGGCCGAAGAGGGATGTTCGGGCCGAAGTGGTGTTCGGGCCGAAAATGAAGTTCGGGCCGGGAACAGTGAAGAGTTCGGGCCGAACTTGTTCTTGGCAGTGATGAACGAACCAGCTATTTTGGTCACTCGTCGGCGTGAAACGGACACCCGAGCTGAAAGTTATGAATGTTTTAGTATATCACCCTTTGTCACACAATCTTGGATATTGAAGAGTTCGGGCCGAAGAGGGATGTTCGGGCCGAAGTGGTGTTCGGGCCGAAGTGGGATGTTCGGGCCGAAGTGGTGTACGGGCCGAAGTTCGGTGTTCGGGCCGAGGATGATGTTCGGGCCGAGGTTGAAGTTCGGGCCGAGGTCGGAGTTCGGGCCGAGGTTAAAGTTCGGGCCGAGGTTGAAGTTCGGGCCGAAAATGAAGTTCGGGCCGGGAACAGTGAACAGTTCGGGCCGAACTTGTTCTTGGCAGTGACGAACGAACCAGCTATTTTGGTTACTCGTGGGAGTGAAACGGACACCCGAGATGAAAGTTATGAATGTTTTAGTATATCACCTTTTGTCACGCAATCTTGGATATTGAAGAGTTCGGGCCGAAGAGGGATGTTCGGGCCGAAGTGGGATGTTCGGGCCGAAGTGGTGTTCGGGCCGAAGTGGTGTTTGGGCCGAAGTTCGGTGTTCTGGCCGAGGATGATGTTCGGGCCGAGGTTGAAGTTCGGGCCGAGGTCGGAGTTCGGGCCGAGGTTGAAGTTCGGGCCGAGGTTGAAGTTCGGGCCGAAAATGAAGTTCGGGCCGGGAACAGTGAAGAGTTCGGGCCGAACTTATTCTTGGCAGTGACGAACGAACCAGCTATTTTGGTTACTCGTGGGAGTGAAACGGACACCCGAGATGAAAGTTATGAATGTTTTAGTATATCACCTTTTGTCACGCAATCTTGGATATTGAAGAGTTCGGGCCGAAGAGGGATGTTCGGACCGAAGTGGTGTTCGGGCCGAAGTGGGATGTTCAGGCCGAAGTGGTGTTCGGGCCGAAGTTCGGTGTTCTGGCCGAGGATGATGTTCGGGCCGGGAACAGTGAAGAGTTCGGGCCGAACTTATTCTTGGCAGTGACGAACGAACCAGCTATTTTGGTCACTCGTGGGCGTGAAACGGACACCCGAGCTGAAAGTTATGAATGTTTTAGTATAGCACCTATTGTCACACAATCTTGGATATTGAAGAGTTCAGGCCGAATAGGGATGTTCGGGCCGAAGTGGTTTTCGGGCCGAAGTGATGTTCGGGCCGAAGTGGTGTTCAGGCCGAAGTGGTGTTCGGGCCGAAGTTCGGTGTTCGGGCCGAAGTGGTGTTCGGGCCGAAGTGGGATGTTCGGGCCGAAGTGGTGTTCGGGCCGAAGTGGTGTTCGGGCCGAAGTTCGGTGTTCGGGTCGAAGTGGTGTTCGGGCCGAAGTTCGGTGTTCGGGCCGAGGATGATGTTCGGGCCGAGGTTGAAGTTCGGGCCGAGGTCGGAGTTCGGGCCGAGGTTGGAGTTCGGGCCGAGGTTGAAGATCGGGCCGAGGTTGAAGTTCGTGCCGAAAATAAAGTTCGGGCCGGGAACAGTGAAGAGTTCGGGCCGAACTTGTTCTTGGCAGTGACGAACGAACCAGCTATTTTGGTTACTCGTGGGCGTGAAACGGACACCCGAGCTGAAAGTTATGAATGCTTTAGTATAGCACCTATTGTCACACAATCTTGGATATTGAAGAGTTCGGGCCGAAGAGGGATGTTCGGGCCGAAGTGGTGTTCGGGCCGAAAATGAAGTTCGGGCCGGGAACAGTGAAGAGTTCGGGCCGAACTTGTTCTTGGCAGTGATGAACGAACCAGCTATTTTGGTCACTCGTGGGCGTGAAACGGACACCCGAGATGAAAGTTATGAATGTTTTAGTATATCACCCTTTGTCACACAATCTTGGATATTGAAGAGTTGGGGCCGAAGAGGGATGTTCGGGCCGAAGTGGTGTTCGGGCCGAAGTGGTGTTCGGGCCGAAGTGGTGTTCGGGCCGAAGTGGTGTTCGGGCCGAAGTTCGGTGATCGGGCCGAGGATGATGTTCGGGCCGAGGTTGAAGTTCGGGCCGAGGTTAAAGTTCTGGCCGAGGTTGAAGTTCGGGCCGAAAATGAAGTTCGGGCCGGGAACAGTGAACAGTTCGGGCCGAACTTGTTCTTGGCAGTGACGAACGAACCAGCTATTTTGGTTACTCGTGGGAGTGAAACGGACACCCGAGATGAAAGTTATGAATGTTTTAGTATATCACCTTTTGTCACGCAATCTTGGATATTGAAGAGTTCGGGCCGAAGAGGGATGTTCGGGCCGAAGTGGGATGTTCGGGCCGAAGTGGTGTTCGGGCCGAAGTGGTGTTTGGGCCGAAGTTCGGTGTTCTGGCCGAGGATGATGTTCGGGCCGAGGTTGAAGTTCGGGCCGAGGTCGGAGTTCGGGCCGAGGTTGAAGTTCGGGCCGAGGTTGAAGTTCGGGCCGAAAATGAAGTTCGGGCCGGGAACAGTGAAGAGTTCGGGCCGAACTTATTCTTGGCAGTGACGAACGAACCAGCTATTTTGGTTACTCGTGGGAGTGAAACGGACACCCGAGATGAAAGTTATGAATGTTTTAGTATATCACCTTTTGTCACGCAATCTTGGATATTGAAGTGTTCGGGCCGAAGAGGGATGTTCGGACCGAAGTGGTGTTCGGGCCGAAGTGGGATGTTCGGGCCGAAGTGGTGTTCGGGCCGAAGTTCGGTGTTCTGGCCGAGGATGATGTTCGGGCCGGGAACAGTGAAGAGTTCGGGCCGAACTTATTCTTGGCAGTGACGAACGAACCAGCTATTTTGGTCACTCGTGGGCGTGAAACGGACACCCGAGCTGAAAGTTATGAATGTTTTAGTATAGCACCTATTGTCACACAATCTTGGATATTGAAGAGTTCAGGCCGAATAGGGATGTTCGGGCCGAAGTGGTGTTTGGGCCGAAGTGATGTTCGGGCCGAAGTGGTGTTCAGGCCGAAGTGGTGTTCGGGCCGAAGTTCGGTGTTCGGGCCGAAGTGGTGTTCGGGCCGAAGTGGGATGTTCGGGCCGAAGTGGTGTTCGGGCCGAAGTGGTGTTCGGGCCGAAGTTCGGTGTTCGGGTCGAAGTGGTGTTCGGGCCGAAGTTCGGTGTTCGGGCCGAGGATGATGTTCGGGCCGAGGTTGAAGTTCGGGCCGAGGTCGGAGTTCGGGCCGAGGTTGGAGTTCGGGCCGAGGTTGAAGATCGGGCCGAGGTTGAAGTACGTGCCGAAAATAAAGTTCGGGCCGGGAACAGTGAAGAGTTCGGGCCGAACTTGTTCTTGGCAGTGACGAACGAACCAGCTATTTTGGTTACTCGTGGGCGTGAAACGGACACCCGAGCTGAAAGTTATGAATGTTTTAGTATAGCACCTATTGTCACACAATCTTGGATATTGAAGAGTTCGGGCCGAAGAGGGATGTTCGGGCCGAAGTGGTGTTCGGGCCGAAAATGAAGTTCGGGCCGGGAACAGTGAAGAGTTCGGGCCGAACTTGTTCTTGGCAGTGATGAACGAACCAGCTATTTTGGTCACTCGTGGGCGTGAAACGGACACCCGAGATGAAAGTTATGAATGTTTTAGTATAGCACCTATTGTCACACAATCTTGGATATTGAAGAGTTCAGGCCGAATAGGGATGTTCGGGCCGAAGTGGTGTTTGGGCCGAAGTGATGTTCGGGCCGAAGTGTTGTTCAGGCCGAAGTGGTGTTCGGGCCGAAGTTCGGTGTTCGGGCCGAAGTGGTGTTCGGGCCGAAGTGGGATGTTCGGGCCGAAGTGGTGTTCGGGCCGAAGTGGTGTTCGGGCCGAAGTTCGGTGTTCGGGTCGAAGTGGTGTTCGTGCCGAAGTTCGGTGTTCGGGCCGAGGATGATGTTCGGGCCGAGGTTGAAGTTCGGGCCGAGGTCGGAGTTCGGGCCGAGGTTGGAGTTCGGGCCGAGGTTGAAGATCGGGCCGAGGTTGAAGTTCGTGCCGAAAATAAAGTTCGGGCCGGGAACAGTGAAGAGTTCGGGCCGAACTTGTTCTTGGCAGTGACGAACGAACCAGCTATTTTGGTTACTCGTGGGCGTGAAACGGACACCCGAGCTGAAAGTTATGAATGTTTTAGTATAGCACCTATTGTCACACAATCTTGGATATTGAAGAGTTCGGGCCGAAGAGGGATGTTCGGGCCGAAGTGGTGTTCGGGCCGAAAATGAAGTTCGGGCCGGGAACAGTGAAGAGTTCGGGCCGAACTTGTTCTTGGCAGTGATGAACGAACCAGCTATTTTGGTCACTCGTGGGCGTGAAACGGACACCCGAGATGAAAGTTATGAATGTTTTAGTATATCACCCTTTGTCACACAATCTTGGATATTGAAGAGTTGGGGCCGAAGAGGGATGTTCGGGCCGAAGTGGTGTTCGGGCCGAAGTGGTGTTCGGGCCGAAGTGGTGTTCGGGCCGAAGTTCGGTGATCGGGCCGAGGATGATGTTCGGGCCGAGGTTGAAGTTCGGGCCGAGGTTAAAGTTCGGGCCGAGGTTGAAGTTCGGGCCGAAAATGAAGTTCGGGCCGGGAACAGTGAACAGTTCGGGCCGAACTTGTTCTTGGCAGTGACGAACGAACCAGCTATTTTGGTTACTCGTGGGAGTGAAACGGACACCCGAGATGAAAGTTATGAATGTTTTAGTATATCACCTTTTGTCACGCAATCTTGGATATTGAAGAGTTCGGGCCGAAGAGGGATGTTCGGGCCGAAGTGGTGTTTGGGCCGAAGTGGGATGTTCGGGCCGAAGTGGTGTTCGGGCCGAAGTTCGGTGTTCTGGCCGAGGATGATGTTCGGGCCGAGGTTGAAGTTCGGGCCGAGGTCGGAGTTCGGGCCGAGGTTGAAGTTCGGGCCGAGGTTGAAGTTCGGGCCGAAAATGAAGTTCGGGCCGGGAACAGTGAAGAGTTCGGGCCGAACTTATTCTTGGCAGTGACGAACGAACCAGCTATTTTGGTCACTCGTGGGCGTGAAACGGACACCCGAGCTGAAAGTTATGAATGTTTTAGTATAGCACCTATTGTCACACAATCTTGGATATTGAAGAGTTCGGGCCGAATAGGGATGTTCGGGCCGAAGTGGTGTTCGGGCCGAAGTGATGTTCGGGCCGAAGTGGTGTTCAGGCCGAAGTGGTGTTCGGGCTGAAGTTCGGTGTTCGGGCCGAAGTGGTGTTCGGGCCGAAGTGGGATGTTCGGGCCGAAGTGGTGTTCGGGCCGAAGTGGTGTTCGGGCCGAAGTTCGGTGTTCGGGTCGAAGTGGTGTTCGGGCCGAAGTTCGGTGTTCGGGCCGAGGATGATGTTCGGGCCGAGGTTGAAGTTCTGGCCGAGGTCGGAGTTCGAGCCGAGGTTGAAGATCGGGCCGAGGTTGAAGTTCGTGCCGAAAATAAAGTTCGGGCCGGGAACAGTGAAGAGTTCGGGCCGAACTTGTTCTTGGCAGTGACGAACGAACCAGCTATTTTGGTTACTCGTGGGCGTGAAACGGACACCCGAGCTGAAAGTTATGAATGTTTTAGTATAGCACCTATTGTCACACAATCTTGGATATTGAAGAGTTCGGGCCGAAGAGGGATGTTCGGGCCGAAGTGGTGTTCGGGCCGAAAATGAAGTTCGGGCCGAACTTGTTCTTGGCAGTGATGAACGAACCAGCTATTTTGGTCACTCGTGGGCGTGAAACGGACACCCGAGCAGAAAGTTATGAATGTTTTAGTATATCACCCTTTGTCACACAATCTTGGATATTGAAGAGTTCGGGCCGAAGAGGGATGTTCGGGCCGAAGTGGTGTTCGGGCCGAAGTGGGATGTTCGGGCCGAAGTGGTGTTCGGGCCGAAGTGGTGTTCGGGCCGAAGTTCGGTGATCGGGCCGAGGATGATGTTCGGGCCGAGGTTGAAGTTCGGGCCGAGGTCGGAGTTCGGGCCGAGGTTAAAGTTCGGGCCGAGGTTGAAGTTCGGGCCGAAAATGAAGTTCGGGCCGGGAACAGTGAACAGTTCGGGCCGAACTTGTTCTTGGCAGTGACGAACGAACCAGCTATTTTGGTTACTCGTGGGAGTGAAACGGACACCCGAGATGAAAGTTATGAATGTTTTAGTATATCACCTTTTGTCACGCAATCTTGGATATTGAAGAGTTCGGGCCGAAGAGGGATGTTCGGGCCGAAGTGGTGTTTGGGCCGAAGTGGGATGTTCGGGCCGAAGTGGTGTTCGGGCCGAAGTTCGGTGTTCTGGCCGAGGATGATGTTCGGGCCGAGGTTGAAGTTCGGGCCGAGGTCGGAGTTCGGGCCGAGGTTGAAGTTCGGGCCGAGGTTGAAGTTCGGGCCGAAAATGAAGTTCGGGCCGGGAACAGTGAAGAGTTCGGGCCGAACTTATTCTTGGCAGTGACGAACGAACCAGCTATTTTGGTCACTCGTGGGCTTGAAACGGACACCCGAGCTGAAAGTTATGAATGTTTTAGTATAGCACCTATTGTCACACAATCTTGGATATTGAAGAGTTCGGGCCGAATAGGGATGTTCGGGCCGAAGTGGTGTTCGGGCCGAAGTGATGTTCGGGCCGAAGTGGTGTTCAGGCCGAAGTGGTGTTCGGGCCGAAGTTCGGTGTTCGGGCCGAAGTGGTGTTCGGGCCGAAGTGGGATGTTCGGGCCGAAGTGGTGTTCGGGCCGAAGTGGTGTTCGGGCCGAAGTTCGGTGTTCGGGTCGAAGTGGTGTTCGGGCCGAAGTTCGGTGTTCGGGCCGAGGATGATGTTCGGGCCGAGGTTGAAGTTCGGGCCGAGGTCGGAGTTCGGGCCGAGGTTGAAGATCGGGCCGAGGTTGAAGTTCGTGCCGAAAATAAAGTTCGGGCCGGGAACAGTGAAGAGTTCGGGCCGAACTTGTTCTTGGCAGTGACGAACGAACCAGCTATTTTGGTTACTCGTGGGCGTGAAACGGACACCCGAGCTGAAAGTTATGAATGTTTTAGTATAGCACCTATTGTCACACAATCTTGGATATTGAAGAGTTCGGGCCGAAGAGGGATGTTCGGGCCGAAGTGGTGTTCGGGCCGAAGTGATGTTCGGGCCGAAGTGGTGTCCAGGCTGAAGTTCGGTGTTTGGGCCGAGGATGATGTTCGGTCCGAGGTTGAAGTTCGGGCCGAGGTCGGAGCTCGGGCCGAGGTTGAAGTTCGGGCCGAGGTTGAAGTTCGGGCCGAAAATGAAGTTCGGGCCGGGAACAGTGAAGAGTTCGGGCCGAACTTGTTCTTGGCAGTGACGAACGAACCAGCTATTTTGGTCACTCGTGGGCGTGAAACGGACACCCGAGCTGAAAGTTATGAATGTTTTAGTATAGCACCTTTTGTCACACAATCTTGGATATTGAAGAGTTCGGGCCGAAGAAGGATGTTCGGGCCGAAGTGGTGTTCGGGCTGAAATGGGACGTTCGGGCCGAAGTGGTGTTCGGGCCGAAGTTCGGTGTTCGGGCCGAGGATGATGTTCGGGCCGAGGTTGAAGTTCGGGCCGACGTCGGAGTTCGGGCCGAGGTTAAAGTTCGGGCCGAAAATGAAGTTCGGGCCAGGAACAGTGAAGAGTTCGGGCCGAACTTGTTCTTGGCAGTGACGAACGAACCAGCTATTTTGGTTACTCGTGGGCGTGAAACGGACACCCGAGCTGAAAGTTATGAATGTTTTAGTATATCACCTTTTGTCACGCAATCTTGGATATTGAAGAGTTCGGGCCGAAGAGGGATGTTCGGGCTGAAGTGGTGTTCGGGCCGAAGTGGGATGTTCGGGCCGAAGTGGTGTTCGGGCTGAAGTTCGGTGTTCGGGCCGAGGATGATGTTCGGGCCGAGGTTGAAGTTCGGGCCGAGGTCGGAGTTCGGGCCGAGGTTGAAGTTCGGGCCGAGGTTGAAGTTCGGGCCGAAAATGAAGTTCGGGCCGGGAATAGTGAAGAGTTCGGGCCGAACTTATTCTTGGCAGTGACGAACGAACCAGCTATTTTGGTCACTCGTGGGCGTGAAACGGACACCCGAGCTGAAAGTTATGAATGTTTTAGTATAGCACCTTTTGTCACACAATCTTGGATATTGAAGAGTTCGGGCTGAAGAGGGATGTTCGGGCCGAAGTGGTGTTCGGGCCGAGGATGATTTTCGGGCCGAGGTTGAAGTTCGGGCCGAGGTCGGAGTTCGGGCCGAGGTTGAAGTTCGGGCCGAGGTTGAAGTTCGGGCCGAAAATGAAGTTCGGGCCGGGAACAGTGAAGAGTTCGGGCCGAACTTGTTCTTGGCAGTGACGAACGAACCAGCTATTTTGGTTACTCGTGGGAGTGAAACGGACACTCGAGCCGAAAGTTATGATTGTTTTAGTATAGCACCTTTTGTCACACAATCTTGGATATTGAAGAGTTCGGGCCGAAGAGGGATGTTCGGGCCGAAGTGGTGTTCGGGCTGAAGTTCGGTGTTCGGGCCGAGGATGATGTTCGGGCCGAGGTTGAAGTTCGGGCCGAGGTCGGAGTTCGGGCCGAGGTCGGAGTTCGGGCCGAGGTTGAAGTTCGGGCCGAGGTTGAAGTTCGGGCCGAAAATGAAGTTCGGGCCGGGAATAGTGAAGAGTTCGGGCCGAACTTATTCTTGGCAGTGACGAACGAACCAGCTATTTTGGTCACTCGTGGGCGTGAAACGGACACCCGAGCTGAAAGTTATGAATGTTTTAGTATAGCACCTTTTGTCACACAATCTTGGATATTGAAGAGTTCGGGCTGAAGAGGGATGTTCGGGCCGAAGTGGTGTTCGGGCCGAGGATGATTTTCGGGCCGAGGTTGAAGTTCGGGCCGAGGTCGGAGTTCGGGCCGAGGTTGAAGTTCGGGCCGAGGTTGAAGTTCGGGCCGAAAATGAAGTTCGGGCCGGGAACAGTGAAGAGTTCGGGCCGAACTTGTTCTTGGCAGTGACGAACGAACCAGCTATTTTGGTTACTCGTGGGAGTGAAACGGACACTCGAGCCGAAAGTTATGATTGTTTTAGTATAGCACCTTTTGTCACACAATCTTGGATATTGAAGAGTTCGGGCCGAAGAGGGATGTTCGGGCCGAAGTGGTGTTCGGGCTGAAGTTCGGTGTTCGGGCCGAGGATGATGTTCGGGCCGAGGTTGAAGTTCGGGCCGAGGTCGGAGTTCGGGCCGAGGTCGGAGTTCGGGCCGAGGTTGAAGTTCGGGCCGAGGTTGAAGTTCGGGCCGAAAATGAAGTTCGGGCCGGGAATAGTGAAGAGTTCGGGCCGAACTTATTCTTGGCAGTGACGAACGAACCAGCTATTTTGGTCACTCGTGGGCGTGAAACGGACACCCGACCTGAAAGTTATGAATGTTTTAGTATAGCACCTTTTGTCACACAATCTTGGATATTGAAGAGTTCGGGCTGAAGAGGGATGTTCGGGCCGAAGTGGTGTTCGGGCCGAGGATGATTTTCGGGCCGAGGTTGAAGTTCGGGCCGAGGTCGGAGTTCGGGCCGAGGTTGAAGTTCGGGCCGAGGTTGAAGTTCGGGCCGAAAATGAAGTTCGGGCCGGGAACAGTGAAGAGTTCGGGCCGAACTTGTTCTTGGCAGTGACGAACGAACCAGCTATTTTGGTTACTCGTGGGAGTGAAACGGACACTCGAGCCGAAAGTTATGATTGTTTTAGTACAACACCTTTTGTCACACAATCTTGGATATTGAAGAGTTCGGGCCGAAGAGGGATGTTCGGGCCGAAGTGGTGTTCGGGCCGAAGTGGTGTTCGGGCCGAAGTGCTGTTCGGGCCGAAGTGGTGTTCGGGCCGAAGTTCGGTGTTCGGGCCGAGGATGATGTTCGGGCCGAGGTTGAAGTTCGGGTCGAGGTCGGAGTTCGGGTCGAGGTTGAAGTTCGGGCCGAGGTTGAAGTTCAGGCCGAAATGAAGTTCGGGCCGGGAATAGTGAAGAGTTCCGGCTGAACTTGTTCTTGGCAGTGACGAACGAACTAGCTATTTTGGTTACTCGTGGGCGTGAAACGGACACCCGAGCTGAAAGTTATGAATGTTTTAGTATAGCACCTTTTGTCACACCATCTTGGATATTGAAGAGTTCGGGCCGAAGAGGGATGTTCCGGCCGAAGTGGTGTTCGGGCCGAAGTGGTGTTCGGGCCGAAGTGGCGTTCGGGCCGAAGTTCGGTGTTCGGGCCGAGGATGATGTTCGGGCCGAGGTTGAAGTTCGGGCCGAGGTTGAAGTTCGGGCCGAAAATGAAGTTCGGGCCGGGAATAGTGAAGAGTTCGGGCCGAACTTATTCTTGGCAGTGACGAACGAACCATCTATTTTGGTCACTCGTGGGCGTGAAACGGACACCCGAGCTGAAAGTTATGAATGTTTTAGTATAGCACCTTTTGTCACACAATCTTGGATATTGAAGAGTTCGGGCTGAAGAGGGATGTTCGGGCCGAAGTGGTGTTCGGGCCGAGGATGATTTTCGGGCCGAGGTTGAAGTTCGGGCCGAGGTCGGAGTTCGGGCCGAGGTTGAAGTTCGGGCCGAGGTTGAAGTTCGGGCCGAAAATGAAGTTCGGGCCGGGAACAGTGAAGAGTTCGGGCCGAACTTGTTCTTGGCAGTGACGAACGAACCAGCTATTTTGGTTACTCGTGGGAGTGAAACGGACACTCGAGCCGAAAGTTATGATTGTTTTAGTATAGCACCTTTTGTCACACAATCTTGGATATTGAAGAGTTCGGGCCGAAGAGGGATGTTCGGGCCGAAGTGGTGTTCGGGCTGAAGTTCGGTGTTCGGGCCGAGGATGATGTTCGGGCCGAGGTTGAAGTTCGGGCCGAGGTCGGAGTTCGGGCCGAGGTCGGAGTTCGGGCCGAGGTTGAAGTTCGGGCCGAGGTTGAAGTTCGGGCCGAAAATGAAGTTCGGGCCGGGAATAGTGAAGAGTTCGGGCCGAACTTATTCTTGGCAGTGACGAACGAACCAGCTATTTTGGTCACTCGTGGGCGTGAAACGGACACCCGACCTGAAAGTTATGAATGTTTTAGTATAGCACCTTTTGTCACACAATCTTGGATATTGAAGAGTTCGGGCTGAAGAGGGATGTTCGGGCCGAAGTGGTGTTCGGGCCGAGGATGATTTTCGGGCCGAGGTTGAAGTTCGGGCCAAGGTCGGAGTTCGGGCCGAGGTTGAAGTTCGGGCCGAGGTTGAAGTTCGGGCCGAAAATGAAGTTCGGGCCGGGAACAGTGAAGAGTTCGGGCCGAACTTGTTCTTGGCAGTGACGAACGAACCAGCTATTTTGGTTACTCGTGGGAGTGAAACGGACACTCGAGCCGAAAGTTATGATTGTTTTAGTATAGCACCTTTTGTCACACAATCTTGGATATTGAAGAGTTCGGGCCGAAGAGGGATGTTCGGGCCGAAGTGGTGTTCAGGCCGAAGTGGTGTTCGGGCCGAAGTGGTGTTCGGGCCGAAGTGCTGTTCGGGCCGAAGTGGTGTTCGGGCCGAAGTTCGGTGTTCGGGCCGAGGATGATGTTCGGGCCGAGGTTGAAGTTCGGGTCGAGGTCGGAGTTCGGGTCGAGGTTGAAGTTCGGGCCGAGGTTGAAGTTCGGGCCGAAATGAAGTTCGGGCCGGGAATAGTGAAGAGTTCCGGCTGAACTTGTTCTTGGCAGTGACGAACGAACTAGCTATTTTGGTTACTCGTGGGCGTGAAACGGACACCCGAGCTGAAAGTTATGAATGTTTTAGTATAGCACCTTTTGTCACACCATCTTGGATATTGAAGAGTTCGGGCCGAAGAGGGATGTTCCGGCCGAAGTGGTGTTCGGGCCGAAGTGGGATGTTCGGGCCGAAGTGGTGTTCGGGCCGAAGTGGCGTTCGGGCCGAAGTTCGGTGTTCGGGCCGAGGATGATGTTCGGGCCGAGGTTGAAGTTCGGGCCGAGGTTGAAGTTCGGGCCGAAAATGAAGTTCGGGCCGGGAATAGTGAAGAGTTCGGGCCGAACTTATTCTTGGCAGTGACGAACGAACCATCTATTTTGGTCACTCGTGGGCGTGAAACGGACACCCGAGCTGAAAGTTATGAATGTTTTAGTATAGCACCTTTTGTCACACAATCTTGGATATTGAAGAGTTCGGGCTGAAGAGGGATGTTCGGGCCGAAGTGGTGTTCGGGCCGAAGTGGGATGTCCGGGCCGAAGTGGTGTTCGGGCCGAAGTGGTGTTCGGGCCGAGGATGATGTTCGGGCCGAGGTTGAAGTTCGGGCCGAGGTCGGAGTTCGGGCCGAGGTTGAAGTTCGGGCCGAAAATGAAGTTCGGGCCGAAAATGAAGTTCGGGCCGGGAACAGTGAAGAGTTCGGGCCGAACTTGTTCTTGGCAGTGACGAACGAACCAGCTATTTTGGTTACTCGTGGGAGTGAAACGGACACCCGAGATGAAAGTTATGAATGTTTTAGTATATCACCTTTTGTCACGCAATCTTGGATATTGAAGAGTTCGGGCCGAAGAGGGATGTTCGGGCCGAAGTGGTGTTTGGGCCGAAGTGGGATGTTCGGGCCGAAGTGGTGTTCGGGCCGAAGTTCGGTGTTCTGGCCGAGGATGATGTTCGGGCCGAGGTTGAAGTTCGGGCCGAGGTCGGAGTTCGGGCCGAGGTTGAAGTTCGGGGCGATGTTGAAGTTCGGGCCGAAAATGAAGTTCGGGCCGGGAACAGTGAAGAGTTCGGGCCGAACTTATTCTTGGCAGTGACGAACGAACCAGCTATTTTGGTCACTCGTGGGCGTGAAACGGACACCCGACCTGAAAGTTATGAATGTTTTAGTATAGCACCTATTGTCACACAATCTTGGATATTGAAGAGTTCGGGCCGAATAGGGATGTTCGGGCCGAAGTGGTGTTCGGGCCGAGGATGATTTTCGGGCCGAAGTGGTGTTCAGGCTGAAGTGGTGTTCGGGCCGAAGTTCGGTGTTCGGGCCGAAGTGGTGTTCGGGCCGAAGTGGGATGTTCGGGCCGAAGTGGTGTTCGGGCCGAAGTGGTGTTCGGGCCGAAGTTCGGTGTTCGGGTCGAAGTGGTGTTCGGGCCGAAGTTCGGTGTTCGGGCCGAGGATGATGTTCGGGCCGAGGTTGAAGTTCGGGCCGAGGTCGGAGTTCGGGCCGAGGTTGAAGATCGGGCCGCGGTTGAAGTTCGTGCCGAAAATAAAGTTCGGGCCGGGAACAGTGAAGAGTTCGGGCCGAACTTGTTCTTGGCAGTGACGAACGAAGCAGCTATTTTGGTTACTCGTGGGCGTGAAACGGACACCCGAGCTGAAAGTTATGAATGTTTTAGTATAGCACCTATTGTCACACAATCTTGGATATTGAAGAGTTCGGGCCGAAGAGGGATGTTCGGGCCGAAGTGGTGTTCGGGCCGAAGTGATGTTCGGGCCGAAGTGGTGTCCAGGCTGAAGTTCGGTGTTTGGGCCGAGGATGATGTTCGGTCCGAGGTTGAAGTTCGGGCCGAGGTCGGAGCTCGGGCCGAGGTTGAAGTTCGGGCCGAGGTTGAAGTTCGAGCCGAAAATGAAGTTCGGGCCGGGAACAGTGAAGAGTTCGGGCCGAACTTGTTCTTGGCAGTGACGAACGAACCAGCTATTTTGGTCACTCGTGGGCGTGAAACGGACACCCGAGCTGAAAGTTATGAATGTTTTAGTATAGCACCTTTTGTCACACAATCTTGGATATTGAAGAGTTCGGGCCGAAGAAGGATGTTCGGGCCGAAGTGGTGTTCGGGCTGAAGTGGGACGTTCGGGCCGAAGTGGTGTTCGGGCCGAAGTTCGGTGTTCGGGCCGAGGATGATGTTCGGGCCGAGGTTGAAGTTCGGGCCGACGTCGGAGTTCGGGCCGAGGTTAAAGTTCGGGCCGAAAATGAAGTTCGGGCCAGGAACAGTGAAGAGTTCGGGCCGAACTTGTTCTTGGCAGTGACGAACGAACCAGCTATTTTGGTTACTCGTGGGCGTGAAACGGACACCCGAGCTGAAAGTTATGAATGTTTTAGTATATCACCTTTTGTCACGCAATCTTGGATATTGAAGAGTTCGGGCCGAAGAGGGATGTTCGGGCTGAAGTGGTGTTCGGGCCGAAGTGGGATGTTCGGGCCGAAGTGGTGTTCGGGCTGAAGTTCGGTGTTCGGGCCGAGGATGATGTTCGGGCCGAGGTTGAAGTTCGGGCCGAGGTCGGAGTTCGGGCCGAGGTTGAAGTTCGGGCCGAGGTTGAAGTTCGGGCCGAAAATGAAGTTCGGGCCGGGAATAGTGAAGAGTTCGGGCCGAACTTATTCTTGGCAGTGACGAACGAACCAGCTATTTTGGTCACTCGTGGGCGTGAAACGGACACCCGACCTGAAAGTTATGAATGTTTTAGTATAGCACCTTTTGTCACACAATCTTGGATATTGAAGAGTTCGGGCTGAAGAGGGATGTTCGGGCCGAAGTGGTGTTCGGGCCGAGGATGATTTTTGGGCCGAGGTTGAAGTTCGGGCCGAGGTCGGAGTTCGGGCCGAGGTTAAAGTTCGGGCCGAGGTTGAAGTTCGGGCCGAAAATGAAGTTCGGGCCGGGAACAGTGAAGAGTTCGGGCCGAACTTGTTCTTGGCAGTGACGAACGAACCAGCTATTTTGGTTACTCGTGGGAATGAAACGGACACTCGAGCCGAAAGTTATGATTGTTTTAGTATAGCACCTTTTGTCACACAATCTTGGATATTGAAGAGTTCGGGCCGAAGAGGGATGTTCGGGCCGAAGTGGTGTTCGGGCCGAAGTGGTGTTCGGGCCGAAGTGCTGTTCGGGCCGAAGTGGTGTTCGGGCCGAAGTTCGGTGTTCGGGCCGAGGATGATGTTCGGGCCGAGGTTGAAGTTCGGGTCGAGGTCGGAGTTCGGGTCGAGGTTGAAGTTCGGGCCGAGGTTGAAGTTCGGGCCGAAATGAAGTTCGGGCCGGGAATAGTGAAGAGTTCCGGCTGAACTTGTTCTTGGCAGTGACGAACGAACTAGCTATTTTGGTTACTCGTGGGCGTGAAACGGACACCCGAGCTGAAAGTTATGAATGTTTTAGTATAGCACCTTTTGTCACACCATCTTGGATATTGAAGAGTTCGGGCCGAAGAGGGATGTTCGGGCCGAAGTGGTGTTCGGGCCGAAGTGGGATGTTCGGGCCGAAGTGGTGTTCGGGCCGAAGTGGCGTTCGGGCCGAAGTTCGGTGTTTGGGCCGAGGATGATGTTCGGGCCGAGGTCGAAGTTCGGGCCGAGGTTGAAGTTCGGGCCGAAAATGAAGTTCGGGCCGGGATTAGTGAAGAGTTCGGGCCGAACTTATTCTTGGCAGTGACGAACGAACCATCTATTTTGGTCACTCGTGGGCGTGAAACGGACACCCGAGCTGAAAGTTATGAATGTTTTAGTATAGCACCTTTTGTCACACAATCTTGGATATTGAAGAGTTCGGGCTGAAGAGGGATGTTCGGGCCGAAGTGGTGTTCGGGCCGAAGTGGGATGTCCGGGCCGAAGTGGTGTTCGGGCCGAAGTGGTGTTCGGGCCGAGGATGATGTTCGGGCCGAGGTTGAAGTTCGGGCCGAGGTCGGAGTTCGGGCCGAGGTTGAAGTTCGGGCCGAAAATGAAGTTCGGGCCGGGAACAGTGAAGAGTTCGGGCCGAACTTGTTCTTGGCAGTGACGAACGAACCAGCTATTTTGGTTACTCGTGGGAGTGAAACGGACACTCGAGCTGAAAGTTATGATTGTTTTAGTATAGCACCTTTTGTCACACAATCTTGGATATTGAAGAGTTCTGGCCGAAGAGGGATGTTCGGGCCGAAGTGGTGTTCGGGCCGAAGTGGTGTTCGGGCCGAAGTGGTGTTCGGG
Source organism: Calendula officinalis (assembly GCA_963853835.1). Classification (NCBI taxonomy): domain Eukaryota; kingdom Viridiplantae; phylum Streptophyta; class Magnoliopsida; order Asterales; family Asteraceae; genus Calendula; species Calendula officinalis. Next base: position 58,650,292 of record OY970825.1, read on the forward strand.
CCGAAGTGCTGTTCGGGCCGAAGTGGTGTTCGGGCTGAAGTTCGGTGTTCGGGCCGAGGATGATGTTCGGGCCGAGGTTGAAGTTCGGGTCGAGGTCAGAGTTCGGGTCGAGGTTGAAGTTCGGGCCGAGGTTGAAGTTCGGGCCGAAAATGAAGTTCGGGCCGGGAATAGTGAAGAGTTCCGGCTGAACTTGTTCTTGGCAGTGACGAACGAACTAGCTATTTTGGTTACTCGTGGGCGTGAAACGGACACCCGAGCTGAAAGTTATGAATGTTTTAGTATAGCACCTTTTGTCACACCATCTTGGATATTGAAGAGTTCGGGCCGAAGAGGGATGTTCGGGCCGAAGTGGTGTTCGGGCCGAAGTGGGATGTTCGGGCCGAAGTGGTGTTCGGGCCGAAGTGGCGTTCGGGCCGAAGTTCGGTGTTCGGGCCGAGGATGATGTTCGGGCCGAGGTTGAAGTTCGGGCCGTGGTTGAAGTTCGGGCCGAAAATGAAGTTCGGGCCGGGAATAGTGAAGAGTTCGGGCCGAACTTATTCTTGGCAGTGACGAACGAACCAGCTATTTTGGTCACTCGTGGGCGTGAAACGGACACCCGAGCTGAAAGTTATGAATGTTTTAGTATAGCACCTTTTGTCACACAATCTTGGATATTGAAGAGTTCGGGCTGAAGAGGGATGTTCGGGCCGAAGTGGTGTTCGGGCCGAGGATGATTTTTGGGCCGAGGTTGAAGTTCGGGCCGAGGTCGGAGTTCGGGCCGAGGTTAAAGTTCGGGCCGAGGTTGAAGTTCGGGCCGAAAATGAAGTTCGGGCCGGGAACAGTGAAGAGTTCGGGCCGAACTTGTTCTTGGCAGTGACGAACGAACCAGCTATTTTGGTTACTCGTGGGAATGAAACGGACACTCGAGCCGAAAGTTATGATTGTTTTAGTATAGCACCTTTTGTCACACAATCTTGGATATTGAAGAGTTCGGGCCGAAGAGGGATGTTCGGGCCGAAGTGGTGTTCGGGCCGAAGTGGTGTTCGGGCCGAAGTGCTGTTCGGGCCGAAGTGGTGTTCGGGCCGAAGTTCGGTGTTCGGGCCGAGGATGATGTTCGGGCCGAGGTTGAAGTTCGGGTCGAGGTCGGAGTTCGGGTCGAGGTTGAAGTTCGGGCCGAGGTTGAAGTTCGGGCCGAAATGAAGTTCGGGCCGGGAATAGTGAAGAGTTCCGGCTGAACTTGTTCTTGGCAGTGACGAACGAACTAGCTATTTTGGTTACTCGTGGGCGTGAAACGGACACCCGAGCTGAAAGTTATGAATGTTTTAGTATAGCACCTTTTGTCACACCATCTTGGATATTGAAGAGTTCGGGCCGAAGAGGGATGTTCGGGCCGAAGTGGTGTTCGGGCCGAAGTGGGATGTTCGGGCCGAAGTGGTGTTCGGGCCGAAGTGGCGTTCGGGCCGAAGTTCGGTGTTTGGGCCGAGGATGATGTTCGGGCCGAGGTCGAAGTTCGGGCCGAGGTTGAAGTTCGGGCCGAAAATGAAGTTCGGGCCGGGATTAGTGAAGAGTTCGGGCCGAACTTATTCTTGGCAGTGACGAACGAACCATCTATTTTGGTCACTCGTGGGCGTGAAACGGACACCCGAGCTGAAAGTTATGAATGTTTTAGTATAGCACCTTTTGTCACACAATCTTGGATATTGAAGAGTTCGGGCTGAAGAGGGATGTTCGGGCCGAAGTGGTGTTCGGGCCGAAGTGGGATGTCCGGGCCGAAGTGGTGTTCGGGCCGAAGTGGTGTTCGGGCCGAGGATGATGTTCGGGCCGAGGTTGAAGTTCGGGCCGAGGTCGGAGTTCGGGCCGAGGTTGAAGTTCGGGCCGAAAATGAAGTTCGGGCCGGGAACAGTGAAGAGTTCGGGCCGAACTTGTTCTTGGCAGTGACGAACGAACCAGCTATTTTGGTTACTCGTGGGAGTGAAACGGACACTCGAGCTGAAAGTTATGATTGTTTTAGTATAGCACCTTTTGTCACACAATCTTGGATATTGAAGAGTTCTGGCCGAAGAGGGATGTTCGGGCCGAAGTGGTGTTCGGGCCGAAGTGGTGTTCGGGCCGAAGTGGTGTTCGGGCCGAAGTGCTGTTCGGGCCGAAGTGGTGTTCGGGCTGAAGTTCGGTGTTCGGGCCGAGGATGATGTTCGGGCCGAGGTTGAAGTTCGGGTCGAGGTCAGAGTTCGGGTCGAGGTTGAAGTTCGGGCCGAGGTTGAAGTTCGGGCCGAAAATGAAGTTCGGGCCGGGAATAGTGAAGAGTTCCGGCTGAACTTGTTCTTGGCAGTGACGAACGAACTAGCTATTTTGGTTACTCGTGGGCGTGAAACGGACACCCGAGCTGAAAGTTATGAATGTTTTAGTATAGCACCTTTTGTCACACCATCTTGGATATTGAAGAGTTCGGGCCGAAGAGGGATGTTCGGGCCGAAGTGGTGTTCGGGCCGAAGTGGGATGTTCGGGCCGAAGTGGTGTTCGGGCCGAAGTGGCGTTCGGGCCGAAGTTCGGTGTTCGGGCCGAGGATGATGTTCGGGCCGAGGTTGAAGTTCGGGCCGTGGTTGAAGTTCGGGCCGAAAATGAAGTTCGGGCCGGGAATAGTGAAGAGTTCGGGCCGAACTTATTCTTGGCAGTGACGAACGAACCAGCTATTTTGGTCACTCGTGGGCGTGAAACGGACACCCGAGCTGAAAGTTATGAATGTTTTAGTATAGCACCTTTTGTCACACAATCTTGGATATTGAAGAGTTCGGGCTGAAGAGGGATGTTCGGGCCGAAGTGGTGTTCGGGCCGAAGTGGGATGTCCGGGCCGAAGTGGTGTTCGGGCCGAAGTGGTGTTCGGGCCGAGGATGATTTTCGGGCCGAGGTTGAAGTTCGGGCCGAGGTCGGAGTTCGGGCCGAGGTTGAAGTTCGGGCCGAGGTTGAAGTTCGGGCCGAAAATGAAGTTCGGGCCGGGAACAGTGAAGAGTTCGGGCCGAACTTGTTCTTGGCAGTGACGAACGAACCAGCTATTTTGGTTACTCGTGGGAGTGAAACGGACACTCGAGCTGAAAGTTATGATTGTTTTAGTATAGCACCTTTTGTCACACAATCTTGGATATTGAAGAGTTCGGGCCGAAGAGGGATGTTCGGGCCGAAGTGGTGTTCGGGCCGAAGTGGTGTTCGGGCCGAAGTGCTGTTCGGGCCGAAGTGGTGTTCGGGCCGAAGTTCGGTGTTCGGGCCGAGGATGATGTTCGGGCCGAGGTTGAAGTTCGGGTCGAGGTCGGAGTTCGGGTAGAGGTTGAAGTTCGGGCCGAGGTTGAAGTTCGGGCCGAAAATGAAGTTCGGGCCGGGAATAGTGAAGAGTTCCGGCTGAACTTGTTCTTGGCAGTGACGAACGAACCAGCTATTTTGGTTACTCGTGGGCGTGAAACGGACACCCGAGCTGAAAGTTATGAATGTTTTAGTATATCACCTTTTGTCACGCAATCTTGGATATTGAAGAGTTCGGGCCGAAGAGGGATGTTCGGGCTGAAGTGGTGTTCGGGCCGAAGTGGGATGTTCGGGCCGAAGTGGTGTTCGGGCTGAAGTTCGGTGTTCGGGCCGAGGATGATGTTCGGGCCGAGGTTGAAGTTCGGGCCGAGGTCGGAGTTCGGGCCGAGGTTGAAGTTCGGGCCGAGGTTGAAGTTCGGGCCGAAAATGAAGTTCGGGCCGGGAATAGTGAAGAGTTCGGGCCGAACTTATTCTTGGCAGTGACGAACGAACCAGCTATTTTGGTCACTCGTGGGCGTGAAACGGATACCCGACCTGAAAGTTATGAATGTTTTAGTATAGCACCTTTTGTTACACAATCTTGGATATTGAAGAGTTCGGGCTGAAGAGGGATGTTCGGGCCGAAGTGGTGTTCGGGCCGAAGTGGGATGTCCGGGCTGAAGTGGTGTTCGGGCTGAAGTTCGGTGTTCGGGCCCAAGGATGATGTTCGGGCCGAGGTTGAAGTTCGGGCCGAGGTCGGAGTTCGGGCCGAGGTTGAAGTTCGGGCCGAGGTTGAAGTTCGGGCCGAAAATGAAGTTCGGGCCGGGAACAGTGAAGAGTTCGGGCCGAACTTGTTCTTGGCAGTGACGAACGAACCAGCTATTTTGGTTACTCGTGGGCGTGAAACGGACACCCGAGCTGAAAGTTATGAATGTTTTAGTATATCACCTTTTGTCACGCAATCTTGGATATTGAAGAGTTCGGGCCGAAGAGGGATGTTCGGGCTGAAGTGGTGTTCGGGCCGAAGTGGGATGTTCGGGCCGAAGTGGTGTTCGGGCTGAAGTTCGGTGTTCGGGCCGAGGATGATGTTCGGGCCGAGGTTGAAGTTCGGGCCGAGGTCGGAGTTCGGGCCGAGGTTGAAGTTCGGGCCGAGGTTGAAGTTCGGGCCGAAAATGAAGTTCGGGCCGGGAATAGTGAAGAGTTCGGGCCGAACTTATTCTTGGCAGTGACGAACGAACCAACTATTTTGGTCACTCGTGGGCGTGAAACGGACACCCGACCTGAAAGTTATGAATGTTTTAGTATAGCACCTTTTGTCACACAATCTTGGATATTGAAGAGTTCGGGCTGAAGAGGGATGTTCGGGCCGAAGTGGTGTTCGGGCCGAAGTGGGATGTCCGGGCCGAAGTGGTGTTCGGGCCGAAGTGGTGTTCGGGCCGAAGTGGTGTTCGGGCCGAGGATGATTTTCGGGCCGAGGTTGAAGTTCGGGCCGAGGTCGGAGTTCGGGCCGAGGTTGAAGTTCGGGCCGAGGTTGAAGTTCGGGCCGAAAATTAAGTTCGGGCGGGGAACAGTGAAGAGTTCGGGCCGAACTTGTTCTTGGCAGTGACGAACGAACCAGCTATTTTGGTTACTCGTGGCAGTGAAACGGACACTCGAGCTTAAAGTTATGATTGTTTTAGTATAGCACCTTTTGTCACACAATCTTGGATATTGAAGAGTTCGGGCCGAAGAGGGATGTTCGGGCCGAAGTGGTGTTCGGGCCGAAGTGGTGTTCGGGCCGAAGTGGTGTTCGGGCCGAAGTGGTGTTCGGGCCGAAGTGCTGTTCGGGCCGAAGTGGTGTTCGGGCCGAAGTTCGGTGTTCGGGCCGAGGATGATGTTCGGGCCGAGGTTGAAGTTCGGGTCGAGGTCGGAGTTCGGGTCGAGGTTGAAGTTCGGGCCGAGGTTGAAGTTCGGGCCGAAAATGAAGTTCGGGCCGGGAATAGTGAAGAGTTCCGGCTGAACTTGTTCTTGGTAGTGACGAACGAACTAGCTATTTTGGTTACTCGTGGGCGTGAAACGGACACCCGAGCTGAAAGTTATGAATGTTTTAGTATAGCACCTTTTGTCACACCATCTTGGATATTGAAGAGTTCGGGCCGAAGAGGGATGTTCGGGCCGAAGTGGTGTTCGGGCCGAAGTGGGATGTCCGGGCCGAAGTGGTGTTCGGGCCGAAGTGGTGTTCGGGCCGAGGATGATTTTCGGGCCGAGGTTGAAGTTCGGGCCGAGGTCGGAGTTCGGGCCGAGGTTGAAGTTCGGGCCGAGGTTGAAGTTCGGGCCGAAAATGAAGTTCGGGCCGGGAACAGTGAAGAGTTCGGGCCGAACTTGTTCTTGGCAGTGACGAACGAACCAGCTATTTTGGTTACTCGTGGGAGTGAAACGGACACTCGAGCTGAAAGTTATGATTGTTTTAGTATAGCACCTTTTGTCACACAATCTTGGATATTGAAGAGTTCGGGCCGAAGAGGGATGTTCGGGCCGAAGTGGTGTTCGGGCCGAAGTGGTGTTCGGGCCGAAGTGCTGTTCGGGCCGAAGTGGTGTTCGGGCCGAAGTGGTGTTCGGGCCGAAGTTCGGTGTTCGGGCCGAGGATGATGTTCGGGCCGAGGTTGAAGTTCGGGTCGAGGTCGGAGTTCGGGTCGAGGTTGAAGTTCGGGCCGAGGTTGAAGTTCGGGCCGAAAATGAAGTTCGGGCCGGGAATAGTGAAGAGTTCCGGCTGAACTTGTTCTTGGCAGTGACGAACGAACTAGCTATTTTGGTTACTCGTGGGCATGAAACGGACACCCGAGCTGAAAGTTATGAATGTTTTAGTATAGCACCTTTTGTCACACCATCTTGGATATTGAAGAGTTCGGGCCGAAGAGGGATGTTCGGGCCGAAGTGGTGTTCGGGCCGAAGTGGGATGTTCGGGCCGAAGTGGTGTTCGGGCCGAAGTGGTGTTCGGGCCGAGGATGATTTTCGGGCCGAGGTTGAAGTTCGGGCCGAGGTCGGAGTTCGGGCCGAGGTTGAAGTTCGGGCCGAGGTTGAAGTTCGGGCCGAAAATGAAGTTCGGGTCGGGAACAGTGAAGAGTTCGGGCCGAACTTGTTCTTGGCAGTGACGAACGAACCAGCTATTTTGGTTACTCGTGGGAGTGAAACGGACACTCGAGCTGAAAGTTATGATTGTTTTAGTATAGCACCTTTTGTCACACAATCTTGGATATTGAAGAGTTCGGGCCGAAGAGGGATGTTCGGGCCGAAGTGGTGTTCGGGCCGAAGTGGTGTTCGGGCCGAAATGGTGTTCGGGCCGAAGTGGTGTTCGGGCCGAAGTGGTGTTCGGGCCGAAGTTCGGTGTTCGGGCCGAGGATGATGTTCGGGCCGAGGTTGAAGTTCGGGTCGAGGTCGGAGTTCGGGTCGAGGTTGAAGTTCGGGCCGAGGTTGAAGTTCGGGCCGAAAATGAAGTTCGGGCCGGGAATAGTGAAGAGTTCCGGCTGAACTTGTTCTTGGCAGTGACGAACGAACTAGCTATTTTGGTTACTCGTGGGCGTGAAACGGACACCCGAGCTGAAAGTTATGAATGTTTTAGTATAGCACCTTTTGTCACACCATCTTGGATATTGAAGAGTTCGGGCCGAAGAGGGATGTTCGGGCCGAAGTGGTGTTCGGGCCGAAGTGGGATGTCCGGGCCGAAGTGGTGTTCGGGCCGAAGTGGTGTTCGGGCCGAGGATGTTTTTCGGGCCGAGGTTGAAGTTCGGGCCGAGGTCGGAGTTCGGGCCGAGGTTGAAGTTCGGGCCGAGGTTGAAGTTCGGGCCGAAAATGAAGTTCGGGTCGGGAACAGTGAAGAGTTCGGGCCGAACTTGTTCTTGGCAGTGACGAACGAACCAGCTATTTTGGTTACTCGTGGGAGTGAAACGGACACTCGAGCTGAAAGTTATGATTGTTTTAGTATAGCACCTTTTGTCACACAATCTTGGATATTGAAGAGTTCGGGCCGAAGAGGGATGTTCGGGCCGAAGTGGTGTTCGGGCCGAAGTGGTGTTCGGGCCGAAGTGCTGTTCGGGCCGAAGTGCTGTTCGGGCCGAAGTGGTGTTCGGGCCGAAGTTCGATGTTCGGGCAGAGGATGATGTTCGGGCCGAGGTTGAAGTTCGGGTCGAGGTCGGAGTTCGGGTCGAGGTTGAAGTTCGGGCCGAGGTTGAAGTTCGGGCCGAAAATGAAGTTCGGGCCGGGAATAATGAAGAGTTCCGGCTGAACTTGTTCTTGGTAGTGACGAACGAACTAGCTATTTTGGTTACTCGTGGGCGTGAAACGGACACCCGAGCTGAAAGTTATGAATGTTTTAGTATAGCACCTTTTGTCACACCATCTTGGATATTGAAGAGTTCGGGCCGAAGAGGGATGTTCGGGCCGAAGTGGTGTTCGGGCCGAAGTGGGATGTCCGGGCCGAAGTGGTGTTCGGGCCGAAGTGGTGTTCGGGCCGAGGATGATTTTCGGGCCGAGGTTGAAGTTCGGGCCGAGGTCGGAGTTCGGGCCGAGGTTGAAGTTCGGGCCGAGGTTGAAGTTCGGGCCGAAAATGAAGTTCGGGCCGGGAACAGTGAAGAGTTCGGGCCGAACTTGTTCTTGGCAGTGACGAACGAACCAGCTATTTTGGTTACTCGTGGGAGTGAAACGGACACTCGAGCTGAAAGTTATGATTGTTTTAGTATAGCACCTTTTGTCACACAATCTTGGATATTGAAGAGTTCGGGCCGAAGAGGGATGTTCGGGCCGAAGTGGTGTTCGGGCCGAAGTGGTGTTCGGGCCGAAGTGCTGTTCGGGCCGAAGTGGTGTTCGGGCCGAAGTGGTGTTCGGGCCGAAGTTCGGTGTTCGGGCCGAGGATGATGTTCGGGCCGAGGTTGAAGTTCGGGTCGAGGTCGGAGTTCGGGTCGAGGTTGAAGTTCGGGCCGAGGTTGAAGTTCGGGCCGAAAATGAAGTTCGGGCCGGGAATAGTGAAGAGTTCCGGCTGAACTTGTTCTTGGCAGTGACGAACGAACTAGCTATTTTGGTTACTCGTGGGCATGAAACGGACACCCGAGCTGAAAGTTATGAATGTTTTAGTATAGCACCTTTTGTCACACCATCTTGGATATTGAAGAGTTCGGGCCGAAGAGGGATGTTCGGGCCGAAGTGGTGTTCGGGCCGAAGTGGGATGTTCGGGCCGAAGTGGTGTTCGGGCCGAAGTGGTGTTCGGGCCGAGGATGATTTTCAGGCCGAGGTTGAAGTTCGGGCCGAGGTCGGAGTTCGGGCCGAGGTTGAAGTTCGGGCCGAGGTTGAAGTTCGGGCCGAAAATGAAGTTCGGGTCGGGAACAGTGAAGAGTTCGGGCCGAACTTGTTCTTGGCAGTGACGAACGAACCAGCTATTTTGGTTACTCGTGGGAGTGAAACGGACACTCGAGCTGAAAGTTATGATTGTTTTAGTATAGCACCTTTTGTCACACAATCTTGGATATTGAAGAGTTCGGGCCGAAGAGGGATGTTCGGGCCGAAGTGGTGTTCGGGCCGAAGTGGTGTTCGGGCCGAAATGGTGTTCGGGCCGAAGTGGTGTTCGGGCCGAAGTGGTGTTCGGGCCGAAGTTCGGTGTTCGGGCCGAGGATGATGTTCGGGCCGAGGTTGAAGTTCGGGTCGAGGTCGGAGTTCGGGTCGAGGTTGAAGTTCGGGCCGAGGTTGAAGTTCGGGCCGAAAATGAAGTTCGGGCCGGGAATAGTGAAGAGTTCCGGCTGAACTTGTTCTTGGCAGTGACGAACGAACTAGCTATTTTGGTTACTCGTGGGCGTGAAACGGACACCCGAGCTGAAAGTTATGAATGTTTTAGTATAGCACCTTTTGTCACACCATCTTGGATATTGAAGAGTTCGGGCCGAAGAGGGATGTTCGGGCCGAAGTGGTGTTCGGGCCGAAGTGGGATGTCCGGGCCGAAGTGGTGTTCGGGCCGAAGTGGTGTTCGGGCCGAGGATGTTTTTCGGGCCGAGGTTGAAGTTCGGGCCGAGGTCGGAGTTCGGGCCGAGGTTGAAGTTCGGGCCGAGGTTGAAGTTCGGGCCGAAAATGAAGTTCGGGTCGGGAACAGTGAAGAGTTCGGGCCGAACTTGTTCTTGGCAGTGACGAACGAACCAGCTATTTTGGTTACTCGTGGGAGTGAAACGGACACTCGAGCTGAAAGTTATGATTGTTTTAGTATAGCACCTTTTGTCACACAATCTTGGATATTGAAGAGTTCGGGCCGAAGAGGGATGTTCGGGCCGAAGTGGTGTTCGGGCCGAAGTGGTGTTCGGGCCGAAGTGGTGTTCGGGCCGAAGTGGTGTTCGGGCCGAAGTGGTGTTCGGGCCGAAGTTCGGTGTTCGGGCCGAGGATGATGTTCGGGCCGAGGTTGAAGTTCGGGTCGAGGTCGGAGTTCGGGTCGAGGTTGAAGTTCGGGCCGAGGTTGAAGTTCGGGCCGAAAATGAAGTTCGGGCCGGGAATAGTGAAGAGTTCCGGCTGAACTTGTTCTTGGTAGTGACGAACGAACTAGCTATTTTGGTTACTCGTGGGCGTGAAACGGACACCCGAGCTGAAAGTTATGAATGTTTTAGTATAGCACCTTTTGTCACACCATCTTGGATATTGAAGAGTTCGGGCCGAAGAGGGATGTTCGGGCCGAAGTGGTGTTCGGGCCGAAGTGGGATGTCCGGGCCGAAGTGGTGTTCGGGCCGAAGTGGTGTTCGGGCCGAGGATGATTTTCGGGCCGAGGTTGAAGTTCGGGCCGAGGTCGGAGTTCGGGCCGAGGTTGAAGTTCGGGCCGAGGTTGAAGTTCGGGCCGAAAATGAAGTTCGGGCCGGGAACAGTGAAGAGTTCGGGCCGAACTTGTTCTTGGCAGTGACGAACGAACCAGCTATTTTGGTTACTCGTGGGAGTGAAACGGACACTCGAGCTGAAAGTTATGATTGTTTTAGTATAGCACCTTTTGTCACACAATCTTGGATATTGAAGAGTTCGGGCCGAAGAGGGATGTTCGGGCCGAAGTGGTGTTCGGGCCGAAGTGGTGTTCGGGCCGAAGTGCTGTTCGGGCCGAAGTGGTGTTCGGGCCGAAGTTCGGTGTTCGGGCAGAGGATGATGTTCGGGCCGAGGTTGAAGTTCGGGTCGAGGTCGGAGTTCGGGTCGAGGTTGAAGTTCGGGCCGAAAATGAAGTTCGGGCCGGGAATAGTGAAGAGTTCCGGCTGAACTTGTTCTTGGCAGTGACGAACGAACTAGCTATTTTGGTTACTCGTGGGCATGAAACGGACACCCGAGCTGAAAGTTATGAATGTTTTAGTATAGCACCTTTTGTCACACCATCTTGGATATTGAAGAGTTCGGGCCGAAGAGGGATGTTCGGGCCGAAGTGGTGTTCGGGCCGAAGTGGGATGTTCGGGCCGAAGTGGTGTTCGGGCCGAGGATGATTTTCGGGCCGAGGTTGAAGTTCGGGCCGAGGTCGGAGTTCGGGCCGAGGTTGAAGTTCGGGCCGAGGTTGAAGTTCGGGCCGAAAATGAAGTTCGGGTCGGGAACAGTGAAGAATTCGGGCCGAACTTGTTCTTGGCAGTGACGAACGAACCAGCTATTTTGGTTACTCGTGGGAGTGAAACGGACACTCGAGCTGAAAGTTATGATTGTTTTAGTATAGCACCTTTTGTCACACAATCTTGGATATTGAAGAGTTCGGGCCGAAGAGGGATGTTCGGGCCGAAGTGGTGTTCGGGCCGAAGTGGTGTTCGGGCCGAAGTGGTGTTCGGGCCGAAGTGCTGTTCGGGCCGAAGTGGTGTTCGGGCCGAAGTTCGGTGTTCGGGCCGAGGATGATGTTCGGGCCGAGGTTGAAGTTCGGGTCGAGGTCGGAGTTCGGGTCGAGGTTGAAGTTCGGGCCGAGGTTGAAGTTCGGGCCGAAAATGAAGTTCGGGCCGGGAATAGTGAAGAGTTCTGGCTGAACTTGTTCTTGGCAGTGACGAACGAACTAGCTATTTTGGTTACTCGTGGGCGTGAAACGGACACCGAGCTGAAAGTTATGAATGTTTTAGTATAGCACCTTTTGTCACACCATCTTGGATATTGAAGAGTTCGGGCCGAAGTGGTGTTCGGGCCGAAGTGGGATGTTCGGGCCGAAGTGGTGTTCGGGCCGAAGTGGCGTTCGGGCCGAAGTTCGGTGTTCGGTCCGAGGATGATGTTCGGGCCGAGGTTGAAGTTCGGGCCGAGGTTGAAGTTCGGGCCGAAAATGAAGTTCGGGCCGGGAATAGTGAAGAGTTCGGGCCGAACTTATTCTTGGCAGTGACGAACGAACCAGCTATTTTGGTCACTCGTGGGCGTGAAACGGACACCCGAGCTGAAAGTTATGAATGTTTTAGTATAGCACCTTTTGTCACACAATCTTGGATATTGAAGAGTTCGGGCTGAAGAGGGATGTTCGGGCCGAAGTGGTGTTCGGGCCGAAGTGGGATGTCCGGGCCGAAGTGGTGTTCGGGCCGAAGTGGTGTTCGGGCCGAGGATGATGTTCGGGCCGAGGTTGAAGTTCGGGCCGAGGTCGGAGTTCGGGCCGAGGTTGAAGTTCGGGCCGAAAATGAAGTTCGGGCCGAAAATGAAGTTCGGGCCGGGAACAGTGAAGAGTTCGGGCCGAACTTGTTCTTGGCAGTGACGAACGAACCAGCTATTTTGGTTACTCGTGTGAGTGAAACGGACACTCGAGCTGAAAGTTATGATTGTTTTAGTATAGCACCTTTTGTCACACAATCTTGGATATTGAAGAGTTCGGGCCGAAGAGGGATGTTCGGGCCGAAGTGGTGTTCGGGCCGAAGTGGTGTTCGGGCCAAAGTGGTGTTCGGGCCGAAGTGCTGTTCGGGCCGAAGTGGTGTTCGGGCCGAAGTTCGGTGTTCGGGCCGAGGATGATGTTCGGGCTGAGGTTGAAGTTCGGGTCGAGGTCGGAGTTCAGATCGAGGTTGAAGTTCGGGCCGAGGTTGAAGTTCGGGCCGAAAATGAAGTTCGGGCCGGGAACAGTGAAGAGTTCCGGCCGAACTTGTTCTTGGCAGTGACGAACGAACTAGCTATTTTGGTTACTCGTGGGCGTGAAACGGACACCCGAGCTGAAAGTTATGAATGTTTTAGTATAGCACCTTTTGTCACACCATCTTGGATATTGAAGAGTTCGGGCCGAAGAGGGATGTTCGGGCCGAAGTGGTGTTCGAGCCGAAGTGGGATGTTCGGCCCGAAGTGGTGTTCGGGCCGAAGTGGCGTTCGGGCCGAAGTTCGGTGTTCGGGCCGAGGATGATGTTCGGGCCGAGGTTGAAGTTCGGGTCGAGGTCGGAGTTCGGGTCGAGGTTGAAGTTCGGGCCGAGGTTGAATTTCGGGCCGAAAATGAAGTTCGGGTCGGGAACAGTGAAGAGTTCGGGCCGAACTTGTTCTTGGCAGTGACGAACGAACTACCTATTTTGGTTACTCGTGGGCGTGAAAGGGACACCCGAGCTGAAAGTTATGAATGTTTTAGTATAGCACCTTTTGTCACACCATCTTGGATATTGAAGAGTTCGGGCCGAAGAGGGATGTTCGGGCCGAAGTGGTGTTCGGGCCGAAGTGATGTTCGGGCCTAAGTGGTGTCCGGGCTGAAGTTCGGTGTTTGGGCCGAGGATGATGTTCGATCCGAGGTTGAAGTTCGGGCCGAGGTCGGAGCTCGGGCCGAGGTTGAAGTTCGGGCCGAGGTTGAAGTTCGGGCCGAAAATGTAGTTCGGGCCGGGAACATTGAAGAGTTCGGGCCGAACTTGTTCTTGGCAGTGACGAACGAACCAGCTATTTCGGTCACTCGTGGGCGTGAAACGGACACCCGAGCTGAAAGTTATGAATGTTTTAGTATAGCACCTTTTGTCACACAATCTTGGATATTGAAGAGTTCGGGCCGAAGAGGGATGTTCGGGCCGAAGTGGTGTTCGGGCTGAAGTGGGATGTTCGGGCCGAAGTGGTATTCGGGCCGAAGTTCGGTGTTCGCGCCGAGGATGATGTTCGGGCCGAGGTTGAAGTTCGGGCCGAGGTCGGAGTTCGGGCCGAGGTTAAAGTTCGGGCCGAAAATGAAGTTCGGGCCAGGAACAGTGAAGAGTTCGGGCCGAACTTGTTCTTGGCAGTGACGAACGAACCAGCTATTTTGGTTACTCGTGGGCGTGAAACGGAAACCCGAGCTGAAAGTTATGAATGTTTTAGTTTATCACCTTTTGTCACGCAATCTTGGATATTGAAGAGTTCGGGCCGAATAGGGATGTTCGGGCCGAAGTGGTGTTCGGGCCGAAGTGGGATGTTCGGGCCGAAGTGGTGTTCGGGCCGAAGTTCGGTGTTCGGGCCAAGGATGATGTTCGGGCCGAGGTTGAAGTTCGGGCCGAGGTCGGAGTTCGGGCCGTGGTTGAAGTTCGGGCCGAGGTTGAAGTTCGGGCCGAAAATGAAGTTCGGGTCGGGAACAGTGAAGAGTTCGGGCCGAACTTGTTCTTGGCAGTGACGAACGAACCAGCTATTTTGGTTACTCGTGGGAGTGAAACGGACACTCGAGCTGAAAGTTATGATTGTTTTAGTATAGCACCTTTTGTCACACAATCTTGGATATTGAAGAGTTCGGGCCGAAGAGGGATGTTCGGGCCGAAGTGGTGTTCGGGCCGAAGTGGTGTTCGGGCCGAAATGGTGTTCGGGCCGAAGTGCTGTTCGGGCCGAAGTGGTGTTCGGGCCGAAGTTCGGTGTTCGGGCCGAGGATGATGTTCGGGCCGAGGTTGAAGTTCGGGTCGAGGTCGGAGTTCGGGTCGAGGTTGAAGTTCGGGCCGAGGTTGAAGTTCGGGCCGAAAATGAAGTTCGGGCCGGGAATAGTGAAGAGTTCCGGCTGAACTTGTTCTTGGCAGTGACGAACGAACTAGCTATTTTGGTTACTCGTGGGCGTGAAACGGACACCCGAGCTGAAAGTTATGAATGTTTTAGTATAGCACCTTTTGTCACACCATCTTGGATATTGAAGAGTTCGGGCCGAAGAGGGATGTTCGGGCCGAAGTGGTGTTCGGGCCGAAGTGGGATGTCCGGGCCGAAGTGGTGTTCGGGCCGAAGTGGTGTTCGGGCCGAGGATGTTTTTCGGGCCGAGGTTGAAGTTCGGGCCGAGGTCGGAGTTCGGGCCGAGGTTGAAGTTCGGGCCGAGGTTGAAGTTCGGGCCGAAAATGAAGTTCGGGTCGGGAACAGTGAAGAGTTCGGGCCGAACTTGTTCTTGGCAGTGACGAACGAACCAGCTATTTTGGTTACTCGTGGGAGTGAAACGGACACTCGAGCTGAAAGTTATGATTGTTTTAGTATAGCACCTTTTGTCACACAATCTTGGATATTGAAGAGTTCGGGCCGAAGAGGGATGTTCGGGCCGAAGTGGTGTTCGGGCCGAAGTGGTGTTCGGGCCGAAGTGGTGTTCGGGCCGAAGTGCTGTTCGGGCCGAAGTGGTGTTCGGGCCGAGGATGATGTTCGGGCCGAGGTTGATGTTCGGGCCGAGGTTGAAGTTCGGGTCGAGGTCGGAGTTCGGGTCGAGGTTGAAGTTCGGGCCGAGGTTGAAGTTCGGGCCGAAAATGAAGTTCGGGCCGGGAATAGTGAAGAGTTCCGGCTGAACTTGTTCTTGGTAGTGACGAACGAACTAGCTATTTTGGTTACTCGTGGGCGTGAAACGGACACCCGAGCTGAAAGTTATGAATGTTTTAGTATAGCACCTTTTGTCACACCATCTTGGATATTGAAGAGTTCGGGCCGAAGAGGGATGTTCGGGCCGAAGTGGTGTTCGGGCCGAAGTGGGATGTCCGGGCCGAAGTGGTGTTCGGGCCGAAGTGGTGTTCGGGCCGAGGATGATTTTCGGGCCGAGGTTGAAGTTCGGGCCGAGGTCGGAGTTCGGGCCGAGGTTGAAGTTCGGGCCGAGGTTGAAGTTCGGGCCGAAAATGAAGTTCGGGCCGGGAACAGTGAAGAGTTCGGGCCGAACTTGTTCTTGGCAGTGACGAACGAACCAGCTATTTTGGTTACTCGTGGGAGTGAAACGGACACTCGAGCTGAAAGTTATGATTGTTTTAGTATAGCACCTTTTGTCACACAATCTTGGATATTGAAGAGTTCGGGCCGAAGAGGGATGTTCGGGCCGAAGTGGTGTTCGGGCCGAAGTGGTGTTCGGGCCGAAGTGCTGTTCGGGCCGAAGTGGTGTTCGGGCCGAAGTTCGGTGTTCGGGCAGAGGATGATGTTCGGGCCGAGGTTGAAGTTCGGGTCGAGGTCGGAGTTCGGGTCGAGGTTGAAGTTCGGGCCGAAAATGAAGTTCGGGCCGGGAATAGTGAAGAGTTCCGGCTGAACTTGTTCTTGGCAGTGACGAACGAACTAGCTATTTTGGTTACTCGTGGGCATGAAACGGACACCCGAGCTGAAAGTTATGAATGTTTTAGTATAGCACCTTTTGTCACACCATCTTGGATATTGAAGAGTTCGGGCCGAAGAGGGATGTTCGGGCCGAAGTGGTGTTCGGGCCGAAGTGGGATGTTCGGGCCGAAGTGGTGTTCGGGCCGAGGATGATTTTCGGGCCGAGGTTGAAGTTCGGGCCGAGGTCGGAGTTCGGGCCGAGGTTGAAGTTCGGGCCGAGGTTGAAGTTCGGGCCGAAAATGAAGTTCGGGTCGGGAACAGTGAAGAGTTCGGGCCGAACTTGTTCTTGGCAGTGACGAACGAACCAGCTATTTTGGTTACTCGTGGGAGTGAAACGGACACTCGAGCTGAAAGTTATGATTGTTTTAGTATAGCACCTTTTGTCACACAATCTTGGATATTGAAGAGTTCGGGCCGAAGAGGGATGTTCGGGCCGAAGTGGTGTTCGGGCCGAAGTGGTGTTCGGGCCGAAGTGGTGTTCGGGCCGAAGTGGTGTTCGGGCCGAATTGCTGTTCGGGCCGAAGTGGTGTTCGGGCCGAAGTTCGGTGTTCGGGCCGAGGATGATGTTCGGGCCGAGGTTGAAGTTCGGGTCGAGGTCGGAGTTCGGGTCGAGGTTGAAGTTCGGGCCGAGGTTGAAGTTCGGGCCGAAAATGAAGTTCGGGCCGGGAATAGTGAAGAGTTCCGGCTGAACTTGTTCTTGGCAGTGACGAACGAACTAGCTATTTTGGTTACTCGTGGGCGTGAAACGGACACCGAGCTGAAAGTTATGAATGTTTTAGTATAGCACCTTTTGTCACACCATCTTGGATATTGAAGAGTTCGGGCCGAAGTGGTGTTCGGGCCGAAGTGGGATGTTCGGGCCGAAGTGGTGTTCGGGCCGAAGTGGCGTTCGGGCCGAAGTTCGGTGTTCGGTCCGAGGATGATGTTCGGGCCGAGGTTGAAGTTCGGGCCGAGGTTGAAGTTCGGGCCGAAAATGAAGTTCGGGCCGGGAATAGTGAAGAGTTCGGGCCGAACTTATTCTTGGCAGTGACGAACGAACCAGCTATTTTGGTCACTCGTGGGCGTGAAACGGACACCCGAGCTGAAAGTTATGAATGTTTTAGTATAGCACCTTTTGTCACACAATCTTGGATATTGAAGAGTTCGGGCTGAAGAGGGATGTTCGGGCCGAAGTGGTGTTCGGGCCGAAGTGGGATGTCCGGGCCGAAGTGGTGTTCGGGCCGAAGTGGTGTTCGGGCCGAGGATGATGTTCGGGCCGAGGTTGAAGTTCGGGCCGAGGTCGGAGTTCGGGCCGAGGTTGAAGTTCGGGCCGAAAATGAAGTTCGGGCCGAAAATGAAGTTCGGGGCGGGAACAGTGAAGAGTTCGGGCCGAACTTGTTCTTGGCAGTGACGAACGAACCAGCTATTTTGGTTACTCGTGTGAGTGAAACGGACACTCGAGCTGAAAGTTATGATTGTTTTAGTATAGCACCTTTTGTCACACAATCTTGGATATTGAAGAGTTCGGGCCGAAGAGGGATGTTCGGGCCGAAGTGGTGTTCGGGCCGAAGTGGTGTTCGGGCCGAAGTGGTGTTCGGGCCGAAGTGCTGTTCGGGCCGAAGTGGTGTTCGGGCCGAAGTTCGGTGTTCGGGCCGAGGATGATGTTCGGGCTGAGGTTGAAGTTCGGGTCGAGGTCGGAGTTCGGGTCGAGGTTGAAGTTCGGGCCGAGGTTGAAGTTCGGGCCGAAAATGAAGTTCGGGCCGGGAACAGTGAAGAGTTCGGGCCGAACTTGTTCTTGGCAGTGACGAACGAACCAGCTATTTTGGTTACTCGTGGGAGTGAAACGGACACTCGAGCTGAAAGTTATGATTGTTTTAGTATAGCACCTTTTGTCACACAATCTTGGATATTGAAGAGTTCGGGCCGAAGAGGGATGTTCGGGCCGAAGTGGTGTTCGGGCCGAAGTGGTGTTCGGGCCGAAGTGCTGTTCGGGCCGAAGTGGTGTTCGGGCCGAAGTTCGGTGTTCGGGCCGAGGATG